>CM057153.1:33608086-33849287 GCA_029962745.1 Echinometra lucunter
AATAGCGCCCGCACTGAAGCTTCGCACAGTACCAAATGACATCCCGCATGAAAAGTTGAATAAAAGTTCGCAAGACATTTCATATTCTTAGCTGATTATACCATGAAATAGGGGAGATTTTCAGCTTTATCCTGATATAGGTCACTATATTTAGCAAGTTGTGTGGACCTTACTGTTTCAACTTTCGTACGCCACATTTACCCTAAATATATGCTTTCCGCTCTGACAATAGCGCCCGCAGTGAAGCTTCGCATAGTTCAAAATGACATGCCGCTTGAAAAGTTAAATTAAAGTTCGCAAGACATTTCATTTTCTTAGCTATTCATACCATGAAATAGGGGAGATTTTCAGCTTTATCCTGATATAGGTCACTATATTTAGCAAGTTGTGTGGACCTTACTGTTTCAACTTTCGTACGCCACATTTAACCTAAATATATGCTTTCCGCTCTGACAATAGCGCCCGCACTGAAGCTTCGCACAGTTCAAAATGACATCCCGCATGAAAAGTTGAATAAAAGTTCGCAAGACATTTCATATTCTTAGCTATTCATACCATGAAATAGGGGAGAATTTCAGCTTTATCCTGATATAGGTCACTATATTTAGCAAGTTGTGTGGACCTTACTGTTTCAACTTTCGTACGCCACATTTAACCTAAATATATGCTTTCCGCTCTGACAATAGCGCCCGCACTGAAGCTTCGCACAGTTCAAAATGACATCCCGCATGAAAAGTTGAATAAAAGTTCGCAAGACATTTTATATTCTTAGCTATTTATACTGTTACAAAGAGGAGATTTTCAGCTTTATCCTGATATAGGTCACTATACTTAGCAAGTTGTGTGGACCTTACTGTTTCAACTTTCGTTCGCCCCATTCACCCTAAATATATGCATTCCGCTCTCACACTGGAAGCCCGTAATGAAGCTTCGCACAGTTCAAAATGACATGCCGCATGAAAAGTTGAATAAAAGTTCGCAAGACATTTCATATTCTTAGCTATTTATACCATGAAAAAGAGGAGATTTTCAGCTTTATCCTGATGATGGTTCATTGCTATGGAACAATTTACCCCAAGGTATCAAGCAGATAAGTAATTTGAACACTTTCAAACTTTTTCTAAAAAAAACATTATCTCAATCTTCAGTAATCCTGCCCAGACTGACCGTATATAATGCCTGCAGTACCGTCTCTCTTCTCTTATATTCTTTACTCTTTTATCTCTGTGCTCTTTTCCTTCTTCCTTCTTCTGCTTCTCAAGCAATTGTTCATTTATTTTTTTTTTTACTATTACTTCTGTTAGATTTGAGTATAGTTTCTATGTTTGTAATAATTTATTCTGGTATTTTCTATGGTTGTTTTATATTATGCAGTTGTTTGAATTTTAATTGCACATATTTGTATTGTTTTTTATCCAGGGCCCCATGGAAGATCAACTCTTGTTGAATGGGCCACCCTGGTGAAATATGAATATGAATAAATAAAAAAATAAATAAAGTTGTGTGGACCTTACTGTTTCAACTCATTAACTTCTTTGGATTAAGATACATGAAACTGCGAATGAATTTCTTGTATAGACATGCAATAACTTTGACAGCATATTATTTTTTCTGGCAATGCCATTAGAATAATTATATCATTAGGTTTTCTCCGCCCATTCCCTTGCTATGCTGCAAAGGAAATAAAAGAATAACTGCTAAACATTTCTTGGCTTCGTTGCTTTGGCAGGTGTAGTGAATATTTTGAGGTTTATGACAATAAAGATCTGTATAAAGAACTATATCTAGACGCATTTTTAAATGAGCATATAGCGGTTTACATTATAACCTATTTGGCTAAATGTACTCCATTTGTTGCTGCAACGAGCTCATGTTTGGAAAATGCCTTTAAGATCTATTATCATTCTTTCCAACAAGACTTCAATTTTATCAGCTCGAATCATTAGCGCAAAAGAAATGTGAATTACTGTTTAACACCAATGTGAAGTTTATATGTAAAAAAATCCCAGAAAGATCCACAAAAAGCTTTAATTAATGACCATCAAAGCATATATTGTCAAAGCGGACGGCATATATTTAGGGTAAATGTGGCGAACAAAAGTTGAAACAGTAAGGTCCACACAACTTGCTAAGTATAGTGACCTATATCAGGATAAAGCTGAAATCCCCCCTTTTTTCATGGTGTAATCAGCTAAGAATATGAAATGTCTTGCGAACTTTTATTCAACTTTTCATGGGGCATATCATTTTGAACTGTGCGAAGCTTCAGTGCGGGCGCTATTGTCAGAGCGGATTACATATATTTAGGGTAAATGTGGCGAACGAAAGTTGAAACAGTAAGGTCCACACAACTTGCTAAGTATAGTGACCTATATCAGGATAAAGCTGAAAGTCTCCTCTTTTTCATGATGTAATCAGCTAAGAATATGAAATGTCTTGCGAACTTTTATTCAACTTTTCATGCGGGATGTCATTTTGAACTGTGCGAAGCTTCAGTGCGGGCGCTATTGTCAGAGCGAAATGAATATATTTAGGGTAAATGTGGCGTACGAAAGTTGAAACAGTAAGGTCCACACAACTTGCTAAGTATAGTGACCTATATCAGGATAAAGCTGAAAATCTCCTCTATTTCATGGTATAATCAGCTAAGAATAGGAAATGTCTTGCGAACTTTTATTCAACTTTTCATGCGGCATGTCATTTTGAACTGTGCGAAGCCTGAGTGCGGGCGCTATTGGCAGAGCGAAATGAATATATTTAGGGTAAATGGGGCGTACGAAAGTTGAAACAGTAAGGTCCACACAACTTGCTAAGTATAGTGACCTATATCAGGATGAAGCTGAAAATCTCCTCTATTTCATGGTATAAATAGCTAAGAATATAAAATGTCTTGCGAACTTTCATTCAACTTTTCATGCGGCATGTCATTTTGAACTACGCAAAGCTTCAGTGCGGCCTCTGTTGTCAGCGCGGATGGCGTATATTTAGGGTAAATGTGGCGTACGAAAGTTGAAACAGTAAGGTCCACACAACTTGCTAAGTATAGTGACCTATATCAGGATAAAGCTGAAAATCTCCTCTATTTCATGGTATAAATAGCTAAGAATAGGAAATGTCTTGCGAACTTTTATTCAACTTTTCATGCGGCATGTCATTTTGAACTGTGCGAAGCCTGAGTGCGGGCGTCCATTGTCAGAGCGGAATGAATATATTTAGGGTGAATGGGGCGAACGAAAGTTAAAACAGTAAGGTCCACACAACTTGCTAAGTATAGTGACCTATATCAGGATAAAGCTGAAAATCTGCTCTATTTCATGGTATAATCAACTAAGAATATGAAATGTCATGCGAACTTTTATTCAACTTTTCATGCGGCATGTCATTTTGAACTGTGCGAAGCCTGAGTGCGGGCGCTATTGGCAGAGCGAAATGAATATATTTAGGGTAAATGGGGCGTACGAAAGTTGAAACAGTAAGGTCCACACAACTTGCTAAGTATAGTGACCTATATCAGGATGAAGCTGAAAATCTCTTCTTTTTCATGGTATAATCAGCTAAGAATATGAAATGTCTTGCGAATTTTTATTCAACTTTTCATGCGGGATGTCATTTTGAACTGTGCGAAGCTTCAGTGCGGGCGTCCATTGTCAGAGCGGAATGAATATATTTAGGGTGAATGGGGCGAACGAAATTTAAAACAGTAAGGTCCACACAACTTGCTAAGTATAGTGACCTATATCAGGATAAAGCTGAAAATCTCCTCTATTTCATGGTATAATCAGCTAAGAATAGGAAATGTCTTGCGAACTTTTATTCAACTATTCATGCGGCATGTCATTTTGAACTGTGCGAAGCTTCATTACGGGCTTCCAGTGTCAGAGCGGAATGCATATATTTAGGGTAAATGGGGCGAACAAAAGTTGAAACAGTAAGGTCCACACAACTTGCTAAATATAGTGACCTATATCATGATAAAGCTGAAAATCTCCTCTATTTCATGGTATAAATAGCTAAGAATAGGAAATGTCTTGCGAACTTTTATTCAACTTTTCATGTGGGATGTCATTTTGAACTGTGCGAAGCTTCAGTGCGGGCGTCCATTGTCAGAGCGGAATGAATATATTTAGGGTGAATGGGGCGAACGAAAGTTAAAACAGTAAGGTCCACACAACTTGCTAAGTATAGTGACCTATATCAGGATAAAGCTGAAAATCTCCTCTATTTCATGGTATAATCAGCTAAGAATATGAAATGTCTTGCGAACTTTTATTCAACTTTTCATGCGGCATGTCATTTTGAACTACGCGAAGCTTCAGTGCGGCCTCTATTGTCAGCGCGGATGGCGTATATTTAGGGTAAATGTGGCGTACGAAAGTTGAAACAGTAAGGTCCACACAACTTGCTAAGTATAGTGACCTATATCAGGATAAAGCTGAAAATCTCCTCTATTTCATGGTATAAATAGCTAAGAATAGGAAATGTCTTGCGAACTTTTATTCAACTTTCATGCGGGATGTTATTTTGAACCGTGCAAAACTTCAGTGCGGACTGCGGACGCTCTTCTTTTGGGGGAAATTCTGTCATAAAGTTCAATTTTATGTTTCACAATAGCTATGAAATAGAATATAGCCCTAAATAAGAAATTAGATCATTCATATGAGCCATTTGAGTTCTCTTATACTTTTTAAAGCAGTAAATAAATATTTTCAACTCATTTTTTATCGTGAAAATTTCTTTCCTTTTTCTTTCGGACCTTTTGTCGACACCCTAATTGGTCGCTGGACTTGTGGTCGCCAGATTCAAGGAGCGCTGCACGTGTTGCTTTAGGTCCCAAGTAGACGAAAATGGCCAAGAAAGGAGGACATCTAAAACGTAAACCAAGTGAAAGGGCTGTTGATAAACAGGACGGTGAGAGTGAAGGTGATGATATGGATCAGTCTGCATCATCTAAACGGGTAAATATGTCGATTTGAGATAAAATTAAAGAAATTTATGTGTTGCCAGTGTCCGTCCCAACTTTAACAGTGTCCCATCTACTGTCATTGATGTACCGGTATTGTACTATTGACATTGAGAATCGCTGGAACAAACCAGTTTGTAGTAAAATCAATACTAACGTTAGCACTCAGATAATCAGTCCCATTGCCTGTAAGATATAAATATGTCCTTGGTCTTTGATTGTGACAAAGTGTCTATTCATACCTTCACCTTGGAAGAGATATAATGTACTGTTGGCTGTTGCAGTTGTCATGGTTGTCAGGGTTGTCGTGATTAATTTTTATTTGCATGATTTGGCTGCATCTGCAGAAATTAGATTGTGCAATCTACAGTACACACTCACACTAGTGCTAGGTTATATGGCTTGGTGCCCCTTGTCTGCTCAGTGCCCACGTCTGCACATACACGTAACTGCGCAATTCTAACATTACAAAAGATGCAATGAACACAATCATCTTCACATCAATTTTGGGGATCTGTATCAGCGAAAAAATGAGGGAAAACTGGTAAAGAACATCTATTTCATGTATTTTTACTCACAACATGCCTCGAAAATGCCACCTTTCATGAAAAAAATCCTGAACTGCGTGTTAAGTGAATGAGTGCGCAGACAAGGGAACCTTCCCATTTTTAGTGTGAAAATGACAGCGTCATCTATTCTTGTGAAAATAACATTGTTCTTATTCAAATTTTGATGAAATTTTCGGCACAATTACTCTCCAGGTTATGAGGATTAAAATTAGGTCATTCATTAGAAGAATACCGAATGAAAAGCTTGTCAATTTCAAGTGAAATGTTAGGTGTGGAGACAATGGGCCCCCCCCCCAATCATACTACAAGGCCTACATGTAGATTGAAGTCTACCAATTTTTGTCAGCAGCTCTAGGTCTAAGGATGAAGGATTTTAGTTCAAGATTTAATGTCCTCAGTTGAAGTGACTCGTTGCTCTGATTCTATTTGATATTTTTGCTATCATGTTGTGTACTATCGATGCATAAAACGGAAATAAAAACTAGTACGTGCAAGAATTTGTAATAACTCTTCATCGAGTACCTTTTGTTTGGACTCGAAAGTTTACACAGTTAAAAAGTATACATTGTATCTTCATGCAGGTCAAACTTTCAGCTGGTTTTCCAACCATCGATGGCTATTCATCAGATGCAGACATAGATACGAGAGCTCTTGTTAAGCAGCAGAATAGAAAAAAGAAAAAATCTGGAGGTTTCCAGTCCATGGGTGGGTAAAGATTATGATGTCAAGTCATGGCATATCTAAGACAACCTTGCATTCAATAAAGTGAACAAATACTGTATTCATTTGCAGAATTCAGAAAAGCCTATATTGAATTCTAGAATGAAAAGCAGTTTTTAGAGAGCCATGTTAGATGATCTCTTTTTGTACATGATATTTATATCTATAATGTCCATGGGGTAAAGATGTAGGTGGCCAACTGGCCAAGTCCATATAACAAATCTTTGTGGGTAATTTGAGCTACAGTTCAGTCATGTTTATTGAATTATACCTTTATTTCATCATGGATAATTTTATTGAGCTTTGGACAAATATAGGAACAGCAGTTGTGTTATAAATCATATTTTAGCATCAAATTTTGATGATGGTATCTTAAACTTAACAAACCTAATTACTTTTGTAAATCCTCAGGTCTCAGCCATGCTGTTTTCAAAGGTATCATGAAAAAGGGATACAAAATTCCTACACCTATTCAAAGAAAAGTAAGTATTGTTTACCACCCCCCTCCCAAAACAATTATATTTTAAATTGTATTCAAGAAACTTCAAACTTTTAGCACAATTTGTTTGTGTTAGAGGCCATGACAGGTTGAGATAGGTTGAGATAGGCAATTAAACAAATATATGGAAAGCCGTGAAGGATATTGTCATTTATATATATGCTTATGATATTTTATATACTACCAATTTAATTTGTAAATTAATTCCCTTGTTTATCGTGGATTTTAAATTACAAAAAGGATTAATGGCAGGTTGCTGATGAATCCACTACCATTACAGGGCTCTCTTGCAAAGCAGTTTTTTTTGTACTGAAGAGACTACCATGTGTAAAGAAAACAGATTAAGTAAATAATAGATAATTGATGTTTGACATTTCTTGTACTTTTCTAGCCATGTGTCTCTTTCTGATAAATGTTCCCATTTTTCTTGTTTTGAATGACAAATGGCATTTTCATTTCATTTGCTGTCTGCTCACTATTAAAGATAATCAGAAAAAGAGATCAAATCATTTCTAGGGTGAAACTGCAATCTTTTGTTCTACTTTGACAGCCTAGTATTCAGTCACTTCAAGCAGTTCAGGCTTGACTGATTAACTTTGTAATTAATTTCACTCTTGCTTGCAGTGCATACCCATTATCATGGAGGGGCAAGATGTTGTAGGAATGGCCCGAACAGGGAGTGGCAAAACAGCAGCCTTTCTCCTTCCCATGTTAGAACGACTCCAAAGACGGTCAGCCCAGTCTGGTGCAAGAGCTCTGATCCTGTCACCCACCAGGGAACTAGCCCTTCAAACGCTCAAATTCACAAAGGAGGTAATTATGCAATTGGTGGATGGATAGCTGAAGGAAAAAAGTGCTCTTCACTTTCCTGCACAGTGAATAATGTTGCTGTTTATCAGTTGACTGAAAATTGCAAGGTGTTGGTAGGACAAAGTATCACAAGGAAATGACACTGAATTGTACTGTAATAATTTCATAAACTTGTAATGGTTCCTGTTCATAAACTGCTTTAAAATACTGCTCATTCCCACACAGTATAATAGTAATAATAATGATAATAATATGGCATTCTTGTATAGCACATATCACATTATGATATAATGTCTCTATGTGCTTCCAAAGGACTTCCAGAGGATATTGTTACCCCGGCTTTAGCTCGAACAATTGTAGTGCTTTGTGGATTCAAGAAATAAATCCTACCAGGTATCCATTTAATACTCCTGGGTCAAGTGTGGCTAAGGTAGATTAATACCTTGCCAAAGGACATTGGTGCCATGGCATGGATTCGAACCCCGTACCTTGTGATTAACAATCCGGAGACTTATCCACTGGACCACAAACACCTCTATGTGATGGTCTGTTGGTACAGAGTTTAAATGAAGTCAGTTGATGTCCATCAATTCTTCCATCCATTATTTTCTTCTTACAGCTTGGCCGTTACATGGACTTGAGGTCAGAGGTCATTCTAGGAGGTGACCGCATGGATGACCAGTTTGCTGCCCTCCATGAGAACCCTGACATCTTGATTGCTACCCCTGGTCGTCTGCTCCATGTCTTAGTCGAGATGGACCTCAAGCTCATGCAAGTGGAATATGTGGTCTTTGATGAGGCAGACAGGTAAGACCTTTCAAAGACTTTACTTGTATTTGACATGATTATTTTTTTCCTTTTAAATTGGTTACTAGTAAAGAAAGCATGTTTTTTAGGCAAAAAACCACGACAATTGTCAGCTTTAAGCCCATTTTGAGGGACATACATACATACATACATACATATAATAATGAGAGAGAATTCCCTGCCGAGGGTACTAGCCATTACTTGGTGTTGAACTAGGGACCTCTTGGTTATGAGGCCACTGTCTTTGATAACACCGAACCATCCCGTGCATCATGAATAGACACCACCTTTTGTGTTGGCCTGCACAATTGGAGTCAGTCCTGGTTTAGAATTTGGGGAGGATGGGGTGTAGTAGAATGACCATCTGGCAGCTATTCAACTTTCTTTTCATTTAACCTCAGTGTAGTATGCTGGCCTGTTTTATCAGGCCACAATCAAATCAGTGTGTTGGTAATTTGAGCATACTGTATCTTTTGTTTAATCAAACTTTACAATGCATACACTGTTTACTGAATCAGGCAGAAACAATAGCGATTCTAATTCACAGCATATTTCATATCAGTTTGTTTTCACCAGTAGGATTTGTAGTTTTAAGTGGTTAATATTGTATTGATTTAACTTTTCTTTGATGCTATTTCATCAAGATTATTTGAGATGGGTTTTGCAGAGCAGCTAAACGAGATCCTTTCCAGACTACCAGACAATCGTCAGACCCTACTCTTCTCAGCCACCCTGCCCAAGAGTCTGGTAGAGTTTGCCAGCGCTGGTCTGAGTGAACCAGTACTAGTCAGGCTAGATGTAGAGACAAAGATCAGTGACCAGCTGAAGGTATGTATTGTTCCATTAATGAGATAGCAATCTGCCAAGCAGCATTTCACAACTCAATTCATACAGTGCCTCATGTCCTCTGGAGCAGGCGCTTTGTCAATCTGATATTCTTGTGATCTTACACCTGGGCACCATTTCATGAAAGTTGTCAGCACTGACAAGTTGTCAGTCACTGACAGTTACCATAGTAACAGTCAGTGATCAGTGCTTCTCAGCCAATCAAAACCAAGGATTTTACTGATATTGTCAGTGACTGACAACTTTCATGAAATGGTGCCCAGAACAATCAATCAATTGATTCTCACAAAAACAAATTGTGCAGTGGAATCAGACACATAGGCTTACTCTGTTATTCACTCATTTGAGAGAACTGAATGAGGCACATCTACATTCTGTGTGAGGTTAATTTCTGTCTCAGCATTGCACTACAGTGACAAAATACTTTGAACATGCTGAAATGTGTTATTAAATAAAATACCAGTAAAGATCTAAAACCGCCTTCTTATTTTTGACAGAATATCTTTCTGTACACAAGAAGCAATGACAAGACAGCAGTGCTGTTACACCTACTGCGTGATGTCATCCAACCCAGTCAGTTGACTGTCGTCTTCTTGGCTACAAGGCACCATGTGGAATATGTGAGAGAGGTAAGCAGTGTCCACTAAAGTTTTAACATCTTGTTCATTCTAGTAACATGGAACTAAAATTTCTCATCCCTCTCCCTCTCTCACTCCTAATGCAATAGAATAGACAGAAACAAAGTGATATCTCTATATCTCTGAGGAAAAAATTAATATTTTTTTCCAGGGCTTCTTTTTGAGCCCAACCACCCCAATTATCAACATTGTATTACAGTTTACATTGGACCCTATGAGAATTTCAGGGGCTCTTTTTAAGTTTTCCAGGGCTCTTTTGGGCATTTTGAGGGCGAATTCACCCCAAGCCCTTGTGTAAATTTTTTTCCATGATCTCTACCATGGTCTTCTTTACCAGTGGTCCTTGGTGTGAATGGAATGGTATGATATTTCTGTTGGATGGAGCTCTAAAAAAAGCCATCTCGGACTGAAAGAATCAAACTTTGTTGATACATTGTGTATGGAGAAGCATTCAATAACATCAAGAATCTTTTGACATCTTTTGCACATTTCACCATTTCTCTCAGTTGCTAGATCAGGCAGGCATCAGCTGCACCTACATATACAGTGCCCTTGACCAGGCTGCAAGAAAGATCAATGTTGCTAAGTTCACTCATAAGAAGACCCACATTCTCCTGGTAACAGACATTGCTGCTCGAGGTATTGACATCCCCATGCTTGATGTTGTCATCAACTTCCACTTTCCTGGCAAACCCAAGCTCTTTGTTCACAGAGTTGGTATGTATGCATGATAATTGAGTAGACATTGAATGAAACAGTACAGTAGACAATGAATAAAAGAATGAATTTACGAGACTTGTATTTTATATGAATGAACTGAAATGAAAAGAAAGCCCCAGTGGCTAGAGGAAATCTTTGTTTGGCTGAGTGGTAGATGTCAGCGGCTTAGTTGTTCTCACGTATGTCATCTCCAGGTCGTGTTGCCAGAGCAGGAAGGAGTGGTACAGCATACTCTCTCATAGCACCTGATGAGCTATCGTACCTCATTGACCTTCACCTGTTTCTGGGCAGGGATATTGCTCTCTGCAAAAAGGAGGACAAGACTTCAACAGAAGGTACAATCAAATCTTTCTAATCTGAAGACATGGCCTTTTGAATGAGCATTTTATAATTTCCTTCCTTTTGAATAATTATTGAAATGAATTATACAAAATTTATACTTTGCTTGATCTTTGCTTTTGCCATCTATGATCACACCATGATCATTTGGAAAGCTGATGGGACAAGTCCGTTTTGGTTTGTCAACAGCTATACCTCATTCTGGAATTTTTTCTACTTCCAAACAGGATAAAAAATGTTTCCATCGAACACTTGAGTAGATACAAACATATAATCAGCTATCAGTGTATGTGTGATAATCCAAATACAGACTTTTAAGTGCTGGAGATATAATTGCATGGGCTTTTTCTATGTCAGAGTTCCTTATCGATTGTGAGTTTTGGCCCACTTTAGTCTCGTCATTTGATATTTGGTGGTGGTGTTTTGTTTTTTTTCAGATGCTGAGGGTAAGCTTGGTCGAGTGCCTCAGTCAATAGTTGATGATGAGGAGAGTCTCCTTAGGAACTATCACAAGATGAGCTCTGACCTTACCAGTCTGAAGAGACCAGCCTCCAATGCTATGAAGAACTTCCTCCGGTCACGACCTTTGCCCTCTTCAGCCAGTGTCAAGAGGTCAAAAGAGATTGACCCGATAGACATCGCTTATCATCCTATGTATGGTAAGGAGCTGTGGGAGAGGAAGAAAACCTGTCACAATTGTCATGTTTGGTGCTGCTGCCACCTGTTGCTACAATCCCATTTTTCAGTAATTAGAGTAGCAGTTGTATTTGTAGCAGTTGATGTAGGGATGATATTAGTAATAATTTTAATGTAAAACGGTATCAGAGTTATAAAAAGTACAGATTTGGCACTGTATTATTTTAAACAGTCAGTTTCTGTCCTGTCGTATTTCTGTGATAATGCTGATATCTTCAGATCTCATTCAAATCCAATACAGTATTGAAATTCTGCAAAAATATGCATCTTTGTATTATTATTAGTCACTGACGTTGCTGTCCATGTTGACTTAGAATAAGAGGAGTGGTAGAAATAGTGCTGTTTTTAAGTAATAGTGTAAGCCATGATTTTATATCATTTTTATCAGTAATGATAGTTGTGGGAAATGCAGATTATGTGTAGTATCTTGAGCATAATCAGTGATAGTAGAATTGTAGGAATGTTATCAGGGGCAAATGTCTTGAATAAGCAGAATGAAATATCTATAACGTATTAACGTAGAGATTTAAAGTGGGCATTGCCTTAAAAAAAAATCACCAAATTATCTGATGCATTATTTTTTAATTGCAGGAATACAAGACAGTGATCAGGAGAACACAAGAGTACAGCTTGTTGATGAAATCAAGAGCTATAAACCACATTCTGTAAGTACACTGTTTATAAGTGAGATTGATTAAGTAAGATCTGATTGATGAGATGGTTTGTGCAACACATTCTTTGCAAAATTCTCTTAAGTCAATATCTTACACTAACCTAGTAGCCAACTTCAAACTTAGCATCAAAATTATACCTAACCCTAACTCTAATTCTAAACTTCATGTAAAACTTATCGCAACCCCAATCCCAACCCTGCATTGTTGACAAAATTAAGCCTGGGGTAATGTTTGGGAGGCAGATGTTGGGTCAAAAATGGGTGTGGTTCAATGGACGCAGTTCATATTAAGAATGAAATCCTTAATATTTTGATTTGTAGACAATATTTGAGATCAACTCCACTGCTAAGAATGTAGCACATGGCATCATGCAATCCAAGAGAAGACTTCACAACAATGTGATCAACAGGAATGTACAGAGACTGGCCGAGAAAAGAAAGGATGAGCAAGCAACTAGAAGAGTTGCCATGGAAACACAAGATGATGGAGATGCCGAAGTTTGTATCATTCATTTGATTTTTGTTCCACCAAAGTGTCATGCATGCAAAAGTATAATATAGATATCATTGGAAAGCAACTTCCTCATTAATGATAATCAGTGAATGAATTTGTGTGTTATGAGTTGATGATAGAACATGGTTCTGCTGTGCAATGACAAAAGGAAGTAACTCTGTAGAATGAGTTTCTTAGTAAATGAAGAAAATATGTCACCGTTTTATGAGGAAATCTATGGATCTTCTTCCTCTTAATATGTCTATTTTTTGGAAATTGGGGGTTGTGTTACCTTAATTTCTTCATCATGTACCTAGAGCATAGAAAAAAGTACCTCCAATTAAGAAAAAGTCAAGTTCGAAAAAAAAAAAATCAGAGTTGCTTCCTTTGTCATTAGACAGCAGTGTTGCAAAACAGTGTTAAAGATATGATTAAAAGAAAAAGAAACTGTTTCTAAGTAGTTTGGAAATGTTGATTAAGTTGGTACATGAAAATGGTGTATACCTTGAAGTTTTGAAATGATCAAAATATAAACAATTACGTCACCCTTGCTAAAAAGCACATGCATAGCACACAGAAGTTTGGGCCAAACATGTAAGCTGATTCCAGTTATATTTCAAATAGAGGGCATTTGAAAAGTGATCCTTTTCTAGGGACGCTTCTACTAGAGATATTCATAAAAAGAATAAGAAAAATCACCAATTATTTTTTACACCTCTCTTGGAACTGAAGCATATCTTAAAGGAAGAGTCTAATTTTTAGGTTGTGCCATACACTGATTATGTTACACATTTGACAAAGCTTGCTTAAAATGACCTTGGTGATTGTTGAATTTGACTTGCACATTCTGGGAACAAACAAGAGCTACATTTGATGTTACTATGCTTCTGCCTTTGTTTTCTATGCCTTTCTATCAGAACGCATTCACTGTTGTGATTGGGTCGTCTGATAAGAAGAGGAAGAAGGATGTAAGCGGTGCATCTCAGAGGTCATTGCCCTTTACTCAAAGTGCTGTCAGGGATGAGAATGTCTTCATTTCATACGCTGCACCAGATAAACAGATAGAACAAGGGTAGGTAGTCAGGTTGACGGAAGGTCAAAGAGACTTATATGCAATCAGTCCAACTCCCCCCCCCCCCCCAAAAAAAAAAAACCCAACAACAAACAAACAAACACACAAACAAACAAAAAAAAACCCACAAAAACAGAAAAAACAGAATCGATTGAACTTATAAGCAAAATATGGAACAAACAAACAAGCACTCTTTTAATATAGCAAAGGAGAAATATGTCATTTCATGCTGATACAGAGCACCGGACAAAAAGATTGAACAAGGAAGATATTCTTATAATATAATAATAATGAACAAAAACAAACTAGCTAGACAGAATAAACATTAGTCATGTATGTGTGGTTAGAGATGATACTGTCATAGTACACCATAATATCAGGGAAAAAAATACTTTTGTACTCAAATAAACCTGTCTATAGTGGCCACCCAAGGGAAATAAAAAAAACTCTAGCCTTTATAGACAGGTGGCTGCTATAGACAGGTTCTTAGACACACAATTTATCTCTTTGGGAATCAATATCAGTGGCCACTTTAGGAAGGTGGCTGCTATAGAGTGGTGGCTGCCAAGACAGGTTTGACTGTATTATAACCAAACTTAACTATACATCAGTTGAATGAAGGTTCAGATACTTTTAACTCAAATGCCTTTGTGCCATCCTCAACACCAGACCTTCAAGTAGAAAACTGATAAGTACCGAAAGAGACAATTAGAAATAAATCAAATCATGGAAGTGAACTGCTATTGGCAAATAAAACAGGATCTTCATGAAGTTGAAACTGTATGAAGGAAAACACACAATTGTACAAGAATTAATTCTCATTTCTTCTCATTCTTTCTGTAATTTTCTGTCCTCCTATGACATACAGTCTAAGTATAGAGAGTAACTTTGAGCAGCAGGCAGCAGGAGCAGTCTTAGACTTCACACAAGATGAATCAAAAGAGATGAGAAAACAACAACAAAGAAAGAAATGGTGAGTAAAAACATACCTTATTCCATTTCAATTATTGGTATAACAATACTGGATTGGAAACTATTTTACTTAGTTTTGAAATTAAATACTGCACCTGTGCACATGTATCATATTTTGGAGCAAGCACAATGAATGCTTGAGTTGTAGATGTCGATGCTATAGAAGACATTATTATTATTATTAAACAGAGGAATAAAGGGTTACTTTATCATATTAAAATAAACTGATGCAAACATAGAACTTACCATGTAGTCAGGATAAAAATATCAACATAATTCCAGGTTGTTTGATTGACCTTTCTCATTAAATACTGCAGGGTAGTTATATGATTATAAGTAAAATCTTAATGAGTTGTCCTTTCGTCATTTCTTGTTTCTCTCTCTTTTCTCTAGGGAGAGGAAAAAGAAGAAGTTTGTTGGAGACGGAGGGAAAGATGGCAAGCAGAAGAAGATTTTGACAGAGAGTGGAAAATATATATCGGCATCTTACAAGAAAAATATGTATCCTTGGCAAGCTTCATCTCCATATTATTCATAACTGAATTATAATCGACTTCCTGGAAGTTCATATCTTCATGTGCTGATTTAGGGAAAAGTTTATTTTTGAAATGTTGAGCAGCAGTTGTTATGAACCCTTTTAAGTGTATTTCCGTGGTCCCAAGGTGTATGTTTTTATTCTGTCCCTGTGCAAATTTTCAGTGCTTTGTAAACATCAATTGATAGTTGGTGAAAATAGGTATATTCATCCATTCTGCAATTTCTCTGATAGTAAATCCTATTTGAAAAAAATACCTGTGCTTGAGAACCTCTCAATTGCTAGAAACTTGTCTAATAAATGCAAATTTGACATTCATTCATACATTTCAGTGTTGATTGAAGCCATTTTTCACATGTTCCTCTTGGCATGTCTGCTTAATCTCGGAACAAAGCTGATTAATTTTTTTATGATTATGGGCTGAAGACCACATGGTCAGCTTGCACTGTCCCGATTATCATTCCCTATGTGCATCAAAGCCGTCAAGAAGAGCAGTTTCATTATGATGAGGCTACCCATGGTAAATACGAGAATAGTTTTGTTACTGAAGAAACCTTCTTCATTTACCCTTGACCCTACTGTGATGTCCTTAGATACAAGGAGTGGTTACAGAAGAGTAAAGCAGATTCCCGAGACCACCACCACTCTGACAGTGAAGATGAGGAGGCTGACAGTGGAAGGCCACGTCCTAACAATCGTAAGATACCCTGATGTCACATCTGGGCCAACCCTGGCCTTGTGGTATAATGAGTTGGGAGGAGGGGGGGGGGAACTTCATCTGCCTTTGATACTCATTTCCAGAATGTGAATTTTACCTTAAAATGTTTTAAGACTGATCTGTTGTATATTGTGAATCAATTTTTCTTGCGTCATGGTGGGCTAAAATGGCATACTGCATAAAATACCGGTACTCTTCTTTTCATTTTGTGTCTTGACCTGGTATCTGTAGAAGTTCATTTTTACTTTCCATGTAATGATGAGATTCGTATGGCTTGTGCACCTGTTCTTTGTTAACACTTCAGAACATATATGGCTACTCCTGGAACTGATTTTTGCATAAACATATTCTAAAATTGATTTGATTCTTACAGGGAGCATCACAGGAAACAGAATTCGCTATGGATCCAAGCGAGGGGGCAAGCACTCTGGTACTAGGAGGAGAGGTCGTTATGAAGACTCCAGTGCAGATAGAGGTCAGGGTTCGAAAGGTCGGCATGGGGGAGAACTACGGAGGAAGGAGGAGATTCTGAAACAAAGGAAGATCAAGGGGCGCAAACGGGAGCAGAGTAGACCCCGGGACCAGCGGCAAGGGGGTCGAGGTGGTGGTGGTAGTGGGGGAAGAGGTGGCTTTGGTAGGGGTAGGGGTAGAGGTGGTAGTAGAGGTAGGGGCGGTGGTAGGGGTGGATTTGGACGAGGTGGTGGAGGTAGGGGAGGTCAAGGTAAAGGCAGGAGGTGACACACAAAATTGCATAAATAAGCTGTTTTCAAGCTTTATCTGAATGACCCCTTTTGACATTTGTGCTTCTGTACGTTCTGTGTAAACAATTTATTGATCTGATGATGTATCACATCATTTGGTCCTATGCCCTTCTCCGTGATGATATGGGACTTTACTATATGTCCTATTTAGCATATCCCTTGGGTCAGTGTGGATTTTTCCTGAAAATGATCATTGCCCCTGAATGTCAGAACATTATGGTGATAGATAGCCAGAAGAAAGATTTTTTTGTTGTCCATTCCAACATTTTAGATAGGACTACATAATGAATAAGGATCGTTTGCTGTACACCTTTCTTATTTGCTTTCGGTGATATTGTTTAATTCCATCATTTATTTCTACTCTTGATGATCTTGTCTCTGCTGGTATATGCAAAGTGATAATGGAGCCATTGCCCTTTTGTGTGCGAAGGTCCATCAACTGTAAAAAGAAACCACCTCTTTGCAGACTTTGACATGCACCGGTATTTGTGTTCATATTTATAATCGGTGCCTTAACTTACAGTAAAGTGAGAAATGCATAGCAAGTCATTTGTAAGTTAATATCAAATTTAAGGTACAATGATGGAGAGTTGTGTGTATGCATAGTTGAACCTAGTCCTAGGTGTACAATTGCCTGTTATGACAGGGAGCTCATTTCATGTATTGTATGATTGGTGGTGGAAGGGCACTGTAATTTCTGGTCTGTATGAATTTACACCTTCCTGGCTCTCAGATAAATAGACAATTTTGTGTTCACAGAATAACTTTGTTATTGATGCAATCTAACATGTACTTTACCTGATGTTTATGTATTGTTATAAAGTGTATCAGTCACCAAAAGACATTTCGTTAGGGATTCATTGTCACCATACTATATCCAAAATATGAGCTTTTATTTTTTTTCTTTTCTGTTTTCTGTAGAGATATTGCAAGTTCAATTATATTCCCAATTTACAGAAAATCGACTAGGATTGTAGACTAGTCAACATATGGGCATGTGTGGGCACGAATAAGAGAGCTTACAGAATTGAACAGCCATTCGATTCCGTACATGCCTTATGTCATCTTTTTTTATCCTTCATTTTCTTCAAGCTTCTCATCCATTAACCCCTAGAATGCTGGGTAAAGCCTTTGGGGGTTATTCAACTGTACGCAATTTTTTTTCCAGATGACTTGCACTTTAAGAGCAGAGAATCATAAGATGTGATTTACGAATGAACAAAACTATCTTAATAAAATCTAGACATTATATACGATGAAAAATTGAATTCAGAGACATTATTCTGTTGTGCTAGTGCAATTAAGCAAGTTTTAATCATCATAGCTCACAACATCAATACTTTGATTTTACATTTCATTCATGTAAACCAAGTTTCTGCCATTTTAGCATACACATATCTTGATTTTGGATTAAGAGTATAAAGCTAAACAAGTTCTAGAGCAACGTATTCTCTTGTATAATAGGATGTGCATGAAAATATACACTGTAGACCCAAATTTTATGCCTGTGCAAAAAGTATTTAGCAAGCATTACAGTCATACCGACTCTGTGGTGAGAGATGATGTATGGTTAGTACTATTAAATGGGGTGTGGGTTGTTTCTGGGAAAATAACTAGTAAAGAGGTGAAGATATAGTAACATGTAAAAAAAATGCAATTTCATACAATCTGTAATGATATTGTAATATAAAGAGAGTGAAATTAATTTACGTTTAAGTATGCGTAATCTTTTGACAGTTTAAGATGGTTTAAAGGTAAAGATAGTTATCCCAAAGAAAATTGGGAATCTGGAACAAATTCACGAAGACGAACAAATACAATGTTAATGTGGATTCTTTATATTATCAGCATACTCATTTCCTCAAAGCATTCTGTACTGCAAAATTGTTCTCTTTCCCAGCAGAGAGCAAATTAGGATTTTTTTTAAACACAAAATTACATGTAACTGTATGCAGCATTATTATTCATTTATAAAAGCAGTACAAACAAATGTCATACATCAGAATTTCTGACAAGTTAAACAATATTGCACCAATGCATTATTCTATATATACATAAATTTATGTTTACTATATATCTGTACAATGAATGATTGTTTTCAACACTGATAAAAATCCCCACTGAAAGAGTAAACTTTTCTATTGAGCATTTCTAGCCAAATAAAAAATTGTGAATAAATTGTGATGCCACAATTTAAGCAGTTTAAAAAAAGCTTTAGGTTAACAGAACAATTTAAGTCTAGTTACAAAGTTCCATTCAAAACTAGTGAATCTTGTCAAGACATACTACAACTTGATTTGCATAACATGATATCAAGAACAGAGAGAGAGAGGGAAAAATACCCCCCCCCCCCCCACACACACACAAATACCGAACTCAATTCCTCCCAGAATGAGGCAAGAATGAAATTACACATAAAAGCTGATATATAATTTTTCTCTCTTTTTCCAGTCAAACTTTCAGATTATTTCATTTCTTATTTTATTTACCCTTGTTCCAATTTGCATTCTATTGTGGTAAAACATTGAAAATTTTGATTTTCATCTTCCAACAGATTAGGTTTTATTTTATTTTCTACTTTCCTATTGCTCCAAGGTGCATTCTGCACACAGCAAAGCAATGCCACAGTTGTCATGCAATATCTACATGGTATATGTAAGTACAACGTGCTGCAATAAGAGAATTTGACCAAAATGTACATTTGTGTCATATAAAACAATGCTCAGATCGTGCTCCAAGTAGTGTTCAAAATGGTTTTGCTGCCAAGTAAATATTCACACTGTTATTTCAATAACAAAATCATAACAAAAGCTAGTACTTCTTGAATAATACTGAAAACTGACTGCATGGACACACAGAAATTTCATCTCAAACTAGTAGAACATAAGTACTAAAAACTTTTGACAAATTAAAAAAAAATAGAAATGAAAAAATACTAGGAATATTTACTTCATCTAAATAAAAAGAAAGAAAATTCTAGAAAATAAAAGAACACCATATATGGAAATGTAATCTGTACAAGCAAAATTCAACACTGAATAGATAAAAATTTACCATTGCTGATAATTTCTAGTTGTGGAGACAGAAGAGGACAGAAATGCACAAATACAATTGAAGCAAATGTTAAATGTTACAAGTGTACATTATAGAATGATTTAGAATAATATCTAAGAGAAAAAGATTTTTAAAAAATGCATATCTGCTGTTTTCGTCATGATTCTGTTTCCGCTGGAAAGAATCATTCTCTTATTCTTCTCGAAAGAATACATAGTGTCAACAGAAACAAAATAAAACAAAAAATTAAAAACACACCAAAAATTATCTTGCAAAGTACAGTTACTGACATAAACATGCACCTCTGTTAAAGAGCAAATAAAGCAATATTTCCAAAATATAATTGAATCATATGTTGAAATAAAATAAAATTCATAAATAATGAGAACATACATAATGCACGAGTACAAGCCTTGCAACATACATCAAAAAAGCCTGCATACAATCAATCTTCATCAAAATAACAACGGAAATGCTAAATGAATATAAAATCTTTTTCACACAAGCACCACATGAAAGAATTTATTGGTATTATTCCCTCTCAGTATTAAAATGCCAGTAAAAAAAAGAAAAGAAAAATGCAAATGGAATATACATATATATTTATGTATTTTTTTTTTTTACTGAACTAATAAAGCAAGAACATCTTACTATTCATGGAATGTAACATTACATGATCCCTCATATTTTCAGTTTTAATACACATTTGTGTACATGCAGATTCAGTAAAGCAAATGTTTTCTTAACATGGAAACTTCACACACAAGTAAGAACAAATTTCAAAGATACTATCAAATTATGGATCGAAACATAAATCTCCATTTTTAAAAATGTAGCTTGACAGATTTTTTCAACAAACATTTGCCAACTGGATATAATGCACTATCATAGACATCAATCACAAGTGCAAAGTTGAAAAAGAAATAATGGGGGGGGGGGGGGGGGGGGCCAACGATCACTTTAGCACAAACATTGGAATGATATAAACTTTTAGCCTTGGATAATCAGTCATTCAGGAATGGCAATTTTAGTTCAGTGAGTGATCCAGGACAAAATCAACTTGTTTGTATAGCATAAGCTTGGAGGTTTGTGAGATATATGATGTCTGTCTGTGCTATAAAAAAAGTACTATCAAAACACAAACAAAAGAATGAAAGAAAGAATTGTTTGGCAATTCAAAGCATAAGTCTTGAAGCAGCAAGACCCTGATTTTAAGGTCAAATTGGTTTACAAGCAATTCTATAACAGGCACTGCTCTTACAAACCCAGTCCTTTGGAAGGAACTACCAAGCTGTAAGAACCTTGGACCTGCATGCATACTGGTATTCCTTTCCTAGCAAGACAAAACACACACTGCCTTGCTCTTGGTTGCTTATCTTTTGCTGTTGTCTTTCCAAATTGTACAACACAATTGATGGAAAGCTTTCCAGCAAAAATTTAAAGTACATTTGTGATCCTTTCATTCAGATATATCACTTGATGATACTTTCACAATCAATCATCAAAGTGGGTCTAATTTTCATCGAGATGCACCAAAGCTATCCTTTGCTACATTGAGCATCGCCTTTCAGTAGCCCAATATAGGTAATGATTGTGACTTAAAGTATCCTCGGTTCACACAAACATCATCGGCAAGCAGCTCTGATGAACGAAGTATTAAGAATTGATGACAGTGGGGCCAAGTAAGGTGACTGTTTTTAGCACTCTGTCACATGTTGCATCCACTTGAATTCAGGCTTTGATCTTCCACAGCTACATTGAAGAGAAAATTTGTCGAAAACATAAAGTAATAACAGAGGAAGAACAAATCATGGCTGAAAGAATTGACGAAAAGAATTTTAGATTTGTATAATCTTGGACTATTACACTATCATTACATATAATACACATTAATAACCATCTACAAACTGGTCAATACTTACCTCAGTACTGATTTTTTTCCTCTTTGCAAAGTAAAATGTTAAGATAGCAGCTCCAAAGAGAAACACTAAAGCCCATTATACATAGAGATTTGCAATATCTTGTTTTTTCACAGGTCATTATCATTGTTAGCATTAATATAGAATGAAAGAGACTGCAGCCATATACCAATCCTCAATGTCACAACAAAATCCCCACAGGCTCTAACTCACCTTCAACTTGAAGCCTAGCAGTTCTGTGAGAACTCCTGAGAATGCAGAGAGGACTAAGACTCGAGTGATGTTGTAGAGGACCGGGTTCATGGACAGGCCTGACAGCTTGAAGGGAGTCTCCACCTCCTGATGATGGCAGGCGATGTTGGACCAGGGCAGGGTGAGACAGGATAGCAGTGAGGTGGAATGGGAACAAACAACAGATAATGAAGACATGTGAGATGACAACTGCTATACCAATGCAGTCATGGGTGACTTGTGATGCACACTAGATCACGTAGTGGCAATAAATCTCCATGGCCATAGAGAAAAACAAGAAATCTGTAACTGATTGAGTACTAAACCAAGATAACTTGGGTTGGAGTCTACAGAAAATGTTCATTATACCAAAATCTAATTATACCCAACAGGATAACAGTGTGAACTTTTCAAATATTCTGTGATTGAACTGGCAACGGTTTCATTCAGTGAAATATTAAAATCAGACTGAATAGGAATGGAAATACCTTTCACAAAAGTTTCTTGCCTCAAAACGGCTGTTCGTAACAACATGTGAAAGCTTCATGTTGTGATGTTTTCTGGTTTTACAATATTGGCCACGGTGATTACCTCTGTCATACTTACTGCATACTATGTACACAAAATTGCAGTTGCTTTAGGGTTTATAACACCTTACAACTTTGGACAATGTAAAAATCATCGCTTCCTCAAGAATGCCCAGGTTTTGCTAGGAACGAGGGATGTACCGTGTGCATGACAAATTAACTTGAAAATTCATGTTCCAAGACTGGACATTTGGTGATGATGCATAATTACAATTTGCAAAGTACGCTCATTCATAAACATCTGTTTCTTGATGATACAAAACAAATAAATATTTGGTAATAAACTTGTTTTGGTAAAGCATGAATAAAACATGCTTAATATTTAAACTATTTGATCATAGGCAGCGGTTAAATAACTAGATGCTGAAAAAGACAATGGAACGAACATTGTATGAAAATAATAATTGCTACAAAGCCTACAATAAATGAATTTATCTGATTAGGTTGATGGTGGACATATTAATACAGTTATGGTGGACATGTTAATAAATTGATGGTAGACATGTTAATAAAAATGAAACATAATGCCACACAGTTCTTATTTGTATTTCTTCAAGAAAAACTAAGGTAAAGAGTAAACAGTGATTTGAGAATGATTGCGCACATTAAAAAAAAAAAAGAGGACAAATACAATAATATGAATGCACATACGTAGCAAGAGTCAATACACTGATATGCCTCTCTGAAGTACTGTGTGTCTAACTGACATTATGTATCTGATAGACAATAATGTAATAACTCTCCTAATCTTTGTTAGAGGAGTGTAATATCAAGTACACAATGCGAATGAAAATAATCTGCTGGGGTGAAACGCTTCTACTGTACAAGACAGGAATGCATCACGATTGATCCACATTGATGCATACTAATAAGTAATGATTGATCAACAACATATAAATGTCATTATAAAAAATATGACCCTGGGCCTCTTTTGTTTTATGGAATACCTTAGTAGAATCCAAATCCTGCAAATTTAATCAGAGCAAACTTTCTGGATTAGCTGCTGTGGGAATGGTTATTTGACAAGCAATCTTCCCAGATTTAAAATCTTGCCTTGTAAAAACTTTTTTTTATAAAAAAAGATCATTTTGTGGGGGAAAGAAATATAAAAGTAAATGCTAACTTTAAGAGAAAATTTACACAAAAGTGCTACAAAATCCACTAAAAGATACACAAAGATGTAATATAGTGATTATCCCCCCCCCAGATAGATATTGGATTATTCATAATCACAAATTTAAATTTCATATCTGTGTACAGCAACTTGTGCTTATAAAGAAAGCCAGAATGGTGTGAAACTCTCCCTTTAGAAATGCTATTAACACCATTCTGGCTGTCAGCAGATGCTATTTCATGCCCATAATAGAAACATACCTTCAGTAGCTTTGAGGCAAGTTTGAGCACATTGTTGGCAAGCATGAGGTTATCTTTCTTCTGGGGTTTCCTCTCCATGTTTAAGTACAGGTTGATCTAAATCACACAAAAGAAAACAAAACAATTCACATTTAATGATCATTGATAATTTGACATCCATAATATATAGTAAGTGATTGATTTTTACTGAATAAACCATTAATGTGAATGCTAATAACCAAGACAACTAACGAGGTTTCTAGTCAAAATTATTATGTTTCCCAGACCACTCCTACATTCAGTGAGCCACATTCAGAAATTCAGACATTCAGAAAAAGCTGAAACATCTGCAGACCTCATACAAGCATCAACTCATTTGTATGATATCAGATTCTGTGAAGTGGCAAATTTTCCAAACTGCTTTAAATAAACCAATTTTCTAGCCCCTCTATACAGTCTGTTTAGATAAAAGTGATGCAAACAATTGTATTTTACCTGCTCTGTTAGGAGGACAGATGTGTTCCTGAACTTCTTGTTGATATCTGAGCCGAGCGTGATGAAACGCAGGAGGAAGGGACTGATACAAAACGTCCAAGCAACTACCTCCCAGTTGTATAGCTCACCCAAGAAGCTTACACTACGCTGCAGGAGCTACAGAGAAAATAAAAAAACATAAATGATACTACAACTGAAAGAGCTTCAAAATAATAAACTAATACTGTTGCATCTCTACAGTGTCTCAATTCATTAGGATTGAATTCGAAGGACAGCTAATGACTTTTAGCCATTGCTCAAATACAAGTCAACTGACATGTAATGAGAAAAAAAAGTAGAAATCAGCAGGATTACGAGTAATGTGAATGATTGAAATAATGTCCATACAGATCCAAAATAGGAAAAATGTCTTGAGAAACATTATGATTTCACAATTTCTAATAACTTAGGTCATAGAGTTGTACCAAGTTGACATTTATGCCTCAAATCTCTCTTTTTACAACAAACACAACTGTTAGACTATGTTATTTGTCTATTCTATTCAGGACATCTGACCTAGGTAAGTTTATTGACTCCAAAATATAATCAATCCACCTTCCAAGGGTAACATAAGGATAGAAATCATTGCTTCAAATTGCAAACTGTATTCACACATAAAAGAGATAAGTGGATGGACAGAAAACCCAACCATCTACCCATGTGCCATCTTGCAAGGTGGCTAGGGCACTTTCCCAAATTAAGTGAAATTATACCTGAAATCACCCCCAATCAGCCATATATCCTATAAAGTCAGACTGGGCTTAATGCCCAGGAGGTCACTGACTTCTTGTAAATTCAGCATTCCTCCTTGTTTACAAATTCAGCCAAAGAAATTATTCTTTGTTGATTTCCTGTAGATTTCATCTATGTTGCATTCTAGAAATATCAAGGTTGTCAGTTACACTGCTGCTAATGTAAATTTCATATCAAAGCATGTCCTGTGTAATTTACAACCTGTCAATCAAAAATACCCTCTAGTTTGACTGACCTACTTGTTCTGAAATCAGTCTCAAGTTCCACAGCGGTGTTATATTCCATGGACTGGTTCATATTCATTCATTTTTTTTTCTACAAGACTCATTCAAATAATTCATTGAGATATGTTTACATCCTGTATTTGCTGGAAGATGTCACATATTACATCACACAGCATTATTTCTAATTGTTCAGTTTGAATTAGTACTGTTTTACCAATTCACATTCATGCCAATTTAATGATGCTTACCTCTGTACACAGTATAGAGACCAACATAAGCGTGAGGAGACATGCTGATGATACTATGACATTCACTGAACGCTGAGGACCTCGTTTCTGATTGGAGAGAGAGAGGGAGTGAGAGAGAGAAAAAGAAACATTATATTACCATGATATCTGTTCAAAACAGCTTGTAATCAGTATACAATAAACTTTTATCTGTTAAAGTTGAATGAAAATTTTCTCTTCATAATAAGAATGAATAAAAACAGCCCTTGATTCTTATTCATCACACCTAAGAAATCCAGTTTTAAATCCAATGACCAGGATAACACAAGGTTTTCTTAACATTTACTCAATTCTTACAATTAAAATTCTGCACATTTGCTACTTGCTGACTATTTTGAACACTTCCTTCAATCTAAAAATATGCTATAGTTCTGATGACACTAGTTTCAAAGATAACAATAACAGAAATGAATTGAAAATAAAAAAAAAACAAAAACAACCCTCCAATACTAACAAAATAAAAAGACTCACCTTGAGGAAGGACCTTAGAGAGAGCCAGGCCTTGATATTACTGACCCTATCTAATCTGAAGTGAGGGAGCGATGACTGCCTAGCTCGACGTGCTGATGTAAGGTGGGAAAAATACTTGGCAAAAAGACAGCGCTGTGAGGGATGAATGAAACACATACAATCATCAAAGTGTGGAGGTAGGTTTTCATCTGTGCAGAGGATAATGAGCACCTGATCGAGCCTCATCACTACATCATACAGGGAAGAAATATGTTGCATAGTGGCCCTGTACAACTATATGTATCATACAAAGATTATGATTAAAGTGAAATCAGCATGTATATATCTACGTGTAGTAACAAAGAAATCAGATATGTTTATGAACACTGAAGAAACCGACATAAAATCTCTACGTTGATGGTTTTACAATGTACACTGTGTAAGTTTCATTAATCTTTTAGACAAAATTTGGCTACAATATGTTGCATGATGCCTGACCTTTAAAAGATCTGAACAGTTTAAAATTTGCAATGTGCCAAATCTATCCAAGAAGTATGAGTTCAAATTCATGTTCAAGTTTTTCAAGTTCAAAGTAAGCTCATAATTCCATAAAAAGATACGATGTAAAAGATACAATGGATACAAGATGCCACTCAAGAGTACAGACCTCTGAAGACACATTCTACAATATATCTCTATGGAAACGATGAATGCATCTACTCTGGAAAGGTGATCTTTGCATACAGGTGATAACTACAGTATATTTGAATTCATTCAAAAAGAAGGGAGTTAGAACATTACCTGTTTATATGTTCTTTCCGCTACAGCAAGGAGGAAAAAGAAGAGTAAGCTCAGGTAGAACCTTTCAAATGATGTCATCACCATAACAATGACAGACGCCCAGTGCATGTGAGATATCGTGTCTACGGCCATCATCGGTAGCTGGGGGGAGAACCATGCTACTTGACAGTCGCCTTGGCGGTGGGTAATATGAATTCTAGAAAAACAAACAATTAAGATGAACAATTCTTCACTATTAAAAATGAAATTAACCTCCTAATGATTTAACTGTATGTCTGTTGTGTCTTCTTTTTTTTTTCTTCAAATGACTACTGCAAAGTTGATAAATGAGAGTAGCTGGAGGATTACCTTCATGGATACACTACCATTAGTGAAAAAAGCCAATAGATGTTGGGCTGGGGGGGGGGGGTGGGAGGGCTATCATTCATATGACCATCATGTAAACATTTTTCAAAAAGATCAGTAGATGATTTGCCAAACACTCAAAAGATGTTGATGATGAAAAAACAACGACTTTAATCCTTACTATTCAGACAAGCTCAAATATGGATTCCGTTCAAAGACAAACTCATCACAGTACTATCATTTGGAGAAAGGAACAAGGTACAAGGCTTTGTAACTTACCTGTATGTGAATGGTATAATGGCAAGAATGAAAGAGCACAAGAAGCCTAGCTTGATGTAATCAGTACTAGCCTGAATGGAATGAACCTTGCTGTTGATTGCACAGCTGATCTGAAGAACACTCATGTCTGTTTTCTTACAGACGTTGTCTTCAAAGATACGCACACGAGCTGTAGAGAGACAAAGCATTACAATATCATGATTTGCACTGGTGCAATTCTACGAACAGAAATAAAGGTGAACCACTGGGATATCAGGGGTATGTTAGAAACTACTTTTAATTCATCTTTCAAAGAAAAGCATTAACTCTCATAGATGGATCTATCAAACACATGTAATTTATCAATTGTTTATCTAACTCAGGTGTAAAGTATTTCACTGTTTCTAAGCTTACCAATCCAAGGAAAGTTTCTATAAACATTTGAAGAAAAAGAAATGGCACTGGCATTTTCAACAAAACATGCAGCATTTCTAAAAGGAATTATATTCAGCTGAATATAATATTCATTCAGCCAGACACATACAATACATGTATGAATCAAACAAACAGATGATTTACTGCTACTGATGGTCTCATAATACAACCAGAATAAAAGGAAAATATCAATGTTTCCTCTTTATTTCATCATGAATGCAAAAAAGATGGTGATAAAGCATGTGTGATAAAAGCATCTGATACCTGTCATCTAAAAGGATATATCATTCTTTAAAAACAAAATAAAAGGCATTCACAGGAAGGGTATATCATTTTTTGCACCTCACCCTTATTAAGTCCACTGCTTGATATACTACTGGAGCTGACAGCACTGTGGATCAACTTGAAGGGATCCTCAAAGTGGAGTGCTGCTCCCGACCCTCTACCGTCTCCCTCCTGCTCCATCTCCTCCTCTTCTCCTTCCTCTGAGGTGGAGGAGCCAGTATCGGAGGAGTTGGCGGAGTCGCTGCTGAAGCTGGATCCGTCAGCTCCTGTCTCCTCCCAGCTGGCTTCGTCCGGGTCAGAGTCTAGTGGTCGGGAGATTGGCTGGAAGTATTGCTGTTTTTAGGAAGGGATTTCAAACAATGAAAAATAATGATTCCTGGAAATATGTGATCCAGAAACAACTTTTTACTTAGGAGCTTTCTAAGGTGTCAGTCACAGAAGGGCTGTACTGATGCATAAAACCATACAAGGACATCCACATGAACATGCTATGTTATATTCTAATAATAAAAATAGTAATAAAGTGAATTGATAATAGCATAATAATATAATAATATATAATAATACATAGAAGCTTATGGAAGACACAGAGTTAAACATGGATATATTGACCATAATCAACAATGTAAGCAAGAAATCCACTCAATGTACATACCTCACTTTCCATTCTCATATCTGGTGAGGTATCCCCTTCCGAATCCTGTGACCCATCAGGTTTCCTCACTCGTGACCTTCGCCCCTTCCTGGTGGAGCTCCTCCCTCTGAGGGAGCCTTGTCCCAGGGTCAGGCTGGCTGGGGTGGTGTCCGAGGGTGTCCCCTCGCTGTCTGACATGTGCTGCAAGATCTCCTGAGGACTCTCTTCTTCAACTGGAGAAAACTTCCTGGCATTTTCTGAAAATGAAAATTGTTTTTATCCACTTTAAATAATGCCCTACTGTTGTCCTGTACGTAGATATATGTGATATGCTGTAATAAGCAAGTCTAACCTGTATTTTCCCATATATATATATTACTGACCACACATCTGATTATCAGAAGTTATCCTGTATTTCAATAGGTATAGCTAGAACTTATCTTACAACATTCATCAGACACAGGGAAAATTATGTTATAGAAGGTATATAACATTTTTAACAAATTGCTACTTGATGCTGTAATTTGAACATAGTCCTGTATTTCTAACAGTGTCACTACCCTCCCTCTAATACAAAATCATACCTCACCTAGTATTGATACTCTTGTCAATCTATTCTTTCTGGATTCTCTAAGGTCTCTAGAAGACAAACAGGATCTGGGACTCTTGTTCACTGTACTGATGCTAGGCTTCGTTGCCAGGCTTTTGGGAGAGGTGGATTCTCTTTGCCTCCTTCTGCTGTATGCTTCAGTGGTGTGATTTTGTCTAAGAATAAAACATGACACATACATAAATATATACAAACATACTAACATACATTTCACAATTTATCAAACCACCATTAAGTTATCAAATATGTGTTATCTAGCTTGACACTAATTAGGCACCTGGCACTCATGGGCACCAGGGCCAGTATTCAATTCAATACATGGATTGAGTAAGTAAATTACTTAGTATTTAAGTAAAATGCATTGATATTCAGATCACTACTTAGTATTTTACTTTCGTGACTTTAAGGCAAAAGACTTACTGATAACCATTGTGACGTCATTAAGTCTATCCCAAATAAAGTGCAATACATGCGTCCCATTGTATATGCGGTTATGAAATATACTTGTGTGCAGAATATGACTAAGCATACAATGTGATTTGCTTAAGTCTGCTAGGTGGCTGTCTTAGACTTGGGGTAAAATACTTAGCCAAAAATTCAATTGAATACCAAAGCTGGTTAAGTATTTCACTTTAGTGGAAAAACTGAGTAAAATATTTAAAATTCTGGCTTAAGTATAGAATAGAATACCGGCCCTGGCACTCATGGGCACCTGCAATCTAAAGCTGGACATTCACATTTCATAAGTTTAGAGCATGAAGATGTCAATACAGACCCTACAAAAAGTTGGTGTGCCAGGCCCTGCATCACTGTAACATGTATTTAACCCCATGATATACATTGCACTGTCCACCCAGAACGGGTTCAACCTTGGCCCTTTAGCAGCATAAAAACCCACTTACAATCAATTACAGCAAAAACTTACTATATCTCCATTCTTTCTACAATTAATTGTATCTAACAATGATTTGCATTCACCTGTAGTATATAATCAATCATAAGTTACTAGTGATTGTAGAGATACAATTGATTAAATGTGATAACATTAATTCTCGGAAACACAATAACTTGTGACTGTTAATGTTACAAAGCCCATGACTAATATTCATATACCTGTGTGATGCTTTGATGATACTCTCCAGTTCTCTGTCCAACATGGATTCCCCTTTCTCATCCTTCTGGTTATCCATAATCAGTAAATCACCAGTCACTTCCATTTCACCGACAGGGGTGTTGAGGAGAGCAAAATCCTCATCAGCACATCCAGATATTTCCTCCCCATCTGCCGATGGAACGTACCGGCTATGACCATCCTTATCTTCCTTTTCTGCGTTTTCCTCATTCTGCAAGACCTCACCACTCAATGGATTAACCTTTTCAATGGAATTGCCATTTGCGTTGACACTTTCTGCACTGTCTGAATTAGGAGATGGACTATTGTCTTTGGTCCCATGTGCAGTTTTCAGTGTTGGTTTTCGTTTGGGTGAAGTAGCCTTTGCTCTGTCATGACTCTCCCTGGATTTCTTTGGTGACGTTCGGTTGACAGATGTTTTACTGCTGCTACTCTTTGCATGTGAACTTTGTGATCGATGCAAGCTTGATAAAAAAAAAAAAAAATTAAAAAGGGCCAAGGAAATTCATGATTCAAATATGTCTTGAAGATTCTCTAAATGATATTCACAAATTTCTTTGTTATTTTTGTATTATAAATCTCAAACAAAATCAAATCAACACTCATTAAGAAAGTAAATATTGGTCTGTCACTATTTACTATTTTACTATTTTATAAGTCTGAAGTGAAATGAATAGCCATAATTCTATTTCAAAATGGAAATAAACAAGGCAAACGCCAAGCGTTGTCTCGCCTGCATATTGCAGTCATGAAGAGACTGCATGTCAAAACTATGCTATATGACTTCTGAGGCTGTCAGCAGTTTAGGGGGTGAATTGTGGTTCTGACAGTTTACATATGCAATAATGGTATAGGCCTACTTTATCCCTAGGAAATCAGATAACACTAAGAATGCTGTTAATACTATGAAGCTATAATTATTTCCATGCAAGTAAGGAAATGAATGTTAGTGAAAAAGAATGTAACTGATAATAATGTGAGTAAAATTGTAAAATTAAATTAATTATTAAGGTGTTATGGCAAACTTATTGTTTGAAAAATGGTATGAATTTGGTGATTCCACGTCAAAGCTATAGAAAGTTATTAGGTGTACAACATAGCACAGTGCCAGTTATGAAAAGTTCATTGACCTTTGACCTTTGACCTTAATCAAATTCAACTCACATTCGAACTTGACCTGCACCTTCAAGAGATGGACCTCTCATATGAATTTGGCAATCCTACCTCGAAGGTATAGAAAGTTATTGTGTGTACAACATAGCACAGTGCCAGTCATGGAAAGTTCATTGACCTTTGACCTCTGACCTTATTCAAATTCAACTCATACTCAAACTTGACCTGTGCCTTCAAGAGATGTACCTCTGGTATAAATTTGGTGATCCCACCTCGAAGCTATAGAAAGTTATTGTGTGTACAACACAGCACAGTGCCAGTCATGGAAAGTTCATTGACCTTTGACCTTTGACCTTAATCAAATTCAACTCACATTCGAACTTGACCTGCACCTTCAAGAGATGGACCTCTTGTATGAATTTGGCAATCCTACCTTGAAGGTATAAAAAGTTATTGTGTGTACAATATAGCACAGTGCCAGTCATGGAAAGTTCATTGACCTTTGACCTTTGACCTTATTCAAATTCGACTCATATTCGAACTTGACCTGCGCCTTCAAGAGATGGACCTCTGGTATGAATTTGGTGATCCCACCTTAAAGCTATAGAAAGTTATTGGGTGTACAACACAATTGTTGACGACGCCGACGACGACGCCGACACCGGAAATAGTGATACCTATGTCTCGCTCCGCTACGCAGGCGAGACAAAAACAAATTTTAACAATTATTTATTACTCTTTTGTCTATTTCACATTTTCTAATCCAGACTTTTGATAAATTTTAGATATGATTTCATGTCACTGCTGACAAAATATAAGCTTATATCCACAGCTGCTCAAACATTCCACTTACTTTCTTCTTGATGACCTTCTCAACAAAGACTTTGTCTTGGCATTTGTAGAGACAACTTGAGTATATGTTGTACCCAACACTAACATCAATAGGATGGGACCAATGATTTCAAAAGCATAGATTGCCTGCAATGTTAAACAATGTAAACATGCAACAAATAAGAGCTTTGCATAATAGCTGTAATCACTACAACATATAGTGTTATTCTTAAGATTTTACAATGGATGAAATCTTCCAGCTCTTGTGCCATGAAAGTATTGAAAAATGTTATGTTTGTCTACTTTGTCACATCTGTTGCAGATTCAAAATCTAAACATTTTTTAGGTTTTAATCATAACATCACAAATGGTAGGATTGAATATATCACAGAAAAAGAATGTGATAAAATTACAATTATCACCAGATTCGAACCCTGGACCTTGGCTTTCATGACCAGTGCTCTACCAAGTGAGCTATCCAGGCTCCGGTTGAGGCAAAGCAACAATCTCATATTTAGCCCATCTCTCTCCATTTTAAGGTTTATAAATCATCATGTGTTGAAAAAAGCTCTCCCCATCGCAAATACATGTAATAAAGATTAGTTATTGAACTGTGTGAAATCATTCTGGAAAGGATTCACAGTTTACAAGCAAAGGTAAATACAACAGAAAGGTGGATTAAGTGTATAATCAAAGTTTCTTTCATTAAAATATTTCAAATCTTACTTCCTGCTCTGAGCTTGGTTGGAAAATAAAGAAAGTGGCAACACAGGCAAGCTGGAGAAAGTAGAGAACTAATGTTGGATAAAATGTACTGGCTGATAGCTGTTGCTTCCACCTGTATTACAAAGAGAAAGAGAAGGGGTTCACTCACATGTAAACATATTATGTACTTACACTACAAATGAAAGAAAATAATTGGTAATTCATTCAAATTCTGGAATAATCTTTGAAAAAAATCCAGGGGTGGGGGAGGGCACTGTCATTACAAGGTGGACACCATGCTCGTACATGGACTTTCAAAATGGACCCTAAACAGGTAATTATCCTTCAAGTTCAGAATAACCTAAACAAGTATTTTGTCATGTTTTGTTTTCCCCACCCTAAACAGGTATCTACCCTTTACACGCACACCAAGTTGTTGTAAAAGTATACCCTTTTTTCCTGATTTTTGCAATTTTGATACCCTTTTCACTGTATGCGCGTACATCAACCCTTTTTACACGTTTTTGTGTACGAGCATGGTGTCCACCTTATGGCAGTGCCCCCCCCCCCAGGAAAAAATAAAAAATACATGTACTGGTATGGGGTTTGAGTGTTTTCATTTCGGTGCCATCATTTAAAAATAGTATATATATTTCCTTCCATCGTTACCCTAGAAAGAGATAACTAATCAAGGTAGAAAAATTAACAATGAATGTTTCTAATTAAGATACAAAATAGTTCACATACTATGGGATATTCACAAGTTGGGCAAGTCTTGCTGTCCATCATATTGAAGGAATTAAACAAATATTCTTGGACTTTGATATTTACAAGCCAAATACATGTGCTTTGTAATATGATTATGCATTTAAGAAGTGAAAAAAAACATAGGCCTACACTGTACATGACATTTTGCAGCAAAATAATAGCAAATGTTATACAATTTTTAAAATACACCTTGTACTTCCAATATAAAAAAAAAAGAAAAAGAAAACAAGAAATGCCAGAAAGAAAACTTAAAGGAAGAGATAAAGGGAATATATTTGGGCCCATTCCTTTTTTTGGAATTTCCCTGACTCAATCTCTCAAAACTATAGTCTGGGAAATATGCTAACGCAGGCATCGCTCATCCAACTTGTCACTCTTGTGCTACACAACTGACGTTAGCAACTGTAACTTTATTTTACAAGCAGACTATCAAAACTCAGTTTTCAGGTTCTCGAATCAACACTGACGCATACATCACACGGTGCCTGCACACGTGTAAAACTAACGGGAATTGTATTGTGCAACAAGCGCAACGACATGCTGTGAATGTTGCGTGGGGAGCCATCGGTGTGCAGGGGTCACAGAGTGGGGCAGAGTATAACCATTCTATTGCGTTCCTTTCAGATGTTCACACTAAAATTCACTGGAAATCATGAAAGGAATATCATATGATCTCACACATGTACCTTTTTATGCAAGGTGCACAATGTAAGACTAATAATCCATTTCATGCCAATTCTCTTTCTGCTAGTGCATTCATGACCTTTCAGTTTCAGAAAATCAAAATAAGGAGCTCCCAATTCCAATCTTACCACGTGAAGTAGAATGGAAAGAAAAACACTCTCAGAAGGCCCTTCCACGTAGTGGCAAGCCAGGCATGTTCTGGTTTGGCTTTGGTAAACGTTGAGCCTATTGAAATATTAAAAACAAACAATACTTAATCATCCAAAGAAAAGCTTCAGTTCCTGTTTACTTATCACCTACTAAGAATGACAGCTCCATGGAAATGACTGTGCAGAAATAATGCTAAGTAAAATGATGATGCAGAATCAATTTCCATTTTCCATTTTGCAATATTCGTATACGGTACTAGTCCACCTCCTGGACTGTTGTTAATTTTGTACGACACGACTACCAAACACCCAACACACTACAACCCCATAACACGCATACACACACCCTGAATAGTCATATGAAACAACAGTCCAGTGAATCTTGGCAAGTTCCCCGTCAGATTCAAGGGAACTGATATTCCGCCCACTGAGCCCAGTCTCCCTCGCTCTCGATTCCGATTGGTCGACAAACCCTGTCAATCAGAACGGCGTTCTCCTCGGTCAATGCGCTAGCTTGCTGTGCACATGTTGTACGTTCAAACAACTTGAATATTCATGTGCTCCTTGCGCAATATCTGCGAGGGGCGGTCGTAACCTCTGGGTCAGACAAAGGTCACAACTTCATTATCTTTCCTCTCTCTGCCGAGATGGCCTGGACGATTTTTTCGGGGAAAGTGAATCAGTGGGTAAGGTGAATCACTGGGGGTAAGTGAATCAGTGGAGGGCGCGGGCCCGGGCGTGTGTGTGTTGGTTATGGTTTGCCCAATCAGTAAAAATCGTCCAGGACGTGGACTAATACGGTACATGTAGGTATGCCTATAGAGTTGGCATCTCTTATCTTTTATTCACATTTTACATAACATAAATCTAATGGAAATCCCAAGCATGTACATGTATAAAAGTTTAAACAGCATTTTCAAGTTTGAATCGTGTCATATTTAAGGTGCTTTCACACATGATGCGACAGTGTAGTAACACGCTGTGTCACCACACTTTTTTGTGTACAAGCCTATGGGTTATAGGGTGACAAAAAATATCGACGAGGCAGGACACACTTTTTTTTGCTGCCTAGATACACAAAATATGCGCACCAATCAAATTTCTAAAAAGTTTGTGCAAATATTGTTGCCATGAGATTGCTTGCGCAAGTTTTGACAATATGCTTTCTGATCTTATTGAGAGTTTTATTATGCGCGTTCATTAGCATATGTGGTGACACAAAGTCCCACCATGCGTGAAGACGAAACAGTGTGGCGCCACAGTGTGTTACCACACTGTCGCATCATGTGTGAAAGCACCTTTACAATTTATCAAAAAGTTCCATTTAAAGTCATTTTCACATAAAATGTAAGAGGATTACTTCACTTTACAGTAATTACCATGAATACTCGGCATAATTTCAATTTACAAATATTTCTAGTGGTTCAAATGGATTACCTCTGACTAAATCAACATCAATCAGTTCTGTTTTGACTCTGCCAGTCTTCAGTTGGACACCACTAGTATCCACTCCAAGACCCTACAAAAACAGTATGAAAATAAAACATTCACAATAATGGAGTAACCATGATTAATTCTATTCAGGTTTTTACATGTATTTAGCATGCACAGACCTAAAAGAAAGTACAGTTGTAGGGCTGAGTTAGGTGCTGTACTTAAAGAAAATACATGTAAATAAATAAAAGATAGCCAGTATGGAAATGACATCTGTATTTTTGTTATAATGCGCAGATGTACAAAATATGAATATTCATTCTTAAAGTACCTATGCACAGATTTTAAAGCATCAAGTCACAGGATTTAACTACCAGTAACATCACATTTTCCATATCCGTGTAATTGAACTGATACAGTACATATACTGGTATAGGTTATAGTCAAACTGTGCAATGACAAATGGCAAACTAAATACAATAAAAAATAAATGAAAATCACAAGTGGGTGAAATTCAGTTTAATGGTTTCAGTTTTAACATGATAAGGAAGTTAAGTTATCCAATGAGCTACAACAAACCAAATTTCCTCACTAAAACAATGCAACATTAAAGCAATATCCATTATGGATACTGTTTTTGAGAAACTCACTTGAATACTAACTTGCAGAAATTTATAAAAGAAATCACAAATGTACGAGAAGTTCTCAACATTTAAAAATACATTGTGTTCCTACCCTTTTTCATCTTATCCTCAATATGCACATCAATAAGTGTTCTTATAGTGTGATTTGTGAATGAAATTTGATAAATGAAAACAACTTAAGTAACTACATGTTCAATTCACAGTGCAATTAGATATTGCACAATCTCTTTTTAAATGGACTGAGCAAAACAGGAACTTGATCAAATCATAATTTCAAGTAGGTGTGACCTTTGCTAGGCAATCATGTTTTGATCCAATTTACTTACCTGTGATTCTTTCTGCTCCACATGCTCTTCCCATAGTTCCTTGTCATAAGCTCCAATCTGTCAAATTGAAATAAATTATAAAAACGATAATTCTTTAGCTAGATATATACATATTTAATTTCTGGCCAGATCATTTATGAGTGAAAAAATAGCAAAGGAAGTTGGCAAGAAAGTATAGCTGTGCGAAAACTTGCCACTAAGCATACTTTTACTCACTTAAATCTTTGTGTTAATTTAAGACATGTACAAGAACATACAGTACAAATGATGAGAATGCAACAGTAACATGAAAGTTCACACTTGCTGTATAGCAAGTGGAAGGGTATAAAAACAAGTGACTTTTTAGTGACTGAAGAAAAACCTTTCAAAGAAATGTATAGCGGCTAGCCCACATCACTTCATTTCATTTTACTATTAAAGCTTCATTTGAGATGCTTAAGTGCACATACCTGTTGTTGAAAGTGAGAAATGGCATCGTTGAGGTTATCTTGAACAGGCGTCTTCTGGTTACCACTGGTAGCCATAGCAACTAAGGCAAATGTTCACAACAGCCTGCTCCTGACGTGGACTTGTAATGTCCCTGGAAAAGATTTATTCTTCAGAAGCTCAAATCAATGTCTGCTGGTAACTTTATCATCAGGTTGCAAGTGTCTGATTTTCAATCAAAACTACATGGTCTCAGTCTTTGATTCACTGCTTGGTTGTCTGGTAGTGGTGCTGGTGACTACAATGTAGTAATCCAACCACATCAATGGACTTGCATTTGCAGTAAATCAGCATCAAGTTCTCTTGTATACAGACAACCTTCATTGGAGATCAGTCCATAAGAGTACACCTAGCTTGCATCAAAACAATTAATAGTCCTCTTTATGAATTACATGAAGTAGCAGAAGACAGCTTACATGTATATACAGTGTTCCTTCTCAATGAAACACAAAAAGCATCAAATGTCATTTGTAGATCATTTACAACTACTGGTACCTTAATGATGCTTGTAGATGTTCACTTGTTCTAGGGGGGAAAATACACAGTCAATTCATGTCGACAGAATGTGAAGATGTCGCTCAATCATGAACTGCAAGCTCTTCCTACTGTTCTAACATCCTCCACCTTCAAAATGAATTACACTGCAGCTCTCAAAGTGATCAAAGTAAAGCCTGTGCAGTTCACTTCAGCACATTTACAGTACCACTTCATACATGATGCTGGTAGCCAGTATAAAAATACTTGATACTTCCTGGATCGGGAGAATAGAACAAATCACACAGCCTTGCAATTAAAGTACAATGGGTAACGAAAGATACTTGTTCAATGATTAAACTGTAAGCAAAATAGCTTTAAAATAACTAGTCTGAAATCAACAGTAACTGCTTTGTCAAGTCATTTCCTGCTTTTGATCACTCAGAGAGATTTGACCATGTTGTGAAGTAGACCAAGCTGAACCAGTGGATTTTGCAAGAGATGAGCTGACATTAATTTCCAATGGTCAAGCAATAGGTTAAAATACAAAAATATCAATTCACTTCCCATCTTGGAATTTTACATTCACACATGTGCCTACATGTACATTAAGACTGTCATTCTAAATGATTCAGATATACATCTTCAGAGAACTGAGGGGATATTTACTGAAATACAACCCCCCCCCCCCAAAAAAAAAAAAAAACAAAACAAAACAAAACAAAAACAAAAAAACAACAACAACCCACTGTATTTTGTGAATGAGGGTCTTCTGAGGGCCACTTCACCTCATACCAAATTGCAGGCCTTGCTTCAATCCTGTTCAAACCTACATGTAACACTACATGCTTACAACATCAGTAGCAAAAGACAAGCATATATACAGGTGTATATCAAAACAAAATCAAGAACAGACAAAAATAAGCAAACAAACAGACAAACAAAGAATATAATCATCTTGGCTCCAATCTAATAGACCAAGTCTTTGGAATGTAATATTTCAGTCAATGAACTCACTACTTTGTCAAGTGCTTAGTGACTTGTCACAATGTACATGTACTGTATTCTCAATGTTTGGCTTTTAAGACCTAGCAATCCCTTATATTTATCAAGCATTCTGTATACTGCCTATCAAATAGATAGAATGTACATGTACAATAAGAAGTAATGTTACAGATGAATGTAATTGTGTACCTACACACACACTTTTTGAAAGAGTTCCTAAACGAAGTGTTTTGACAGATCAACCACACAAGATTTAAGATTTCCCTGAATCAAATGTACATGTACGAAGTACATAGTGCATGTACACGTACATGATCAAGAAGTTGAATGTAGACAACTGCACAGTATTAGATGGCGGTCTCATCTAATTTTATGACAAAATATGTGAGTCTGACCACTTTTATTGTTATTTCCTTAAGTATATTACATGTAGGTTGCACATAAAACAATCATCTTCATTATTGGTCAAAATGTGACCACCACCTATTTCCTTACAAGTATGCCATCTGACCTGATTCCAAAATTGTACTTTGCTTAAGAAAATTATCATTACCTAAACATTAGATACACTGGTGCATATAAACAAATAACCTTCAAAACAATAAAAACAAGCTGAAACACCCCTCCCCCACCCCAGAATAATTCACAAAAGTTTACTCACAGCCTGCTTCCATCTACATGCAGATAGCCATACAATACCCTCTACAATGAAAAGCACAAGCTACAAAGAGAACAAAGACAACAGAGGTCTTTGTATTGATTCTGTCATCATGTATGCCTCTAGAAGACCTCCCTCTTGTATGGATAGAAGTGTGAAGAAAGACTTAAGGAACAAAGGGCACACATCCTTTGAGTTTGGAGGATTAAAAGCCATGTATCAGTTGGTGTACAAGCGCCGCAGCATTTAGAGCAAGATAACAATACACCTCATTTGCATTTAACATTTTCACAGCATAATGAAGACAGGAACATCTGCACAATGCTATGCTAAAGTGCTGTATAATTCCATGGATCTTGATAAGATCCATGATAATTCCCCAGCCATGCACAGCCAACACATGGGCAAAGAATTCCTTTGTATTGCCATCTCTAGTATCAGAGTTGTAGTCAAAACCTCATCATCTGAGTCCAAGTTAGAGTCCTGCAGTTCCGAGTCAGAGTCCATTTGTAGGAGTCCAAGTCCTCGGTTATTCGAGTTCGAGTCAAATAACATGGGTGCACGTCACATAAATTTGCACAGCTAAGCATATCAATGTAGCCCTGTGTGGGCCTAGCCTAGTGTGATATGGGATGTACATGCATGGCATTATAATTACACTACTAAATAATCATGTGAATTTGTATCACAATAAGTTTTTAGCCCATTTAAAAAAGGAAATATTTTTCACTGACTATCGATGCGCAATAACTGTGTAATAATTGGGTACCGGTATCTATACTCAGCCGAGTCCTTGAAATTTTTTCAATCATTCGACCTCCCGAGTCCAATTCATAGTCCAGTTTTTAACTCGGCGCCTGTGTGAGCTCATTATTTAAACTGACCGCCCGTCCTCTGTATTGATTAAGCACGCATTTATCATTTTCATTATCAAAGTTTTTAAAGAAATAATTAAATTCTGTTATTTCATCCTAATTCTCTTGGACTTTGGTTACGATAGCCTGTTTGATTACTGTGGGGTATTGCACCAAGTTCCACGCGTACTTTTTGATTTCATGCGCAGGAAAGCATTGTGTGAAGGTGGTCGGTTTCAAAAAAGGTGGTCGATGAGTAGATCTAGTAGTCGGTAATCCTGGGTTTTAGGGGCGTAAAATATATGTATATATTAGCGGCCTCTAACTTCAGCCAAATCATCCCAGCTTACTATGGTCGGCTAAAAGGGCAAATATTCAAATTTGACTCAGCCGTTTTCAAGATCACAATGCAAGGCTCAGCTAAAAACAGGCGAGACAAAAATGATGAAAACGGCTCAGTCAAATTTGAATATTTGCCCTTTTAGCGGACCATGGTAAGCTGGGATGATTTGGCTGAAGTTAGAGGCCGCTAATATATATATATATTTTACGCCCCTAAAACCCAGGATTACCTAGTAGTCAAGGTAGTAGAGCTACCATACCGTACTCTCGAGCTCCAGTCTCCACAGCTACAGTCTCAGCTCCGACTCTCGTGACTCTGGCATTCTCACTTCCACTGTTTCTGTCTGCTCGATGCTCTCCCTCACTCACACTGCACTTTGTACCGTACCGTATCTCAATCAAAACAGAGCATCATTGAGGTTTACGTTTGCTATTAATACTGCATAAGTGGTGATTTTCAACTGAGTAAGGTCGAATCAAAGGAGAGAAAATACCTTGCCACCAACGACAATCTGATGACCACTCAAATCTCTGAGGTGAGGTCGGAATCAGCTGTTCATTTTGAAATCAATTTTCCGGCCGACGATGCGATGGCATGGTTGTTTACTCTGATCGACCGGATGTACAGCGCATGCGCAGGAAGTACCGACATACCAATTTTTTTCAGTGTTTTTTTTTTTCCTCTGTTTTTTTTCTGCTTTTTTATTACTAGTAAATTTGAATCCATGCTTGAATGGGGAAGAAGCAATCTAGTTGTCAGGGGTAATTCACACAGCTAATCAAGTTAAAGGAAGTTGCAGAACCCCTAACTTAAGTTGGCATTGGCAGTGACGTTCGCAAATGAGATATAGGGAGATGAGAGAAGAGAGAGAAAAAGAGGATATTATTTGCTCTCTATATTCCCATATTCCCATTGTATAGCTGTATAATCTTGCTCCTCAATCTAGCTAACCATCTCCTTATCAGAGGATTTTTCATGTCGGGTGTATACTTTAGCGACAATATGGGTGAGAATATATCATTCTCAACAATATATATAAGTTGTACCCATGTTTTAAAAAAAACAGTGGGGGCATGTTTACTGTCAGGGAATTTCCGGCACAAAAACCATAAACCATGTTTAGGGATTTCTTGCCCAAAAGCGACCCATTAGAGCAGCACACCCCCGAATACCATACCGATACCATATTAGGCGAGTACCCCTCCTCCCGGGCCGGGGGGCATTGAAATAGGGCTGCAGCGGGGATTTCTCTGGGTATTACTGGAAAATGACCTAGCTGTGCAGAATACTGTCACTAGAGCATCCATCCTGTATAATCCTGCTCTTGTAATAAGGAATTGAATACTCATTTTAATTTACATCTTTATGCTAAATGAAGTAAAATGGGATTATCTAGAAGCGTAGCTAGAATTTCAGGGTTTTTTTTTTTTTGGGGGGGGGGGGGGGGTGTGCAAAGTGCCGCTAGTGGGATCGACGGCAAAGGGATGGCTTCTTTGTCATTGTTCCTCTTCTGCTCTCTCTCTTCCCTCATTCTCTCTCCTTTTGTTTTCTTCTTGCTTAAGCTTTTCCTTTTCTTTCTTTACTTCTCTTAATTTTTTTGCATTCAGACTTGGGGAGCGACTACTCAGTCACACATACAAGAAAGCTCTCATCAATTCCTTTTGATCTAAAAAATATGGCTCTACATTTTGTTGTCATACTTCCTTCATAACCATTCATCTCTCATTCATATCTGTTATGTACACAGGATACATAAATGTTCAGCAAAATACATACCAACAATGAATGACAAAAGAAACAAATCTGAAATTCATTCTAATATATATTTTCTATCTGAAAAAGACTAAAAAGATAATCAGATCACCACAAAATAGTAAAAAATCACATATAATGGCATAGTATACTCTTAATCAGTACATATTTGTCATTCAAATAGATAGGGAACTCTACTACTGCAAATTAGGTGTCATCAGATACTAAAAACTATATGTGTGTGTGGGGGGGGGGGTGTAGATGTGTGTTGTAGTCAAGTGGTTTAACACTTGACTGGAAACGTGATCTCTGGCACTGCACTTATGTCTTGGGCAAGTCATACTGCCCATTGTACTACACTGAATAAATTTAAAGGCATGTATGTGTGTTTCTTTAAATAAGTGTATGTGTGGGCCTTTATGAGAGGATCGAGGGCATGGGAGGAAGCACAGTGAGCGGAATCAGCAGATAAGCTGTTTTGTAGCCCTTTTGAAAACGGCTACAAAATGGTTACAAAACTGCAAAACACAGTGAACGGCTACAAACAGCTACAAAATGGCTATAAACTGCACTTTGCAAATTTGGTTCACTGTAAAGCTGGTCTCCATCCAATCCCACAAAAAGGACCTGTGGCCCAAAATAGTCATGGTCCTGAGCCCCCTTTTAAATATGGGAATCGAATAAGTGCCAATTTTTCCCCTGTCCCCGCCACCTTTAAATACCCTTGCCATAATTCATATGACATATGTACAAAATTCCTCTCTCATTTCTACAAGGGAAATGAATTTTTAAAATTAAGATCATCAAGAGTATACATGTAGAAGACACCAATATTATTATCATCAATAATGGTATTGGCCAGGGTTGTGGAATAAATCAATCAAAATGAGTTTGAGTTGTATAGTAGTTCACATGATGAGAAATCTCTGAATCGTCCATTATGCTTTATTCATCAGCTTACATCTCTTGACAAGAGAATATGATATCTTTATTTCACACAACAAAACCACTACTTGTAGTTATTTGGTCTCATGGTTTCTGGTGAAAACATAAAACACCAGCAAAGTATCTGCCTTCAGCAGATAATGTTCAACATTCTTCAAAGATGGAGTTTAAGACACTTTTAAGATCATTTGCCATATATTTTCTTGAAAGATGAGGTATATAAATGATCGCTAAGAATGATTTAAAGACTGTATAAGCACATGCATACCTGTGGCTTTTACTCTCTCCTTCTACTGAAAGACTGCTAGGGCTTATATTAAATATGTAATTTAAGAAATTTATTACCATATTCAAGGCCAGCTCAAGAATGCTTTCTGTTCTTTTATGCTGCGTTTACACTATGTTCCCAGTAGCCACGGCAGTCACGTTTGATAATCACAATGATAAATGCTATTTGTATAGCTACAAATCCACTCTGTGGAGTGCTCAAGGCACTTCTTGCCCTCTTGCAACCGTGGATAAAACGGTACGGATGTGACACAAAGCAGGGGAACGGGATGGGCAAATGTGACAGTCCGTGATTTTTAAACTGTCAAAAACTTTGCCATGGCAGTCATGGTGCAGATGGATGAACGTAACAAAACATGACATGACGTAATGGGCCGTAACACAACCTGGAGATGGTCTGTAGTCTGACGGGAAGCAAAAATTTTCAAAATCCCACGGAGCACTACGTTTTGGGCAAACGTAGCTGCCGTGGCTGCCGGGAACATAGTGTAAACGTAGCATAATCAAAGTGACACTTGGCCTTTGTGCATAGATAAATATATCTTACAGCTTGAAAAAAAATGGTATAATGTCTCCCTAATTTGTATGATATGTGTGCATGAAATAGACTCTTGTGATACTGGTAGGGTCTATGATCGCCATGTACATGTACGTGTATTAGAGTTGAGATAACTTGAAAATCAAATGGTTGCTCTACAAAGGTAACCTATTTTCTTAATGGGTAGTAGCTTCCTTTAGAGTAGTTTTCATTTCTGCTTCAAGCAACAACTAACACTTTAACATGAATACTTTAAATAACTCTTCATGGTGTTTTCACCTTTAATCGTTCTTCCATTATTTACTTTATAAAATTTCCCAAGAGAACTTCTACATGAAAATTTTCACACATTGTAAACATCTTTTTGCTTCAAGAATTTCTATCTTCTTTATACATTGATTCAATAAAAATGGGACAATTACAAGGGTTGCTTTGAGTATTAAGGTTGGACTACATGAAGGCAAAACATTGTCCATTAGTTGAATTCTCATTATTTACATTACAATATTTCAAAGAGAGAGATGTTATCAAGGTGAAAATAAGTTGTATGAGCTGCTGCCTTCTTTATTATGTGAAAAACAGATTTCCGTGTGATGTATACCATCATCTGATATGCAAGGGGAATAAATATTGCTTGTAAAAAATATAACTGAATTCTAGTATTACTCACTTATAATTCAGTTATAAATGTCATTGATATTCATATCATGAAATATATATTATCTTAACAGAATGGATGACAGGATTTTGGTATAAAATTTTTTTTCCAGAATTTGGGGCTAAGTTATCACATGCGTAACCAACAAGCAAAGTTCGTTTGTCAGTTTGAGAACCAAATGATAATATCAGCATATTGTCAACACATTAGTGTTCTCTGGAAAACTCCAGGCAGTTGGCAGTGAGACTGGGCATGCATCATGTCACTTCTCACCATCACATATCAATCATCAATGGTAATTACTTACTTAGCTTTACCACTCAAAACCTTTGTAACCATTTTAGCTTACTTACCACCTACTAGTACTCAAAGTATCTTTTCTATCCTACAAAATATATGAATGGACCAATTTCCTCCTTTCTAGAATACAATCAGGCCACTAACATCCCAATCACACCAACAAGACTATCGAGCACTAACACCAGGCCAAACAAAGTATTAAATTGCCACAAATGATTGACAATTGGTTAGCTTTTTTAAAAGTCAGTTTGGCTGTGTGACTGATACTCATAGGGAATTCTGCATTAATTTAAAGGATATTTTGACATTTCCAGCTCACCAACTACACATAGAACCAACCAAAGTGTTCATTATGTTATGACATGTGAAAGGAATATAATCCAAGGTCACAAAAATAGTTTTCATCTTGGGGTGAAATAAATGAAAACAGCATGTAGTAGGGATGCATATATACCGGGTATACTTTCCAGGCATAGGGTCTAAATTTCCATATATATTTCTTCCCAAAATATGAAAAAACAATCTCAGTGATATGGTACTCCATAAACATTCAATGATAGTGCCCCCAAAGAAAAAACTTTTATTTGTTGAATGATTATAAATCCCCCCGAAATCCTGAATTATATAAAAAGTATGCTGAGAAATGTTAAAATGTCCATTCTTTCTAATACAGAATCACCATCTGGTCCATGAAGCTCATGGAGTGCCGACCTTCTCACGCTGAGCCTTCATTGCCTGTGCCATCCAATCCAGCTGATCCAGTAGCCCCCCCGCCCCCTTGTCCATGTGTTCATTTTGGGGATTCCCCTCCTCGCTGATGGCCTCATGAACCTTGGGGATGCCGAAGATGTTGGAGACGCTGATGCACCCCATCTCGCCCAGGAATGCCCTCAGCTGCATGGCACTACGCATACCTCCGTATTGACCTGGGAAGATGAGAGAAAAAGAGAGAGAGAGAGAGAGGGGGGGGGGGGTCAAATGATGTTTTTTCATGCCTATATGATGCCTGTTATTGCCTGACCACAAAATGATATCTGATGTATTGTGGTGACTTTTGGATGACTATTGGGTGTCTGATTCTTTGATCATTTGATGTCTGATTCTTTCAAGCCTAATCATTGGATTCCTAATCAAATTCTAGGATGTTTTGATGCTTGCTTAATGAACCCAACTGATAATCAACAAGGGGGGCAGAGCATTGTTTGCATCCTTCACAATCACATTTAGGGTATCTAAAATAGCAAAAATCAAGCAAAAGGGTATAAAATTCATGGTACTTTTTCAATCTATGGGATCTAAAACAGCAAAAATCAAGAATAATGGTATCAAGTTCCAGAAGTGATAAATAAAAAAGATCTGCAGAAAGGGCAGGGGCCATGACCTGGAGAAGGGGAGATGTTGTATTGCCATAAATTCCAAAAGGTTTGTACAGGGATCTGCTTGAGATGCCTGAACTGCCTGAGCCAAGAAAATAGAAATCTTTGTGGATGTACTAGCATTCAAATAATCTGTAAAATAGACAGGTTTCCCTGTTTCTATGAATCCTTGTTTAGGGTTTTTTCAGAAAGTGATGTAAGCTGATAATATACAAGCCTCAATGACACCTAAGTTACAACCCCCAGCCCTCCCCCCCCCTCAGCTCTTAACCAAATCTCACCTGGGGAGTAGCACACAATTCCTGATGGCTTGTAGCTAAAGATGGATGCTGGGAAGTAGTCAAAGAGATTGCTAAGACCTGGTGGGATAGAATGATTGTATTCCCCAGAGACCACCACGTAACAGTCAGCAGCAACGATCTTGGCCTTGGCTGTCTGTAGGATGGGCGGGGCTTCAGACTGGTCTTTGTAGAAGTGTATGGGCTTGGTCAAGATAGGAAGGTTCAGCTCTTGGGCATCTGTGGAATTTGTAGTAATATAATAATATTTAAAGTAACCAATGATGATGATGATGATGATGATGATGATGATAATGGTGGTGCAAGTGATAAGCTCTTGGGTATCTTTGGAATTGGAATTAAAAGTAACCAATCAAAAAAATGCGATGATGATGATGATAACACTGACAGGAGCTATGCAGAGCATTTACATTGGGGGGGGGGGGGCAGCTATGCATGCAAATGAGCAGATCACTATTTCAATGCCCTGCAATTCTAAACATGTTTAAAGCAGTCTTCTGAAGAGAGGGGGAGCTGCAGCAGGACCCAGCCTTTCCCTGGCTCTGCAGACCCTGAATGATTTGATGATAGTTAAGTCTTAAGAATCTAATGATGAATAAGGCATGTCTGAAGGTGTGCATGTACAAGGGATGTGGATATGTCTTAGACTTAATTAAGTAGCTAGAGGACTGAAATTTTTATCTACAGTGTTTCTTTCAAATTTTGAAAAAAGACAGTTAAATCACTAAGAACATCAACAACATCAATAACAACAATAATATAATGACATTAATAATGATAATGAATAATAATAATAATAATGAATAATAATGAATTTGGTGAAACTACCAAGAGGAAGTCGGACAAGCATGATAATATTAGGGTCCGTTTATCCATATTTACCCAGAAAATCGACATGATGTCCTCTTGCTTTTAAGTGGTTCATCATGAACTTGGCAACTCGAATTCCAATCCGACCTTCTCTGCATGTCCCCAAGAACAACACAACTTTCAGTCCGCTCGAGGTTGCCATGTCGATGTCTTCTTTTCTTTTGTTCCGACTCTCTGAGCGCTAGCGAGGATGATGTTGAGCTGAGGTGTTGTATTAGTTCGTATCAAATCTACAATTTTGCACGAGATATGATGAGTCTGCAGGCCTGATACATGCGAAACAGATCTATAGTACTGCACTGACTGCAGACAATTTAAGCTTTTCAAAATACGAGCCTGTAATGTGTGCGAATGTTTACTGAACTGTGTCTATGCATACCACCAGCTCCGAGAATGATAAAAACAAATTAACTGAGCGGATCGGGGCTTGACAGTTGATACATGACGAAGCAGTATTTCCTACCCGTCTAGCACAGGGCTGCGTTTCACGAAACCGTCATAAGTCTAAGTTCATGGACATCCCATATTAAACGCATTTCAATGGGATATGTCCAAGAAGTTAGACTTATGACGGTTTCGTGAAACGCAGCCAGGGCGATATGCCTTGCATGGGTGAATACATGTACTACATGCATGCGCTGCATAGCTCCAAGCTCCGTGTGTACAAGTGGGCGTGGTCACCAGGCCAGCTGGGATTGGCTCCTCCCCGCCTCCTCTCTAAATCCCCCCAACCCCCCGAGGATCATGCCGGGGGATCATGTTGCAAAATGACATTTCAACAGCATGGTAGCTGAATATGAATGTATTCCTCTTTCGTTTATTTTTGTTTTACATGTAAAATACCATCATAACATGCAAGCTGCATTTTCTTCAACTCAGAATTATAAGTTTGGCCTAGGAGATAGATGATAAGTAGTACCCACAACCGGACCCACAAGGAGGTATACCAATTGGTTTTCTGCTTCGCTGTGATACACAAAAGAAAGACGTGACTATGTGACTAGCCCTTGCTCGCTTTTTAGTAATAGTCAAGAAAAGGTGTCCCCTTTCACAGGTTCTCAATAATTTAAACAAAATTTTGCTGGAGCTAGAGGGCAGAAGCATGGATGTGCTAGAAGCTTTTACAGATCAAGACAGCTCAAATCATTGAACAATTTAACCAACCGGCAAAACAGGTGAGGGCCGATGAGGGTCATATGTAGGGGGTGGGGAGAGGAGAGAGAGAGAGAGAGGGAGAGAATGAGAGCGAGGGTAGAGAGAAAGGGAGAGAGAAAGGGAGAGAGAAAGGGAGAGAGGGGGAGAGAGGGGAGAGAGAGGGGGAAAGAGGGGAGAGAGGGGAAAGAGGGGAAGAGGGGGGGGGGGAGAGAGATGGGGAGAGCATAAAGGATATAGAGAAAGTGGGAGAAGAAAAAAGAGAACAAAGGTACAGAAATATGTCATTTCAGGAAAATGGTAACAATAATAGAAACCAGAGTTGGGAAAGATGATCTACATAAAAAGGAAAGGTGGGGAGGGTGGGGGGGGGGGGGGGGTATATTGTGGCAAATAGAAAGAGGGGACGAGAAGAAATGAGGAAAAGAGAAAGAGAGGGAAAGAGTTCAGGGTGGAGTGAGCAACTCTGGCTGCAGAGACGAAGGGAATAAGGGGTAAAACACATGGGATATCAACTTTTCATTTGTCTGGATGATTTCACCCATTTGAGATTGTCATCCTTATGGAGATAATTTGGTGATCAAAATGAGAGGGTTTTTTTCCTGCATCCAGTGTATGCATCTTCTTCCACTCCTCACTCAAGTCATGTTCACCCACTCGGGTTACTGGCTTTAAAGTGATTACACAATGGTGATTTTTTTTTGTTGATATATGATCGAGAATAGAATTCTAAGAAGAATAACATTAAAAATTTAATGATTTTCAATCAAAATCAATGCATTTTGACTAATTTTCTCATAAAAAGTCAAGAGTTGATCAAAAAATTTGAGTATGAGGTATGACGTCAAAGTGGGTACCCAGCTTCGCGCATTGCAGTTGTGTTGCGCGCTAGACTGTACAATATGTATTATACCTTGCGCGCATTTTGCTAGAAGTGCGCGACAAGGTACCCACTTTGACGTCATTTTGACGTCAAAGTGGGTACCCAGTTGAAACTAGGTCACAGCTGAGGGGTCAAAAATATCCTGAAATCTTACCACATTTAGGGGTTTCCTTGGCAACACGACTTTTAAAAAAACTTTAGGCAGATGATTTTCTGCTAATGAAATCATGCTCTTTTAAATGAACTAACATTGTTTCAGCATTGGGTACCCCCTTTAAGGGAGAATATCCACTGTTTGATAATGATCACCCATATACATCTTCAATTTCACTAATGCAATTTCAACATAATGCTCATCTTTATCTCTCACACACTAAAACAGTCTTAAGGGAGAATGGAACTCAGGCATCAGTGTGCTTGCAGTGAATAAAGATGAACAAGAAAGAGTTAACAGTGAAAGTTTGAGCAAAATCAGACAATCTGTTCAAGAGTTATGAATTTTGAAAGTTTGAGTAAATCCCTATTATGAGGATCCTTAAGTTGGCAACTTTTCCAGCATCTGTGATGTTATCGTGGACAACTCTTCATTCATTTTGTGCATAATTTTTCAAAATAACTGATTCATATGAAACTTTAAATCAGGAATCAACATAATTCTTCCAAAAATGCTTGCAAAATTGATATAGCCATGTCATACTCAAACAGTAAATCAAAAGAATTTCAATTTTTCTTGAAAATGAAGAAAATATCAAATTCTTGTTCTTCATTTACTTGACATGCTGATGTCTGGGTTGCATCCTCTTTTAAATGCACCTGATATTGCACCATTTGCAGCATGAAAAGCATACCAATAACTGGCAATACCGACAAATAGCAAAGTATAGCACTCACACAATCATTATCTCAAAGACAGATACAGTGGAAACTCAGTATAACAAAGTCCTTGGGACCATCAAAATTACTTTGTTATAGCAGGAATCTCATTATATCAGGTTTAAAAAACAATAGAATATAAAGAGCTGGGACCAGAATATTACCTTGTTATATCAGGAATATTGTTATATCAGATCTCTTTATACTGAGTTTCCACTGTACAGTGGAACCCTATCATAAAGAACACTACACCATCAGGCACAGACCACTTGCCTAACATCCAAGAAGAGGAGAGTTCCACAAAGGCAAGTGAATTGATAGATACCACTTGCCCTGAGTAAGGTAACTTGTCTGGGAATTTCAAAGTAATCGATTATTTGTAATTTTATTGTAGCTTTTTAAGTAGCATGCAAGCTCTCATAAGGTAATTTAGCCAATACAATATATTCTATAGTGTATTTTTAAGCACGTTTCATTATCACAAGATAATGAAGCAAACACCTGTTCGGTGCACAGGTGCTTGCCACGACGAGGTTCACCTTTCCAATGTCAATATTGCCTTCATCATCAGTTCTATTACAAAGTACATGTATAACACTGTTATGCCCCTCCCCCTTCCCCCAACATCCCCTTGCCCACTTGCCAGTTAATCTAGAAAGTAATGATCCAAATCCTTTCAAAGAAATTCAAACTAAACTTGGAATACCAGTATTGCTCACTTCACTAAACAAAAAAATGTACAGTAGAAATGGAATCATAGTAGAGTTGTACTCTCCTTCCAAATCAATCATTTTTCTTCAGAAAAAAAAAAAGGAAAGAAAAACAAATTACTTCTAGTTTCAGTGTTCAATTTTTATTGAAACTTATCATCTCTATAAACAATACATATCACACATGAATCCTTGTGCAAATGCAGTATAAGTATCTGGATTTTCAAGCACAGGGAGAAAGAAGGGACAAGAATATAATTTTGATAACAGAAAGATAGGATAGGAGTGGTAAAATGACAATATACTTCACTGCAAAAACAGGGAATTCTTGATACTTAAGACATAAACTCTCCATGTGATAATGGGCAGATAGGGAAAATGTTTGATTTGTTTTACTTATTATCATTGCTGAAACAGAGAGCTTATATCACATTCTTCTCAACCATGTGAGTAAAATGTGCTCAAACTTGTCATGCTTAGAGCATACATTTACAACCAAAAATAATAAGGCAATTAAATGCAGTTTTAAAGAAAAATAAAAAAATTATTGTAATCATTTCATATTTTCTATAACAGAAGCAAATCACTTTCTTTTTATATAGTTTGAAATCAAATGAAATCAAAGAACTACATTCTGAAACAATGTTATTTCTATTGGAAAAATGAGGCTTTCATAAGACTTCATAGTGCTTTCCCTGCTGTTTTAAATCAGTATTCTTATATGGTCAAACCATAACTCCTGAATGAAAATACTGACTTACTGACTTACAACTCTGAAGCAAAATGAAATGAGAAAATACCATCTTGCAATACTTTATGCTCCACATATCAAAGATTACAAATGAATTCAAGCTTCGATTTTAATCGCTGTCCGTATTGATTTCATCCTTGCGTTTCTGTAGCCTTTTAATCGCCTCTTCGTGTCTTCGGATTTCGCTCTCATGTGCCTCGATTTCATCGTCATGGTGTTTTTTTAGGGCCTTCAACTGTTCTGCTTGCTGCAAAGTAACATATAATGTACATGTATACATATGTATACTGTATAAATGATAAATCTGTAGATAAGGGGAGCATTTCATCAAGTGTTTTTTCAGTGAATTTTACTGATGACTGTTATAAGCTACTGAAATCCTTGCATCTGATTGGCAGAGAGCAAATTTGTCAGTAAAAATCACTGAGAATACACTATATGAAACACCCCCTAGACTGGCAAAAGGTTAAATGTTAAGGTCCAAAATTTAAGTAGAAAAGAATATTTGACTTTGTCAAGACTATGACAACAAACTGCTATTAAATCATTTCAGTCCTGATGGCCTTGTTATACCCAGATTCCCATGTACAGTATTATGTTGATTATGCTGAAGGTGACCTTGTGAATACAAAACCCTGCAACAGAATCTCCCTGAAATATTGATTGTATCTCCTTTAGTCAATCATATCTTTACAGTCTGTGATAACTGACTATCAACTCTAAGTTAGACTTAAATCGTGTGAGATATACTTAATCATAGAAAGAAAGGAGATACGGTAACCACAGATAGTGACAACTGATTTAAGTTGATTTTTATTTTACAGGGCCCAAGTCTGCTTTGTCAACTCTTTACCTATCACCACTGCACATCCCAAGAAATGTTACAGTTAGCACCTGGAAGAATTTGTAAGCTTCTTCTTCCACTCACCAATCTCCTGAAGTATTGTTCCTCGTGTGCGGCCTCCATCTTACCAAAGGCACCTCCAGCATCACGGATAGTTCCTCCTGTACCACCTCCCTATGCAGCATCATACCGATATAAGAGAAACTTAATCATTAAGAGGATTTAATGTGGATATTGCATAAATGACTAACAAATTTGCTCTGGTTTTATCATTTCACAAATTCATGTATATGAAGGTTCATTGCAATTTACAAATATGAAATGATAAATATACTATTACTCTGGAACTGAACATTCATAAAAGATTACCATAAGCTGTTTTTACTGATCATTAAAGTTTATTTGCTTATTTTGAAACAGAGTGTCAATTACTTTAAAAATTCATTTGATTACATATAGTTGTAGCAGCAACAGATCCAAGATTTTTCAGGGGGGGGGGGGGGGTGGTTGTCACCCCGAAAAATATGCTGACAAGCACAAAAAAGGGTCCTTAGCTTTTCCAGGTGTCCACGACAAGCAAGCAAGCAAGCAAAAATTTGCCCCCCCCCCCTCTCCCAGATGCACCTTTGTGTAGATTATAATTCTTTTGCATGCACTGCATATCAACTAACTATAATAACATGGATTACAAGACAAATAAATCATCACCACTGTAGTTTCTGGTTTGTAATATATGTACTAATACTGTATGTAATATCTCTTTGAAACTGGTCCCATTATTGTATCATAGTAATATGAACATAAAATGTCAAAGAAATGTCATTCCATTGGGTATCTAGTCTGATTTAACCTCAAGCAGGGCTATTACCTTCATACAGTCAGCAGATACTAAAATCTTACTTGTGGTGTGTGATGCATGGGACAAAATAGCTTGTAGTACTAATAGCTTGCACTTGCCCACTCATAGGCCCACGCCTATGTGGGACCGTGTCTAACATTCACTTTTGCAGTAGTCAAAAACAGACAAAAAAATTGCTCTAAGCAAGCATTAATTTACCTAAATTTGTTAGAATACCTGATTCAGGGACTCTTCAACTCTTATATGCTACAAATTTGGGGTTTCAGAATTGAAAGTGAAATTCTAAATAAGTATTTTCATCTCATGTATGAATGATCCAACTGGACCAGTCCCTGCTATAAATACACACAAAAGCTATTGAAACGTATCTGCAGATAAACTTGTAATGTTTACATGTATAAGTGGCACTTGCCCAAACCTGAATAAAGGTTCAACTTACACTCCCTGCTCCTGATCCATATTCACCTGACATCCTGACTTGACTGAAACATAACAAGAAAATAAAAATCTTTAGTATGGGAATCAGTAGGGAAAAAAAAAAATTGACTTAACCAATAAATACTGTGTACCTAACCTATACCCAGATGTTGTGTTTCTGGACAGGTTGTGTATTCAGGCAGTTGATTTAAAACAGCCATTTAAAGAAGTTTGCAAACAATATTACTTAAATTTTCGAACACTTGTGTTAGACGATTATTATAGAGGACAAATTTTGATGATGATTAGTGCTGTTTAACGAATAGTTTTTGCTGAATCAAAGACCAAAAAGAGGCTCCATGTCTGTTAAGCATCGTGATCGACACACGATCCCCCATCCTGCTACATGTACATGTATGTTCCTAATCCTACTTCTTATACATGTTCATTTGAGTTAGTACAGACAGTCACTTTGCTGTGACTGTGAGCTGTGCTTCGTGCTCGACTCATAACTAAAAAAAAAATGAAGCTAGCAATCAAAATTTATGAAGAGTTGAGCAGGATGCACACTGCCATGACTGCGTAGCGACCGAAGCCGTATTGAGAAGGGTTCCCTCGGATCGTCTCCGTCTCTGACTGAGCCTCGGGTGAGAGATGCGATACAAAAGTACACTATTACAAGCAGGGACGTTATGTTGAAAATTTAGAGACGAAAAATCAACAAAAGACTATAAGTCAGGTCATGCCCAAGTCAGTGATCAGCATTTCAAAGTTTCAAAATGGCGTTCTTTAGCAGACACACGTCTTGACATGAAACTGAATATGTGGGGCACTGACAACAGCTCTCGAGACGACTCTCGCAGCCTCTCTTATTTAACTACATTTCACTTCCATGCGCAAATCTCTCATAAATACCTATAAAACTGCAAAACAAAACTGAATACAAACCTCACTGCTAACACTGGACGCCAAGCTTTTAAAAGAGATGTACGAGCTAATGCCATTCTGAGTTAATTTACCACACTAATTTCAACAGGACTATCGCGAAATTTCTCCAGGCTTACCACCTGATACACTTTACTCACTCATCCCAGAGATGGCGCTAGACCAGAATGTATTGACTTGACTCTGAGAACGAGCAGAGGCAATCTCCAGAGAGAGAAGAGAGAGAGAGAGAGAGAGAGAGATGGAGTGAGACCCGGGGAGTGAGATCGGCCTATACCGACTAGTTTTGAGAAATTTAATTATTTGTATTAATAAATTGAACCCGTTGACTAATGCTAATACTTTTCTTTCCATAGGCTACCGCCAGGTTCTAGTAGCCAAGTCATTCGTGACAGGTCTAAAGTCTAGCGGATCACCGGGGGGGGGGGGGGGGGGGGGGGGGGGGGGGGGGGGGGGGGGGTCTAACAGGGATGTGCTGTTCTATCGGAATTAGGACGTTACCCTTTATACATCTCAAGTTTGAAATTAATGATTGGCTTCTGGATACATATCATAAATTCAAATGCTAACAGTCTAATCAATATTGCATACAACGCAAACATGTTGATTAAGAATGGGTTTTGCCAACAGCTAGAAGTATTTTTGAAAGATATCGATTTTCATCATGTATGGGTCAATCAAAATACATTCTCGAAACGACAGCTCATAAAATCTATTGGCAACAAACTCCAAGAAAGATATATCAGACATTGGAAGAGAACTCTAGATGAAAACAGTGAGGTGTATTGTAGCAAACTTAGAACCTATAAGGACCTAAAACATACATACGACTTTGAAAAATATTTGTTATTAGATGTAAATAAATCACACATTAAAGACTTTATAAAAATACGAATTAGTAACAGTAAATTAATGATAGAACAGGGAAGACACAAAAACTTGGAAATAAATAAACGCTTATGTCCCATGTGCCACATAGATGTAGAAACAGAATTTCATTTTATTATGTGCTGCCCATACCTTAAACAAGAAAGAGAAACCCTATTCCAAAACATAAACAATGTAATGCCCACCTTTAAGGATAAAAACGAACACGAAAAATTCATATATTTACTAAAATCTAACGACTATGATATAACAAAAATATGTGTATCCTCCATTAGTAATATGTATAGGGAAAGATTGAGCAGGTTGGACCATAATATTTAGACTTTTTGATTTTTTTTTTTTTTTTTTCAGAATAAGGGAGGAATACGGCAGGAGCCGCACGTGTTTATGTATATATATTATGTCTGGCAGTTACAGAAAATACACCACGATTATATTGTTTTTGTACACTTTTACACTTTTTTTTTTTTGGGGGGGGGGAGGGGTTGTTTTTGTTTGATTTTGGTTCCACTTATTCATTGAGTTTGCCGAATATGTATACTTTGCCTCAATTATGTATATGATTATGTATATCCTTTGTTTGTTTTGCATTGTTCATATTGATGATAATCCAAAATTGTGGATTGAATATCAATAAAATTTGATTTGATTTGATTGCAATAAATCCCTAAACATGGGGTATGGTTTTGTGCTGGAAAACCCTAAACATGCCCCCAAATATGACAATACCTAAAAATTGGTCACTTTTTGAATAAAAAAGCCCTATAGTAATGGGTAAACTTTTCTGCCAAAATGACCCTAATTAAAAATGGGTATGGATGTGGAGGCTACAGCTGCACACCCCCGTCTGAACCAATCTGAGTACCCCCCCCCCAAGTGGAACTGTACTATTCTACTAATAGTGACAACGCTATCAACTATTACCACCTGTACCTCCAGCAATCATTTTTTCCTACATCACCACCTACATCACCTTTGTTCTCATCATGATCACCATGTATGCAACCCACAGTGGTGTAGCTAGGATTTCATTTTAGGGAGGGCGGTAGTGAGCACGCGAAGTGTGTGAATCACTTAATGAGCGCGCTCCTAGGGGAAGGGTGCAGGGCCTAGGAGGGGGGAGTTCCCCCCTCCCGCACGCCCGAAGCGCGGAGGCTCCGATGTTTCTTTGAATTGTTCCTTGTCTGCTCCCGCTCTTCTTACTTTCTCTTACCTTTTTCTTTTCTCGCTCTCGCTTTTTTCCCCTGCCGTTCGTTCTTTCTTTTTTCTTTTTTGTTGGCGTTTTGGAGGGGGCGACCGCCCCCACCGCCCCCCCACCCTGGCTACGCGGGTGGCAACCCACCTATCATCACTAACATTAAGTCATTTGTATCCTCAGCACCACCAGTTATCTTTATATCCTCTTCACTACCACCAGTCGTCTTTATCATCTTCACCACCAACAATCATCTCAATCCTCCTCACAATCAATACTCATTTTTATCCTCATCATCACTAGCAACAATCATCTTTATCCTCATCATCACCAGTCATCTTCAGCCTCCTCACCGCCATCATCATCACCACTACTAGCATCCGTCTATCTCATCACTACCACCTATCACCTTCCCCTTTCTCTTTACAAAAATAAAATATCCTAAATCATCATAACAAATCATTTTTAGCCTAGGCCTCCTCCCCACCACCAATCATCTTTCTTATCACCACCTACTAATAATCTTTATCCATATGACCACTTTGACTCATTGAACATGATTTGATTTGGGTATAATATGCATTTTCTCCAGACCCCAGCCCGAGTTAACTTTGGCTTATGTAACAGGTTGAATGTAAAACAGCTTTACTGCTTCAAAAGCAGGGTATATACTATTCTCCCTCTAAGTACACCAACAGCGACACAAGAATCACAGAAACTTGGTCTATAAACAAACAGAAAACAAAAAATAAAAGCAATTAGAAAAGAATCAGGCACATTTCAGTATTCACAATTTATTAATACATACCACATATCTGATATAAATACTACATTTTGTACAAATTCATCCATGGAATTATTGGCAATGCTGGTCACTATTTACATTTAATAATAAAAAAAATAAAATAAAAAAAACCCATGCTGGTCTAACATTATCGGCCTCAAAACATAAAATCGCCAAGCATGACTGAAAGGCACTATAGATATTTCTTGTCAGTGTTAGATGCAATGTCACTTTGTCTGAATCACCAGACCAGTTTCTGCTACTTCTACACATGCATATATGTAGATATTAAAATTCATGCTGTCTGGGTTTAACAAATCCTAGATTTTGCATAAACAAAGATATATCCAAATGTCTTTCAGGCAAGCTACTTATATATATATTTCAATTCAACTTCTAGAAACATGAAATATAAAAGAATATCAAATGATAATGATAAAAACTGTCAGCACAAGTGCAATTCAAGTGTATTTCTGCTAAACCCAGATGGTGTTTTCATGTAGCACAGTTAAACATCTCTCCCTCTCTCTCTCTCTCTCTCTTTCTCTCTCCCTCTCTCTCTCTACACACAATGTGTATTTCAACTTGTACATTAATGCTGAAATATAAAAAGTTAGCTATTTACATTAAAAATGTATCATCGCTTAACATTCTATTATGTTTTTAATTATCTATATAAAATAATAGTGTATTTCATATCACTTTCATTGTTTTTTTAAGAATATACAAATATGTAAATATTCGAATATGTCTTTATAGATAACAGGTGGGAATATGAGGGAAAAAATCTTGAAATTAGATGAAGAAAATCATTCATTTCAATTCTCCCTAAACACACATCTTCAATTTTTACATACACCATAAATCACATTTCAGCATCGTTTCTGAGCATCTTAATTAATCCCTATTAGCTTACAATATAAGGCATGTCATTCTGTACAGCTATGATATTTTTTCTGCCCAATCAATCAGGAAAATGGAATGAGTTAGAATATCAAATAAATTGGATTCAAAGTCATATACTTGACTTGCATTAAAAACAGAAAGAAATAGTTTGATCAAGAATAAATGCATTTTGTTCTCCATAATCGGAGGAGTCGTTGAAAGAGCACAAATTTTAAAAAACTCAGTTTGATCTTTTGGGGGGAAATGACTGCCTCTTATTGTTTGATCAAAATCACTGATAGTATTTTGGTACTTGATCATGCGTGGAATTTAAAGGTCAGTAAATATTTGGCTAGAAGAGATTTATACAGGGTTTGTAATTTGGTCACATCAAACAACAAGAAGGAAAACGGCCTCTATTTGTAAATTCAAAATTCCAAGAGAAAAATCAATCACAGTGTTAATTTTTAAATCTTCTATGTGAATAATATGAAGGTGTATTAGACTAACAAAAAGTACATTATGTCTCATAAAATTTGAGGCAAGTAATCTCCTCAGGACTGCATGGAATCTTTAACAGCGTGTAAATGTCCCTTCTGGCTTCCAACATGACTATATATGAAACACGATCTGCTACTTACTTTCAGATTATTTGTCCACTGAGTTTACATATTATTATGACAATTCTGAGCTCAGATAATGCTAATTTGATCTTTCACACATTCCCTCTTTGGGTATTCAGTTTCAATCATGTGCACTTGTTCAGGCTATTTTAGAATACAGCACAAATCCCATTTAGCTTTGTTTCTGGAATTCAAATTTGTTCTCAAAGACCAACATGGTGCAGATTTGGAAATAAGGCCAATATAACTTTCCCTGACATACATGGATATTTCAGATGAAATAGGATATAACAGAGAAAACAGTAGTACTTCATCATTTGATGCATACCTCTTGTAAAATAAGGAAATTTTCATTAATCAGGTTTTTCAGAAAAAGCTAATCTGGATGAAAGTGATATAAATATTAGTGTTTCATTAGCAGAGAGATAACAGTACTGTATAAAATGAAGTACTATGCTCTCAAAATACAGTAGTGATTGATCAATGCATCATGAAATAAATAATGTTGCAATTTAGGTAAGGTTTGAAACAAGTTATGAAATATTCCGGGGGTGGGGTGGGGGGGGGGGTGTGACTTTCACTGCATCATATAATGAAACATGACCGAGACAGAGTGCTAAATCATTTGGTATCACAGTTGCAAGTCATCTGCAGCAATGCTTCTCAATAAGTGGCCAGTGAAGTTCTCTCATCAGGTGGGCTGCAAGGTTTGGCAAGGTGGGTTTAAAAAAAAGTTTCTGAGAGCCAAAGCAGGCATTGGGTTAAGAAGGGTTGAGAAGCATTGACCTACTGAAAGCAAAAAAGACCACTGACTCTATGTAAACTAATGTGAATTAATGCCCTTCTGGCACTAAGCAGAGGTGTCTTGAATCATATTACCTTTCAACACCCCCCCCCCCCCCCCCGGGAAATCTACAAAGAAGTTTCATTGTGAAATAATTTTCTCAAACTGCTCTTCCTTTGTCTGTCCTACTAAAACAAGAGGTGTTGAGAAATCTAAATTGCTCCATGAATGTTTATTTCAAATCTAACATTTTTGAAATTAGATATGAATGAATTTGCTTGAATACTGAATACTAATACAAGAAATGAAACATGTTGGTAAGAAATCTACACAGACATTACAGTTATTGAAATGTACAAAGTGATTTATTATACACCGGACTGATCATAAATTCTACAGGAAATTTACAAGTATGTATGTATACAAGGGTGCATTCTTATATAACTCCCATGAATAAAGAATACATCAAGTGAAAATAAGCAGCAAAGAACATGACATGACATTTACAAGTAGGTTATAAATGTGCAGTGTGAATATCAATTCCATGATGAAAACTTGGGACAGGAATTGCAATTCCCTTGAATACAGTATCAATTTAAGGTGGGCATTAATAATGAGGTATATACAAACAGATGGATAATTAGGTCATAGGTGGGAAAAACCAAAAAAGCTATGATAATGATATCAGTAAACAGTATATATATATATATACAAGTTTGGAATGTATAAAATGTATCATAGTATGTTTCAGAAACCGTAGGAATCAAGTGTGATAATAAATGAGGTGGAGATTTGAAACTAAAAAGGAAAGATACATAATCATAGAGATATTGAGTCAACTTAACTCCATCATATGTGGTGCTGTATACATAAATAGAGAGGTTTCATTTCTTTTTAAAAAGTTCATTTTTTTCAGGTAGGAGGAATCAAGATCATGCGGCTACTTGTCCTTCTAGTGGCTCAGCGTCTGCTGCATTGTCAACATCCTTTTGGGGTAGGGATGCCTCGTTGTCTTTTGGATCTGCGGAATCAGTAACCTGATCACCCCCGCTTTCAGGTGGAGCATCCCTACTACCAGGGGACTGTGATGGTTCAGTGTCGCCTACAGGGGAGGCAGGGTTATTAGGTTCTGAGGGGGGTGGGTGAGGACTTGAGGAAGCACCTTGAGCAGCCTCGTTTTCTGGAGCAGTCTCACTTTCTGGAGGTGCATGAGTGCTTTCAGGTCGGGAGCTAGAGTCTTTGACTGGAGACTGGGCTGGTCCATCGCTGGCAGGGGGTGTTGGGTTATGTTCAGAGACAGGCGGGTGGGGACTTGGTGCTGAATCCTTCTCAACAGGTGACTGGGCTTGTGCATTGCCAGCAGCAGGAGAGGGTGGCACATTCTGCTCCGAGGGTGGAGGATGAGGAGTTAATGTGGCTTCTACATTTTGACCATCCCCACTGACTGGTCTAGGGGTATTGTTCTCAACAGGTGATTGGGCTTGTTCATTTTGTACAGTGGGGGAGGGTGGTGCTGGTTCTGAGGGTGGGGCATGTTCTGAGGGTGGCGCTTGTTCTGAGGGTGCTGCATGTTCTGAGGGTGGAGCATGTTCCGACGGTGGAGCCTGGGGACTGGGAGCCGAATCTGCCACTTCTCCACTCTGACTTTGAGGACGACTTCCTGCATTACTACCTGTATTCTCTTTGGGAGTTACACTTCTTCTGTGGGTACCTGCAGGGGAGGGTGGCATGCTACGTTTGGTGGCAGGGGGGTGAGGACTCAATCTTGACTGATGCTCTCTACTATGAGATGAAACCTCCCTACTCAATGCAGTTTTATTATTGTTCTGAAAGGGCGTATCGACTCTTCCATTAGACTTGGTAGGGGAGGCAGCAAGTATGCTTTCTTGCTTAGCAGAAGACACACGGCTCTGTACAGGGCTCCCTGCAGTTTCAATGACTTGATCATCTCCATTATCTGGTGGAACATCCCTGTTTTCTGCACTGTTGTTGTTATCATTGGGTGAATGGGCCCTTCCATTACTGGCAGCAGGGGAGACTGGGTTCTCATCATCAGCTGCTGCTAAGATGGGGGATATTTTACTTGTAACTGGGGAACGTTTGCTGTAAAATCCCGCTGGTTCTTCATTCTGCAAAGAGAGAGAATGAAAGAGAATGGACAATTACTCAAAAAGTCTTCCAATTTCTTCATGTAGTCAACAAACAGTACGAATCCTGTTAACACTTCAGCATTAAAAAAAAAAAAAAAATTGTCTTATTCAAATTCTTAAAAAGTGATACAAGAAAAGCCTAGATTACTTTCCTTTTTAAATAATTTATACAATTCACCAAAATTATATCAATAATTTACAATCATCCCGGATATAAAAGTCATTTTCATATTTTGTTTCTCTTTGATAATACATATGTAGTATGTTGTCTAGCCACGTATAAAGACATTTTCTAACACTCTAGTCAATTAATCTATTCTTTCTTTTTTCAGTGAACAATTATCAGTACATTCCATTATTAAAGTAACATGCCAAACATTTATTATCTTGAAAAAAAAAAGGGTGACAAACAAGAAATGAATTATAGCATGTATGTATGTTCTTGGAGGTGCGACAACTATTTTAAGCAACAAATAACATGAAATGATGAGTTAGTGTACATCAATGTAATGCATATTCACATGATATGAACAAAATATGATTTAGTGCATGTAAATATAAATTCAAGCCATGAATTACAAACTACAAACATTTGTTAGGATAATTAAAAACATTTAGCATATCACAAATTCAAGAGAGAAAACACAGTTTTAGAAAACAAGATTAACTACCACTTCACAACAATATCTTTATAACTTATGACAGAATAAAACGAAGATATTAAAAATGTAAACATAGTGAGGAACATTACATACTCGGTATAATCCAAAAGATGAGAAAAGATAGAAAATAACTCAGTTTACTATCATTTTTAAGTGAACTGTGCTATCAAAATATCTAAAGTAGGGGGTGGGTGATGAGAATGCCATATGAGGCTTGATTAATAATAAATGTTAGATTTGAAATACATAGTTTCTCATTTGTTATAGAAATAAGCAATAATTAATCACTGGACAATGAATACAAACATTTGTGGCTACAGAAACTAGGTCCCATAAACATAGAATTACAAAATTCAACATGGAAAAGCATTATTAGCCTACAAACATAGTTCAACTTTGGAAATATCCATCTCCCAAATAAAAATGAGGTATTGGTAATAAACACATGACAGATATTCAATTCTTTTACAAGTGTATTTGTTTCAATGGAAAGGCCGATTGCAAGGCCGATTCATTTTAGTAGTATTTTGATAATGACCTTGCGTTCAGAGGAGGACCACTTGAATAATTTGCCCCACCAATGCCTAGCACGAGAAGAAGACTGCAATACACAAACACATCGAAAAGAAAAATCCCAGACAAGGAATAAGAGAAAATTAACAGCAATAAAAATTAGGGATTCTCATACATCTCCGTTCATCTTGTAAACCTCACTCTTTCAACAGAGGTTAGATTATGTCATATGTTCTACAAAACACTTTGGGTATTAATTTGGGTTTTGAACCAAGAGCTGCAATTTACACGACCACTGCTCTTTTCACCAAGCCATTGAATCTCCTTACAATACATAATTTCAAATATGTTCAGATAAAACTGTGTTCGCTGGAACGAAGCTGCATGAGAATACGTGATTTCTACAAATGCTTTACACTGTACTTTTTTTAGGAGGATAGCATGGGGTTAATTGTGACCAACCACCAGATAGCACACAAACATTCACAAACACGCACACAACCAATCCAAACCTGTTAGGATTCAAACTAAATTTAAATGTAAGCATGGCGTGCCGTCATCATACCGTGTTCTCACCTAGGTCATCGGTCAAGAAAGCGTTGGGCTGCTGGAACAAAGTGAGTGCCATGGAAAAAAGTAAAAGTTTAGTCTTAAATCAAAAGCTTAAACAACTCAACATGAAATTGAAAATGACAAAAATGAATAACACATGTAAGGAAACAAACCATGCAAATGTGAAAGTGGACATCTAAAAGTGAATAAAAACAGAGCATTTCATGTGACACGATCATTTGATCGAAGGAAACTACTGGCACATGTACAACAAGCCATGAGAGGGCCAAGGGTGAAGTGAATCATCTTATCTAACTTTGATAAATTTCAACAGATGATAAACTTATGGTCTCTTTTTATTCTATGAATGGGGAAAATGAAAGAGCATCTACTATTTCACAACAATGTACAAAAGGGATTTTTTTAAAAATGCATGCTACATGTATGATATGATTGCAGAATGTAAGCGGAAAAATTGGAAAAAAAAATGAGAGGAAGAGTTCTTCACATGCTTTTTCATGCTACATTCGAAAAAGAGATCACACTCTCATATCATTAATCTAACATGGAATAAAATTCAATTATTCTAAAAAAAAAATTTCATGCAAGTTAGTACAAACAGTGGATAATGGGATGAATAAAGGACTAAACTGATCGAATACCTTCACCATGAAGAAGGGAAACCATTAGGGGGGTGTTGTTGCACCCCTAGGGCTTTGTTACCTAGTATGAAGGTGCAAAGGAAAACTAATCACTATGTTATAACGGGTACTTGTTGGTTAAAATGGCTACAAAGGGGAGGGTCAGATAATGACAGTTACTGAATTATAGTTGGGAGATACTTATATACACATTTCATACAAAATATGAATTTCAGTACTTGTCCCTTCTATTCGCAATCTTCTATCTATTCACTATTGTCCCATTCGTGATAGAGGTCCACATTTTGTAGTTTGGCCTAATATCTTTTGATGCAAAGCCCAAAAATCATACCAAATAAATGGGCAGAAAGAGCAAAAAATTCTACACAAACTGTGCCCATTTTGGTTGCGTCAATATTCGTTGTTTGATGCTGAAAATTTTTAAAAGGAAAATAAGCATTAAAATCCTTAAATTGGTAATGTAATAGAAAGTTTAAAATCACCGTTTTCCCCTGGAAATTGGCAACTTTTTGACTTTTCATGATAATTTCTGTCAATTTATATTCATTTCAGATACATGACGTTTTATAAGAAAAACGTAGAAATAAAATAAAACTATTGGTGTTGCCAATTTCAAGAATAAAAGCTGATCAAATTAGGCTTTAAATAATTCCTGTCACGAATGGGTTAAATGATATTCCAAATAGTTTCAAAAACATTTTATTCAAAGGGTGAAAATGGGATAAGCCCTCTTATAGCTTTTCCTTTTGCATATTTTGGAAAGTGTCACCAAGATCGAAATTTGATAATAAAACTGCTTCAAGATCCCTCTCTACTCCATAAAACACCTTTGTAGTAACAGTTGAAAGGAGAACTACAATGATACTTCATTTGAAAAGCAAGAATGAAAAGTCTTTCAAATCCAGAGAGTAGCAAATTCTTGTTTTCACAATGTCATTGCTTATTTTGGTTTAATAAGGAGTATCAGTACACAGACTGAATAACAATTAGGATCAATTTTTGTTGCTATCGGCGATACCCTGTTTAAATAAATGAAAAATGAAGAGAGAATTTATGAGTGTGGCCAATCGTTGAATACAGCATGATGAGGGTTTACGAAGATGTCTTGAAGATTTTCTAGAATACCCACCTGTTCTTCATCTTTCTTTTCTTCCTTGACTCCTTCTCTTTCCTCGGCCTTCTCCTCCTGTGCTCGACCTATATCATCACCACCACCACCACCATCATCATCACCAACACCGACCACTCCCACATCCTCATCCACATCAGGCGGGGCATCAGGGACTTCTTCTGGTACCTCATTATCCTCTAGCATCCTCTCCACCAAGTTTACCTGTTCATTAGGGGGCTCTGGCTTGTCTGCCTCGTCTTCGTCCTTACCAACATCTAGGATGGACAACAAAAATAGGCACAGAATGTTATAAATGCAAAAGCATATTGTCAAAAGCAAAAGAATTGTCAAAATCCATGTGCTCCACAGATTACTAATGAGGCCTAAATATTGTGATTAAAAAAAAAAATAGCATCGAATGAGAGTTTTTACGATGGTTGCTATCCAAGTATCATAAAACTGGCTCTTGTTTGCAATAACTGTACAAATTTCTATACAACATGTATAATTGTTAAGTTTTTAGAATAAGACTTGCAAAATGTGCATAGCTACTTACAACCCATTCAAATACAGAATAAATTAGATATGGATTTGATACTTTGTGATATCTACAATGTTTGGATAAAGCGTGCAACATATTTTAAAGACTTTCTACTAAAATCACAGAGAGTTAAACAAGAACTAACATGTACATCTAACCAATATCACCTTGTGATACTCTAAAACTCTATGATACCATCACTGTATTTCTGTCAAACTATTTTGTATAGTTTACATGAAGAGAAGAATTTAAAATGAAAGAAATAAAATTTCAAAAACCATAAAATGGAAACTGACCAAGGTTTTCTTCCTCCTCCACTTCTTCTGCGGCCACCTGATCAATGGGGAGGTCGATGGCAGTATCGATGGTGTCCTGCACCTCGGCAGCTCCCTTGGTCTCTTTTCTTTCTTCCTTGGCCTTGAACACTCCATCTGGATCTACAGGAGAGAACAAGTCGGGTGTTTAAAAGTTTAAGGTGCTTTCATATAACGATGTCAAATTCAGTTTAATATTGCATCATGTAAGAAGGGATGTACAGGTATGGTGTCAAGTGTAGAATTTGAGGTGCATTCAAAATTCAACTTTGAATGATTTAAAGAAAAGAATGGCATCAAACATCGATTCCTAATCTAGAACAGGGAGGGAGTCAAGTGATGATGTCATATATTTATATATGATGATGAATCAGGTCGTTAAAAGTTCAACTTTACATTGTTTAGAGTAGGATAGGATTAGCCTCAGAAAAATTTTGAATTAATAACAGGGAGAGTTCCAAGTGCATCCTTTCAGTGTACTCACACAACCTCTAATAATGATTTTCTCATTAGGTTTCTCTTCCATAACTGGCCTTCAAGCGTGGGTGATTGGACTCTCTTACTAAATAATGAGCACATTATACAAACTTGCACACGTACATCAGCAATCTCAATTAGTCTGAAAGCTACTGTATTCAAATATATGTTCAAGGACAACAAACAATGACTATGCCTCAGTGCTTGTCATATATCTAAAAGCAATTACATAAAAACACTCAGAGTGACTTGTCTAAAAGTAGTACAACATTCATTGAAGGACAAAAGAAGTAATTAGGAACTAGTCTCTATCACTAATCAAGCACCAATACACCATTAACACAAATTAAAATAAATAAGTGTTAATTCAGGGAGTAAATTAGAGTGACAAGAATTGCTTCCGTTTTCAATGTCCTTGTCCTTCAATTAATCATATTATGTTTTTATGGTTTTTGTCACGAGTTACTATTGAATATAAAATCAACAATACAAAATCAGAAATATATGATCAGGAAAGGGCAAGGAAAAAATGAGAAGAGAAAGAAGAAGAAGAAGAAGAAGAAGAAGAAGAAGAAGAAGAAGAAGAAGAAGAAGAAGAAGAAGAAGAAGAAGAAGAAGAAGAAAGGAGAAAAGAGAGAGGAAAAGAAGAAAATACAGGTAAAGAAAGACAGAAGAATATGGAAGAATAAACAGAAATAAGCAACAACAAAAAAAAAATTACACTGAATAATATCATTTTGCAGAAAAAAAATCTATAAAAATTCTTTGTAAGTCTGCAATGTGATATATGTACATTTATAATTACATGTAATTCACATTATCTAGGACATGAACAAAAGAGCATCAAACAAAGTGGGTAAAGAGAGAGAGAGAATTTAAAGAAGCTCTAAACTAAAAAATGAAAATATTATCAATAATCACCTATAACTTGACAACCATGTAAAACAAGTCTACAAAAGATGGAGGCCTGACTATTGTATATCTCACATCCGAACAAAAGCTGCACAATTACAGAGACTTGAAATGATATGGTTTTATATCCTGCTCGGATAACCATGTTGTAGTGCACCATAAATATATGCAACATCTTCCTTTGCACATGAGCATTTAATGACATCCAAACTGTGTATCCATCACAGGTACATACTCATAATCTGATACTAGATGTGCCAAGACTTTTGTCAAAAACAACTTTGTGGCACAGTACGAAAGAATAATTTAGATTCATGTAATGTCATTTAACAAATCACATTGCTTGCGTTGCTGAACTAGGTTTACATATGCTTTAGATTCCAACTGACCGTACTCATAGTTGAATATATAGCGACGAACTGCCATCTTCTAATGCCTCCCTGATTAAAAGTAGTCACAAATTTATTCGTGCACAGATTACATATAATCTTCCACATCTGAACGCATCTGGCCTATCATAGAACTAACGCTGCCATAAATTGTCAAAATTTCAAATCTAACAAGAGGTCCCAATGGACACTTTATTCATCCCATTAGCACTGCTAGAGAGAGAGAAAGAGATTTATAATATTTTGGGCACGTCATCCTATCTAAAAAAAAATCCAACCTTGACAGCAGTAATCATCCCTTTAGTCTTAACAATTAAAAACAAAGGGAAATAAATGATGGGATAAAGCCAAGGGCATTTCAATCATATCCATTTTAACAAGGCCATGTGGGATTGATCTTGCCAGTGGACAAACATCATGATTCAAACGTAACACTTAATATAAAATAATTTGGAAACGGCTTTGTTTTCTTGCCGCTACGTTCTCCTGCAGTAAAAACCTAATTATTTTGAGTGATCAGGTGACCAAGAACTGTCATGGGGCAGGAAGAATTAACAAGCAGGCTATTAATGTCATGGCAGCAACACCCTCGCCAATAACAGAGAAGGGTGAATGGAACGTTATCAATTATCTACTGACGTGACCGACTGCATCACTTACACGGTATAACATAACAACAATTAGCACATGCACAGATCGGCAAGGCCATGCACATTAGACATGACAGGCCAACAGTCAGTTCAGCTTCACACATAACTGAATGTTGATCAACAAATAATGCACATAGCAACAAGAAAAGGGACAGATTAAATGCTAGTGATGGTGACTAAGGTAAACAGAGCAGAAAGTATAGTTTTGAATGACAGCATACACCTAGGATTTAAAAAATTTCACCTTGCATTATTAAGTTTTCAGCTTAAGCAGTCGCCCATCAAGCACTATACTCTATAAACACATCTGCATAGAGTATGGAAGCTTGTTGAACTTACCAGTGACTAAATTTCTTTCTAAATATTGAAAAAGGAAAATAATTGAGTTCAACAAATGTTAAATGACAGAAGATCAGTGATGCCCAAGAGTCTTGCAAGTTTAATTCTGTGTTTCTATAAGATTTCCTCCATTGAATACACCCCAGTTACAACAAAAAAAATCCAAAACCAGACTGAGAATAATGCAAACAAACTATTGCAATTTCCAGAATGGCCATAAATTTGCCAACAATTCATCAGTATGGGGGTTGGTGTAGTTTTGTCACTTGGATGTGGAATGTTAGCTGGATTTCCCAAATGAAAGGTGGTAATAAACAAACAAAGTCACAATGAACCAGGAAAGTGGTTTCAAGTGTCACAATGGCTCATTGTCCCACTAATTTGATTCTGTAATGGCAAGCTATCAGGTACAGCAACATTCTCTATCACCATTAATTTGATTCTGTGTTGGTAAGGTACCTATCTGGTCACGGAGTAATTCTCTACCACCATCAATTTCATTATGTGGGTCTTTATCAGCTCGAGCTTGAAGAAAAGCCAGCTAGTTTTGGGATCTGGGGTATTAACCTGAGCTCAGCTGAAGCATGCAATCGTGTCCACATCAGCTCATGCTTTGTATATTGCAATCTAGCTTGAGCTATACCCCGATGACAGAGCATGTGCATTATTATTATTATTATTATTATTAATTATTTGACCAGATTAAAAAAAAGCACAGGTACAGTACATCAATAGCAGCAGAAAAATACATAATGAGAATGAAAGAACATGTAAAAAAGATCAGGGAGCAACAAGTGGGTCAGGGTGCACAAAAGTGAAGTACATCACAGTTGCCCGGAGGCATGTGCCCCCACACCTGCTACTCCCAAGACATACATGATAAAAATTTCATACATAGAATATTGCACATAATGATGAGATCGATAGGCCAGCTCTTGGAGCTCAAAATGATGAAGACGCATCAAAATTTTGAGCTTACTGTTTTATAAATTAGCATGCTATTGTGCAAATCAGTCTAACAATTTAATGGCTTACTTTTTCAACAAACTAGCAGGCTAATTACGCCTTCATCTTGGAGAATTAGCTCGCTATTTTGCTAATCAGACTAATTCACTGGATCATGAATAGTGGGTTATTCTTCAAGCTTGCACTGATGAAGGCGCACCTATTCCGTGTTGGTGAGATCACAGATCACATGACATTCTCAATCATAGATTATCTGAACTTACCCTCACTGTAATCTAGAGCACTCTCCTTCTGTGGGTCCCTCTCTCGGCTTCTCTTCACCATGGTAGGTTTATGATGAAATACCTCCTCAGCTTCCCTCTGCTCGGGGCTCTTCTCTTTCTTCACCTTGGGTGGGGTTGGCTTGGATGGCTTGGAAGTTTTCTGTTCCTGAAAGAAAAAGGGAACATGGAACCATCTATTAAAATATGTCTCATAAGAAAAAATCATTATAGATTTCATTCATGGAAAGACTACTGATAGGATACAAAGTGCATCTACTTACAGGTATATTTATTTTTTAAAAATCTATTAATTTCCTCAAATAGTGTAGATAGCCCTTTCAAAAGAAGTTGATTTTCAAAGGGGTCCATGCAATCCCCAAGGCTAAAAAGTTCTGTTTACCCTTATTTAAGACGGAGTAAACTCAAGGAAAATTTATCCTTGATATTATTTTTCCCGCAAAGTCTCTTGTGCTTGGTATTAGCATTACAAATGTTACGTACTGGCAACAAACCTGACTTTATATATGTTTTCTGAGATCCTTTTGTTTGGTTAATGATATCCACAATACACACAGCCTTACAGCCATTACAGTTTTTTTTTTAATGATCCCTATCACCAAGCAAGTCTCTACTACTCAGCATATCTGCTCAACGACTGTGACTTACTGTTTGATTCGCTTGTGATGGTTTTGATGCCTTTGATGCTTTAGATGCTTTGGAGTCCTTTGACAATCTTGTTATCCTCTTCCTCAGTTGGACAGGCCTATGTTGAGAAACAAAAGTGAATTATACTGAAGACTCTCACAGCTTTCTCTGTTTTGTATTCACTAACACATAATTTGGGTTTGGGAATAAAACTTCATAGAGTTATCAAAGTACATACTTAAGAGCTAATCAAAAGCTAATGTGCTCTGTGTCAGACTATTTAGGTTTCAGAATACTACTCAACTGAACAAAATTTATACGATGTACATTGCAAGGCATCAAATGCTAGTAAATATTAACAAAAAGCTAATGAGTGAAACTTTCTCAGAATTTCCAAAATTGTAGTTACCAGTATATTGGGATTTTGCTAAAGCAAAACTGCAATTAAAATTTCTGTCACAAAATTTAACCCATATTCATTTACATGAAAACATGAGAGAGCCAAACTGAGATTTCCTTTACGGGAATATCATGAACAATTCTGGAAATTACCATGTAATAAAAAATCTCCTACCTTGTTATCCTTGGTGATATAATGACACCATCCTTGGGATAGGGGACCTTTTTGAAGTTTTCCCGTCCAGCAGCCACATAGAATTCATGGTCTTCAAACTCTTCTGGGCCTTGTAACTGCCTACCATCTAGCGAATGTAACCTACAGGGAAAGAGGCAGGTAGACATGGAGAGTAAAAAGATGGAACACTGAGGAAGCTGGAACACAGTTGTCTCTTGTTGATCTTTGACCAATAACCTTTAATCACAGGTAATCATAAGATATCTTCGGTACTTGACTCTAATGACAGATACTGCTTTCACACCAAGGTACGGTCGCTGCGACTGATGAAATCATAATGTGAAAGCATTTCATCGGTCGCTGAGGTACTTCAGTGACCGATCGCGACCGATGCAAGCTAGATGTGAAAGCACATCGTACTCAGCGACCGATCGAAATGCAATGACCCCCATACATGCCTACGCACTATCTCTACTTCCGCTTCTGGCTAGTTCAGCTATACAGCGACCGATCGCTCTGGGCCTGACCAAATTTTGACGGAGGTGTGAAAGCACGTCCGATCGGTCGCTTGGTACGGTCGCAGCGACCGGTCGCGGCGACCGTACCTTGATGTGAAAGCAGTAAGAGTGAACTAATGAAGTAGATGGTAAAATACAGCAAATGTATTTTGTTATCATCAAACTCTAAACAATAAATGGAAAGCATTTTGTAGTGGTCTGTTCCACATGTTCAATGATTTGCAGGTGACATTTCAATGGATGGAAGTAAAACTAGGCTTTTTTCAAAACTGTTGACATGCATGTAAAGAACTTTCCCACATATTCCCACTACATCTTGGGTGTTTCACAAAGAGTTACACTGTAAGTTGGACTTAAGGTTGCACTTAAATTCCTAGTTGAGTGTTGTATATTACGCATCACCGTAATGGTCGGATCATGCTGAAGGGATGCGCGCTACTGGGAAGTCTATCAATGAGATTACATGCTAAATACCGGATGCACATTGGTGCATATGCATGACTCTTAAGTCCAACTTTTAAATAACTCTTTGTGAAACACCCCGCTGTCTTGGTATATTTTCAATTTACACCCTAAAATTTTCAACTTTTCACTCTTTAACTACTTTGATGACAGTATGGCTTTCTACCACAACAAAGGCAAGAGAAAAATGCTGTTTAAACATGTTCTTCTCAATGCTCATCATTACATAAAGTGCTTTTGCCTGTTGTCCTGGTTACCAAACAACAGAGCAAAAGATATCTGGAGATAAATAATACAGGTTCTTGATTGCTGTTGGTATAAATAGCATCATGGCAACTGTGACTGCAATGAATTATCAAAGAAAGATGGAAAGAAGAAAGGGAGCTTCCATGCAAGGATCATTTTCAATAGCACTTTAGGGTTTCTATTCAGATGTCTCTCCTGGGCAGGTGATCAAGGCTTCCGTTAGAGGAACCAATGCAGTGTGACTACCGACGGAAGAGGGTAGGAGGAGATGGGTGTGAGGTGGCGGTCTGTTTAGTGTAGGAGATAATGGCACGTTTACACTTCCCCAAGCCTCAAGCCACCTGATCAAACTAATCTCCTTCTAGCATTTTCATTTCCTGACCTCCTCAGTGCTTTATCTGGGTCACCAATGGTTTAAATCAGACATTTTCTTCATTTTTCTTAATCATTCCTCTCTAAACACTGCCTTATTTCCAATCATCTTGAAGAAAAAGTGTGATAAAAAGATGAGCAAGCTATAACAAGATATGAAAGAAATAGAGAAAAAGTGGGACTGAATGATAAGGAAAGAGAGAGAGAGAGATGAAGATGGAAAAAAGAGCGATGGAGAGATAATTTACAGGAGATAACAATTTGAGAAAAAAAATCCAAAATTTTACAGACCCAACAAATATTAGCAAGAGAGAGAGAGAGAGAGAGAGAGAACAAGGAAAATGAATTTTACTAATTAATTTAATGTAGTTAAATGTTAATTGAAAGAAAGTCTTTGATTCGGGTGCAAAATGGAATGTTTGAGTACTTACTTCCAAACAGCCCCAGACATGATGTTGACCTTCCGTGTTACCTCATTTAAGACAACATCATAGTTCTTGAGCATGAATTTTGTGAAGAGGATTTTGACGGCTGGACTGTTGGCATCTCCATTTCGAAACACACTGGAAAGAAAGGAGAAACATAAAAGATTTATCATTTAACACATAAATGATGTTCAGCAGTATGGTGAAATCCATGAAAACTGTTCTTCCAACAGTCTCCATGTATTTCAAAGAGAATAAACAAAACACAACATGTATTTCTGGAGAGAAAAAAAAAATCTTGATCAATAGACACAATGGATAATACATAAACAAGAAACATATTTAAACTTAGGTTACATAGCACAAAAAACACAAACACAAAATAGGATAGGATAGAATGACAGCCAAAGTAATTCTCAAGAGAAAGGGACTGAAACATAAGACAAATGAATGGAAAGAAGTGTAAAGTAGATGAGATAGATCTCTCTCTTACTTCAGAGAATGAAAGAGAGAGAGAGAGAGAGAGAGAAAGAGAGAGAGGGTGGGGGGGGGGATGGGGGAGATGTCTGTTTTACTTACTAGATAACTTTGCTACCAACTGCTACTGCTGCTCTCTTACATCTTGCTGAAACCTTGAGTCTACTGTGCTGTACTGGTTTGATAATAGGCGGAAGCTGAAAACCAAGAAAAGAAAATAACAAATTTATAAGCAAAATATGAAACAATATGATGTTCTTTCTTTACACGGTTGTAAAATGACGTTCATTATAAACCTGGACATTCACAAAGCTGAATACAAGCTTGCAAAGTTCTTTCGTAAATCAGATTTTGCTTGAAATCGATTTTATTCCACAAGTGTCCAGATAATGTATCACAAACAATATTTCAACCACATACATTCATGTATTTTCTTTGCTTTTCTCTTTTTTCCTATCCTCTTCCTATTCCAGAAACATTTATCAATACATTTCCTGAGGCTTCCACTGGAAATAGACTGATAAGTACATTCCACCTTTCTCAAGGGATAAACAGTCACATTACAACCTATTCACACAACAGTGATTCTAATTTCTTGCCATTTTGAGTTGAACACTTTGAATTTCTAAAAACAGGTCTTTGGAACATACTGTATAACATTTACAATGCATGTTATGCACATTGTGTAGTCTCCACATCTTAAAGTAAGTAGTCATGATTGGATTTCAACAGGCTCATTTTAGAATGCACTGAAAACATATGAAATTACATACTTATACTGTACCATCAATGAAATACTGGTAGTTAACCCCACACAACCAAAGTGAAGCAAACAAAATAATTTTAGACACTGAACAGTATCACTTAACATCCAATATCTCATGGACACAGAAACAAAACAAAACATCTATTAACCCCACAACAAATGACATCTTCACAACTATATGCATCACTAGTACAATACTGGTGAAAATGAGCTGCATGCATACAACTCCATAAACGCACCTCTATATCTCCCTTTCCCTGGCTATGAATCCATGCATCCATTTTGACAAGATCTTTGAACTTAAGAACCATCGATGAATGGCTGCACTGCACATTATGTCTGATCGCATTACACACTTATTTACATATAAGATTCTAGAAATCTTCACTGGTCATCATATGCTCCTAAAAGTGGCAACTGCCATTCCGATTATTACTATTTTCATGACACCATTTGTTGTCAAGACCAGCTGCGCTCTAATTCACAGAATAATTGCCAATTATATCTACTAATCATTTCATAACTGAGGCTCAGGGCCATGTGCTATATGAGTGCTACATTTGATCCTTTGATCCCCGTGGATACGAAAGATCAAAGGTGGTAGAGATCAAAGATGGGGGAGAGAGATAAAAATTGCAAGTAAATATGTGACAGGTCCAAGTCAAAAACAAGAAAATATCACTGGAGGTGATTAATACCCTGCCCCAATGTGTATGCTAAATTCTCTGAGAATTGCTCAAAAAATGAGGAGGTACATGTACATGTAGTCTGATCTGCAATATTTTCCCAATTTATTGCCATAATACGCTGTTACCATGGCTACGCAGTTTCCGACACATTAAAAAAAATACGTCTTGCACATCTTCATCCCAAGACCGATGTGCATGCCAAATTTCATGAGCATTGCTCTAAAACTGAGGAAGTAGACTGATCTGTAAGATTTGCAATGGACTGACCGGCTGACCTGCTGTATGCTGATTCCTGTATACCCACTTCAAACTTCGTTTGGTGGGGGTATACATGTAAAAGGGGGGTGGAAAGGAAACTTTCCTGGAAAAATTCTGAAGGAAGACATTTCAAGTAAAAGTTATGCCAGAAAGAAAGCATAACTATCTCTGATCTGTGAGTAACATTTCCTACAAATAAACTGGTTCTACATACTACCAAATACATGTATCCCCAACTTGGGAGGGGGGGGGGGGGGAGAGGAGGGGATACAATGTACGATGCATGCAGCACTTGCACGGTTACTTCAGAATTGCACCATCTATTTTATGCCATCATGATATACAGAATATATTACTGATCTTCATTTGATCATATGGGTATCTTGAAGTCAAATGAATAAAGAAGCCAAATATTTCATTATCAACAGATAATTTGGACAGAGTACATGATAACAAAATAATGCACCTGCTGCTACAGTATTTCTCTGTTCATTTTCTGTTTTGATATGGTAAAAAGTTAAACTTGAGAATATATCTGTCCTTCTTTTAAGCACATATCTTCTAACAAAACAAGTAAGGTTTATTGTTCAATGATTTAGAATAAGGCCAACAAAGCAAATATGTCTGAATTTTTGATGTGATAAGTAATGGCATCTACCTCAACTTTCTACTCTTCAAATGAAGATGGGTATAACTTCTTCTTATTCCTAATTTCAATTTCAAAAGGGGGACCTTGCCCTTGTCAACTTCTTTCATGAAAAAACCACCTGCCATTTTATCCTGTCCTGTCAATATCTAACCATTTATTTTGATTTACTTGAATATTACCAGATACATAATAGTCTAATTCTTCAAATGAGCAAAATCATTTGGAAAATTTGAATAGTCTTGGAATAAACAGAAATTGTATTACTGCAGTCTGGCAGACAATGATCATTTCATGATCAAATCAACACTTTCTTTTTCCATCCCCCACCCCTTTTTTTGGTTAATAGAGTATTCCACACATGCAAGAAATTTGACTGCTGACCAATTTGACCTATACTTACATCCATGAGAAATAAAGGGATGAATTAAAAAAAAAAAAAAAAACAGTATTACTATTTTTTTTTTTTTTTTACAAACAATGTAAATTATCTTAGAACCTCAACAAATACAAGCTTCATGTGTATATAAAAATATAACAAGTTCCACCTTTTCTATTAAAAAAATAACACAAATTGATGTACACAAACACATACTAGTACTTAAATCACTGGTGCTAATGACCACACTAATTTGCATGCCAATTTGCTGTATTATTGGAAACAGATTAAGTATTGACTTTTGGTGATTAAAAGTCCCTTGCTATCTTCATCTCTTAATTAGTCAGGGTTTATAGATGACCAATCTATATCAATTAGTGAATTGGAATCATTCCAATTAGACTGAAGTGATATCAATACCAATTAAATTTGTATAATTTACATGGTATCTAAATAAGATAGGTGCATATTACTATGCAAAGTCTTTCTAACAATTAGTTTGTCTTTATAATACAATTGCCAAGTAATTTTCCTTTCCTTCTATCCTTTCGCCATTTGATCATTCCAAAGAGGCAATCATAAAACCAATTTTGTTCCTTCAAAATCAAGCCATGATTATCCTAAGATATTCAAAAAAAAAATCATAAATACAATAATCTATACACAAAATAGTCTCTCTTGTTCATATAATATTCTTTAAAACTGGAATCATTCTACACAGCAGAAAGCAGAGGAGAGTAATGGGCAATATAACTACCGACATTTATGGGAATATTGATTGAGTATTGATTTATCATTGATTCAGTGTGCAATGGAATTGCTGTGCTGGTAATAGCCTTGACAAAAGGCTGAATGGACTCACTGAAGATATCAAATTATGGGGTGTTTTTCTGCTTTATTAAGCAACAGTGGCAATTTTGATAATCGACACGTACAGTGTAAGTAATATGGATTTCAGAAATAAACTGCGATGAATATCAAAACAGGATGCAATACATCGTAATGATAATAATGCTCATAAAGAAAGGCAGTACAAGTTATTCGATGGTAATCATTACAACATGTAAATCTGTCATCAAATATTTTGACAAAATGTGTAGTTTACTATAATTTCTACATGTATTTTGAATTTGTTAGCAATTTTTCTCAATATCTCCTGCCCACTCATATTCTGACCACATACACTGTATATTACTTTGAATGTATGAAAAACAATCAAATGAACCAAACTACTATTCATTTATTATAAGAATAGAGATGACACCTTTATGTGTACACCAAAAACTTCAAATATTTGATGTCCGGTGGTGCAAATGTTCATGGACCCTTGAGTTATTTACATCCACTACCAAGATACACAGTGTTATTCTTAGCTTCTGTGTAACTTTCGGATCAATAAAACAACAAAAGGGCATTGGAGCTGCAGCAATCAGGGTCTTATAGCTATTGGGGAGGAAAGCAGACAATGGAAGGGGGAGAATTGAAGGAGAAGTGGAATCATTCAAAGAAAGCCGATGGGAGAAAAAAAATCAATGGCACCTTAGTGACCAGTTACTAGTGAGGGTGTAATGGGGCTAACACTGGTCTTACTGTACGGGCTATGACATACCAGGACATTCTCTTCCAATTATGCATACCATTACCACTAAAATAATGCAGGGAAATCATATAAAGAACAAGGGTTGCTCCTACAAAGAAGTCTTTTGCTTTAGAAAATAGTTGGATTTTTTTTTTCTAATAATGTGCGGCTGTCAGTTTCAGTCACTACATGTATCAATACATGGAGGTACATGTACGTTGAATCTAACACGATTCAAATATTTATCCTTGAAACATTCACTTGAATCACGAAAGCACAATCATGACATGTCTACAATGGTACTTGCATTTAAAGCATCAAAAAATTCCCTGTAATCTACATGTATGTCCATGTATTTTTACTAGTGACAAAGCAACTCAACCAAATCATTAATACAGCTAATGAATAAAATTCTAACCAGATTATGAAGACTGTGTGTGAAACGATAGAATGTAATTTCTTTAATTGAATACACCTTCCACACAAATAATTTTTCCAGTCATGTGCACTAAAAAAAAAATCATACCTGTACATTACAGAGCATCCAAGGAAATAACTCAGCAGTCTAAAAAAATCTTTCTAGATGTATGTTTCTAACATCTATAGCAAAATGCAAAAAAGACTTGTGAAAGGGCACATCATTCAGACTTGACACAATTTGGTAGTTCAACCGATTCAAAACCCTGAAAAAGTTGTAGTTGGAAAGAGCATCTTAAATTAAAATTTCTAAATATTTTCATGACTTTTTTCATACGTATGGTTAGCTTAGGGTCTCATCTAAAAATGACACCTAAAGATCTGACGATACTTTACACTATATAAGCTAAAGCCAATTTTATTCACAGTTGCAAAAGCGGGACTACATAGATGTAGGCAAGAATAAGAACATGTACTTGTTCTTACTGGTAATTAGTGATATTGAGAGTCATGAAGGGCTCATAAAATTTTTCTACATATATGAGAGACAATTTATGAAAGAAACAGTTTGTCCTCTGTATATACATTGTAAAAATACATTTATCATCAACACTTTCATGCTTCCATTGAAATTAGTTACGTTACTGCATATTTCAATATACATGTAGAATGAATTACTTTTTCGTGCAGTACTGAAAGCCTAATTGCCTTTGAATGCTCAGAATAATGGTAGTAATAGTAATAATAATAGTAGTCATAGCAGTAATGATAATAATAATGTGAATGCTGCATTGATGTTGATAGTGATGACGATGATAACAGTAATAATAATAATGGTGGTGGTAATAATATCAATAATAATAATGATGATAATAATAATAATAATAATAATAATAATAATAATAATAATGATGATAATAATAATAATAATGGTTAATAATAGTAATTTCAATAGCAATAAATTAATGAATAAATACATGTATACTGGACGTTGGGTAAATATGAACTATCAAACCAGGTTTTCATTATTTTTTAATGTCACAAACTCTGGCTATCACAATATTCTTTTCATATTAACATGTATTAATTTTTATTTTTTGCATGTCACTTATCTCTTTTGAATTTTGTTCCTTGATATATTTTCAGTTTGTAGTGTGTTCTCTCTGTTATTGTATTTTTATCACATGAATGTAAATCAGACACAATTCAGCCACTGGGCTGTGAGGTTTGATAAATAAATAAAACTGTTTCAATTCAATTCAATTCAATGAATTTTCAAAGCCTTTCCATAACTCTCAAATGAATTGCTGATACCACCAATACAAATTTCTGTCGACCATGGATTTTGCATCATTTCACAATGGCCTGTGCTCACTCAAGCATAACATATTGCTAAATGTTGTTCTGACAGATTTGAAGAGACTCTAAGCTATCCACACATACAAAAACCATTATACAAATACATGTATTTATTCGAGAAAACCTTTTCCAGAACTTTTTTCTTCTGGGACATACTGTAGCACAACTAATTAAAAGTAACGTCTAAACCAAACATTGGTAGAGCACATCTTCTTGTAAATTGGGACTAATTAATTAAAATGATTGCCGACACGTTACTTATGTATATGAACGCATAGGCGGCATACTATATTGAAAAAAGTATGCTCAGAAACCATGTACATGCTTCCTCTCTGTATGTGACATATGGCTGTCTTGGCAACCATTTCTAACACATGAAGGGAGAAGCAAAATGGGGAAGATCCTATACTTTCTGCACTTTTCATAATGGCAGGCGTGGGAGAAGCACAAACAAGGAGGACATACATATACACAATGGTACAAAATCAAACTGCCTGCGAATTTGCTTCACTGTGATGGCTTTGAAAATAGAACATTCACTGGGAGGTATTCTTTGACTGCCAATATCTACTGAAGGACAAATAACAAGAGTTTTCTGTGTTTCATACGTTTGTTTGTACTTTTTTTTTTTTTGGTCTAAATGAGACAGATCTCCAAGCTAATGCTAATTTCTTCTAAAAGCCTACTAGTATCACTTCAATATTTATTGTGAATTCATTTCTTATAATAATAATAATAAAAATAAACTGGGGATTTTGTCCAAGATGAACAACAAAAAAGGATAATTTCCTCTAAAAATTAAAAAAAAGCTACATGTGCATATGGAGGTCTGTTTCAAGAAAAGAAAGAAAGAAAAAAAAAAAAAAAAAGAAAAGAAAAAGCCACCCCTAACTTCTGGATGTACAGGTGAGAAATGAAATCACGATTTCTTTTCAATTTTATACTCATATTATAAATCCAATATTTTTTTGTTTTTAAGAGTATTTTATAAATTCTTTTCAAAGCACAGATAATGTCACAGGTACATGTGTACAGCGTATAAAGCATCATCATGTGGTCACACAGTACATTGTATATCCTTCCACAACCATCTATTAATTCAGCGGTATTCATTCCAAACCTAGAGACCCCCAACAAACACAGTGAATAAATTCAAAGATCAAGGGTATCTCTGGTCAAAGAAAGGGAAGTTTGATAGAAATTGTACTGTTTACACGTCACCAGGCAACACAGTACATGGCGTGTGGTACAAGATGAATGGGTAAGTGCCATCTCTATTTGCACTAGAGATACATGTATGAAGAGAAATGGCTTGGGTACATACAAAGGTGAACAAGCATTTGACAAGTCAAGCGGGGAATATGTGATGAAGTTGTTACTCTTCATGGTTCAGCTCGGGAAGACGGGTACACAGCAACGGTAATGAAAAACATGTAATGGACAGGGGTTACTGTTTGTGATGAAGCACTTTTCTTATTGCAAACACAATTAATGTTCCATCCACCATACAATGATACAATGTCGAACATACCTTTACAGCTGGGTCTAGTGGATCTGTCTGCAATATTAATTCAATAAAATATCTTTGTATTTAAAGAAATTAAAAATTCCAAATAAAAAAGGGGCAATAAACTAGTAACACTGTACTAATTTATTCACTCTTAATACTAGCCTAGGGTTTTCCTAACTGTACATGAATGCAAAAACTGCAACTGTGATGACTTTATGAGCAAACCATTCTTTTTCTACAGAAAAACTTCAAAAAAAAAAAAAAGGAATAATGAAAATTGCAAATACAAAACTGCATATGTGATATAGAAATTAAGAAGTTTGTGCTTGTCTTCAAAAGTTGCACTTTCTTTCTGATGTGTACTAAAGTCACAGCAGTACATGTTCTTGATGTGGGTGACAAGAAAAATTGTTTCAGCAACTTACCGATAATCTGTTCTTTTGTGGAGTTAAAGTTGTGATTTTGTTGTATCTGGTGGGAAAGAGAAAGATAGGCAGAAAAAAAATATCATAAAACTGGTTGATATCATATGATTCAAAATTCTATGGTTACAATTTATACCACAAATGCAGCTCTATCACAGAAATCTGATTACCTTCTGTCTAAAAAGTGTACACGTATGTAACTCTGATTTGTTTGACAGCATAAAATAGAGGCAAATATTGTATACCACTCAAAAATTTGTGCTAGATGTAAAATGAAAATATTATGTGTACATGTCCATTTTATAAATTGTAGAAGTACATGTATGTATTTGAATGTTTGAGAGCATAAGTTACGAGTATTTCATGAAAATACATGTACTTCCAACATTCCTGTAGGTAATACAACACAAATACACTGTATGTTTAATACAGACACATAAACATCTCTATTAAACAATTTTGCCATTCCTATAAAAATCACACAACTCTACTTCAAATGGCCTTTAGGGTGTACACTAACACCACAAAATGGTAAATTAATGACATACAATGTACATGACATACAAACCATAAAAGTGACTGAATGTGTACAGTGTACATAAATCAAATTACTGAGCCCAAAAAATTTAGAAGCAGAAATAAGGGAATAATGTTATTATCATTCTCCACCTTCATTTGACAATAAAATGTATTCCCTTTCACTACTTATGCTAAATGAATATGAATATAGGCTATTCTGTAGGTGTAACTAAATTTCAAAGATACATGTACATGTACACATGTACACATAGTGGAGCTATCTTGATATCCAAGATGGTTAAATTATTGCTAACTTGAACCTTACACACAGTAACAAACCACTGGACTTTGCCTTGCAAATAATAAAGTACATGTACTTGATTGCTCTCAAAGCAAATTATATTATAGACAGCATGCACTTTATCAAGAGATCTGCACAATATATGGAAATTTAAATCCCTGTTACATGCAGGTAAAAAGCTGGAAAACAGGTAAGAATATTCTGTCAAATATGCTCTCTAGGTCATACAGTGGGTACATGTACTACATAAAAACTTAATTACCAATGAATTGAGGAATCAACCACATGTAACAAACTTGACAATGACAGTGCATCATAAAACATGGAGTCTGACCAGGTTCATCAATCAAACCAGTATAATCTGACCACTTACAAGTACATTTACATGTGTGCCCATGACAGATCAACCCAGCAGAGTTATCCAGGGTAGCGTGTCATACACCTGTACATGTAGCTCAACCAACATTGCTTTCTTAAGATTTTATAAAAACACCTTTATATAAGTTCACTTATAGTCTTATACACAATAAATGTATATTTGCTGTTTTAAAAGGCCAGCTGATGATGATGATGATAATGATGATGATGATGATGATGATGATGATGATGACAATGACAGTCATGTCATGATGGAAAATAAGATGGATAAACTCCCTTTTGCAACAGCCACCCAAATTTGTGTTTAAGTGCTCTACCCACCCTAACCCTAACACTTACTTAGCTAATGTAGATTAATAGAAAAAAAAACATACCCAGAAGTTCAAAAAGGATATACAGGTTGTTATACATGTATACCGGGTATTTCATTTTGGGTGGCTGTCACAAAAGGAAGTCTCACCAGTGAGACGAATGTGAACTTTCCTTTTTTAGAGGGTTTCCCCATTGAGCTACACACATTTCAGCAGCTAAAAAAGTCACTATTGGATTATACATACATGTAGAGTAAATATCATCGCCTTTGTGTGACAACAGTGTATGATGGCTTAATTCATCGGTTTATATGAATTTCTTTTGTCTAAAGTATCTTGGTTCTACATATAGAAATAATGATGGATGGAAGTAAATAATGCAGATTTTAAATTCAATATCAATGCCAGTGTCAAATATTGTTCAGCAAAATGACAAGGTTGTATGCACACGTACATGTCATACAAATTCCTCTATATTTTGAAGCTCATTGATGCAATGATGAGATCACTCTAAATGAAAGAAATATTCTGATTCTTTTGGTAAAACTCATTATTTTATTTTATTTTTTTGCTCAGTCACAATGAATTTGCAGAATGTGCAGCTTATGGACTTGCACAGCTTAAGGACCATACAGAAAAATGTAATGGGAGGATTACACATATCACTGCTGTGAATTCCGGGAATGAAATCAACCTCTCGCAAATTTGAGAACACTGTCCTTAATCAAAATGTTCTCACTTAAAGGGGAAAACTATAACTATTCGCAATTTTGCAGCGAAACTGACAACGAAAAATAGAAGTATCTAGTTTTCTATTCAAGATATTTCTTAAAGGGAAAGTCCACCCTAGAAGTTTCACTGTTTCAATAAAAGGAGATAAATTTGAACAGCATTTTAAAAAAGAAATGAGCGAAATCGGCCAAAGAATAAGAAAATCACACACATTTACATTTTCTAGTAAATTACTCTTGGCTCTGCAAATTGGCAACACTGATGACATCATATGCGAGCAGGTCTCCATTCACTTTGTACATGAAATTTCACATTTTCTCAATTTTCTTGGAAATTACACATTTTCTTACCACATAGTCAAAGTATGTGATGTAAAAAGCAATTCTCCTGAACATAATTGACTATGGGGGTTGGAAAACGTGTAACTTCCAAGAAAATTGAGAAAATGTGAAATTTCATGTACAAAGTGAATGGAGAGCTGCTCGCATATGATGTCATCAGTGTTGCCAATTTGCAGAGCCAAGAGTAATTTACTAGAAAATGTAAATGAGTGTAATTTTCTTATTCTTTGACCGATTTCACTCATTTCTTTTTTAAAATGCTGTTCAAATTTATCTCCTTTTATTGAAACAGTGAAACTTCTACCGTGGACTTACCCTTTAAAGCCTTATAAAGGCAAAGTCCACCCCAGAAGTTTCACTGTTTCAATAAAAGGAGTTAAATCTGAACAGCATTTTAGAAAAGAAATGAGCAAAATCGATCAAAGAATAAGAAAATTTCACTCATTTATGTTTTCTAGTACACATGTAAATTACTATCATCTCTGCAAATTGGCAAAACTGATGACATCATATGCGAGCAGCTCTCCATTCTCTTTGTACATGAAATTTCACATTTTCTCAATTTTCTTCGAAATTACATGTACTGTACACATTTTCTAACCCCCATAGTCAATGTATGTTCAGAAGAATTCCTTTTTACATAACATACATGTACATGTACTTTGACAGGTTTGACTATGCCTACAGGGTGAGAAAATGTGTAACTTCCAAGCAAATTGAGAAAATGTGAAATTTCATGTACAAAGTGAATGGAGAGCTGCTCGCATATGATGCCATCAGTGTTGCTAATTTTCTGAGCCAAGAGTAATTTACTAGAAGATGTAAATGTGTGATTTTCTAATTCTTTGACCGATTTTGCTCATTTCTTGTTAAAAATGCTGTTCAAATTTAACTCCTTTTATTGAAACAATAGAAATTTTGGGGTGGACTTTCCCTTTAACATCAGGGATCAAAGGCAGGGATTAGATATTAATCTGCATTATTCCTTCAAGCTTCATCTTTAAAAAAGTAATTCTTCCAAGCTTTGGTCACAAGCCTATCAACCCAGTTAGTTTTGATGTACAGTACATATGTATTCAAGAACTAAAAAAGACATTTTCCTGATGGAACCATATAAATAAAAAAAATTACTGTTCAAATTGAACATAATTTACCAATTCATTGTGAAACAGATAAATTTAATGAACAAAATAATAAGAATCAGTTGGTTGAGCTCCATGAATTCAGAGTGACTGCTCACCCTGAACATGCTGGATAATGCTCTCAAGGGTAGAATCATGTTAATGTAAGACAAATGTTATTTTTAGAAAAATTAATAATACCATGCATCATGTGAAATGATAATCATCTCATCGACTGTGGGCATCAATGGAAAGACAAGACAAATAAGTGGCAAACTTCATCTCATTGCAGACCTACATGTACATGTAGACTCTAGCTCAGTTTTGTTTTGTGCCTTTTGTGGCAACAAAGTTTGAACTTTTTAATATTTATCTTCACTGAATTTGTAATTCAAGATTAAGCACCAACACTTAGTACAAATCTTTCCGTTGATGCCCACAATCAAAGACAGGGTTTTTATTAATATTATGCTTTATATGGCCAAATCTGTGTAATTTGCATAATTTGACTGGCAAAACTTACTGATGTCTTTTGAACCCTTCAGTACCAGCTGCAACATAGAAATGATTATTTTCAATGCCTGATAAGTCTGAAACTGTAGTCCTGCCTGTTGGTGTAAACACTCTGCGTACTGCACCACCATTCTTTGCCTTCACTCTTGATGTGACGAGTTCGATGAAAGCATCCCAATTTTTAACTTGCCGTGGGTTGACAACAACCTTTTTGCACTGAAAGTTTGTGTCTCCATTCCGATACACAAATATGCTTTTGGCTGGCGTTGATTGAAGAGTTGCGCCGTATGACATGGTGAAATCTCAGGGCCAATGATTTGGCCGACAGTGACAGAAAAACTTGAGAGATGTAACGAAAACGGTATGTTGTATTCACATACACATGCAGATGCAGCTGCACGAACCACCTTCACGGCGGCGATCGATAACAACCTGCCCCTGCACTGTCCCGTTCAGATCCCCTAGTGTAACCTTACTCTTACTTTTAGTTTTGTGGCTTCTTCGTAACACCTTCTCCGTAAACATCAAACCTCTCAACTTTGTGAGGAAATCTCATGCTGCATCTTCTTGTTTCATCTAGTTGATTATAATTCCTACTATAATGCGTTTCTTGCTCATACACTGCACGTTCAATATACTTCGGTTTCTTGCGGTTTGCCAGTAGTTTCTTGTCGCAAAATTGGTGGCAGAGCGAGATCGAGTTGATGAAGTTAGCATGCAGTGCATGATGGGACGAGTTGTTTACAAAGCGTGCGTGTCAACATCTATGTTGTCCATAGTAACCGCATTGAAGAGTTGCCAGCGCCGCTAGCGCTACATTTCTACCTTGATTTCCGCAATATGTGTGTGTGTACGAAGCCCCCTAAGCTCCGCCATTAGCTTTCTGTCTAGCTATATATAACGTCTTTGGTGTGTACCACCATTGGCGAAAATCCGGGGGGGGGGGGGGGGGGGGGGTTGGCGTGTACAAATATCCCCCACTTTTTAAGGAAGAAATGATAATTGAATTAATCAGTTAATAAAATTTGTAATAATCTGTCATAAACAACCATCATATTTTAGAATTTCTATTTGAAAATGCGATTTAAAACCAGAAAAGCGCTTATTTTTGGCTCGCTCGCTGCGCTCCCTCATCGTATTTTACAATTTTCGTTTGAAAATGCGATTGAAAACCAGAAAAGCGCTTATTTTAGGCTCGCTCGCTTTGCTCGCTCATCATAATTATTACAGAATTTCTATTTGAAAATGCGATTGCAAACTAGAAAAGTGGTAATTTTGGCTCGCTCGCTTGCAAGATAAAAATCAATGTGTGTAAGGGCAGGTGGGTGAGGTCGTGTGTTTATACTTAAGTGTGAGTTCGACAGAAAAAAAATCGGCAAAAAAGTCGATCATCCCCCCCCCCCCCCCTCCTCAAAGTGGATTTACGCCGGTGGTGTACGGCGGGTGGTGTACTTCGAACAATACGGTTAAGTGGGATTTGAGCTGTTTTATTGGCAAATAAACCCGACGCTTTTGTTTGATTAATACAACTTGTGATATACCTGGGTTCTTCACAAATAATCTATACAAATCATGCTTTAAAAGATGTCAAATGAAGAGAAATGTTAGAGAAAAAATTACGCTGTCGGGCCGGGGTGACCAAACATTTTTAATTTTCCAAGGAACACATATTATTTAATTCATGACTTCTCAAATTCTACCAAAAATAACGTATTTGACCTTCATTTTTTTCGTGCATGTCAATACCAGACGAACGGTCATTAATTAAGAATGCCGGACAGGGTACAGTGTTCATGGGGGCACCAAAATTAATAGATCACTTGTTGAACCAACTTTCTGATAATAAAGTCTTATTTACCAAGGGTAGCCACTTCAGCTTTTATCAGCTGCTCTTCGGCGGGCTCTGCATAACATAATATGTTGTTGTTATTATTACCCTTCTCCATTCTTATATGCCGAGCGCCTGGCTAGAAAGGTCCCATTTTTAAGTCTTTGGTGTGACTCGGCCACTCGCGACCTCCCGTTCATGAGACGGACACTCTACTAGTATTATTAATTGAGTCAACATGTCCGGTCAGAGGCGTATCTACGGGGAGGGGCGGGGGAAGTGCCCAGGGCAGCACTTTGAGAGGGGCATGCAAATAATAATAATAATAACATTATTTCTAACGCGCACATATCCATCCCAAGGGATGCTTAAGGCGCCTGACAAACATACATAATATATTATGAAAGAGATAAGAAAATAAACATAGTAGATTAACTTATAAATATTGTTGTGAAATGTATTACGGAAATTAACCAAAATATTCTGACATGAGATATGTTTTTAAGCTTTTTTTGAACAATTTGTAGGAAGGTGACATCTTAACTGAATGGGGCAAAGATTTCCATAAGCGGGGTGAGGCAGCAGCAAATGATCTGTCACCGTACTTCTCTTTCTTAGTTCTTTGAGTTTTAAGGAGTTGGAGGAGCGGGGACCTGCACGAGTATAGTTGAAGAGAGATGAAGGAGGGAGGAAATATATGAAGCGAGCGGTAAGTAAGTGACAAAATTTTATATTTGACACGTTGTTCTACAGGGAGCCAATGGAGAGGTATGTGTTGAACGTATGGATTTTGTCACAAGGCGGGCAGCTGCGTTTTGAACTTTTTGCAGTCTTTGGATTTGGTATTTTGGAAGGCCGTAAAGTGGAGAGTTGGAGTTATCAAGGTAAGACGTTACAAAAGCATGAATTAGTTGTTGAGTTGTTTGGGGGTTTAAAAATTCCTTATCGCGCATAGGTTGCGAAGGTTGTAGTTGGCTAATCTCACAGAGTTGGAGATATGTGAATCCAGGGACATTTCCTTATAAAAAATGGCACCAAGATTTCTTGCCTTCTCAGTAAGAGCAATATGAGCAGAGCCAACACATATTTGGGTAATATTAATCTTCGCAAGTTGTTGCCTAGAGCCTATCAGAAATCCTGTTTTAGCATCATAAAGTTTTAGATAGCAATCGTTCATCCATTTCCGTACACCACAGATCTCTAATACACTTATCTACCTGTTCTTGAATAGGATTACATGAAAAGTATAATTGTATATCATCGGCATATTATGATATCTAATATTATGCTTCTTGATTACATCATGAAGTGTCAAAGTTTATACATTAAACAGGTGAGGACCTAAAACAGATCCTTGGGGGACAGAAAAATCAAGGTTAAGAGTCGACGATGTTGTATCACGAAGGTGGACTGACTGTGATCTATCAGAAAGATAAGAACGAAACCACTGAAGGCATGTTCTGTCGATGCCAACCTGTTTCAATTATCAATCAAAATTCGGTGATCAACATTATCAAAGGCACAACTAAGGTCTAACAAAACTAGTCCGGTAAGTCTTCCTTTGTCCATTTCAATTAAGATATCATTTTGAACTTTCAAAAGTGCTGTTTCGACACTGTGGTTTTGCTTGTAGGCTGATTGGTAAGGATTCTGGAGATTGTGTTCACTTAGGCAGGACAGAAGACTGGTAGATACTACACGTTCGATTACTTTTCCAAGATTATAAATTTGCTACTGGACGATAGTTCTTCAGCTCTTGCTTATCAAGGCTAGGCTTCTTCAAGATCGAGAGGCTTGTGCTTGCTGAAGACAGTCAGGGAAAATGCCTGAATGAAGAGATGAATTCACAATATCGGTGATGTATGGAGAAAAATCATCAGCTAAATCCTTGATAAGACTGGTTGGAATAGGATCAAGTTCACACGTAGATGGTGGAGAATTCATGATGACTCTACGTACCTCGCTAATCGTAGCTGGTACAAATCAGACATACATGTAACTTGCATGGAACTGTCAACCAGCAAGTGATCATCTGCGGCATTACACGTGTCAAGACTCTGACGAATATTACTAACTTTCTTAAAGAAGAAGTCGGCAAATTGATCCGCTAAGTCCTTGGTCAGATGTAGTACTTGGAAGAATTTGTTCCCTTTTCCTATTCAAGAGTTTATTAATCACCTGAAACAACTTCTTTTGGTCACCAGCACAGTCTGCTACAGCCGAAGTATAATAACGCTTTTGTGCCTTGTCAATACTAACCGTCTGGTTCTACAAACAGAGAACGATCAGATTCAGCTTTTGTAGATCTCCATCGCCTCTCCAATCTCCGCCTCAAGTACTTCGCCTCACGGATATCGTCCGTCATCCAAGGATACCTGGGTTTTAACTACTACGGTTCTCGTTTTCCTAGGGGCTAAATCATCTAACAGAGCTTTCAGAGAATTATCATTATGAATACACATAGAAGTTACATCATACTTAGAGTGAGAAACAGACAAAGCTTTATGGAGACCTTCACGGAATCTACGCCTATCTAGAGATTGCAAATTGCGTGTTGAAAACTCTGTCGAATGGGCTTAGGTTTTTCTGACATGATGTTACAAAAAATCGCAAAATGATCAGATAGACAAGGTTGTACTGATATATTTGATATGACATTTTCATTTTCACGTGTTATCAATAAGTCAAGTGTATGACCATAGTCGTGATAGGTTGATTCACAGACATGTTATTTCATCCCATATGATGATAACAGGTTAAGAAATTGTCTGGTCGTTGAAGATCCTCATGAACATCAACCCAACACCCATATATTATAATCACCGGTGAGTGTGATCTCTGATGGCTGGAGAAGATAACTGTCGAGCATCTCAAAAAGAAAAAGATTTACACTCTCAGCTTTGCTTTTGTTATACCAATGGTGTATATTCCGTCAGAAATAGTTAAAGTGTCACAGCTATTCTCTAATGCAGTCGCAGATACTAATTCGAGACCGGAACTGTAGAGGGAGAAAAAAATCGCGGGAGGTCGTGGGGGGGGGGGGGGGGGAGTATTGTCTCATTGAGCCTGTACATGATGCGCATACATCACTTTCTAAAAAAAAAAAAAAAAACACCTTAAAACGAGGATTGAATTAGACATGTTAGAATGGTTCTGATATCATAAACAGGGAAACCCCAACGCGATTTTGTTCAATGATTGTATCATCACCTCTGAATTTGATACCTCTTTTCTTGATTTTGTTGTTTTAGACCCCGTTTACAATGCGGGGTCGGCCCGAGGTCGGCCTCAGGCCGGTGTATATAGCGGCAGATTTGGTTCCAGCGGCGGATTTTGTACCTGGTACAAAATCCGCCGGCAGATATCGTTAATTCATTCATTCATTCATTCAGGAATCAATCAAAAAAATCAGTCCAAGTACGGTAAGTGTAAGGAAAGGTGCTCTCTCTTAAAAAAGAAGAAGATAAAAACAAGTGCAACTGTTCACTCTTCAAGAAGTGAATGTAAAAAAACAGTGAATTTCGAGTGAATATGTGTGATTTTTCACTCAAAATTCACTTTTCTGACGATAAATTATAGACCTACATTCTTGACTCACTTAAAAAAAATTAAAAGTTATTTACAACACTTTTGTCTATTTATGAGTAAAAAGTTTCTAAACAGATTTTGTTACAGAGCACAATCAGCCGGCAGATTTTGTCACCAGGAACCAAATCTGCCAAGAACCAAATCTGCCGCTACATGAAAATGAAAACGTTTAAATATTTCGTATGGCGCGTGCACGATTGAATGATCACCATTCTACTACGTCATAATGATAAGCGTAACTAGCAGACGTATACCATTATGACGTCATAATAGTATCTCTCTCGTGATACGCACTTGGGCCCGCTATAATTACACCGGTCGCACGCGCTAGCTAGCTAGCTGCTAAATATTAAAAGTTCGATGAACCATTCAGACGGCGTGTGTAGCGCGCAACAGACAAATACGCGCATATATGCAGACATACGACGCGCATGGACAAGCTGGGAAATAGGTCAGTATAAACAAAACTTTTCATATTATGACGTCATGAAAATCACGTGAGTCTTGAGCGAACGCATTGTGACGTTTGTTCGGATGACCAACGCACTGAAGGCTCAAGTAATTCATAATTCTGTCATAATTGTGTTAAATACATCTCACCAGATGATTCAGTGCAGAGCGTTCAAGCCGTAGTATACTCGTACTACTTGTAGCACTACTATTACTAGGTGTAAAAAAATCCAGTAACAACAACAAGAGCAACAGACAATTGGACCCTTGATCATTAATAACTTAAAAGTCATATATCGCATCAGCCTATTTTTTTTACTCTGAAATTTTGAAGGATGTCAAATTCATTAGGAATAGTGAATTTTCCTACAATAGTATTCGTGAAATAATGCTCTGAATACTAGCATGTACCCTGATAGCAGAGACTGGTAAAAATAACATCATATTTACGTCTTTTTAAAGTCGTGTCATACGTCTTATTTACGTATTATATATACGTCTTTAAGACGATACTTTGCACCAGCACACGACGTAAAATAAGGCGTCATATTTTTACGTCAATTTTACATCATATTGGTCGGAAAAACGTCTTTATGACGTCTTTACGACCCAAAGGAAGCTTACAGACTGGTAAAAATCACGTCATAAAGACGTGATTTTTATGACGTGATTTTTACCAGTCTGTAAGCTTCACGTCATAAAGACGTCAAAGCTTCAAAGCTGGTTTATAAAATATCTTAGAATGTATACAACATTATGACGTTTTCTCTTTGTTAATGTTCTAGCCTATAGATCGTCCTTTACTAGCCCTATATCCTAACATCCTACATCCTATCTCTAACTACTGATGCTTTTGTACAATTAATGATAATATATGGACTGTAGTGTAGTACTTGAAAAAAAAAACAGTTAGAAATGACAATTTCTTGATGCATTCTGAAATACCCTTTCGTTTCATTTCATTTAATTCCACAATACAGCAAATAAAATTTTACAAGATTTTTCATATTTCAAAATCATTCTGAAAACAACTGTGTAAAATTGTACAAAATATTGATAGTAAGACAGTTCAGAAAATTAATTAAAATATGGCAAGTACAAAATAAACAAAAGAATGCTCGCTGTAATGTGGAGGAAACCTTTAGAAGCTTTGCTTGTAAATCAGGTTCCCAAATATAATAAAACATTATCATTGATTATGCCCATGCCCCGTGCCCATGACATTAACTGAATAGTGTTCAACATGGAAGTACATTGTTCATCAAATCAGCAGTGCAATCATTGAATAAAATGTTAAAATTCAAATGTTATCTTCCTTTTTTTCCACGAAGTTGAGTCATTTCTGGTCATTCATGAATATTCATGAATCACGATCAAATATTACAATCGTATCACGACGTAAAACTGACGAAAACACGTCATGTTATGGTCTTGAAACTGAAAAAGCTGTTATAAAGTGGGAAATAATTGACGTAAAAATATGTCTTGTTCTGGTCTTTAAAAAAGACGTTAAAAAGTGGTAAATATTTGACGTAAAATATATGTCATCTTATGTTCAAACAAAATTTGAGAAAATTCTGGTTATATAAAGACGTCATAGGGTTGTCGTAAAATAGTCGTGTATACGACATATGACGTGCGGACCAGTTTATGACCAGTTCTTGACGTCTTAAAGACGTCCGTCTGCTATCAGGGTAATGAGCTTTATCACCATTTGGGAGCATTGTGGTACAGTCGTAAAGGCTCTTGCCTCTCGTATGGTTCGATCCTCGCCCTGTGCTTACATCCTTGGACGAGGTGTTTTGCTTACACGTGTACCTCTTGACCCAGGTGTATCAAATGGTTACCTGGCGTTGCTGGCCTGGGGTGATAATTATTGCAGGGCCCGCTGGAAGAGCAGTGTACCGATGTGGCTACCCTGGGTAAATATAAAATCCAGTTATTAATTTTTGTACTTTTTGAAAATATGAAGCCACAAACTCTGTGTCAGTAAATTAATGCAAAACGAGACTGCGCATATCACCATTTCTGCCAACCTTTTGCTTTCCAGTGTTATTAATGATTCATAACTATGGGTTTAAAGAGGTATAGTGGGCGTGAAATTTCAGCTGCAATATGCAATTGTAGTTTTCAGGCTTTGAATTCATTTACAGCAAAGTTTGTGGCTTCAGTTTTTCAAGAAGAGATAATCTAATTTTATATTCAGAGCATTATTTTACGAATATTAATGAAGGAAAAATTCACACAAAAATAATCTAAATGAATATGACATCTTTTAAATCTACAGTGTAAAAAGTCGGGCTAATGCGAGTAATGATTTCCAAGTTATTAACGATCAAAGTGTCAAATATTGATATTTTTAAAACTTAGCACTACCTCTGATGGGAACAAATATGAAATTTTCTTGTAAGCAGAAAACAAAAAAGCCCCAATCTCTTCTGCTTTTTAACTGCACTGTTCTCCCTACACAATAAGAAAGAAAAAAAAGGTACAGTTTTGCACCCTTCAAATGTAACAGTGGGAGCTCCTTTATAGGTACAACTTTGCACCCTAAGAAGCATTTTGCACCTTTGAAGGTGCATTGAGTTACATGTTGCACCCTTAAAGGTGCAGAGTTGTACCCTTTAGGAAAGGTGCAAATTGCACCCTTTTGAATGCAAAAATTTCTGCACCCTTAAAGGTGCAACTTTGCGCCTTTAAGGGTGCAGACTGGCATTTTCGGGTGAAAAGGGTGCATTTTGCACCTTTTTCATGTAGGGTGCAAGATTGCACCCGAAAAGGTGCTGCCAGTGTTGCATTTAGGGTGCAAAATTGTACCTTTTTTCTTAGTGTGTATCCTTCCCCTGATCAAACCATGTGGGGTGGGGATGGGGGCGTCCCTTGCCCCTCGGAATTTGCGATATGAATAAAAGACTAGGCCTACTACTAGAGGTTGTTACTACTATAAATATACCACTGCTGGTGCTACAACTACTTTCTCTTCTTTTAGCTTCTTTTTCTTCTACTACTGCTGCTACTACTGCTATACGAGTACTATGACTAATGCTGCTGCCACTATAGTTTTGCTGACACTGCTAATAAAGATGCTGCTCGTCGCAAATGTTTCTTTTTGAACTCCACATTGTTGTGTCAAAGACATGTTTCCATTATATATCTTGAGCTAAGAAGGAGACAAGCTGCACCTTGAGAGATAATAGGAAAAAATGAAATTTTGTGTACAAAACATGGAGAGTTGCCCTTCTAAACCTGCCACTTTGAAGCAACCTTGCCACTTTGAGGACCGCCATAGATAGTAAATTGAGACTTTCAAACGTTCATAATTTTCTCATTTTGACGTAACTTAAAAAAAAATGTTTCTCTCTATCCCCTCTTTTGATTCAAATTAATTTTTGCTCAGGGTTTCATTCTCCAGGAGGTATGGCGAACCTTGAATGTGTCCTTATTTTTGTTTTAGATGGCGCTATAACCAGAGTCCATCTAGAGTACCTACATAAAGAGAGTAGCGACATAGACGTCCTACTTCTTGGGAAACAAAATGGCGTTCAAATTCTTTCTATTTCGAACACCCGTTTGCTTATCGGAATTGAATAGAAATGTTGCGTAACAGGGAAACAAAATGGCGTTCAAATCTTGGGTTGTCGCTACTCTCTTTATGTAGGTACTCTAAGTCCATCCAGAGCCTTGTAATCAAGGGCTCCGAGTCCCTCACAGAGATACGATCATACCCAGTATGCCTTCTCTAGCTCTGTGAAGAGACCACATTCTCTACGAAGAGTTTGAAACGACACTGTTCCCTCAGTGTCAAACTTGTCAATTCGCTACCAGTAGTATCACTGACCTTTGTCATCTTAGCTAGTATTCTTAAAAATCCGGCTTTTAATCCCACATGTCTACTGGTTCCGCTTTGATTACTTCTGAAATATCAACGAATCGACCTTGTCATGACATCAAAAAGACCGCACGACCACGTTGCTTTAAAAACAAAAAATCGTTATATATAATTCGGAGGGGAATTTCTAACCCTCTGTCTTGACCTTGTGAGGGTCTTCAAAAATCATCAATTCTGAGCATGATTTTTAAAAAAATCTCATTCAGACTCAGGGGCGGGGGCGGGGACGGGGGAGGAATAAGAAAAACGCCATAAACGTCTCACCATCCATTATCTTCCCTTATACGTGGTTACCTTGGATAAAGCAATAAATATTCTTATCACTCAGCCATTTAAACCAGACAAAACAAAAGGAAAAAACCTACTCCCCCCAAAAAATAAAACCCAAAATAAAACATAAAATATAAAAGAACAAAAAGATTTGCTGTAAAATTATCTTCAAGAAAGATAACAAATTCATTCCTCAACAGCTTCCGAACAATTATACTGATTAAACGTTTAAACAATCTATGATTATCGTATCATCCTATTTGCAGTAGATTTCTCACAGGCCAAAATGAACATTAACATGATTATACGCACATGGGCATACTGTCGCCAGAGGAAGTATATGTGATTAGTCTCCAACTCGAATATCATGTTCAATATCAATATCAACATCAGTTTGTAAAACGATGGCAAGCACAAATTGACGGTTCTTGATGACGGCATTTATTTCATTTCATTTCATTTCATTGTTGGTTTATCAAAACGAATCAAGATTCGCGGCAGGCGAAATGCACGTGATTTTACTAATCTGACATTTTATAGATGTTTTGTAATGTGTGTGTTCTCGTTCTTAATTGACTGACGCATTGCAGTATTAATGTGAAATAAGATTCTAGCAATAGCAAAGCTTTCAGAAAATGAAACTGTAACTTTACGTGCATGGGGATTCCTCGTCATTAAAAGATCGGGTGGGGGGGGGGGGGGGGTTGCAACTCCAAAGTCTCTCATGCCAAACAAATCTGTAAACTTTTATTGTTCTGAACTTTGGAACAATTGAAAATCAATTATATCCCTCATTTATTATCATACATTATTGAAATAAGACGACTGATAATAATAATGATAATTAAAAAAGGAAGAACTACCAACAGATGAATGTAGGTCAGCACCAGGTTGAGATCAAAGATCACGTCATCCCTGACTTCATTTACGATTATGATTAAGCTATCTATTTCCATTGTTTTATGACAATCATAAGGGCACTTCTTATGAATAATTCCAATCTGTTTAGTTTATTCATCATAAGCTGATATATATTTTTTTTGTTAAATATAAAAAGCAATTTTCAATTGCCCGTGCATCAACCTAGCCGCTGCTGATGGTCCCACTGAAAGTGTCTTCTGACGGGCACTTGGGCTTTCAAACCAACAGTATTCCCGAAGCAAAATGCTATACATAGGACGATACTATACGACAATATATCAGCAATGCAAAATAGCATAGCAAACAGTAACACATTATGAAAAAGAAGAAGAAGAAGAAGAAGAAGAAGAAGAAGAAGAAGAAGAAGAAGAAGAAGAAGAAGAAGAAGAAGAAGAAGAAGAAGAAGAAGAAGAAGAAGAAGAAGAAGAAGAAGAAGAAGAAGAAGAAGAAGAAGAAGTAGTAGTAGTAGTAGTAGTAGTAGTAGTAGTAGTAGTATAGTAGACTGTAAAAAAATGATATACCCATTTATATTTTTCCTTATTTTCCTCAATTTTACGCACTCGATTTAAGTCTTGCTAACTCAAACTTTCAGTTTATTAGAATATACGATACGTAAAATTTCAAAGTAATCTTAAATCCACGTACATTCACCTTATCTGAACTTGTATAAATTTAGTGGTGTTAAATTCAAAATTAAAAAATATACATCTCATTCAAACAATTTATATTTAATGTACTTATCTTTTTTTTCAAGTATAGACTGATGAATTGCGTGATTTAAGTGTCAACATAATCGTATGAATATTCATTAACAGTAACTTTTCAAATTAGAAAAAAAAAAGATGGAGTGTAAAATATTTCCTAATTCATTTAAGCAAAGAAAGGAAATTTTTGATTGGGGTCTGCTCACTTGACCGAAGGACCACGAGTCCGGAGGCACGCGAAGCAGAAAACGAAAAAGGTACCGAGAGAACGAAGGCCCAGGAGATCGCATATGTACAAACCTAACCGAATTTGAATAAGATTTCTTTCTCCCTCAGGTTTGTTTTCGTTTCTCTTCATGGCTCCATGAAAATTTACGTCAATGTCTCCATCCCTCCCCACTGGAAAACGTTCCGTTGCCCCTGCTACATTTGTGAATAATTAAACATTCATATTTTCATATATAATGAAAATTTGTAGATGACCCTAAAACTCTCAAATATTAGCAAGTATTTTTTAAAGGAACTCATTTTCTTGCTACATGTTTATATCAACCCCAAATTACATCGAAATCAACTGGAGGGATGCAATGGGGAAAGCTTCAGCCAAAGCTTCGACCCTCACACAAAAGTAATACAGATAATCCTTGAGTCTATAGCAGCCGGTTGGAAGGGGGGGGGGGGGGCTACAAATACCTTATAGTAGGTATTCTGTTTTTGCGATTTTGCGGTCTCGAGGGCCTTCCAGGGGCGTAACAGGTACCTGTTATCAGGGGGGGGCAGAGCCCAAAATTTCCCGGTAACTAGTCTATGTCTAGAATCTGTGGCGTAGCTAGGACTGCATTTTAGGAGGACGGTAGTGCTCCACCGGCGTAAATCCAATTAAAGGAGTGGGGGATGAAAAACTTTTTTAACGATTTTTTTTCCCTCTCACACACATTTTGATATCTATTTTGCGAGCGAGCGAAGCGAGCGAGCCGAAAATAATCACTTTTTTGCTTTTGAATCGCATTTTCGAATAAAAATTCAAAAATATGACGAAAGAGCCTTGCGAGCGAGCCAAAAAATAACCACTTTTCTCGATTTTAATCGCATTTTTTTGATAGAAATCCTAAGATTTTGACGAGCGAGCGGAGCGAGCGAGCCAAAAACAACCACTTTTTTGTTTTCAGTAGCATTTTCAAATAGAAATTCTAAAATATGATGACTGTTTATGACAGATATATATTCAAAATTTTTACTAACTGATTAATAATTAAAATATATTTTCTCCTTTAAAAAGTGTGTCTGCATGGCGGGAAATTTGTACATACCATCCCCCCTCTCCCCCATGTGGGGGTGATAGATCCCCCACCCCCGGAATTTACACCAAGAGGGGAGGGTGCAGGGAAGGGGGAGTTTTCCCCCTCCCGCGCGAAGCGCGGAAGCTCCGACGTTTCTTTACATTGTTAGTTGTCGGTAATTAAGTCTATCTTCTGCGGCGCAACTAGGATTTCATTTTAGGAGGACAGTAGTGCTCCCTAGGAGGGAGGGTGCAGGGAGGGGGGAGTTTTCCCCCTCCCGCGCAAAGCGCGGAAGCTCCGACGTTTTTTCGCTGTCAGTTCCCACTCTTCTTACGCTCTCTGCCTGTTATCGGGGGGGGGGGGGGGGGCATACGCATAGCCAAAAATTTCCCGGTAATTAAGTTTAGAATCAGTGGTGTAGCTAGGATTTTCTTTAAGGTGAACGATAGTGCAAAGCGCGCTCCCTAGGCATGCTAGGGGAAGGGTGCAGGGATGGTGATTTTCCCCCTCCCGCGCGAAGCACGAAGCTCTGACGTTTCTTTGAATTGTTCGTTGTCTGTTCCCGGTCTCATACATTGTCTGCCTGTTATCGGGGGGGGGGGGGGGCAGAGCCGAAAATTTCCCGGTAACTAAGTCTAGAAATAGAATATGCGGAGATAAGCCCGCACCGCGAGTTGCTTGTTGCGAAGCCTTTAGCGGGTCGGGCCCATGGTTCTGGCTTAGGGGACCTGATGGGGGTCTACAGGGAAAGCCACTGCGGGGGTCCAGGGAGTAGAGCAGCCGGAAACTCCGGGGTTTGGTACTAAATTTTCCCTCATTTCTTTTGTTTCCCTTTGCTTTCTTCTTTTTCCCCCTTTCCCTCTTTTCCCTCTCTCTCTTCTTCTTTCTCCCCTTTCTCCTTTTTTCTTTCCCGTTCTCCTTCTTCCTCTCTCTTTCTCCTTCTTTCTTTCCCTTTCTCCTTCTTTCTTTTCCTTTCTTCTTCTTTCTTTTCCTTTCTTTTTCTTCCTTTCCCTTTCTCCCTTCCTTTTTCTTCCTTTCCCTCCTTTTCATTTTTTCCCGGTGGTTTGGTGGATTTTCCCGCTGAAATCCTTCAGGGGGGGCACTCTGCCCCCCCTGCCCCCCCGGCTGTTACGCCACTGGGGCCTTCGGTCTTGCGGGCATTCCGAAGCGTGGACCATTTTTGATTGTTAGTTCAAAGTAAATCAAGACTTGATATTTCAGGAAAATTTCCAGCCAATTTATTTGTTAAAATGCCACGATCAATAATGCTGTTACATCATATTCACTACCAGATAATGATCGCGTCCTCTTCAAGAGATAAGGAAGAAATTTTGATCTTTGATTCATTTAAGCTCCAAGCAGGCCAGGGGACGTACACCCCGGGACTCGTATCACTTCTCGTTTTCATGTTCTACCTATTGGCTGGATAAAAACTGCTGTTCAGGCCTAACGATTTCAATGCACAATGAAGACAACGTTTATCATCTTCTTCCTTTTGTGTATCGCGGTTTTCCAGGTTACAGGTTAGTAACTGTCTCAGCATTTAAAGGATAAAATATTCCCTCGCTTCCACATCCACGGCCATGTTTTTACGTCCATTGACCATAGTGAATTTCTAAATCCGGAGATTAACTTGTAAGTGAAAACTATTCATATTGTTAATTCTTTCAGATGCATCTCGTCGACGGCGGCGACGTCGGAGATCAGACCCTCCTCCACCACCTCCCCCACCTCCAAGTAAGTATAATTCCAGACAGAAATAGCCATATGCTGTGGGGAATTATTACGGGCCATCAGTAAATCCCTACATTTTATAAATCACTCACACGATAACTGCGTTGGTTTCGTCTGAATTTTCCTCAATAATGATTTGTTCATTTTTTTTTGAACAAAAGAAATATTCTTGCCTTTCAGGGCTTCTCTTGCCGTATTTCACCCCCTTTAATATTTCTGAAAAAGGTAAGACAGAAGCTTCGCAAAATGAACAGTTGTATTTGTTCATATTCACTGTCATTGAATGGAGATGTTAACGTCTTGGGTTCAGGGGCGACGCCAGGGTATTTTGAGGGGGGGGGGGAGAGGGGCAAGATGACGCGTTAATGGCAACGTCACACGTCGTGTTTGAGCGAAGTAAAAATGGGGCTATCATGTATAGTTCCATGACCATGCCCTCGTCCCCCTTACTCTTTCTTCTTCTTCTTCTTCTTCTTCTTCTTCTTCTTCTTCTTCATCACTTGAAAATTGATAGGGCGGCCGCCCCTGCCTGTAGCGCCATCTCTGCGTGGGTTAGGGCCCAGGAACACGGCAATTACGATCTTGAATAAATCATTTCGTATGCATTGTTCCTCTTAACTATAAGTACCAGGTAGTATGCTAAAGTCAATGTGGTTTGCTTAGAATATTATTGTTAGCGTCTTGAGAAAAAAAGACGTCTGGCAGGATCGAATTCTCCCTTGTGAGCGGAGAAGGTGCATAATTATATTTGGGGTTTTCTTCTACAGATCATTAATATATTACGTACGAGTAGTACATAGAAAGTTGACAATGACCCAATATTTTATAACGTTTTCTCAGATACTGCTCCTCGATTTTACAACTGCCCTCAATCCCTCTCTGCTCAGTACTCCACTACGTCTACTAAAGTAGTCACGTGGGTTGAACCGACTTGCACAGACAGCGAATCTTCATGTACAGTAAGGTAAGGAAAACCCTCTCCCTCCTTTCTTACCATCCCATCCTTGGTATGGTGGCCCTGAAGTACGCTCGACAACAGGTCATGTGCGACGTGAATTTCGCATCTCAGGTCCTGAACTTTGCATCCCAAGTCGTGAAATTCACGACCCGCGATGCGAAATTCATGACCCGTGGTGCAAACTTTGCATCCCAAGTCGTGAAATTCACGACCCGCGGTGCGAAATTCAGGACCCGTGGCGCGAACTTTGCATCCCAGTCCTGAATTTCGCACCGCGGGTCGTGAATTTCACGACCTGGGATGCAAAGTTTGCACCATGGGTCATGAATTTCGCATCGCGGGTCGTGAATTTCACGGCTTGGGATGCAAAGTTCAGGACCTGGGATGCGAAATTCACGTCGCTCATACCTGTTGTCGAGCGTACTTCAGGGCCACCATACCTTGGCACATGCGCACACCCATCATTGATGATGATGATAATGATAATAATGGGAGATTCTTGTTTAGCGCTCCGATTAGCGATTCCTCACCCTCCATTATTATTATTATTACCCCAGCTTTATCCAAGCTGCCATGGCAGCGCTCAAGGGTTTCATCATTATATAGGTGAGTACTACTAAACCATATCAACAGAATACTAGTACTATAAACTGCTGTTCTTCAAGACAAAAATCGACTCGGAAATTCAAACGAAACTCATATTTTTCCCATCTCCCACCAATCCTTAATTCCGCGTTCTCTCCCTCTTCCGTTTTCCCCTTTCTTCACCTCTCGGGATCTCTCTGTCAGTCTCTGTCTCTGTCTGATATTTTCTTTAATTCACTCCCCTTCTCTCACTGTTTTGTTTGTAGCCGAAATGGTCCTCCTTCTGGTTCTTCTTTCGCTGAAGGATCCCACAGCATCGCATACACCGCAACTGATACCGCCGGACTGTCTACATCCTGTTCCGTGTCTTTCACTGTAATAGGTAGATACAAACTCATAAATCACTAACATAAAGGTCGGCTAAAAAATTATTATTCCAAAAAACAACAAACAATCAAACAAACAAAACGAATCCATATCGATTTAAATATGTCCACATGTCACCGGCACCCAACCTACATGTCACATGTATTTAAGAAAAAATGAAGGACTGCTGACATTTTCCATACAGCATCAAGTGGCTGCAATAATGGTTATGCTGCTGGCATATTGTTTGGATAAAGTTAGAACGATAAGGAAGGGATACACCGAAATAAACAAACACTTCTGAATATATCTACTGAACATTCTTCGTTGTTCTCCTTTGTATATACTATACAGACTATCTTTTACCGTGTTTTATTTTCATACTTCTCTCTTCGGGACACTTTAGTGATTCGCTGTGGAAGTCCTGGTTCTCCTCAACATTGTACTGTGAGTTGCACTCAGTCCAACTCCGTAGGATCAGTCTGTACCTATCAGTGTGCCACTGGACTCACTCTATCGGGATCCTCTCAACGTGTCTGCCAGGAGCTCAGCGGTAATACCGCTCAGTGGACCGGCACCCAACCTACTTGCACAGGTATTATGATTAAAAAGCGACTGGATTCCTGGAAAGGTGTTTATTGCAGATCGAACTTGGCTGTCATGGTGCAGTTTCAATAGACCTTCGTTATCATTTTTCATGGTTTTAGTTGACAAAATGAAGACATTTTAATCGAGCAAATCTGCATCTCGATCAAACTACTGCGACGTTTATTTCTTTTATACATGAATGGAGTGATAGCAATAAAGCATTGATATATCCGAAAATATGATAGTATCCTGTATACTACAACATTTGTAGTATACAGGATACTGCGACAACAGTACAAGTGCTACGTACCCTATCGATGGTCCCACCGATTGTTTCGAGTGCCAAGATAGCAAATATGTACCTTTAAATAATCTTCAGACGCATTATTAGCCGATACGATGTTGGAATAAGTAACTCAAGTTGAAAGATATTATGAAGGGCACCAGCGCCTTGTACCGAAACCATTCTTCAAGATGATTGCTTCATATGGCGAAGGTATGCATGAAGGTCTCTTCTGAACAATACTAATCTTTCCTTCCATGGGTGTCTGTAGATAACCATGCACCAACCGTTACAAACTGTCCAAATTCCTTGGTCGCCGACCGCACCGAGAACTGGGGAGTGGAGGTCTCATTTTCGACACCAACGGCTACGGACAACTTCGATCAGGCGCTACAGACTTGGACAGTTCCCGATGACCTGACATCACCTTACAACTTCACTGAGGATACAACCTGCGAGTATCACTTCCAGGATGACACCGGAAATACTGCCCTATGCACCTTTGATGTCCAAATACACGGTACTAGGAACAGTATGCAACTGTAGGCAACTGAAAGGCACTAATCCTACATAGACTTGAACAGATCAAGTTCTACCGTAATGCAAATGCTGGCATAAGATACTTTGATTAACTATACCAAAATTAAAGAACGTTTACTTTCAATTTCTTAACGGATCAGATCGAGAGACAAATGAAAATGAACCATTATTCATAAAGCCGCATAGATACATATCCAAAGGTGGAAAGCATTGAAACTTTCTAAATCCATGGAAGATGTTCTTTTTCTTTCATTACAGATACCGTTGTACCCGAGTTTTTATCCTGTCCATCGGACCAATATTTGCGAACAAGCTTGGATATGACTCCGGTGACTTGGGATGAACCAACTTACAAGGATATCCCCGGGGATGAGGTGCGCCTTGTCTGTAACTACGGGAGTAACAGCGTTCTGTTGCCATGGGGAAATAACCACGTGATCTACACCGCCACTAATATGAAGAATGGACTGAGTGCTATCTGCGACTTTTCCGTCACTATTGAACGTAAGCATTTTTATTTTTAATGTGCTAATAAGCATTTATTCCTTGACGGCAGATAACATGTGCTTCTGTTGTCATTTTTTCCTTTTCGATCGTCAGATGGCTAGTGTAGCGATGGCCTATAAAGGTGGCTCATTGCATCTGGCCATTCTTTCTGACATATAGAGGATGTGCGAGATAAAGAAATTGCCTTATCTCGAGAGGGTGCGAAACGGAGCGCTTGGCTCAAGGCACCCTTTCGGCACGAGCCCCCCTCCCCCTCGATAAACCACAATAAAATTTATAGTCCAGATGAATATCAGCTCTTCCCGATCTCCACTGGATTAGGTTATTCATGTTTTTAGGTGAACTTATCGAATTAACACCTACACCATGTCGAAAGTCCCTGAACTAATCTCACTCCTGACACTGTATAATAAATATGACTAATAACTTTTAGGATAGCTTAATTAGAGCAGTACATTATCATATTTCACGTATGTTTTTGTCTTCCATAAATTATATGTCTCGATATTCTTCATTTTCCCCTTCATCTTATCATATTTTTTGCACTATGAACGTAGCAATGCCATGTCTGAAACTTCTTACACCTGCACATGGGGCAATTTCTTGTGACAACTGGGCCTATGGTCGGTACTGCAGTATGTCCTGTAACGAGAATTATGACATCCCAGCTCCGAGTCCGTTCCAACCCGCAACTGATGTGTTTGCTTGTGGCTCATCAGGACAGTGGAGCCCTACCTCATATGTGCCAGACTGCTCTCGTAAGTTCATGTCAGGATACGAGTAATTAGAAGAGAAGAGGGTCTGTTTGATATCTCAAGAATAGCAGCATTAAGTTATATCATGATGATCATGCGGTACAGTAAGCAATTTCACAGATGACAATAACAATTATTATAATGATAATGATGATAATAATAAAAAATAAAGGCAAATGGTACATTTACTTTGGCATTCAGTCGGCATCAAGGTTCACGTACGTTTAAATTAGCTAATATTTGTATTAGTGTAAATTAATTTTCTCGAGAAAAAAGCGTTATATGATATAAATAGCAAGGGAAAGGATCATTAATGATATTGGATTCTTTTGTTTTGAAACCAGAAATTCGAGACCCCGAGAAGATTAATCTTCCTACTGACCTGCTTTACTACAGCGGCCAGTGCGGTAGTCCTGCTACATTGTCCGACATTGCACAGTCCTTCATTGAAACCATTGAAAAGTCCGTTCATGATGACATTTGCAAGATGAACCAGGACTGCACTGTCAACAACGTCGTCGTAACTTGTGGCTGGCCGACCCGTCGTCGACGAAGACGTGCTTTGATAGGACGACGTCTACTTCACAGCGCTGAAGAATCGCTAGTGAAAGAGATCAAGAAAACTACTGATGACATAGAGGACAAAATGTTTGAAGGCCTCCAGGAAATGCGCATCTCGATGGAGTTAGGTGTCGAAGTATTCCAGGACAAGGATGTGAAGTTGGCACAAGAGAAGATTCAGAATCTGGCAAGAAAAGTATTGGACATCACCGTCTCTAAGGGCAACGGGACTTTAAGCTTGTCCAGTGTACCGCCTTCTGAATCTGAAGAGGTGTCAGATGCAGATGTCTTTCTTATGATGAGTGAGCACCAAATTGAATGCCCGGATGGTTACCTGCCTGATCGTTATGGGGTCAGATGTGGTAGGATAACTTGTATATCAAAGAATATTGAGATGTAGCGTAGCCTACGTAGGTTCTGGGGAAGGTAATAGGGTTTTGATTAACCTTAAAGGTGCGTCCTTCGTTTAATCCTGTCGACCCAATACCTAACTTTTATGATTAATGTTAGCATTAGGATACATCTGACCAATGAGTCATAAAACCAGTGATATGCCAATGATATGCCATACTAAAGAGCATAATCCCTTTTCACAACGCACTGTGTAGACTATCACGAAAGTTCCACAGTCTACCACCTTTTTAAACGATAATGCTTTCCGTTCCTTTCAGTCGCTTGTACCACTGGTCACTACTTCGACATCGACACCCGGATATGCCACCAATGTGGTTACGGACTCTACCAGGACGAGTATGCTCAGATGACCTGCAAGTCATGTGACATCGGTCAGTCGACTAGGAACAAGAGAAGTCCCACCAAGACTGAATGTAGAGGTAAACCCATTGCAATACTACAGTTTTTTTTTAAATGCCTGTACATGAAATTTTAAAGATTTTAATACAATCTGGAAGTAAATACACTTTTCGGTGTTTCCCTTTTCATCGGGATGGCAAGGTTATATGGGGCTGTGTGACACAGGAACTAAAACTGTGAATGACATATTTCTACTTCAGGCAAGGGTGTCCATTGGGCATAAACCACTTTCAAAGCACCGTTCAAAGTATCAGGCTGAAAAGTCAATAAATAAACACAAAAATTTTCAACTGTTTGCTTCCAACAGATCAATGTGAAGAAGGCCATTTTTCGACATCCGGGTTCTCACCGTGCATCCTATGTCCCCTGGATACTTTCCAGCCGCTGATTGGACAAACAATGTGCTTCGCATGTCCGGATGGAAAGAAGACGTGGCACAGAGGAGCATCAGACGTAGAACAGTGTGTCAACATCTAACACTAATAGTTATTGGCGTACTGGTGGAAGAAGGGGGGGGGGGGGCTGCTGCCCCCTTCTTCCACGACCACAGATTTTTATTTCAATTATTGTTTGTATCTCTGAATGTTGTCATTGCATAAAATATTCATGAATATCCAACCGATTAGGCTGGATATTTTCCTTGAGGACTTGTTTCTTTGCTTGTCAGCAGCTGGACCACTCCTATTTTAAATTTTTGTTTTGGGACTGGAGACCCCCAAAAACTTTTAAGGGAAGAGTCGGGGTGATGTCTCTTTCCCAAATAACAACTTTCCTGGTTCTTAACGTTGCGAGTAAAGCTCTTCTGAAAAAAGTGATGTGATAGGAAGGGAATGATATCTTGTCATCAAAATGCAATTAACGCTGTGTAATCATAATCTTAAGGCACCTCTCTGCCTGAATTGGATTTTCGAACATCTTACCTCAGGTCATAATATTTGCTGTTTTTTGCAAAAACATAATATAGAACTGATCTGTCAATGTCTCGCATTTACATAGGATGAAGTGATTTAAACGCCATCCAAGATTTCACATAGGTGTTAAAAAAAGGTCGCATTAGGTCATCCTTCAGAATTGAATCAGTTGAAGTTATTACTCATTTAAATCTTACTTTTTACTATAATTATTGGAAAACCAGTGTTAAATTGTGACTTTATCATCATAAGTATCAAGGCATTTCTCCCTTATTTATAAAGGAAAATGAATATTAACCAGCAGTCTGTTGTCTCTTTCAATTTCGCTTGTTTCTTGAATGTACCGACCCTATATCACTTAAATTATGTTATAGATTTTTTTTCATATATAACTTTGAAAAAGTAATTCAGACCAGCGGAAAGGAAGGAAAGAAGGGAGAAACAAGAGAGAATAGAAAGTAAAGGAGAAATCAAATAAAGAGGTTAGAGTTTAGAGGGAGGGAAGGAGAGAGAGAGGGAGAGAGATTAAAGATTTGCAGACGGAAGGCAAAATGAGAGAAGATACACAAGATTAGCTGTTTCGTATGAGGAAAGAATGGGAGAGAGAGAGAGAATGCGAGAGAGGGACAGAGAGAGAGGGACATTGAGAAAGAGAGAAAGAAAGAAAGAATATGAAAGAAAGAACGAGAAAGAGAGAAAAAGAAAGGAGTGGAATGCAGTGACGTAAAACCTTGATAAGTCACCTTTCTGTTTGTATTATGACCTATTTTATTGTCATTACCTCTTTCTCCGAGAAGACCGAGAACACACTCACATTCCAGCCACTACTAAGAATTTCTTTATTTTTCCATAAAGAATTAAAAACAACACTCTTAAATCATATATTCTTTCATGATCCGTATTTACACATAAGATGGTCAAATATATTGGAGGTCCTTCCTTTTAACCTCCCTGAGAGTTCCAAAGATCATGTTTTCTTTGATAACTGAATTGGTTGAAAATTATCTTTGTTCTTTGTTAGTCCTCAGATCCTACTTATCAAGAATTACTACTCATTTAGTCTTGATCTAGCGGTTAAAATTAATTTATCTTTGAAGAGTGTTAAGGAATGCTGTGAAATGCAGTCCAAGGAGAATAATTTAAACTGCTCTAGTTGTAAAATACCTCTTATTACAGATTCTGTATTGTTTTCTTTTCCTGATTTTGAACAGACAAATAAATGAATTACTCATTTCAGATTTCATAACTTCTAATTGATGTCTTCACTTTTTGAAAATTCAGTTTGATTTAGATGACGACTGCTACTTGGAAAGTATTTTTAACCAAGAAATCTGATAAATAACTAGTGCACCGTTTAAGAATTAAAAAAAGATAGCTGACGACTAAAATCACAGCCAAAGGCTATTCGATCATAATCAAGATTCTAGTGAATAATCAAAACAAATAAATATATCCTGGTTCGTTAATGATACAGCATGCATGACAAAGAAATCTGGTATATCATACTCGGGTACACGGTGAACCGCTGACATTAAGTGACACAGCATTTGGTTTTCGAAGCTGCAAATCACATCAGAGCGTTACTACGTTCATATTCTGAAGTCTTATAGATTTTTTTTTTCATCAGGAGGTATAAAATGAAGACAAGATTCGTTTTAATGTTCTGCATATGCGTCGCACTCTTTCAGGACACAGGTAATGAATATTTGTAATACCTCTTGATATCAAAATGTACAATAAGGCCTTACTTTTATATTCACTTTCTGCCTTTTCGAATGTGCAGGTAATCTTTTTTGCATATTGTAGGCTAAATAAAAGTATTTGATACTCACATTAAACATGCGAGAATATATTAGAAAAGGACAGAGCCGAGAGAAATGTGGATATAGAGGTATTTAGGGAGGGGGATAGATTGAAAAAAAAGACGTGTCACCGGCAGAAGACTCCACTGAGAGTAAGAGGAAAGACAGGAGAAGGAAGAGAAAAGAAAGACGGAGTACAAAACCTTTGCATTATGGGCTACCCACGGGATATGATGATTCTGAAACTACGTTGCAAAACAGAGTATACTGATCAATATCAAAATGAAGAAAAAAATGTTACACTTTCAGGGGCGTGGCGACGTCGGCGACGGAGACGTAGATCAGACCCTGCTCCACCGCCTTCTCCACCTCCAAGTAAGTTCCTTTATCATGTTTATAGATACAGATATACATGTTGAAGAGAATGCAAGAGAGATGAGATACATGCATGCTTTCTGTTTATATATGTTCTTCACTTTTTGAGTTCGTTCTTAAAATTTCACAGTATTAGCAGTCTCTTTACAGAGCCCGCTGACAATCACAGCAAATACTAAAAATTCAGAGTTGTTCCTGATAAATCGTCGTACATTAATTACATTTTATCATGATGACATTTCATTTTCAGAAGTAACTTGCCACCAAATTTGGAGTTGAAGTGACGGTGTACTGTTTGAAATATATTCCTCTTGGACCACCGCAGGTCGAATATATTGGGCGCCTTGGAATCTAAAGTGGTCCCTTAATTGAGAGGTCAGGGGCTCGAATATCCACAGAAAAGATATTTCATCAAAAATTCTTTCTGTCGATCAAGGTAATAAAAGGTTACGTAACAAAATATACTCCTTGAAAGGCGAGGTGTGCCCTGTTGACGAAATGCATTATTTTCATTTTGCAGGAACAAGTATGCGCTAGATTTATTTTATGAATACCAATAATCGTAACATTCATACTACATAGAAAATTGATAATGACATGGTATTTTATAACGTTTTCTCAGATACTCCTCCTCGATTTTACAACTGCCCTCAATCCCTCTCTGCTCAATACACCACTACGTCTACTAAAGTAGTCACGTGGGTTGAACCAACATGCACAGACACCGAATCTTCATGTACCGTAAGGTATATAATAATCATGATGATGATAATGATGATGATGATGATGATGATGATGATGATGATGATGATGATGATGATGATGGGTGGTAATGATAAGGATGATGGTGGAAATGATAATGATAATAATATAAAAAACATCTTTTTAACGGCTTTAATACTATATTTCTTGAAAAGGCCCACTCAGACCAAAAATTAAAGCAACAATCAAAATATGTAGCTACATGAATTTGAATTTCGTGATATAGGTAAATAATCATGAATTTCATAAGTTTATTATGAACATAATTACAATTGAGGAGCTTAAAACATAGTCATGCTAGTGTCAAGCCTATTTCTTCACGTTCTTTCTTACTGCCTACAGTGATGGTGAATTATCATCATCAACTAAATATTAAGTTTCACTATTTTTCATAATCTCATTCTATAATCTTACCCGTTTCCTCCCCTTAGTCGTAGTGGACCTCCATCGGGATCGCCATTTGCCGAGGGACCTCACAGTATTGCATATACCGCCATCGACACCGGCGGCTTGTCTACGGCTTGTACGGTATCATTTGCAGTCGTAGGTATGTGTAGCCATAGATCTCCTTATCATACTATCATAGATTTCATTTACCTTGGAGCACTGAGATGCAACTTTATATAATCAAGAAGGTTGCGAGAAAACCATTTCAAAGTATTTTTAGTTTAGTGCTTGTGCCAATATCGTAGCATAGTCAGTGATTTTCAACAAGGCATGCACTTTTGATGTCAGTTGAATTGAATTTTATCGGAGCCGACTTATGAGTTTAAAGGTTAGTAACAGTCAGTGACCAGTGCTTCTCAGCCAATCATAATCCAAGAATTTTACTGAAATTGTCCGAGAATGACAATTTGTCAGTGCTGACAACTTTCATGAAACGGTGCCCGGGCGCCACTTATGGGTAGAGAACATGGGGTGCATACAGGTAGATGACGTCAGCACGGTCATAGCTATACATTCATTGGTACATGTATATCACGACTTGGTGATCTCAGTCAGAATTATGTGTTGCATGAAAGTCACCTTGATCAATTGGTAAACAACATTAAAACCTGAACCACGTTCTCGGTTGTGAAGCCCCTGAAGTCGAAAACTTCTGAGAAACTGCCGACACCTTCGATCTGTACAGGGGTAAAAACAATTGAACGACTGATACATTCCTTGCAACGACCACCGAATTGATTTGAATAAAATTAATCAAAGATAAGTAGTTTCTCGCAAGTTGACCTGACATGATGATTGTCCCTTCTCTGCAGTGATTCGCTGTGGCAGTCCTGGTTCTCCTCAACATTGCACTGTGAGTTGCACTCAGTCCAACTCCGTAGGATCAGTCTGTACTTATCAGTGTGCCACTGGACTCACTCTATCGGGATCCTCTCAACGTGTCTGCCAGGAGCTCAGCGGTAATACCGCTCAGTGGACCGGCACCCAACCTACTTGCATAGGTATTGACTCAAAATTTTTAGATATTCTAAGAACAAATTCAACTAAATAATCTATTTAAGTCATATCAAAGTAAGAAAATATTTGATAGATCCATATCATTTCACGATAAAGCTTGTGACACACAATAACTTTCTACCCAAACACTGCCCAATATAGTCGATGAAGACCAATCGACCGCAAATATGAAATTCATTTTAATTTTCCAGCACTATTACTTTAAAAAATACTTATTTGATGCCATTCTTCATTCGTTTATAAACTTTATAAGAATCCAAGCATTTTAAGAATTTCAACTTTGTATACATATTGATTCTCCATTCAGATAACTTTGCACCAACTATTACCGACTGCCAGAACCATCTGGTCGTCGATCGTACAGAGTACTGGGGAGTGCAAGTCACATTTTCGACACCAACGGCTACGGACAACTTTGACCAGACGCTGCAGACTTGGACGGTTCCCGATGACCTGACATCACCTTACAACTTCACTGAGGATACAACCTGCGAGTATCACTTCCGGGATGACACCGGAAATACAGCTTCGTGCATCTTCGACGTTCAAATACATGGTATGGTAAATGGTTTGAGAAATGACGAAGAAGGGTGCGTCAGTTGGAAATAGTGCGATTACTTGTAATAAAGTTGAGATGTATTTGTATATGCATATCCTATTTGATCGAGGTGAAGGTTGGTTTTAAGTAAGATATAGGACAGAGTATACATATAACAATCAAGTAACTATATAAGCCAAAGTATAGTAATTTGAGAGAATGAAGAACTATTTAAGTACATAAATCATTATAAAATATCATTTTGAGTGATGCGTTCATAAAGAAAAGTTATCTATTAATTGCCTTGTAACAAATTATTTTATTCGTCTGTTCAGTTTCACATTGTATTTCAATAGTCGGATTGCAGATGACATACATTTGAAATTAATTGTTGGATCAGTCAAACGATGTGGCGTTGATATTAATGTATCAATTTGAACTGAATAACAAAAATGGCCTGTGTAATGACTTTCTTTCATGACAGACACGGTTGTACCCGAGTTTTTAACCTGTCCATCGGACCAATACTTGCGAACAAGCCTGGATATGACCCCGGTGACGTGGGATGAACCAACTTACAGGGCAATCCCCGGAGATGAGGTACGCCTCGTCTGTAACTATGGGAGTAACAGCGTGTTGTTACCATGGGGAAATAACCACGTGATCTACACCGCCACTAATATGAAGAATGGACTGAGTGCTGTCTGCGACTTTTCCGTCTCTATTGAACGTAAGCATTTCTTCTAAGACGATAGACCGGTGATCAAATATACTATTTAGATAGATTTAGATTTAGATTGAGGCGAATCAAAGAGTGTACATTTTTCCTTGCTCGCTGGTGCTCACTCGTATAATATTTGGATACAGGATAGGTTGGGAGGGCAAGCGTATTGGGCATGCAAGGCTAAAAACATCGATCGATTATGTAATTTAGATATTCTATATAGGCCTGTGTAGTCTGATGACAAAATAATACTCTATCATCAAAAGAGTATGTTTTTCCTCGCTCGTTACGCTCGCTCGTAATGTATAGAAACAGGATGGTTTGGGACTGTAAAAATTGGACCAGCGAGGTCTAAAATAGTATCATATTTGCCAGCAAAATTGCCAAATATACCATTCAAATATCTTATAGCCCTAGAGTGTATTTTTTATGACAAATAAAACAATTTAAAAAGAAACAACATTCGAGGCTCCTTAACATTCCATTAGAATAGTGAGGATCTACCTCTGCAATATATTTTGAAAAAAAATTTCTTGTGTGGTGTATGGGATGGACGGTAGATTAGACTTAAAATGCAGCGAAACTGCCGGAAAATATAGGTCTTATAACCCCTTTAAAATGTTCTAGCAACGCCCTATCTTTATGCTCCTTAATTCGCTTAGTCGATCCTTCACGTTTGAACCCGAATACCCCCTTTCCCTGCTTAGTCGCTTTACTCCCTCACCGAGTATATTTGGCAACAATCATCTACCCCACCACGAATACAAATCGTCATGTGGAGAGTAATTCCTGCATCCCACTCCTGACATTAATTAATAGATAATACTGATAACCATTTAAATGGCTGAATTAATCTTTAGACAAGCATTACTTCTTTAACTATCATGACTATTATGATGTATGATTAATTTATAACTATAATCTATGATTTACCCCTATCTATTCGTTTGTTTTGACTGTAAACTCAGCAATGCCATGTTTGAAACTTCGTACACCTGCACATGGTGCGATTTCTTGTGACAACTGGGCCTATGGCCGGTACTGTAGTATGTCCTGTAACGAGAATTATGACATTCCGGCTCCGAGTCCGTTCCAACCCGCAACCGATGTATTCTCATGTGGCTCCTCGGGACAGTGGAGCCCTACCTCCTATGTGCCAGATTGCTCTCGTAAGTTTATGATTAAGAGAAGAGAAGGATAATACTTTGATACTTAAAAGAATTGTAGCATCAAGTCATAACATTAATAAGCGACATACATGACCACAATGTACAAGCACACTTTATGCGTTTAATGGGTAATTCTCCGAGCCCTCTCTTTTCAGTTGGTCAAATTTAACATTAGTATAGTAAAAAAATTCTGTTTTGTTCACTGAAAATGGTATTTGATGTAATATTAGGTACTGATAATAGGCAAGATAGATACCATTTGTAAGATCCATTGTTGTTATTTTTTAAAATCAGAAACAAGAGACCCCTCGAAAATCAACCTTCCGACCGACCTGCTGTACTACAGTGGCCAATGTGGCAGCCCTGCTACATTGTCTGACATTGCGCAGTCCTTCATAGAAACAATTGAGAAGTCCGTTCACAGTGATATTTGCAAGATGAACCAGGACTGCACAGTCAACAACGTCGTCATCACCTGTGGCTGGCCGACCCGTCGTCGTCGAAGGCGTGCCCTGATAGGACGACGTCTACGTCGCAGTACTGGAGAATCGTTAGTCGAAGAGATCAAGAAGACCACCAGTAATATTGAGGAAGGAATGTTCAAAGGTCTCCAAGAGATGCGCATCTCAATGGAGTTAGGTTTCGGTGTATCCCCGGACAGTGATGTAAAGTTGGCACAGGAGAAGCTTCAAGATCTAGCAAGAGAATTGTTGGACATTGCAGTTTCTGGAGACACCAAAAGATTAAACTTGTCCAGCGTTCCTCATGAGGAAAGTGAGGATGCACCGGACGCTTACCTCTTGATCAGTGAGCATCACATCGACTGTCCCGATGGTTACGTTTCTGGTCGCAATAACACCAAATGTGGTAAGCTAACTAACTTCCTACCGATTATTAAAGAAGACAGAGATTAAGGCATATTCATGATTTAGAGGTATCACCAGGGGCGTACTAACATGGGAAGTTCGGAGAGTTTTTCCTTCACTTGGCATGAAGGCCTGTCAATTTGTGTTCTGAAGGCCTGCCCAGAACATTGTGTTCTCATTTCTTCCCATACATTTCCCTGATATTACTTTGTTGTTCTTTCCAGTCGCTTGTACCACTGGTCACTACTTCGACATGGATTCACGGACATGCCACCAATGTGGTTACGGTCTTTACCAGGACGAGTATGCTCAGGTGGCCTGCAAGTCATGTGACATCGGTCAGTCGACTAGGAACAAGGGCAGTCCAAGCAAGGATGATTGTAAAGGTATAAGCTGGAAAATGGTGAGGTACAATGTTCACCCCAAAACAGGTTAATAAAAAATTGTTAATATGTTTAATTTCTCTCGTCTTTCCCCCCTTTTTTCTTATTACCATCATCAAAGTATCTGAATCGCAGTTGGGAGACCTGTATAGAATATTGTCATTATCTGATGACGGGTTTTCCTGGCGATATTAATGGAATACGCTTCGACGAGAGAAATACCTAGCAAATCAAACATCAACCCTTTAATTTTGTGTGGATGCATTTTACAGATCAGTGCGAGCCGGGTCAATTTTCAACATCCGGGTTGTCTCCATGTATCCAATGCCGTCTTCACACGTTCCAGCCACTGATTGGACAAACGATGTGCTTCGAATGCCCGGATGGAAGGAAGACGTGGAACAGAGGAGCCTCAGACGTAGAGCAGTGTGTCAACATCTTACACTGGTAGCAAAGATGACTCTCTAATAGGAATGTTTACTTTTGAGGGAAGAGTAATATCCATATTCCTGGCAAGTTTTTTTCACGTTAGACTCTAAGTAAAAAGTGCATTGTAAATGCCTGAAAGATTAGACACTTAAATCATTCAGCAACTTTGCTATGGTTATTGTAGACGAAAAAGCCCCAATTATAATGATGGTGATGATGATGGTGGTGATGATAATAATCATCGTAATAATAATAACAACTACAACAACAATGAAAATATTGTTAACAATAATAATGCTGATAATGCTGATGATAGTATTCATAATAATGATAATATAATAATGATAATAACAATTGTAATGATAGTGATGATGATAATAATAATAAACAATATTAGTATAATGCGTATAACTCTTAGAAAACTGTGCCATTTAGAACCCCTTCTTTTCCCGCATTTAGAACCCTACATAACCCTACTAAACAAAGAGTGTTTTATACATGTATTTGCAAGGACCCCGAAAGGTTTCTTTTACAACCAATGATTTTTCAGTTCAGTTCAGTTCAAACACATTTATTTCCAATTATTCAAATAAAAAGCAAAATAATGAAACAACAAATTGACATTCATGGTATGGTGATAACAACATATGACATATAATAAACAATCATCGTAATTACATAAATAATTGCAGGACACACCTCTAAAAGCAAAAGCTTGGGTCGAGGGTGCCCAGCAATGATAAATATGTATAATTATGAAAAAGTATTTTTAAAAACATGGAAACATGGAATAATGGTTCTAAAGACCCCTTTAGAACCTTTTAGAGAACCTTTGTAGGCTAGTAATGCTTCTTTGAACCTTTAAAGGTTCCAAAGTGTGACAAGGAAAGGTTCTTATCAGCACCATTTTTTCTAAGAGTGTTATGATTATGTTGCCATCTGTATACGCTTTACAAAATGATGAAAAAAATCTAAATTTGTCAAACATTTCAGAACTTGTTGTTATTGATGAATAATGCATACTGGTATGGCTACGTTTATGATTAAAAATGAAAAATGAACATGCTTGAAATATCTTACCCCAACAATTTCTGTAGCCCGACACTAAAATCATCACAGACCGACAATCTCGATATCAGACCGGCGTAAAACTGACAGCAGACCGATCTATAATTATGCAGATATCAGACCGAATGGCACAAAATTTGTATATGGGAGATCGGTTTGAGGTCGGTCTGGCGGTGTAACTGCACGGATGGATGTATTAAGCCAACAGTCTTATTTTGCTTACGTTGAGGGAGGAAGGGAGGGAGGGAGGGAGGGAGGAGAGAGAGAGAGAGAGAGAGAGAGAGAGAGAGAGAGAGAGGGAGAGAGAGAGAAAAAAAATATCGAGAGGGAGATGGAAAGCTGCATGGATGTTGTCATTAAAAACCCACAAAGCAACAATATTATGGTGGCCCTGAAGTACGCTCGACAACAGGTCATGTGCGAGCCAACTTTGCATTCCACATGTTCCAGTCGCGAAATTCGTGACCCAGGATGCAAAATTTGCGTCCCAGTCGCAAAATTCATGACCCAGGATGCGAAATTCATCATACATGGGATGTGAAATTCATGACCCGTCACGCGAAATTCATGACCCATGCAGGACTCGAAATTCGCGACTGGGACGCAAAGTTGGCCGCGAAATTCACGTCGCACATGACCTGTTGTCGAGCGTATACTTCTGGGCCACCATGCAATGATAGCAACAAAAGACGACTACATTGTGTGATAAACGACTGCTTGATATGACGAAATTTTTTTTTTTTTGTAATTTAGTTTCATTTTCTCAACAAAAGTAGGCCTAAAGCAGACGTGCTTCACATACAAGAATGGTGTCATTCGTTAAGTGTGATGTGCCGCTAAAAGGAAGTCATATACCTTAATTGACAGGATATAGAGTACAAGATGATAAGCTCCTGGTTTCGTTTTGTTTCACTGATTTTATTTTCATGACAACTCTCCATTCATTTGTGTAGACAGATGTTTTTTTATTATTTTTTTTTTATTTATGCCTATATACTGTTTCATTATGACATGGCTACATCAATTATTCTGCATGCATTGTGGGAATGATAATAATAATATTAATAATAATATTAATGCTAAGCTTATAAAGCGCACAATAAGCATACACTGACTGCTCTATTATGCGCTGCACATACATCAGTACCATACAAACATGTTAACAAACGAATGACTAGCAAGCATTACAATGAACAAAATAGGTAAATAACAAAATAGACAAATGATAGTTAATAATAATTAAGGAAGGGGAAAAGGTAGGTTTTAAGTACAGATTTGAAATGTGCAAAACTGGGTGCCTGTCGAATATTTTTGGGTAGATTGTTACCTTAAGGATCCCCATGATAAGGATTACTTAAACATTCAAAATTCAAAAATCTTGAATAGATTGTCCGATTTTGCTCAAACTTTCACTGTTTACTCTTTTTTTTCATCTTCATTCACTGAAAGCACACTGATGCCTGGGTTCCCTTCTCTTTAAGTTATCAGGGAAGGAGGCCAGCCGGGGTGAGAGAGAGAGAGAGAGAGAGAGAGAGAGAGAGAGAGAGAGAGAGAGGGGGGTGAGAAAAAGGAAGGAAGAAAGAAAATAGAGGGGAAAGAAGAGGAGGGGAGAGAGATAGGGAGGGCACTGGTGTAGCCAGGAATTTTCAACAGGGGGGGGGGGGGGGGGCAAGGCGAGGGAGCGAAGCGACCAAGTGGGGGAGGGTGTGGGAGGGGTATCCCCCGTCCCACGGTATAGGGAGACTTTTGAAAATTCGTGCATGAAAAAGGCATTTTCTGCACACTGAAATTCAGTATTAGGGGTAACTTATATGAGAAGTGGCACATGGGGGCGAAGGCATGGGAGCGAAGCGACCGAACCGGGGAGGGTGTGGGAGGGGTATCCCTCCTCCAACGGTAGGGAGATTTTTGAAAATTCTTGCATAAAAATGGCATTTTCTGCACACTAAAATTCATTATTAGGGGTAACTTATATGAGAAGTGGCACATAGGGGGGCCAAGGCGAGGGTGTGGGCGGGGGGTATCCCTCCTCCAACGGTAGGGAGATTTTTAAAAATTAGTACATGAAAGTGGCATTTTCTGCAGACTAAAATTCAGTATTACGGGTAACTTATATGAGAAGTGGCATATTTACGTTTTACTTTCATTTCGCAGGGTAGGGATAGAGTAAGTTATGTGAAGTGGACTCGAAAGTTTTTTTAACTTTTTAAATTTATTTATTTATTCATTTTTTTGCTCGCTGATCAACAGGGGGCATGGCCCCCTTGTGCACCCCCCTTAGCTACGCCAGTGGGGAGGGGGCGGGGGTGGAACAAAGGCCTAAAATTCAGCACGCACGAGCACTAACTGTTAGTACATACCTAATGTTATAGCTAGGCTCCTAAGTCACCTGATCTACCTTGTATCACATGACCATTGTTTAGACTTTAGAGGGAGTGCGCTAGCGCTAGCAGGATCTGACTGAGCTGAGGGAGCAGATCGAGGCAGAGGTAACGTAATTTTCTCTTAAGAATAAGCTTTATAATAGCATAGGAGTATTCATTACTTGTAAATTTCGTCGGAAGAACTACCAGTTAGTAAATCATCCGTCGTTAATTCCCACGATTGATGTTTGTTTTGAGGATGATTGTGGTCCATTCAAAGTCAAACCAACACGTACACTAGACTCTACACGTCAAAGACGTGCGCTGTTTGTGAAGAGGTGAGCCAAGCTTACTAGCTAGTCGGGCCAGGCCGCGAAATATTTTTCCCTAACAGGTTTATCTATAACGTAGGCCACTAAATGCTGAAATATTTTAGTAATCGGCACTGCAGAAGATTGTAAATGAGAATTATCGGAAAGACTTCCTTTTGCGACAGCCACCCAAACTTGCTGACGGAATAAAGCACACCTTGCATGTTGGGTGGTAGACCAAAGTGTTCTGTCTCTAACAGTCAGTCGTTGTTAGCCTCGTATTTTGGTAGGGTCGGCCCCCGGGGGGGTACTCGGCCCCAAAAGTGGTAGGTATGTGCCGCGGGCGAGACAAAAAACGGGGGCTTTGGAACGGGCTTATTGTGAAAAGGAGGGTCTTCGGAACGGGCTTCGGAACTACAAATGTTTGTGAAAACGGGGGTCTTTGGCACGGTTCGCCTGTGTGTGAGTGCGTATGTATCCCTATGGAGCGGGCATACGTGCATGCAGCTAGCCCGGCGGCACAGGCGCCGGGTGCGCTCGCGCAGAGGCGATGGTTGGACAGCGCTCTGCGGGCCGCTTTTCACCAAAAAAGCAGCTCATTGTAGCAGATCAATGCGGCCGGAACGGCGTAACGAAAAATATACGAAGCTTTGGAACGGATTTCTTTCTTCTTTTTTCTCGATAAGAGGAAAATGCTATGCTTTGGAACGGCTTTCTCTGTTCTTTTTCTCAATAAGATAAAAATGCTATGCTTTGGAACGGAAATTTGAGTGTAAAAATGGGGGTCTTCTCCGCGGCACATACCCACCACGCATTATATACTGAGTGCCCCCCGGGGGGTCGGCACTCCTCCTTTTTAGAGACAGAAGCGCCCCAGTGCGTTGTGCATGCAATCTCATTGTCATGGGCATGACAATGAAAAACTACCTCAAATCAGCTTTTTTCCACCTTTATTCATGAATATAAAAATATAATTACATACTACAGAGTAGACCTATACAATGTAGCTTACCGATTTTATGTTTGATTCCTTTTAACTCTCCATTTTCAGGTAAATCCAGGGTCCTAACGTTAGGTCCTCTCGGTTGAAAATTTTGCAGCAGCCAACCTCTATCTCTGTACATGTTCGCCTCCGCACTTTTCGCAGGGAGATCAGCGAATTTGCGACTCGCATTTCCACCGTATTAACGAGCGACCAATACGAAACAACAACAAAAACATCGTTCGTACGTATATGGCCAAACGTACGTGGTCGATCGTTTGAATACGGCCGGTTGAAATGCAAGGAGTAGCGAATTCGCTGATCTCCCTGCGAAAAGCGCGGAGGCGAACATGTACAGACATAGAGGTTGGCTGCTGCAAGATTTTCAACCGAGAGGACCTAACATTAGGACCCTGGATTTACCTGAAAATGGAGAGTTAAAAGGAATCAAACATAAAATCGGTAAGCTACATTGTATAGGTCTACTCTGTAGTATGTAATTATATTTTAATATTCATGAATAAAGGTGGAAAAAAGCTGATTTGAGGTAGTTTTTCATCGTCATGCCCATGACAATGAGATTGCATGCACAACGCACTGGGGCGCTTCTGTCTCTAAAAAGGAGGAGTGCCGACCCTACCAAAATACGAGGCTAACGACGACTGTTAGAGACAGAACACTTCGGTCTAGTTGGGTGGCTGTCCCAAAAGGAAGTCTTGCCGAATTATCTATAGTTACAAGCTCCTTAGTAGCATCGGCGCTTGCAAAAGTGATTTACTAGGGATATGTTTTGAATAGAATCTAGTCTTTCTAGAATATTGTAGTTCTGTATGGAACCCACACACCAAGAAAAACAACGACCAGGTTGAAGCTGTCCAACGTCGAGCAGCCAGAGTCATCACAAATGACTACAGTCGATCAAGCTCAGTCACATCGATGTTGAAATGTCTGAAGCTTCCCCTACTCCAAAGTAGACGAAAATACAACAGTCTTGTCATGCTCCAGAAAATAACATTTCATCACGTTGACTTGAACATTCAAGAATTCATACAAATGCAGGAGACTCCATCGTCTCGTACACATATGGCAACAAGAAGCACCAAGCTAAATCAGTTTGCCATCCCTCAATCCAATTCACAACCACACCTCCATTCCTTCTTTCCCAAAATGGCAAGGGTATGGAACTCTTTACCATAACAGATTACTTCAATTCAGGATGTAAATAAATTCTCATGCACCCTGCAGAAATATTTACAGTTGGTATGAGCAACCCTGACCTCACAGTTTCGTTCTGAGTGATACTCCAGTGGAACTTTTCAGAGTACTATATCCAGATCCAGATCCAGATCCAGTGGCCAAATGGCTACTACTAGTATGTTAGCGAGATAGGAAAAAATTCCAGGCTCCGTGGAGAGTAATAGCGTTAGCAATTTTTTTTTTTTACTCTCCAGGAGCCTCCAGGCTACACATGAGAGGAAAATAATTATTTAAAATTCCATTTTCAACTCTGAATCCCCAAATTTGTTGCATATTATTATTAAGAGTTGAATGAAGAGTCCCTGAATCAGATAATCTAGCAAATTTAAGAAAATTAAATCTTGCTAAGGGCAATTTTGTTGTCTATTTTTGACTGCTGAAATGGTGAATGTTTGCTACAGTCCCACACACCTTTGGCCCTATGAGTACCTATAGCAGAGTATAGGCACATGTAAAGCCTATGATGGATTCGTTAGAAACATGTTTGAGAAGTAAGACTAACACCAGGGAGCTCCGCCGCGTAAGCGGCTGAGCTCCAGAAGCAGCTATTGAAAATTTCTTCAATTTTTGAAAAAAAATGAAATATTTTACTTATATGTACTCATGAACTCTCTGGCCAACCAGCAAACCCCCTATAATCCTTATTTGAAAATGACTTTGATGAAAAGAATAATTGGGTTATTCATTAGTGTAGAATATCGATCACTGAGCATTTGTCGCTATAGGTTTATGTATCTTAGAATCATATTCCTGACTTTAAGTTTATCTGTCACTTACTTTTTACTTTTGTAAGAACAACCAAGGCAACTAGCTATTTGAAGCAGCAAAGTTTAGACAACGAACATGGAAGATGAAGATGTGCCACAAGTCCAGATCAGGGACACAGCAAGTCTCCTTCCCCCAGATGAGAAAAGCAGACTCATACGGTAAGTGATAATGAGAGATGAATTCATTTCTATATATGTTATCCTTTTCAAGCAGACTCATGTTGCAGACCTGGCATATTCCTAGTGTGTGGCACAAACAATTTGTTTTCTTTCAAAACTTCAGAATAATATGAAGAGGACCATGGTTTCTTTCATACAAAGACATGAACGTCACCAGGATGTGTATTATTTTATTGTATCCTTGGATAATGTGTTTCGCATTCACTTTAAAAGAAAATCAAATGTATGTGAAAAATGTAGAATGTACATGTGATTTGATATCAGCGTATGAAACCCTGGATGTACAGGTAAGTATGAATATTCATATTTTGTGTAGAATCACTGTTTTTGATTGGTCAATGTTCCAAGCAAGGGTTAGGAAAAAAAAATGCGTAAATAATTTAGAATTAGGCATTCAAAAGACATTCATGGAAGCGAAATGGCAGCACGCATTAAGTCAGCACACTGCACGTACGTGCTTGGCCTAGCATTCTTCTTCTTCTTCTTCTTCTAGATGAGTACAGTCCACCATCTGGTGTATTCTCGTACTTGTTTGGCTGGCCGGTGCAGTGTATGTACAGTGCCACATAAAAAGACTACATGATAACTATGTGCAGCTAAAAACAACGGTAACCCCTTTTACTGGAGCTGGATTTCCTGTACCTCCTGCCTAAAGGAGATGGCAGAGGTACAGTTCACAAGATCTCCAGGAAGTGAGTTCCAAAGTCTTATAGAGTCCGGGAAAAATGACTTCTGGTAGACTAGAGTCCTTGCGAAGGGGATTTGGAATTGTTGTGAATGTCCACGGTGTGCTGTTGTTACCCGCAATAGGTTGGCATGAGGAATGTCTGTGAGTTGATTTACTCGGCATTCTTGGGAGAGATGGCCACTGGAGTTTGGTTAGCATCGCTGTAACACTGCTTGTTCGATGATAATTTCCGGTGACAAAGCGAGCGTATCGACGCTGGACCATTTCCAGTCTCTGGATGTTGTCTTGGGTATGTGGATCCCACACCGTGCTGGCATACTCAAGGATGGGTCGTACTAGTGTGATGTAGCACAGTGCTGTAGTCTTCCTCGGGCAGGGTCTGATGTTTCGCTGCAGAAATGTGCTGATGTTGCTTGCCTTTTTGGTGACAGTTTTGATGTGGTGGGTCCAGTTCATGTTGTTCTTGAGATGAATGCCAAGATATTTTGCAGTGTCTGCTTTCTCAAGAACTTGCCCATGGATGATGTATGACCACTCAACAGGCCTCCTTTTGTTTGTGACCCTGAGAACCTGGCACTTCTTGGGATTGAATTCCATAAGCCACTTGTTCTTTCAAACAATTAATCAAAACATATCTGTTCACTTTGTAATTTAGTTTCATTGAACTTAAAGTTGCTCTTTACCCTGTGTGTTAAACAAAAGTCAGCCTTGAAGTAATCATGTTGTACATGTAATTCCAATCATTTGAATTTGCAATACAAAAAATTGTCCTTCAGGTTGTCTTAGATAATCACACTGTAATTTCAGTCATTTTATTTGAAGATTTCATCTGTATCTTAGGCTAGTTTGTTCCTTATTCTATCATATTTATATCCATATTTTTGTATTTTATGTTAATGTAGTATAAATATACTATTCTACCTTCTCTGCATTGTATTTGCATGTTTAGCGCCATGAGCATCATGCTTGACAGACCTTAGTGCTTTACTAGAAGCTACCATTATTACAGTGTATTGCTTGAACAAGAGCTATTGAAAAGTTGGCATATCCAGCAGCACCTAGAGAAATACCAAACTGTCATATCAATGCTTTATTTATGATTCATGTGATTTATGAACAGTCAGGTGGAAGTTTATATTAGAAGGGTCAGTTCAGTTTGAACTAGCAATAAGATGTTTGATTCTAAGAAAATACTTAAAATTATACCTGTAAATATGTAATGACAAAAAATGAAAATCTTGTCACAACTCTTATCTATTGTAGCTCCAAAGTTAGAAACACTCGCCTCTTCATCATTGTTGGACTGGTGCTTCAGGGCCCTCTCATCATGGGGGTTGCTATAGGCTACTCATCTCCTGCACTTCCCAAGATTGGTTTCCCATCCAAAGATGAAGACTCATGGTTTGGGGTAAGAACAAAGTTTCTTAGTATATATTTCTTGCTAGCAACAGGTGATATGGTTACACAGTGAGCAGAATCAGCAGATTAGCCGTTTTGTAGTCGTTTTTTCACTCTTTTATAGCCGTTTTGTAGCCCTTTCAAAAACGGCTACAAAACGGCTACAGAATGGCTACAAAACTGCAAAACACAGTACACGGCTACAAAACTGCTATAGAATGGCCACAAACTGGCTACAAAACTGCACATTGCAAATTTGGTTCACTGTGTGAAATTAATCTCGTGCACATATCCATCTCAGAGAATGCTCAAGGAGCCAACGAGTACTGTTATTACCCTGGCTTTAGCTCAGCTGCTCTAAGGCACTAACAACATTCAAGGAACAAAATAATTCTTAGCAGGTAACCATTTCATACACCAGGGAGTTGTTTCACAAAGCAGTGTGCAAAGTTATTATGCATGACTTTAAGAATGACTTATATATGGAAAGCCAAAAAGGGATTCTCAATCATGTTTAATCGCATTTTAAGCTAAAGTTTTAAATATCTATGTAGATTAACATTATTATTATTAGCAAAACATTTTCATTGTGAAATAGAGTTTTTGCCAACAGAATATGATTAAGGGAAATACATGCAGTCACACTTTGTTGAAAAAAAGGAAAAACTTTGGGCATTCCGTCCGTTTGGCTGTTTATAGTTAGGTCGTTCTTTCATGTGTAACTTGCGCACAGCTTTGTGAAACAACACCCAGAGAGTGGCAAATGTATATTACTGTCTTCCCATAGGACATTAATACCATGGCAGGGCTTTAAACCTTGAACCATGCAATCCACAGTCTGGTGATGTATCCATGAGACCATAAAGCATCTATGGGTATAGTTGTAATTCCTGGCATCCATGGGGATATAATGATAATTCATATTGCGCTCTTGTACAGTGCAGATCATATTATGATATCATATGCCTGTGTGCTCCTAAAAATAGTTGGAAATTATTACCTATGCTTAGACAGGAAATAAGGAATTTTCCCCATCAGGTTTATCAGTAATCAGTAATGAATTCACAACTGTATTACTCATCTTTTTGTTTTTGTTAGTCTTTGCTGAATATTGGAGCCATGGTTGGTGGTCCCCTTGCCGGCTTTTTGCTCCAGTGCTCAGGTAGAAAGCTGACTATCTTGACCATAGGAATCCCTTTCATCACTGGATGGGTTCTCATTGGGACTGCATCCAACGTGCATTACATCAACCTTTACTGCGGCAGGATACTGACTGGTATAGGATGTGGCATGGCATCTTTAGCTGTACCGGTATGTTTCAGATTTAGGTTTGAAATTCCACTGAACAGATACGTTGAAGTAAAACACATATCATGAAATACATTAAAAAAATTTAGATTTTGAGAATTAAAATACACAGGAATATAGTTTGACATATGAATGGAATTGAGAGGGTTAACTGAAAAAAAAAGGTCTCTAGTGTTCTGGAAAACAACTGTTTTGTAACATGATATTAGAAAATTGTGATACATGAATTAAATGATTGATGTGAAAAATTGCAAGAAACAAAAGGGATGAAAAATTCGGTAGGGTTTCTCTGAAAGTGGAGATGATTTTATGAAAGCAGGGAGGGCTTGTAGAATATAAGGAATGCTGCATTAAACATTATATTCTTCATTGAAGATATTGCATGATTGCACATGCAGGTAATGTTTTTGTGGGGAAAAGAATGACACATCTATCCAATTTCAACCCATTCTACCTGAAATGCAGCTTCACAGAGGACTACATTGTATAGATAAAGGAGAGGAATATAGGATGGGGAGAAATATCAACGAAAAAATGTAATCCACAATAAGTATCAGTATGATTGCACATGCAAGGTTTTTAAAAAAAATAATTTAAACCTGTTGAGCAGAATTTGATTTCAGTATAACACACATTTTCCATACACCCTAGCCCGAATTATATTGGGCTTAGTGTTCAACGGGTTAAGATTGGCTCGTTTATCCAATTTTGACCCATTCTGACTTCATATAGAACTACATCTCAGAGGTGGCGCCGCCTGATCTTCGTGGTTTCCTTGGTTCGAGCTTCCAGGTTTCTGTGACTGTTGGCATCCTCCTGGTATATGTCCTAGGTAAGACCGTAGTAGTAAAGCTCACCGCATGCTGTACGATCCGACTAAGACCCGATTTTCGAACAAATTGCATTTTGCATTTAATACGACAGCTTGAACAAGTAAAATTATTTTATTTAAAGTAATGATATAATGATAGGAATGCTAAAATGAAAATTTTGGTTAGCTGCAAGCCTTGTGGTCTGAGTAAAGGCAAAATCGGCTTCAAATAGTAGCCAATTGCAAGCTTGCTATGATGTCACTATGATTTGGTATTGACTTTGCTTTTATTCATACAAGGAGGTTTGCAATAGCCCAGAATTTCTATTTCATTATTTATATGATTGAAATGAACTTTGGTCATTAAGATTTTACATGTTTGAATGTTCATATCAAATGCTAGTACAATTTTTTCCAAAATCGGATCGCAGACAGATCGTAAAGTGTATGGTGAGCTTAGGGATTGCTCAATGCTGGTCTGGTGAGTTGGAGGTCCCTAATCGCAAACTAAGTTGCTTTGTGCACTTTAGTAAGACAGAGAGCAACATGACCAATTATCAAATCCCATAGATAGGATATAAAGCCGTAAAAGTCATGGTTGTTTATCTGTGAGCATGTTCTTTTTTTTTTGTTTACCCCCCCCCCCCCCTTCTCTAGGGGTGCACAAGGCTGGTAGAGAAGGGTGGAAAGTGTTGCTGTCTGCCATCAGAGTGAGAGATTACTTAGATGCTCTTAAAGATGTTCTTATCCATAAGTAGTCATTTGCTTTTTACTACATTGTAGCATTTAAAAAGATAACACAAACACAAACAGAAGCACAAACCAAACAAACAAACATGGTACTTGTTTTGCCATTGTGTCTTCATTTTCATCAAACATCAAAGGAACTATTCTGATTCAATTTGGGGGGCTTTATATCATTATACATCACAAGTTTCAGCTCATTTAAGAGCATCTAAACTTTGTCCTTTTTGCTACTTCATAGGGATCCCATTATCCTACTACTGGCTGGCACTGACGGGCGCTGCTATGACCGCTCTCATGGTCATAACCACAGTGAGCATCCCGGAAACACCCAGGTATCTCCTCATCAAACGCTTGAGGAGTCAAGCAATTGCGGTGTTGAGAAGACTGCGTGGTGACCAGGTCGACGTTGAACTGGAATGTCGAGAGATTGAAGATGCCTTGGACACTTCTGATGTAAGTTATCATGTAAATGAACTGCATATTTATACACTACTGATAAGACTAAAGTTAAATCTGTAGGATTGAGGTGACTTAATAGTACTATTCAGTGGTAGATAGGGGGGGGGGAGGGAACATTTCTGGCTTGTGCCTCCTTCCCCTTTAGACCTTATGACCTTTCTTTTCTCTTTTCAGAAAATGTAGAAAGACAAAAACACCCCAAAGTGCGTGAAACTTTTGTTGTTGTTGTTGATAGAGAACAAGGAAAGACAAAGATGCAACGCAAAATGTGTGAAAACTTTTTTTTTCTAGTCAAAATTTTTTCTGAGATTTGTGCCTCCTCTTCTTTCAAATCCCAAATCGGCCCTTGGTACTTGTCCTAAGGGATGCAGCCTGAATGTAGTGTATATTTGTTTCATTTCTTTTCCCTTGGAATATTCATTTTTGTTATTGCATTCAGTATAAGTAAGAACTTCATGTAGGAGGAGGCGAGTTGGCTCAGTCAGTAAAGTGTATGCCTGTCGAACCAAAGATCGTGTGTTCGAATTCACCCAGGCAAATGACTGAAGCCTATGTTGTGTGCTGTCGTGTCCCTCCCCTGTTTCATAGACGCCGGCTATGTTATAGAGAACACTCCATCCTGTGAATAGGACATTATTAACCCACTGTACTTTTCGAAGAAGAGTAGAGGGAAACCCTGATATAGTGGCACACCTGCACATCCCAAGCTGTTACACCGGGGAGAGACCTGAGGGTCAAAGTGACAAAGTTTGCTCTTTCGTAGGTAATGCCAAATGATGATAATTCGAACTTGGGAAACAAATATATATTTCATTCATTTTCATGCCATATATGCAACCAAAATAAAGCTATGAATCACTTGACTCATAGGGATTTATTTTGTTTCTCAGCTTTTAGATATCATATAAGATGTACAGTTCCCGAGTAAGTTCACTGGACCTTTTATTTGGTGTTTAGTCTAATGTTTTACATTAAGGCCTGTATTCATAAAACACAATTTAGCTAATTGTCAACAACTTTGTACACTAAAGTATATATCGGTAAGTAGCTATTTGTTGGGCTAATGATGTGAGCACTTTTGTCTTTTATACCTCTTTCCTAAAAGCATGTGAATGGATGGTCTTTTTGTCCCCCTCTCGTCTGTAAATGTAGGATAAGTTCCGATGGTCTGAGTTCTCCCGTCCGTTTCTCTACAAGCCTCTCTTCATTTCACTGGTGCTCATGTTTGTGCAGCAGTTTAGTGGTATCAATGCCGTCATGTTCTACACCGTGAACATCTTTCAGACTGCAGCGCCCTCTATCGACCCCAATGTTGCCACTGTGATTGTAGGTGCTGTTCAGGTGACCTTTACGTGTGTAGCAGCAGTTCTTATGGACAGGCTAGGACGCAAATCGCTCCTCATTATTGGGGGTAAAAAGTTTTTTTCGCTTGTTCTTGGTTAGAAATGATATGTCCGTTATTCTTCTATGAGGAGTACTATAAACATGACAAAAGTTCTTGCTCAAGTTTCATGTCATTCCCTTTTGGAATTTCTACATATTTCTTGAGTACTGGTACACATTATGCTGCTATGCATAATATGTAGTAGTGAAGTAGTTTTTCAGTTAGAAAAAGTCTTGCAATCATTGTTATGGTTTTTCTAGATTATCACATGTATTGTGAGACAGTGGTTCTATTTTTTATGCAATTATTTATTTTTTTTTTACCAAGATTGGATATTCGCAGTTTATGCACCTTACTGTAGAATTTTAAACAGTTATGTGTAGGTATTGGCTATGCTAAGCCATTTTGCAAAGGGGGTATTCGGGGAAGAGCCTGCTCATATTGATTGAGTGAATTAATTGCTTCTGAATAATGATAATGATAATTTTTTTCTAATAAATGCCTTTCCAGTTAACAGTGACTGATCAGTGCATGTTACAAATATTCAGCAGGCTTTGTTTTTTTTTCAAACTTTTCTCTCCCAGCAATAGGCATGGCTGTCAGCTCAACTACATTTGGATTATATTATGAACTCACTGATGATGATGAAGAACGTAAGACTTGAAGATGTAATATGTGCTTTGGTATGAAGTGAATTTTGAAGTATTGTATGGGTGGCTCTGTGTGTAGGTGTGTGCGTGTGTTATGCATACTTTATGAGAGAGTCCTGTTTTTTTCACAATCAGTATTTACCAGATACATAATACATACTCCAGATTATAGTTGAAAAAATGACATAGAGTTCATAAATGTCAAAAAAATTTGAATTGAATATGTTTATTTTCCATTTAGAAAATTCTTTTTATATCAGATAAATCAAAATACAAATACAAATACAATTTCAAGTTTAAAAAATGGAGCAAAGATACAGAATAACTCATAGATTAAAGACTTTCAGTCATGGGCTTTCATGGGGAGTGGATCATAATTTGCTGATACCAGTCTTTGTGAAAAGCACTGGAAATACCTGCAATAGAGCTACATTTCTGGAGCACAGCAAAACAAGCTGTCCCACCATAAACATTCTTCGGCCTGCTTTGGGCATTCTCGGGCCAGGGAAAGTGAGATAATTGACTTTGCCATATGGGGCAAAGGGTGGAATATACAGAGCATGACATAAGGTCTGTTGGTCATGAAACTCATAGTGATGGACAACACCTGTTACTGGGTAAGCTCCCATGGTGTCAAATTCCCCATGAAAGCCCACGACTGAGCGTATTTAATTAGTTAATTATCAATTTAGCAATTTCTAAGTGTTCAAACATACTTGTCAGTCAGTTTTTTTCTGGATCTTTTCACATACATGTACTAATTACACTGCAACACCTCTTTACTGATAAGTGCAGTAGTATATTGGTGCAATAACACGTTGAGCGCAATTTGATTTCAGTATAACATGCAATTTCCATATACCTTAGCCTGAGTTATCTCAGGCTTCGTGTTCAGCGGGTTAACGCAGGGTCTTGACTCACATGAGAAATTCTAGGATTGATCCTTGCTTGGTGCCTATATCCTTAAACAAGGCATTTTATCTTTATTTGTCTCCCTTGACCCAGGTGTGTCGGTGCTGGAGTATTTATTGGTAAACATTCAGGAACAAGACAATCTCATCAGTAGTGTTAGGCATCTTAGGAAAACACTGTGATGCGAAAGAACACGTCTGGAACACAAAATGCAAAAATGCAAAAATGAAAAAATGCAAAAATTGAAATGTCTATTGTGACATATTGGAAAGAAATTTCAGCCGATGTCATTCCACAGCAAGATTGTATATTCATTTACAAGGTCTACATGCTATCCATGTAATTACCAATCTGTTTAAATTCTGGGGAGCGTTTCATGAAAGGACTTGTCTGTTTTATCCGACAATTGCCATAGTAACGATATTTCTCAGCCAATCAAAATCAAGGAAAGATGTCAGATCTGACAACTTGTCAGACAACAAATGTTGATGAAACGCCCCCCTGATTTTCAACAATTTTCCATTTTGCGTTCTGGACTCGTCTTTTCACACCACAGTGTTTTCCTATTAAAGACACCTTGCTATTTCTCTTCTTTGCTAGATACCGACTTTAAGCACAAGCTGAGTCCGATGTCCCTTGTCAGCATCATTGTCTACATCATCTCGTTCTCGTTGGCATGGGGACCCATCCCTTGGCTCATCATGTCAGAGATCTTCCCATCTAAGGCCAAGGGAGCAGCCAGCGGTATTGCTACAGCCTTCAACTGGGCCTGCTCTTTCACTGTCACAAAGGAATTCAACCAAATGCAGGTTAGCTGGTGCTGTATATTAACGTCTTGAGCACAGTTTGATGCCAGTATAGCACACATTTTCCATTGACCCTAACCCATGTTATGTAGGTTACAGTTCGTTGTTCCGAAGGTTCGTTATTCCGAAGGTTCGTTAATCTGAAAACGAAATAAGGTGCGTTATTCTGAAGGTTTGTTAGTTCGAAAATGAAATTAGGTTCATTAGTTCGTTAATTATTTTTGGACTAATGAACCTCATTTCATTTTCGGACTGTCGAACCTTCGGAATAATGAACCTTATTTCACTTTTGGATTAATGAACCTTTGGAATAACAAACCTTATTTCGTTTTCAGATTAACGAACCTTTGGAATAACTCCACAAATGTTCGGATTAACGAACCCTTTTTCATTTTCGGACTAATGAACATCTAGGTACATGCAATTTGCGTGTTTCGGAATAACGAATCTTCGTTTCTTTCTTAATTTTGAGCAGAATCATGCCTATTTTTCAGTCAGAAAGGTTGGGAGGTCTGCAATTATAACAAACTCTCATTATAACAAGGTAATTTTGCCGGTCCCTCTTCTTTGTATATTATTGTTTTTTAGCCCTGATATAACAAGGTTTCGATATAAAGAGTTAATTTCCTTGGTCCTGAGGAGTTTGTTATAACGAGGTTTGCCTGTATTATTGTTGTTGTTTTAAAGTGAATTTTACCTTTTTTTCTTTTCCAGGACACATTCACAAAGCAGGGGATATTCTGGTTTTACGGTGGTATATGTCTCCTGGGAGGGCTCTTTGTCTGCTTCTTTGTGCCGGAGACTAAAGGGCGCTCACTGGAAGAGATTGAAGCCAGCTTTGCTGGCAGTGAGCGGAGGAGCAGGTAGATGAGTGGAGCATTCAGTGGAGGATGGCTTTTTATGGTTGCTGTCTACACATCCACATCATACTACATAGAGAGAGAGAGAAAGAGAGAGAGAGAGTTTCAACACTCGCATTCATGCCTATGCGAGTGAGGTTATAAGTCATAGTGTGCCAATCACTGCGCAGTGTGGTCTTATATTTGTTGTCATTATTTTCTTTTAAAACCATCAACTATTAATAAAGCCTCCAGGTAATTTTTTTAAAATGTTATTTCATATGTACTAGCTACACACAAATTATGTTTACAGGAATTTGGTGCATATTAAAATCAGGGTCTTATTTACAACCTCCGTGGGAGGGAGCTATTCGGAGTTCCATAAAACTACTCAGCAATCGGTAATGACTTTGGATGATATAACTCTCCCAATGAGCTATGCTCTACACTTTGTCCCTGGGTTAGAGAAATAACTGGAATCACTGCCTTCAATTTTGAATCACTAAATGTTTTTTTTCAAAAAACAACTCCATTGTCAACTTCTTTCTAGTCCCAACAAACTTTGCATACGTGATGAGATGTGACCTTGTTTATACAGCAGGGCACCTTAGTTTTTCTTTTCTTGAGGGTCTGGTGAAAAATCTTGAGGGATCTGTATGCACCAGGTACCTGTAAAAAGTTTTGACGATTTGATGGCTAGGGAGTAATATATATATATATATATATTTTTTTTTTTTTTGGGGGGGGGGGGGGGGGGAGGGGGGTCCATGTGCATCCAGTGCTTGTCAGTGGCTACAGTCGTGCAGGATGGAGATGGATATTAAACTTCTGTATAAAAATGCGTCTTAATGCACTTTTGAGTAATGTGACATTTTTCTTTGAAAGATTCTCTTATATTTCAGGGCGATATTGCATTTTATGTCTAAAATATCCAATTTCAGGGTCTTATTTTACCTCAAATGCTGAATCCTGCAAGGGAAAGGGATGAGTTCTGATGGAGTTGTACTTTTGTTTATTCACTGCTGATGTAAAGAGCATGCCGAACAGGCAGTGTGCTAGCACAAAAATAACAAACATAAACCTATACATGCGGGTATGTTAAACTTGAGGAATCCATGAAATAAAGTTATGGATTTGAAGGACTCAACAGCACAACATCATTTTATTTCAATACCACTTCCTTAAAGAAATTGAAAGTCATGTATTATCTCTTTCTTTGCAGTGAAATCAAATACCAGGGTTTTTCTGTGGGCATATAACTCCTATTCATGTACAACTTACTTTTGTTGCTATGTTTTGAGATAACGGGACATTACTGCACCTGCACAAAAAAAAAAAAAAAATAGTTGGATTTCAAAGATACCTAGTTAGCTGCAAAAGTAAAAATAGTAAAATAAACATGATGTTTTGTAGAATTCCATAACAGCTCATTATAAACCTAAATTATCATGACTGTAAATGACAGATAATTTTGCTATTGCATTTCCAGTTCTTGCATTTTCATCTTTCTTTTCTGAGGTTTATTTGAGCTGCTTAACAAAATCTAATATACTAAAGGATTTTTTTCCCCTCCAAGTACCTCTGTTTTGTAGCACATTTACATATCCAGTTGAATATTAAAACTTTTCAATTGTAACACTATTTTTCTTCAGGACTTAAAGGAAAAGTGTGTGTGTGAATTCAGAAATGACTGACTGGAGAATAATCTGTTCCTATGTAATATTTTCAGTTAGTCTAGTTCTGGACATATTTAGTGATTTCGTCCTAACCGTGTGTGCACGTACATACATGTACGTTTCATTCCATGATTCGTCTTCTTGGCTCATTGATTTGTGAATATATATTTATCGAATTGTGTTATGAAAACAAAGTGAAGGTTTGTATTATCTGTTTTGATTTGTATGTAATGATTTACTTTGAAGGAAATCTGATAAGAAAATATGGAAAAACAAAATACCGAACCCCTTTGCGAAGTAGCGATGATGGCGCGACATCTACTGTTTCACCCCCCCCCTTTTTTCGGGGAAGGTGAATTTGAAGGGAGAATGAATCAGTGGACTTTGCACTGTTCGTGGGGCTGATGCACAGTGGGTACATGTGTAACAGCTAGGTGGAGGAGAGACAAATAAATACATCCAGAACTAGACTAATTTTCAGTGTGAACCAAAATGAGAAAGAGGAACAGTTTGCTGTAGATAATTTGTTGTAATTTTCTTAAGGGAAATGTCTTTCTTCTTAGATTTTGTTGAATTATGTAAAGGAAAAAATATGTGTACATACTGAGATCTTCATATTTTTATATCTAGAGTTACCAAGTATGTGTAATTTATGCTGTGACATGTAAAACAGAGTGAAATTATGTACATGTACGATAATGCTATTGTAATAAGACCAACTTTCACTATGCAATTTAAGAATTGTTTGTTCAAAGAACGTGACCTTTTGATACTTGTTTTCTGTAGCTGGAAAATAAATGATTTACAATTTCTTTATGTCAATTTATAATTCATAGAAACTGTTTTGTCGGAACCTTTTGTTTCATGTTAATTTGAATTTTAAAACCTCTTGACATGTCATTATAGAATTTAATGATCAGCGTATATGAGTCCATGGAATTTTAGTGAACACTATTTTTTAATGAGTGCAACAATGACAAGTTTGAATTTTCAGAAAAAAAACCCCCATATTATATTTAGATATGTAAAGCAGAAAATAGTTTACAGACAAATGGAAAATGGTTGCCTGTGGAGCCAGATAACCACATTAGCATCATAATTTTTTTGAACAATGAATCCCCATCTCAGATATACTATAAACATATTAGCCTAAAATAAAAACTCATTTGTTCATTGTTTGTTTCTGCTTAGATGAAATAAATATTATTTTGTAAGGTGAATGGATGTATGAGATGATGACAGAAAAGCAGTTTTGACCATTTGCAAAGGGAAGAGGCCATTGCCTGAATTGCCAATTTGTTTTTGATCCATTGCACATTTTGCAAAAAAAAAAAAAAGTTTACATAAGCATTTGAATATAAAACTACAATAATGAAGGAAGGATTGTAATCTTAAGTTTTAAATCTAGGAGTACATATTAGGAGAAATTATCTTGTGGGCATTTCATCTTTGGTATCTTTTTTCAGTGGGCAGAACAATGATGATGTTTTCTTTTTCTTTTCTTTTTAAACTCTATATTGCTGTAAATACTGTACATCTAATTGTTTCTTTTATTGAAGTGTAGTTGTATTTAATTCAGATAATTTATATATGTAAGTTTTAAACTTAATGGAAGCCATATTTTTCTTGGTGACAAAGTCATGAAATCCTTCCAAATTTAACCCAGAGTTTCGTCTTCATCAGCACTTTTAGAGTTATTGGTACATAGTTATGAGTAACTTTTTAATTGTTCTTGGTGAGAATTGGTTTTAAATATTTTTTTTGCTTAGTTAAAATTGTTAATATTTCTTAATTTTGAAGGATTTTTCCTTCTAACAGCATTAAATAAACAACTCAGCAATTTGGTAACCTTCTCAGATTGTATTATATTCCCTGTAGTATAGGTGATAGATACTTGCAAAATGTAATGGTCTTTTAAAGTTTATTCTAAAAGTGCTTATTCTTGAGGTGAAGTAGTAATAAACTTGATATCCTCCAATATTCTATTTAAAAAAAAAACACTAAAATTAAAGGAAGAACTCATCATGTGAAAGCTTCCCTTTCATGAGATCTCATGCTTGATGCCAACCATCATGTTAAATTCATTGGCCCATATTCACAAAGGTGTACAGAGTTAAACCATGGTTTAAATCAGTGGTCTAACTATGGGTAGCCAAATGTAACACAACTAAAAGTAGATGTTCGTTTTATTAGCATTTTGGTACTCAAACTATTAAAAACTGCCTGGGAATGATAAGTACAATATTTTTCTTGATGAGACCAGAAGTCTAGTAAAAATAAGGAACATAACAGCATAGACTGAGTTTTCACATTTGGCTACCCATAGTTAAGCCACAGATTTAAACCATGGTTGAACTTAGTACACCTTTGTGAATATGGGCCATTATGTTTACCATTTTTGCAGTATAGAAATAAAGAAAAGTAGTTTAATACTGCTGCATTAAAGAGTGGCAAATACAAGTACATGTATTTATTTATGTGTGCTAAAATAATCATGTAAATGGTGTTTTTAGTAAGATTGTGTATAACCATAATAATTACCATGTAATAAGTGTTAAGATTTTAAAGTATTTGATGTGTCCATAAATATACATCTTTGTTTAAAATATATTTTTGAAAGATTAAATTATCCAGTGAAAAAAAAAAATTGCTGTCTTTTCTGTATATAGGCCTAAATTCATGCTTTAGAAACTACCTAATCTTTCAGAAACCCGTTTTGGCTGATAAGCTTATTGTTTCTGATCTCATAATCCAATCAGAACTTTCTATCCACATTTTTGTTGTCATGGATAAAAACAACCCCTCCCTGCCCCCCTCAAAAAAAAAAAAATCATAACAGAAGGCTGCAGGGTTGTCAGCTTAATGCTCTCTCTGTCTATCTGTATCTATCTATCTATCTCTCTATCTTTCATTTTCTCTCCCCGCCCCTCTCTCTCTCTTCTGGCGTGCTTGCTACTTTCCTATATTTTTCTTCACAGCCTTTTGTGTCCACAATTACTATGACTTGTATCATGAAAATAATGTAAGACTAAAAAAGAGGTTTGAATAACATAGTAGGAGGGCAATACTAACTACATTCTGCTCCTTCCTATCCTTGGCTTGGGTGATCTATTCATCACACCCCGGGATCACACCCCTTCCAATCATAGTCGTAATGCATATCTATAGGCCTATCATTGGTATAACCTGAAATCTTGGATACATTTGAAGTTAATACAACCAGCCAAACAAAAATTTCAAATTTCAAAATTCCTAGCTTAATTTGGCTTCATTTACTTGAATGGGGCTGTAGGCCTGTACAAGTACCAAACTTTGAATGCTAACCGTCAATAGCCAATGTGATACTAATTTATTTATATTTTGGTGGTAAATGCAGAGGTGGTACTGGGGGGGGGGGGGGCAGAGGTACAGTGCCCTTCCACATTTCCAAGCACCCCACGTGCCCCTTCTCCCCTAAAATAATTTCCCGTTCTTCTTTTCCTCATTTTTGCTTACAAAAGAGCCCATTTTCTTTTCAAAATGTGCCCCCTTTTACGCAAGATCAGTACCATTTTCTTTCTTTAGTAGCTTCTTTTCCTTTCTGAAAAGTTCGCCTTTTTCACTACTATTGAATGTAACTTTTGAAATGTGATGAGTGCCCCTTTTCAGCCAAAGCAAGTGCCCTTGTAAAATCTGATCATAGAGATCCGATATCTCTATGAATGCCCCCATTCACTTCTGATAACAGAATACGACGTAGAGGGCCAGTGATCTACAAAAGATAGTTTTATTCAGATACCGTACTTTTAATTTTAGACCCATTTGAGGTTGAAATTATAGGACACTGGTAATAAATAATGCTTTCATAATATTTTAAAGTTTGAAAAGTTTATGTAGAATAATTTTTCTTCTGAAAAATAATGTTTATTGCCATAATGGTTAGGTTTTTTTTTCCCCCAATATGATCTTCTGAGAGGTCTGTGCTCTGTAGACCACGACTAGATGCGCTGAGGTCTTTCTGCATGCAGCTTCCGTATATCTGTTTCCAAAAAATAAATCCAACATTGCATGTTACACGTCACGTCATTTGCATTGGCGAACTGCGAAGCCGGGATCAAGATCAGGAATATTTCTTTTTGAGCATTGTCAACAGGAAAGCATACGAACTTCCCTAAGCAGGTAGTATGATTCTCAATTTATTAATCAGTTTAAACCTAGTTATTGTTATAGTTTATACGTCTTAACATGACTGAAATCATGGAAATCGGAATAAAACTAACGTTAATATTAATATTATACCCAGTCAATGCCAGTTGTTGGGTGTCCGGACAGGTTGTGTATCCGGACAGTCGATTTTAAACAGCCAATTGAAAAAGTTCACAAGCAAATCTCTTAAATGATTTAGCACAAACTAGTGTTAGACAATATTATAGAGAACAAATATTGATGATGATTAGCACAAATCAATGATAGTTTTTGTTTAATCCAAAGACAGAAAAGAAGGCTTCATATTTGTTACGTGTCCGAACACCCAACTCCCCATCCTACTAACTTTAGTTTGGTTAGTTCAAATGCAATTCGGTCAATTCATTGACCGAGTACACAGGATGAGTGTTCGAATGTATTGTAAGTGGAGTGGTAAAGAACACCGCACTTGTCTTGTTAGCAATAGCAGTTAGACTAGATATAGAGTCTAGTTCGAAAGTGGAGTTGTAACACTATGGACAGGATGGACGGTGTTGGTTGTGTTACACTGTTACTCTCACCAATAAGGCAGGTTCATACATGTAGGGCCTTATCGTGAAATTTGTCACCTCTCTTCTCGCTTGTGCACCCCCTTTGTGTACAAAGTCGGCCATATCGTGGTTAAACTTAAACCACTCGTTCATTTGACGCACGCTTTTGTGTACAAAGAGAATGGAGGTGGAAATAGGAAACCAATGCGTGTGACTGAATAAACGCTGCTGTACAAAGTGAACGGTGGTTTCCTATTTCACGATAATGCCACAAAGTCTATGGGAGTGGAAAGCTGTCACCGGCACTGACGAAATAAACGGCGGTGAATGGACTGGTGACTTATTTCACAATAACGCCGGTTCATTGAGTTACAATGTACATGTAGCCCAGTACATACATGTATGTTCTCCGGATGTAATTCTATAGTCTATGGGCACTCATACTATCATAGGCCAAAGTCCAAACGTGTGTCGGACTGTAGCGAACATTCACCGTTGCAGCAGTCTAAAGTACAAAACAGACAACAAAATTGCCCCAAGCAAGATTTAATTTTCTTCACTTGCTAGATTATCTGATTCAGGGACTCTTCATCTCTTAATGTGCCACAAATTTGGGAATTTAGCCCCTGTAGGTCAAATCGGCGTTTTGAATAGCGAAACTTATTGTCGACGCAAGCGCGAAATATATTGACTTAGATCTTCTATAATAGAGAAGAAAAGTTTTGATTTTACTTACCAGCAGTGTTCCTGAGGCTCTCAATTTTCCCCTTTCTGCTTCTATCTGATGAATGAACTGAAAATGGTGAATTTTAAGAAGAAAACTGATGCTTATCAGACTCGTAGGTCGACAGCATTACGTCGAGTAACCAATAGAAAAGGATGAGTGGGGATTTAGAGTTGAAACAGAAATTGTAAATAATGATTTTCTCTCATATATGATTTTCTACTAAGCCAAACGCTTGGTGATACACACAAACGCTATTGAAGCTTTTCTGGCGTAATCACTACAAGCTTATCTCAAATCACCCGCACTAGTACTCGGTTATACTAACCTCGCACAACAGACGTGCTGTACATGTAGCATGCGAATTGCTGACGAGAGGAAAGTAGTGTTCCACCAATGAATTTTTGGGGACAGAGGATCAAGATAATTTACATCCAGTTGGAGGAATGGAATGGAAATAGGACATTTTATTATCCTAGGTGTAAAAAGCGAATATTTTATAGGAGTTTGCTGATTATTTTATTGATTTCAATCTTCGACTATAGAGGGCAGCATGTCACAGAAATTTGCACAGCTCAGCATACCAATGTAGTAGCCCTGTGTGATCTCAGATAAGCTTGTATAAGTGCTCTATGGGCAGGTTGTATAATTGTGCAATTTGTTCTGAGAAAAAGAAAAAGTCTTGAAGTCCTACATGTAAGTTAGCGAGATGTGTCAGGACTTGACGTTATCTAAGAATAACCTTGCATTTGACTTTTTGTGTAAGTGGGATTTGATAATATGTTGCTGACTGAACATACAGATGAGATACAGATAAAGAAAAGGGGCGGGGGGGTCTGGATCTAACTTAGCTGTACGAGCACGAGCTTGCTGTTTGTAATATATCAGACATTTACAGCAAGCTGTACATGGCATCCATTTAGCCGCGTAGAGAACCATGTAAACAAAAACAAAAACGCTGTCAAAATCAAGGGTGGTTAGTTCTGCGAACTGCCTTTGGAGTTTGCTCATGTTCCCTGCTAGATCTGCAACGTAACTGTTCAATCGCGTCAAAAATCTTGATTCTACTTTTCCAGTTAAAAAAAGTTGAATTTTTCGAGAGTATAGGAGGGTTTTGTTCTTACCTTACAACGTGTTTCCAACGTTTGCATCTTTATCATTTGAATACGATGACTTCTGACATCGTCACATAATGAGCTAGTCTAGGTCACAGGCGCATAAGAAGTGCAACGTTGACATACATGTAATAGTGTGGCGTGCATGCATCACGTCTGGCCACATGTCGACATTACCCTCAAATTTTTGCAGCGATTGTGCGATTGGCGGTTGAGATGGTTTGTAGACATCTCAAACAGCCCAGTGGTGTAGGGTTAAACATTTTGAACATTCTTTTGTGTACTTCTCTTTCCTTTTGTACCTGTGTAGATATCCGCTCGTGAATAGCTTGTGATCACCAACCTGAAACGATGGGTTTGGCATTCGGCAAATTGTTCCAAGGTCTGTTCTCCAAGAAGGAGATGAGGATATTAATGGTAGGGTTAGATGCTGCAGGTAAAACAACCATCCTCTACAAACTTAAACTTGGAGAAATCGTCACAACCATTCCAACAATCGGTGAGTAGATCTGATGTTACATGTTTATCAAGATTCTTATGTCTTGTACCCAGTTAATGATATTCTGAACAGACATAACTAAATTATCAAATATGTAATACTCTACTGCAACAAAAATTAGGAAATCACAGAAATTGTCTGTGAAACATGCTTTGTTGTCTGATATCAGTCATTCTACTATAAATTGGATATTAGGAATGGATGATCCGATGTGTAAAGTCTGGTTACATGTACATGTATAGGCATGGCTTTACAATGATAGGCACTCAGTGCTCATAGGATATAAGCGGAGGGCCAAAAGCAGAAAAGGGGGGTTTCGTTCCACCATCTGTACAAACTAAGTAGACCATGCTCATTTTCAAGCTTAAAGCATAACACACAATATTCAAGAGGTCTACCTCAAAAAATTAGTAGCGAAAGCTCCCAAATCCAAGATGGCGTCCAAAATGGCCGCCCTTTTGACGGAATTTGAATTTTTCAAGATAAAATTTGATAGAAACATCCAATTGCAACAGAATTGGTCTCATCTGAAAGAGAATTAAATTCCCTACAGTTTGATGCGATTTGTGAGTAATGTCAAAGCAATTCGGTCCAGATATTTAGTCAAAAAGTGTGTTTTTGACATTTTTTCCCAAAAACTGAAAATTTGCAAAATGCATGATTTAGCATAAATCAAGAAAAAATTTAAGATTTGTCTTGAAACCTTCCAGAAAACTTTCTTGATATTCAATAATCATCTGTGGAAAATTAGAAAGCAATACCATTCTCCATTCTAAAGTTATAATGTCTCAAACTTGAAAACTCATATTTCATAAATTTCTCTTCTTGCATATGCATGTGTTATATTCCCATAGACTATAATGCATTAACATCCATGTGCCCTGTACAAAAGTGCAGACGTGGATTTTCGCTCTACAAACCAAGAAGGTCATGCTTATATTTGTGCTTATTGACATGTTTGTAACTAAACTTAGATGATAGATGCCTTACACAAACTCCAGTGTTATTGGGGAGTCAATTAAAGGTCACATATGTAGGTCAAAGGTCAAATGAGGTCAAATGTTAATTTTTCCGTGCATATTTCTACTGGAGTTGGTAACTTTAAAACCATAAGTCCATTAAACAACTTGGATAGTAGATGCCTTTCAGGGACATAACTGGTATTTGAGGGTCAAAGGTCATGTATGTAGGTCAAAGGTCAAATGGTAAAAAAATCATGCATATTTCTGCCGGGGTTGGTATAGGTTTAGAACCATAAGTCCATTTATAACAAAACTTGAATGGTAATTACCCTTTAAGGACCTCATTGTTATTTGGGGATCAAAGATCATGGGTGAAGGTCAAAGGTCAAAGGAGGTCAAATGTTAAAACTTTCCTGCAATTTTCTATTGGGGTTGATAGCTTTAGAACGATGACTCCAAACTTGGATTGTATATGCCCTATATAGGGACCTCAATTCTGTTATGGGGCTTGGGTTGTAGGTTTATATCATTTGATATTGAATTTATGGATGCAGACTTTGCATGAGATACATGTACATACATGTATGTTCTTCACAACTTTTTCATTTTGTTGTTGACATAATCATTGTGACTCTTCCACGTATAAGCAGGGAGCCATAAGCAGAAAATATATTTAGATCATAAAAATTGCTCGAAACTTCAAATTGGAATTAAATAGGTCTCAGATGAAAAGATTTTTTTTTTTCAACTGAATGCCCTTCATGAGGGGTGTTGAGTTACCATGCAATTTATTCTATATATAGTGGGAAAATATTGTTTTTCTACATACTCCCCCCCCCCCCCCCCCCCCCCCCCCCCCATGAAATTAGTGAAAGTGAGAGAAGGGTCAGAAAGCGCCGGGATGGAAAGATTTCAATATCATTATGTAAACAGATATATGTTAGATAGATGAAATGGTCCTTATCATCTTGCTTCGCAGCCAATATATAATGGCTATACAATTTTGAATGTGTTATATTCTTTGAAATTACAAATTACACATGTCACATTTAATGGAAAGAATATAATAACTATAAAAATATGGTAAAATGGCAGCGAGAGCACTCTTTCAAAGAACACTTTAAATATTCTAGTGTCATGAAGTTATTTTTTTCAACTCATTGGAAGTTGTTCTTTGATTTATCTGGTGCAGTTGTGGTTATTGTATTATATAAATTGAATATAAATTAGTACAAAATGACTTCACAAGATAATAAGCTATCATAAGCATGATTAGTAAAGAAAAAATGTCTAATTTCTCATTCGTTAAAAACTCATTAGTTTATTATTCAGCATAATTATATACATCTAAATTTTAATTAGACAGGTAACTTTAAGTTGATTTTAACAGCGGCATAAAAAAGTCAATCCATAAAATCCATTAAAAATCCATAAAATTAACAGTGTGCATGCATACAAATATCAACAGAAAAAATTGGACTAGTTAATACAAAAAAGAATTAAAATACAAATACATACAACACTGTACCTTTGCACTGTCTCATATTCGTGTAGCAATCGGAAACGGCAAAAAGGACTGTTTTGTAACCTTTCTGTTTTTGAAATGTTGGTGCTTTTGATAAATTGTACATAATATCAATGGCAACAGGCAATTAAAAAGTGTAGACGTAGCATTCTACATCTTATACTTCCAATGAGCTCATTTAAGGACTTTCTCATATGTTTTGTAATCTTATTCTAATTTTTTTTTTCAGGGAGCTGAAAATTTCACTAGGTGAATACTTAATTTGTAAACAAATTTGTTTACAAATCATGAATTTCTCCCATTAAGCTTCTTTATTTGTTAAGTACCTTAATCCTCAAGGAAAGGATGAATATATCAATAATACGATGTATTTATATGGTTCAGAGGTACCTTATACTATTTTCAGACATCTCAGCATGTAGATATTTGTTTTGTCTACCTACCATTTTTGCTTTATCATTTTATCAATAAAGTTCAGGATACAGTTATCCATAACTCAAAGTGGGATTGAGGCTAATGCATTCTTTGACACAATCCCAATGTTTCTAGTTTTTATTCTAATAAGTATTAAAAATAAGGGACTCAAACACGGTAATGGGACACCATGCAGGTGAACTGAACCAGTAAATGGTACGATCAGGGAGAAACGGGAGAAAACTCTTGAAAATGCTGTTTTCCTATTGGTTGTCTAAAATAAGTCCTGGGAATATCAAATGTATATCACTGTCGTTTTCAAAGAAAATTCTCTTTCAAACCAAATAAAAAATTATCACATCATATTATTAATCTCGTTGAAATTAAGGATCACAGGTTTTCCGTTCTTTCTGGGCCACCCTGTATAGGGCATCTACTATCCAAGTTTGGAGTCATCGTTCTAAAGCTATCAACCCCAATAGAAAATTGCAGGAAATTTTTAACATTTGACCTGCACCCATGACCTTTGACCCCCAAATAACAATGAGGTCCTTAAAGGGTAATTACCATTCAAGTTTTGTTATAAATGGACTTATGGTTCTAAACTTACCAACCCCAGTAGAAATATGCATGATTTTTTTTTACCATTTGACCTTTGACCTACATACATGACCTTTGACCCTCAAATACCAGTTATGTCCCTGAAAGGCATCTACTATCCAAGTTTGGTTACAAATGGACTTATGGTTCTAAAGTTACCAACTCCAGTAGAAATATGCACGGAAAAATTAACATTTGACCTCATTTGACCTTTGACCTACATATGTGACCTTTAATTGACTCCCCAATAACACTGGAGTTTGTGTAAGGCATCTATCATCTAAGTTTAGTTACAAACATGTCAATAAGCACAAATATAAGCATGACCTTCTTGGTTTGTAGAGCGAAAATCCACGTCTGCACTTTTGTACATGGCACATGCATGTTAATGCATTATAGTCTATGGGAATATAACACATGCATATGCAAGAAGAGAAATTTATGAAATATGAGTTTTCAAGTTTGAGACATTATAACTTTAGAATGGAGAATGGTATTGCTTTCTAATTTTTCACAGATGATTATTGAATATCAAGAAAGTTTTCTGGAAGGTTTCAAGACAAATCTTAAATTTTTTCTTGATTTATGCTAAATCATGCATTTTGCAAATTTTCAGTTTTTGGGAAAAAATGTCAAAAAACACACTTTTTGACTAAATATCTGGACCGAATTGCTTTGACATTACTCACAAATCGCATCAAACTGTAGGGAATTTAATTTTCTTTCAGATGAGACCAATTCTGTTGCAATTGGATGTTTCTATCAAATTTTATCTTGAAAAATTCAAATTCCGTCAAAATGGCGGCCATTTTGGACGCCATCTTGGATTTGGAAGCTTTCGCTACTAATTTTTTGAGGTAGACCTCTTGAATATTGTGTGTTATGCTTTAAGCTTGAAAATGAGCATGGTCTACTTAGTTTGTACAGATGGTGGAACGAACTCAAAAACTAAGCTAGATATTTGACTTTGGCCCTCCGCTTAATAGGCTAGTTACCTCAGACATTACCTCAGACATTCCCCCTCCCCCCATTTCAATTTTGTTTTTAATGGGGACCCATGCAGAATTGCAGATGGATCCTGAAATTATTGATAAGGGTGCCTTCAAAGAAAAGACTAAAAGAAAAAAAAAAAAACTAATATGGTTTCCTAAATTTTGGTAATGGATTTTTTGGCCAAAGACCTTCCCACGAGCTTCATGCTATTGCAAATAATGAGTGTGCAGTGTTGCAGTGTTTTTTTTTGTTTGCTTTGTTTTGTTTTGTTTTTTGTTTTTTGTTTTTTTTCAGTTCCTTTTTTTGTTAGATTTTGAGTGTTTGTTAGATTTTACTATCTATTATCAAGCAAATACTTGCAGTTATTTTCTTTTATGTGCCAGGAGTTATGTAAGAACTGCTTTGGTGAAAAATAAAATCTAGTCCTTATGTATTGAATGTCTTAAAGTAAATCTGCAGTGAATTTAAGAAATGTACAGAGAAGTTTTAATGTGAAATTAATTCTGAAATAAGTAGCATTTGATTTGCTGCATTTTGATTGTAATTTGGAAGGAAAAGCAAGTAATCAGTCAAATATATTATTTTTTATCAATTCAAATCATTGAAATAATAATGATTGTAAAATTGAGGTACATGTATTCATGCCAATTCCTTTTTCTGGATAATGTTCCCCATAGAGCTTATGATGACCTATCATGAAGTACATGTACATGTATCATGCGCATGTGATGGAAAGAAACTTTTCTGAGCTTTTGTTAAAATGTTACTTTTGATCGAAATAGTACATTTGTATTTTTTTTTTCAAAACATAAATAAGAATGTAGAAAACATGATACAGCTCTGTTGTGATGTTCAGAGTTTCAGCTTTCATGTACATTGTAAGTCAGAAATTTTTAGTAACAACTTAACTCTTTCAAAAGCAGGATCATATGTCTTGTTTTTGATGCATGTGAATGTGATAAACCTCTGTACCAATGTGAAAGATGTCTGTAGAGAAATGAGAAAGTTGTGGGCTGCACCCCTAAGGAAATACGTCATGTCCATGTATGTAGACTTGAATGAAAGAAAAAATAATATGTGGGAGTAGTGAGAGATTTACATGTGACTTTGGAAGCATGTTAAATAGATTTGGAAGTGGATGGAGTGCATGAGAGAAGAAGAGAAGAAGAAGAGGAAGAAGAAGAAGAAGAAGAAGAAGAAGAAGAAGAAGAGGAAGAAGAAGAAGAATACAGTAATAATGATTATACTAATAGGAAGGATGATGATAATTTTTTTTTTAAATAGCTGTTGTTACAAAATGATGAATCAAGAACATATAGAATTAAAAACTCACTGTACAGATGTGGGCAATTCCATAATTAGTAACAATTATACATGTATATCTCACCATTTGTGGAATTGCCCATGTAAACTCCCTTTTAATAGGCAGTGTACATGTACATGTACGTAGAGAAATGACTGCATGCATTGTGCATATGTTTATTACGTTAGAGGATATGAAAGTGAATACTCGGATACTTGTACATGTACATGTATATTAGAAACCTTGGACCTGAACTTGATATTACATAGGAAATCAGAGGAAAAGGTTACAAGGAGATGAATGAGTCAGTTTTTAGACTAAAAACTTTGCTGAAGTCTGAAATATAGTGTTTTATTGTGATTTTATTTGAGTCTCAAGATTAGAAAAAGAAAAAAAAAACCACTTAGATATTCAAACTAAAACTTAAATCATAAGACTCAAACAATCATCGTGATGGGCATTTCTTTTTGTTTAAGAATAGTTTCATTTGTGATGTGATACTTTACACTGAGATTTTTATATTTTAGTTTGTTTCACTTTCTTGAAATGGAAAACTATCTAAATCAGATTGCATTGTGTAAAATGAAAGTAAGGCTACATACACTATGAACATGGCGGACAAAGAAAGCGGACAAAATAAACAACCCCTCATTCTACCCTTCACAATGGTTCTGGTAGTGAAAAGAACAACCCTTCACTGCTTTTGTCTAAAATATGTGGAACAGGTGTCACGTGCATATTCACCTGGAACTACATGATTAAACATAATAGCTGTGAAGGATGTTCTTTTGACTACCAGACCCATTGTGAAGGGTAGAATGAGAGGTTGTTTATTTTGTCCGCTTTCTTTGTCCGCCATGTTCATAGTGATACTAGATATTACTGTGTACTGTACCTTTACATGCACATTTGTACATATGTCTGTGTTAAAGATGAATTTAAATTGAGGTCATAATGAAGGTTGATTTATTTAGCCTCAAATTATCAAGACGAAAATTGACTCAGACTCACTGAAAATCATTTGCAGTTAACCCATCACTGTACATAGGCCTATACATGTACATGTAGTGTCTCCATTTAGTGACAGGTTTGCAGTATGATTTTCATTCAGAATTTACAAGGAATTACACCTGAGCAAAAGAAAAAGTCATTGAAAAATTTGAGTCCATTTATAATGCAGCATGCTGTGCTGTTCTCCAATACAAGCAGTTAAATTGTGAATTTAATCATTAAACTCTCTAAATTGGCAGTGCATTGAAAATCATGTAATCACATTTATTACTATTAGATTTAGCAATACATACATGTATTCACATGATTTTCATTCACATGACATGGTTCATGTCATGTGCATTTTTTTTTTTCATAACAATGAGGAAGTGGAAAATGAAATTTATTGGTTATTGGTGCTATTTTGAGGAGGAAAATTTGATTAACCTACATGTACATGTACACTAATGGTATAAAAAGTAAAAACAAACAAATGAACAAACTGTACTGCTTTGAGTAAACTTGAAAGCGCCACTGGTACTCATCTACATTGTTGTTTGAGTACATTAGATGGACTTATCATCGACCCTAGGATCCATGGGCTGATCAAGGAGTATTAAGTTGTGCTCTTTATAGTCATGTGGTGGTCTCTGCATAAAGATGGTTACTGGGGCATGTGCCTCACTGGAGTTGAACTAATGGTTGTTGATGCTGTTGTTGATGATTTTCCTACACAGGTTTCAATGTGGAGACTGTTGAATATAAAAACATCAGCTTTACAGTATGGGATGTTGGCGGCCAGGATAAGATCAGGCCGTTATGGCGTCACTACTACCAGAACACACAAGGTAAGACTCTTTCTCTTACTATCATGTGCATTCACTGTACCCTTAGGTATAACATTTTAAGGCCTATACATATACAAGGCATATACATGTATTGGCACCATGGACAGTAAAGAAAAAAATTAATTGTGATAGTGTACCTTGCATAGGACATTATCATTAAATGTCAGAGGTTCTTTTTAAATGTTTTTTTTTTTTCAAAATATACAAGCAGACCTTGTAATAACAAACTCCTCTGGACAAGGAAATTAACTCTTTATATCAAAACCTTGGTCTATCAGCGTTTAAAAAAACCCAATAAAATATAGAGAAGTGGGACCGGCAATATTACCTTGTTATAACAAGAGTTTGTTACAGCAGTGTTCTTTATTACGAGGTTCCACTACAGGTATTCTGAAATCTTTAATATTGAACAGATTTTGTATAACAGTATACTCATCTCTTCCCAAATTATCTGCTTTTTGATTATATATACATATATATATATATATATCACAAGTATTATTTGTGACTTCCCTCTTTAATATCATTGGAAATTGTAGTTTTGTACATTCTTTTCTTGCAGTGGTATTGAGATCCCTTTTTAAATATTGTTCTCACAAGAATATTGCCTTCTTTTATTAACAAAATCATGTTAAGTTGTGAACATGGAATATATTGAAAGATAATCTTGGTTGCTGAAATGATCTTGTACACTTGTAATGTATTAAAGATTTGTGAGTAAAAAACATGCCAACAAACAAGGGATAAGGATATTGGGAAGCTTAGGTAAGACCTTGTCCCATATGGCTATGTCCATGTTAGTGCATATTTAGAGAATTCTATTTCAGCAAGTTTGTAATTTATATGCATGTATATTAGATGTCTTAACAGTCCCATGATGCATGTTCTCTCCAAATTTTGTTTTATCATCAATAACAAGCAAAAAACAAACAAACAAACATACAAACAAACAAAAAATCACAAGGCTTATCAACCTTGACCAGTACAGAAACAGATGTGTTTCAAATCTTTCTCCAATCCTTAAACTGACTGGTAGATTAGGAAAAAAGGCCTCAAAAGTTGCTCATGATTTTAGAGATAGGTATGGTTTTAATGACCAATGGAAAGAGAGCTCCAATTATTGTCAGGAACAGGACTGAATGTTAAAATGGCAAGATTATTGATTACTGTTAGAGGAATGTTTTTGTTTTTTTAGATGCAAGTTCACTTGCCCTTTTGTTACAATTATGTGGCTTTCAGTTTAATGGCTGAGTAGTTGATTATCTATGAATATTCTCTCTCTTTCTCTCTCTCTCTCTCTCTCTCTCTCTCTCTCTCTCCCTCTCACCTTCCCTCTCTCTTCAATTCCTGCTACCCGTCATTTGGTTTAACACTCCTATTGTCTATCAATCTTCCCATCTCTTCATCTCACTTCTATCTCCTGCAGGACTTATATTTGTAGTAGATAGCAATGACAGGGAAAGAGTGACAGAAGCCAAGGATGAGCTGCACAAAATGCTAAGTGAAGATGAACTAAGAGATGCAGCCATCTTGGTCTTTGCAAACAAACAGGTCAGTTGTCATCAACATTGTACATTCCCATTGAAGTAGCATTAATTAATGTCATTTATTCAGACCACAGTATTTCTAGATGAATTATATCAGCAGGGTGATTTTTTACTATTATTTTTCCTGCTAAGATTGTCTAAAGACAGCAAATATTATTTCCACTTATGCTGCCGGATGTATCAATAGTGAATCTAAACGTTTCCGGGTCTGGAATTCCTTTTTTCAGGCTGGAGAAAAATTATACAAACTTAGGCGCTTTAGGCTTCTCCTATGCAGGAGCATCCTATTGTGTTTAAATAAACTCGGACCCCTTTACCAACTCTTTGAGAAAAAACAGAAAGATAGAAGATTCTACTAAAATACATTTCTTATCTAGACATATCTGGACATTCAGTGTAATACAGCTGTGGCACAATAGATGGGTTCTTTTACGAAATGGGCTAAAAGTTTAGTCATCAACAATCTTTTTATGCCTCCGCCCACCGTAGGTGGTTGCCGGAGGCATTATGTTTTCGGGTCGTCCGTCCGTCCGTCCGTCCGTCCGTCCCGTTTTCGTTCTCGCGATAACTTAAGAACCGTTTGACAGATCAACTTCAAACTTGGCTCGTGTATGCATATGGGAGGGACAATGATCTGATTAGATTTTGGGGTCACAAGGTCAAATGTCAAGGTCATAGAGGTAATAATACACATAAAAATGGCTCGTTCTCGCGATAACTTAAGAACCATTTAACAGATTGGCTTCAAACTTGGCTTATGTATGCACATGGAAGGGACAATGATCTGATTAGATTTTGGGGTCACAAGGTCAAAGGTCAGAGGTCATAGAGGTCATTATGTACATAGAAATGGTTCGTTTTCACCATAACTCAACAACCATTTGACCGATCAACCTCAAACTTGGCACAGGTATGCATATGGGAGGGACAATGATCTGATTAGATTTTGGAGTCTCAAGGTCAAAGGTCAAGGTCATAGAGGTAATAATATACATAAAAATGGCTCGTTCTCGCGATAACTTAAGAACCATTTGACAGATTGGCTTCAAACTTGGCTCATGTATGCACATGGAAGGGATAATGATCTGATTAGATTTTGGGGTCACAAGGTCAAAGATCAAAGGTCATAGAGGTCATTATGTACATAGAAATGGTTTGTTTTCACCATAACTCAACAACCATTTGACCGATCAACCTCAAACTTGGCACAGGTATGCATATGGGAGGGACAATGAGCTGATTAGATTTTGGGGTCTCAAGGTCAAAGGTCAAGGTCAAAAATGTCATTGTATAAATGAAAATAAATCAACATGAAGTGCCATTTATTTCTGATTTGGTAATGGCGGAGGCATAAATTTCGACCATGCGTGGTCGAAGATTCATCTAGTTTTTTTTTTTTTTGTATCACAATATACATGTATATTGTCACCAGTGACATTCCACCTTTTTTTTTTTTTTTGTAGGATCTACCCAATGCAGCCTCAGTCTCTGAAGTTACTGATAAGCTCGGCATGAATGGCCTTGGTGGTAAGAAATGGTACGTCCAAGCAACATGTGCTACATCAGGAGATGGTCTTTATGAGGGTCTCGATTGGCTTTCTAATATTCTCAAAGGCAAGAATAAGTAGCCGAGTCTTTGGGTCGGGTCTTCAGTATTTGATAGTAGGGAGGAGGAGGGGGGGGGGGGGGGGGAGTCAGGAGGGCAGTCGAACCCAGATTTACAGACAGAAGCCAAGTCTCATGAAAGGCATATGATTTACATACTACATCCACACGACAAGATAATGGTGTGATGGTGATGATACTGGCAATGGATGATGAACATTGCTTATTCGCTGGTTTTCCTCATCTTTGCTGTAAAGTGTAAACCATGGCATTTTTTTTTGTTGGTAAATCAAACACGCTTTTCAGTGTTTGTCTTGCATACTGTCGGTTCATTTCTGCAGACAAAATTTCAAGTATACATGTATCTAAGCATTATTGGGATGTAAGTGCCCCTCCTGCCCCTGCCCCCACCCCCACCCACCCCCTTTGGCTATGCCAGTGGCAAAAAGTAATGTCCTTTGCTCATTAGTGTTTGTGTTGCCATTGAACCCATTCAAAACTGCTTGTGTTTTTGTCATCCCATCCGTAATTGCCAGCATTTCTTTGATGATTTTTTTGCTTTTTAAAAAATACATGTAATTATATCAGGTAATAATATTTTGAGAAACAAGCAGTATTGAATGAGTTTATAAGATTGCAGCTAGTGTATCTGCAGTCATTAATCTCACTTTATAAGAGCCAGATATGGCTGAATTACATGTACATGTTTTGAAGCAATTTTCTGAATAATCATGTTTTGTCATACAAGCCCCAAAAATATGCCTCCTTGTATACAAAGCCAACCTTTTGTCTCTTAGGTATGCTTACACTGTTTAGGTGTTCATATTGTACACTTATGACAATCGTTCCCTGATGCATTAGCATACTTTTGTTTTCTCTTGAAAAGGAAGTTAAATATCATTTGGGGGGGGGGGGGAATTATGATGTGCCCCCAAAGGACTGTTGTAGCAAACTTGTAACATTATTTTTTCCCTCACAAATTTTTGTAATAGAGTCAAATTACAGGTAAACTACTTCAAGCACAGAACCGGTTTTATTGAAGATTTACATAATTCCTTAATCCCTCTTGACTGTTGATAAAGTGCAAGCTTGTTCACTTATTAAAAAGGCACTATGTAAGCTAGTCTGAGAGAGTATCCACTGTAAGATGAAGTGTTATATTGCTGTATATCATCATGCGCTAATGTTACATACATGTATAATGATGAATGGTACTCTTCATTCCTAATAACAATGTACCCTTGGAATCTTTAGAAGTCAACTCTCGAAATAAAAATAAAAACTTCTCACATGGATAAAATCATAAACGTATTCATTCCTAAAGACAAAAATGCTCAATACATGTAAAATGCATCCATTGTCCACCTTCATAATAGATTGTTGCACCTGAATGGTTAATAGTGATAATAAACTTGATGATGAAATCATTCCCAAATTGCCCATATGATGTTTATGTGGAAAAGGCATTGAAATGGTTGTTGTAGGGCAGAGCTTTGATTTATACGAATGGCCTCCTGTATCTATGTTATCTTGACGGAATCATAATTACGTATTTTATGTATGCCCACAGTTTATTGTTAACATTAGTACTATAATTCAGTTCTGGGCCCCTTTCCATAAAACTTGTTCTCAGTAACAACTGCCACATTTCTATGACAAATTTGCTCTCAGCCAGTCAGATGGAAGGATTTCAGTAGCTTATAACAGTCATTGCAACTTGTTATTGATAACAAGTTTTATGAAATGGGGCCTTGACCAGCCTTCAAGTCTGAATCTCTGTTAATGGCGTACATGTAGCAAAAAAAAAAACAAAACAAAAAAGAGAGAAAAATTGTGAAACACAAATCAAATCATTGATGTACATCTACATGTACAAATGAAACTGCAGCAAAGAGGCTTACCTAAATATCACTGTCTTCATGTAAAGGCTCCTGGGGGGTGTTTCACAAAGACTAAGATTGACTCAAATTGCTCTTAAGTATGGCAGGCCATTCATGCCACGGTTTGCTTTCACCATCAGTCTCTCAAGGGATGCGCGAATCATTGTCACAAATTTGCATTTTTTGTTTTCTTCATCAATGAACTATAAAAAAATTGTCAATTATGCAGATTTGTGACTATGATTAGCAAATCCTTTGAGAGATCCATGCCATGATGAAAGAAAACAGTGGCATGAATGGCCAGCCATAGTCAAGTGCGATTTTAGTCAATCTTGGTCTTTGTGAAACACCCCCCAGGTTGTAACATCTTAGATGGCAGGTGTCATATTGATTTCCTTTCATAAACAGGAAAGTTTGTAACATTCCTGTCTAGTCTGTACCAACTTACTTCTCTTCTTGAAAACTTTCTATGAACTTGACTTTAAACCTTGCCACGTGTAGCGATATTGGATGAATGTGCATTCCCGTGTTGGAACAAAAATATTTGGCACATTCGACGCATATTGATGATAAATTCTGTACTTTGAAGGTAAAAAAAGAGGACGAATTGAGTTAAAATACTTGACATGTTATTTCTACCTGAGGCAAAATTTGTGTGCAAAATTATCCAGTGAATTTCCATAAATAGTAAAAGTAAATATGTGATAAAATAAAGGATTGTTACTGGTCTTTTTTTATGTTTAATTAAGAATGAAATTTATACATGTACATGTAAATCTGGCTTCTTGTCACATTGAAACTATGAAATGATTTTCTTTACACAGTCTTTACTTGGTTAAAGAGGTATTGTTCCCATCCTTGTGCATTTTGATTACGTATGTGTAATATTTTCAAAGTATTAATGGTGACGGTTAAAATTCATTCCATTTCTTCCTTACTGCCAAAATAAGGGAGGGAGAAGAATGGGTATTTTTTAAATGAAAATATGAAATGCTTTTATTTCTAGAAGATGTGAATCGTTTATGAGGTAGTAGAAGGTCGTATAATGTACAAGCTTTAAATTGATCAAAGAGCTGCACGTAAAAAAGAAAAGGGAAAAAAGTAAATAAGAATGAAAAATATTTGTACATGTAGTGTATAACTTGAGGGGAAAGTTCATGACACAATCCATGTACGGTGACAACCCACTTCACCGAAGGCCCGCGAGACCGAAGGCCCGCGAGGCCGAAAATAGCCAATTGTAATCTATCATGTACACCGCTCTGATCATTTCCTGTGCCAGAAGGAAGTTTACTAAGTATTAAGGGCAGCGGAAAGTTTTCCAGTGAAGGTGTGTGACATCCGGAAACGAGGACTAAACATGCTAAAGGAGACATAATTATTTTATATACCGATAGCGCATTATTTGTGATGAAGGGAAATACGATACGAGAAAATTCGGCCTCGCGGGCCTTCGGTCTCGCACGCCTTCGGTCAAGTGGGCGGACCCCCCATGTAAACTTTTAGCTTTTTTGATTTTGGAATTTTCCGTGGTATTTTTAATATGTATTCATATAGAGGAACCAGATACTATTTGCAATGCTTTGTATATACAGGATAGTAATTGTGCATGCTCAAACGATGAAAATTTCTGTTATTGTACATTACACGTTGATCATAATTTTTTTGAACAAGAACAAAGAAATTATTCATAATTCAGCATTCATACTTTGTATTAATTTGTGTAGTCAATATCATCGTAGTGTAGTTTTGTAAGTTTTTTTTTTGTTTAACATTTCTCTATCACCATGCGTATGAAGGAATAAGTGTCCAAAGAAATGCCAATTACTATGGAAATATAGATAATGATTCGTTATGCATCCCTTACGAATATCCTTATGATATATTTAAGTTCCTACTTGTAGTGGTTTTGAAAGCTCGCAGAACTCATATGTATTAAATGTATGAGAGAAAAAATTACACTGTATATTGGTTTAGTAATCGTTCTCGCATTGTGTAACCTATCATCACGTCATGAAATAAATAATTATGGTATGATAATATATACAATACACATACAATTTTAGATTTTTTCTTTATTTTGAAAGGAGAGAAGAAGAGGGAAGGGGAGAGCGATTGTGTGTGTGTGTGTGAGAGAGAGAGAGAGAGAGACAGTAGGGGTCAGAGTGATACAGAAAAGAACAAAAATGGACTCGAAGTGAGAGTAAGAGACAGATCAAATAGAGCGAGGAAAGGAGATCTAGACGGAGAGAGAAGGGAGAGAGCAGGGAGGGGGGGGGGGGGGGTTGGAACAGAGAAAAGGGAATTTGAATTTTAAAAATGAAGAGAATTCCAGTTGATGAAGATGTGATCAATGTTTTGTAAAACGGAATAAAAAGGCTAACTACATGCTCAACATAAACTGAATAAGAATTCGTTTTATGCTGGATTACTTTCCGCGGCATTCCCAGTTTCGAGATAATTGGTCACTGATTCTTGAATGTTTCATTTAGAGTGAGGAAGATGCGAACTCTGAACAACATTAAGTTGACGCTTCTCGGCAGACGTGCAGAAATATATCATGTGGCATGTGCATGAAAGGATACATACCTTTTCTTTGAAATCGTGATGCACGAAAAATAGGAAGGAAGTGAAAAAAAAAAGGAAATAAGAGTGACCTTACTACCCGGAGAGACGGGGAAGAACAGTGAAAAGAAGAGTGAGTGATAGGAAGAAAACAGTGACACGATGATCATCATTCCGAGTCAATGGATCAATCAAACTGAAAATGTGATGGGAAGCACTCGTTTTTATTCATTTTAAGAATGCACAATCAATTAACAAAACTATATAGGCAACTTATGTACGTCATTCGATAGCCCAATTCATCAGATAATACGGTACCATATATAGAAAATACTGCTAGTACTAAATTACGTGTATAGGCTAAGCTAGAATACATGTTTCTCCGCGATTTAAAAGTGGTATGGGCAAAGCAATATGTTTTGAATATCTGTCTGTTCATAACCAGCGTAAAAACATGAGTAAAAAGAGCGTCAACTCTAGGATTCCGGTGACAAGAAAGAGCATTATCATCATGATTCGGTATAGGCTACATGACATATACAACATGTAGACGTGCATAAAATCACATATATAAAGGTATTTTATACATTAAAAAAAATAACATGGTCTCGATATCTGCCAAACTTCTTCTTTACGATATTTTTAACATGTTATCTGACATTAATTACCAATAATTTCATCAATGCAAAGTATTTCATGTAATTTGGTGAATATTCACAATTGTAATTTTATTCGTTATGTATTTAATCTCAGTAAAAACATGTATTAATCTGTTATTGTACTGCGAAACACGTTTTCCAATAAAACTTTAATGAAATGAAATGAATTGAATTGAGCTACCGTTAATAAGGTATTCAAGAAAATCCCTCATGTACACGTACTAATTTCTGCATCTGGGTCAAGAGAGACCCTCGTCGAAACCTAAGCGGCATACATGAAATACACGGGTATAATAGCTATATATACCTGTACTCCTTGCAGAATTTTCGACAAAAATGAACCTCAAAAATTTCAATAACATTTATTTAGCATTATTATTTACAGAGACCTTTTTAGAGGTGAACTGGCATTAAAAGTGACTGTTTATAATTCACAACGTAACGTCACCCTTTTAATTTATTGTCTAAAGTGGGGAGTAATTTAGTAACTATGTGAATAGGTGCCTCAGTAATAGAGAAGATGAAGGGAAACAATACGAACCAATGTCGTACAATGCAATCGACATGGTATTCATAGGGTTTTTTCTGCTGACGCAATCAGAAATGATAATGATGACGATGATAAATGGTTATGAGAATGATAACAATTCTGATAACAATACTGGCTAAAGTTTAGAAAACTATCATCATTGTAACATAACCATGCACTATAATGCTGTTTCTCAAAATATATACTTACGGCCTACAAGAAATGTTACAAGTTGACAACACAAGTGGCAACGTGTGACGTCTGTACGTTTCAACAATACTAGTTACTGTCAAAAGGAGTGCTCGTATGATTATGATAACAGATTGAGAATGTAGATAAATGAACATGTATAAGACAGAAAATAAACACTAACAAAAAATGTAATACAATTAAAATATCACATTATTCAATCACCTACATGTTAGTCAAATTTATACATTACATCATTCAGCTCCACTGATCTACCCCCACTACAGAGTATCATTTATTAAAAAACAAATTCATTGTCAATACTGAGTTACAAGTTTAACGACTTTGAAAAGTAGATCCTTTTGTAAAGTTTATATAAAATAATAACTAGTTTGTTTTTTTATCAGAAATCAGCTTGAATTGTACTCTTTTTGCAGGGCTGTCAAATCAACTGCATAATTTTCTTCAGTTTATAGGTTTGTGATGTTCTTCATGAATGACCTGAAAATTCACGACTGGAAACAGACTTTATCCCTTCTCAAGTTACACTAAAATAATGAAAATTCCGAAGGCAAACAAGTCAGTCGATAAAACGAAAATATAACTTTGCGCGATAAACTGTCATTGAAAGTTACACATTCGCGGGGGTGAATAGAATATATTCTATGTGTTACATAGCGCAAAGCCCACTTGATCTCTTCTTGTTATTCTATCAAGAAAATTGTAAAAATACATTAAATTAGAAACTATATCATTATGATCTGGCATCCGGCAAGTGTAAATGGCAAGAAATGGCAATGATTACCAGTAAGATACTGTTCTTTGGATATTAAAAAGCACAGCTCAAATTCTATATCAATAGTACTCGATAAACTTTATGAAGAAAACCGACTTCAAACTTGCTGTTTTACTTCCTACAAGATAGTGCTTTAATTAATTTCACAAGTAATAAGTTAAAAGTTTGATGCCACAATAATAACATTTTAATACTGAGCTACAATAAACAATTAAAAAGCGCATAAGTTCTGGAATGCATTAATTTATGGTGATCATTCATTATCAGTGTTTGCATAACCTGCATAAAATGTTACGGAGACATTCATTACAACAAATCATTTGTTTAACAATTACACGATAAGTACTCTCTAATTATTTCAGAAGAAAATTTTCAGAAGAAAATAACAAATGATTAGATTATAATGCTACTTACTCTATTAGAAAAAAAGTTTATCACAAAACAAGTACCATCCCCATTACAGGGGAAAATATCGTTTGCTTTATGGTAACCAACAATCAAAAGTTACAAATTCACCGTCATTCACAATTTGCAATCTAACTATGCAAGAGGATAGCGCCAACAAAGGAAACTGTATAAATCATAAATATATCTCATTACCTCCGATAGATTAACTTTTAGTTTAAATAATGCTTGGTGAAAATGGTATTATAATTATGATGTTGAATGTCAAACAAGATAATGAATCACGGTTATAAAACTATCGGTTTGAAACCTTAAACCTTTCAGCTTGACCATTACGACGGCCCTTCTATTCTTTTATGACATAAAATAAAGTGTTTGCCTTTCACAGATGGCAAATATTATGTTTCATTATAAAATTAATGAAACTACTGTATATCAACCCAGCCTATTTTCAGATCGAATGTGAGTTGTTAAATCCCATTATCTTTGGTATACACTTAAAGCAATTGTATATATACACGGCATTCTGTCATGGCGGACAAATGCCTCATGCACACGATGCATCAGTTTCATGACGTACGACTGCGTCAGCCTATTTTCAGATCGAATGTGATTTGTCATATCCAATTATCTTCGGTATACATTAATGGCAGTTTGATTCAAGTAACGGCATTCTGTCATGGCGGACAAATGCCTTAAGCACACGATGCGTCAGTTTCATGACGTAGGACGGCGTCAGCCTATTTTCAGATCGAATATGAGTTGTTACATCCCATTATCTTTGGTATACACTTAAAGCAATTGTATATATACACGGCATTCTGTCATGGCATACAAATGCCTAACGCATACGATGCGTCAGTTTCATGACGTAGGACTGCATCAGTCAACGACTGGCGCGGCATTTGACGAGCTATGTTAAAGTGATATGGTGGGCAAGTCCGAGCTATTTTGTCTCATACGTTTTGGACCACATAAAAGATAATTAGTATTTCCGATGATTTATTACTCAAGTAGCCCTGCTACTGGATCTCTATCAAAATTATATGAAGTACATTGATACATGATTATAGTCCTAACTCCCCAATAATTGGTAACGTATGGGACATCATAGCTAGGACTTGCCCTTGTACAATATATGAATGCAAAATTATGAAAGTGCAAAAAATGCTTGTTATCATTGACGCATGCAGTAATCATTACCTTTCATAGGCTTGGTAAGTGCAAGTCATAACACAAGAAGAAATGACACACGCATGCAACGGACATGAATGAATTCACACCGACTTATTCTCGCCAACGTTAACGACCACGTCGTCATCTACGGGACTCGGCGTCGACGGTTTTTACGATGAAGTTGTCGAAGTAGCTGGAGACTCTTGAGTAGACACCTGGGGCAGGGTCGCCTGGGTTCCAGCAGCCATACCCAAAGCTGGTCACCCCCAGCACGGTCCAAGCATCACTGATACTGTCCTGACACACCAAGGGACCGCCGCTGTCACCCTAAAAGCATACAGAGTTACGAAAGTTGTTTAAAACGTTTTTAAACATTGGTGACAATCTTTTAGTTCCTTGGTAGTCATTCTCTTTAATATTTTACTTTCCCGGTCCAAGGCAATCAGCATAAAAACAGCAATTACCAAGAATGAGGAAATACTCTAGAAACATCTATAAAAAAAACTTTTCTTCTAATAAATGCACTTTCAGCCTTTTCCGCATATTTCTTTATTCTGATATGAAATTCATAGGCCTACACCACAATGGATTTGGGGAGGGGTGATACCAAGCCCGGTGTTGTCACTCTATATTCAAAGGTGTAACCATGATCGTTCGGCAACCCAGAAGTTGACCCCTATTTCGCGGTGTTTCAAGTACATTTTCAGCTATTTCAACTCCTATTTGGCACAAAACGGGTACAAATTGGCCTCTTAAAACACCCTTATTTTTCGCATTCCAAGTACTTTTACTAAACTTTCAAATTCAATTCACGTTTGAGTCAAAAAAAGAAAATTGCAAACAAGGAATAGAAAAAAAAAAAAAACACAACACCTATTTTTTTTTTCAATTTCGAGTACAAGCTCAAAAACACCCTTTTTTCGATTTCGAGTACAAGCTCATGAAAACAACCCTTTTTTTTCCAAAATCGCGTACATGCTCAAAAAAGACCCCTTTTTACGCGAAATTTCGAACGATCATGCGTACACGAAGTCAATACAGAGTGACAACACCGGGATACCGAGTTCATCTTCATGATCTTATGCTTGACCTACCACTGGCTGACGGAAAAAGTGGTGGTGGTGATGGGGGGGGGGGGGGGGGGGGGGGGGCATGCCATTTACCTTACAGGTATCCACTTGCCAGTCAGTGGAGACCGCGCAGATCATGTCTGACGTCACTTGATGTCTGGCACCGTAGTCCTCGGAGCAATTCTGACGAGGCACCAGGGGCGTACGACCTTCCTGCAGTACCGTGGATTCCATAACTGTCACGTGAAATTCAATAAATTTTCCTTTTTCAGTAACCAGTCTTAATTTTGCATAAAATAATCTCACACATAATAAGCCAATTAAGTCCAATACTGAACACAGTATCCGATTTCACGGATCATAAATGAATGAGTTGCGTCTCATGAAATGAAGAAAACTTTTTATTTTCATAGAAATGAGCGCTTGATTGCGTTCTTGCAACTGTCCCTTTTCATTTGTCAATTAATAAGAACTGCATACCATCCAAAAGATTTGGAGACGAACATTTTTTTTGATAAATCAAGGTGCATTAACTGGAGAGCAGTTCCGTTATAAAATTCTTAAATGATAAACAACAAATTAATTATCCTATCAGCCTCTTGATAGCTTGAGGTGAGAAAAAATATCCTACTTTTAGATAACCAGGGATTATCAATACTCACACCCTGCGGACGTGGCTCCCCATCCAGTGACGTAACACTTGGAGAAATCGTCTAACTCATTTCTGCCTTCATTCAAACAGGCTGGCGAAACGCCCTTGCTTTGAAATACCGGTGGGTCGAATCGGATGAGGGCGATATCGTTGGCAAAAGTGGACGAGTCAAAGTCGGGATGGATGAATGTCTCCAAGCTCTCCCTGGTCACGTGATATTCTGAGGGTTCTGTAATGGAAGTGTCTCCCATGGTGACAGAGCTGAGTGGACGACTACTTGTGACTGTAGATCTGATGCCAAGAGGTAGAGAGGATAAGAAAAAAAGTTTTTTGTCATGTTGGCGATATGCTCCCAAACATCAAGCTGAACAATGCAGTCTTATGGACTAGAGAAACTATTTAATTCAAAGCTAACGATTTGTAGAGATATAGATCGCCTGCACTTAAAAACTTTATGCCAAGTTTTGCCAATTCAAGCAGACGTTCCCGTGATTTCTTGGAAACCACAATCTCTCTTCATTTTTTAAGAGTAAAAAATCTAGTACGTTAGGAGTCCAATTATGGATCATTCCGGTTTGGACTCTGGAGTTGAATTCACTTCAACCATTACAGTAAAATCCTCTACAAAATTAGGGGTTGAATGTCTTTCTTCAGAATGGAATCCACTATTTTTTCCAAACCGAAGTGATCAACACGACTCTCTGAAGGTAATATCCTCTACGGTCCTTTCAGCGAGGTCGTCTTCGATCATTGACTTAATGCATCACTTACACACAGTGACCTGCAGTAAGTAGCCACTGGTTGCTGATCAGAGTGGCTCCACAGAGGTGGTTACCACCCTCGTCCCTCAAAGACACCATCCAGGGCCACGCCTCGATTGTGGTAGGGCGCCCTCCCGATACCCGAGTGTCTCTACCAGGGTGTGGAACCTCCCCACGACGACCACAGATCGACGAGGAGACGTTGGTTTCAGTACTGGGCGAGGTGCCTGTTGGGATAGCAGAAAAAGATGTGAAATAACGGTAAGTTATCATGATTAGCCAAGCTGTTCAACATGGTAATATTAAACAAAATTTCACCAGTGGAAACGTGAGGAAATCCGATGAAACTGAATACTGAACATCCTGCCATTATTTCCCCCCCCCCCCGAAGCTTAAGGCAAAAATAATATTCAGCGTTGCAGATCATTATTGTTTTATTTATTTATTTATTTATTTTTACAGACGCATGAAGGACGGAGCCCGTGGCGCAAGTGCCCCCATGAATTTAATGGAGAAACAATAAGAAGAAGTAAGGAATCTGAAAGGCAGTGTAAGAAAGAAAGGACATGACCTCCCGCGCGCACACCCTTCACTTGAGAGTCTTGTCTCCATGCATTTCATTCACCTTTACATGCAGTAAGACCGACATTCCCCTATATGACAACTCCTAAATAGTTGGACCCATGCCACGCCACTGGAGAGAAATGCCCCACTCGGACCAATTTCAGACAAGGGATATTATCTCCTCTGCACAATCTATAATGATAATCCTACCACAACATATAACTGGCTATAAAACAGGTGATTAAAGGAGAGAAATAGATACTGCTTACACGTAAAGAGGCCAGGAGATCAAACATTTCAAATAGCAATTACTGCGGTATCACATATCTTGCGACTGGGTAAAAATAGACCCCGCCCAAATCAGGACGAGGTCATAATGATGAACTGGGGGTAATGACAGCAACAAAGTCTGTCAGCATTGAGCGAAACTTACATTTGATATCATTTTAACAGTTCAACTTCTCTCGAAAACCCAACAACCAAAAACTAAAGAAAAGCTTTCATGTTTATTATTCGTAAATAATCGTTCAGTTTCACCTGGGGTCGAAAGCTTACACTGCACTGCCATTTCAACTGATAATTATTTATGGCAATTCAAAATCTAAATCACTAAAATTGTGCACTGAATCATTTCGAAATTCTTCCACAATTTGGCCTTACATTATTATAGTTGGATCATGTGGTATGCAGGGGCCTTTAACACAGTCAATATGCTATCTCCTTGTTCAGCTGGGTTCTACAGCATGGAGATATTCGGAGACCATGAATCACTTTCTAATACAAAGGGAACTTCTCAACCGCTATCAGGTTTGTATCATTTGATATACTGAGGGCCTCGTTCCTCAAACGTGACCCTGGCCATAACTCACATGGTTCAGAAGATCGGGTACAGACACAGGTCACAGAATATCACCCAGAGCTTCGATTACATCTAAACAACGCCAAATAGCATGTGACTTAGAGTCTATCAACGTGACTTTAATCTATTGTTTATTGAATTCATACTGCCTTGGAATACATCACGATGCAAATGCAGTATCATCACCCATACTCCCGACCTACTTTCACGACTTACTGCCTGCAAGGAGGAAAGTAGTAAAGTCGTCCAGGTATGATACTGTAATGACCATGAAAAAGAGACAATTACCTTAAAGTTCTCATACAGGTATCATCTCTCGCAGTAAAACCATTCGATTGATTCCAATACAAGTAGTTACGTCACTGACTGATGGGGTCGCTGGCGGATGGCGGATGGGGGGGGGGGGGGGGGGCGCACAACCGACCTGTGCCCCGTTTTCAACCCACAGTGTTAACTATTTTAACCTGAAGTACAACTCTTCCCTCTACTACCCCCCCCCCCCTCCCCCCGAATGTAGCAGCCACTTTACAAACCTCCGACTTAGGCACCTGAAAATGTGAACCCCCCTTATTTCTAGTTCATAGTTCATAGTTCAGTAAAACCATTCGATGATGGGGTGGCTGGCGAATGGCGGATGGGGGGGGGGGCGCACATGCCCATGCATGGAACAATTTTTTGTACTTGTCAAGAGTTTTTCAAGTTTTTCACTCAATTAGCACACCGAAAAATCAATTTTTCCTTGTAGGAGATTTTTTTTTTCTTTCGGAAATATGACCATTTGATACTCCTCTTTTAAAAAACAAATCCCAGATCTGCCCATGCATGGAACAACAATGTCGTGAGGAAAAAGTAGAGGTTTTTGTATCGAGGTGTTGTGTTAACTCGGAACTGTTGAAGAGGAAACTCGTGTTATTGTGGATTATTTCTTGTCTCCATTTTCTTGATCCTATACAATACACTGAATACAGATAATGCTTTCTGTTTTCCGCTTTTATAGAAAAAAAAATCTAGGTCTCACCTTCAACCATGGAAGGTTCCTTTGCATACATATGGTGGTCATCTGAAAGAAAAAACAATGGGTATATACTCATGAGGTTCAGATTCATTCCAACTATAAAATGAAAAAACAAACAAAAAATACAAAAGAAACGAGGAAAAAGTATCGAGGAAAGTCTGCTAGGGTCAATGGATCAAAGTCATTTACAGTATTTATGAGTAGAAATGCTCTTGACATTCCTAAAATTGTGAGGAATGAAGCATAATCATTTTACTTCATAGGCTATCACTTAACATATTACAAAGGAAGGAATGAATGAATCAACCATTTATAGTTCAAATAGGTTGTTGATAAAACTAAACAATAACGAAACTCATTCTTATATTCATCATAAAAATATGAAATACTGATAATAATGCAAGGAAAACGATGCCAATAAAAATCAAACTATGAATGACAGAATTCGAACTTTTGTTGACCCAGCGCTATTAATATGTAAATAAATATTATTTCACCTTTAAAAACTAGAAAGAGAACGAGGAGAACCACGGTGAGCGTCACAAATGAGGAGAAAAGCATCCAGGGGATGATTCTCTTGCTGTCATGGCAACAGATGCGGTGACGATGCGATCCCGAATTCTGCTGGCCCTCAACATCCATCGTGACCTTGCGGGGTTCTTCAGGAGGAGATTGGGTGGACATGTTTTCTTCAAACGTTGCTGGTTTGGTGATTGATCAAGGTGAATCAGCTAGTTCATGAGAACCTGAAGAATATTTTGATGGAAATATGATTATTCCAAAACTTGTATTGTAAATAAAATAAACATAAACAAAAACAAAAACAAAATTCAAACACAACAGTACACCAGTAACAAAACATGATATACTGATCCTAAAAAGTTAGGGTGATGAAGTCTTTTCTGTCACTCGACTTGAGAAAGTCCACAGGAGTGGATATGTAATCTTCGCTGCTATATTTTACATGGGTGGAAGTTTCAACTATAATATGTTAAAACATAATGTAGATTAAAGTCGTAGTCTCTTGATTAGTGACCCCAAATCATTAGCCCATAATTATGTCACTTATACGGATATCATGGAAATTGAGTGTAATCAAAGAAGAAGGGGACATCATATCTCACAATAGTTGACAAGTGTCGTTACCAATTCCTGTGGATAATTTTGACGATTTATTTCCTAAAAATTTTGCAGGGGTATAATACATTCTACATTGCCACATATTTTCTGAGCCTTTGCACAGTCGACATAACCATTTGATTACCAATTAACTACTACGTACTACTACTATATAGACTATAATACCATCCATAACATAATTGCTTCTGTTACTAAGATTCCTGCTAGTACTACTACTACATCTCTTTCTCCTTCTCTTCCTCCTTCTCCTCCTATTTCCACTCCTGCTCCTCCTCCACCCTCCTCCTCTCGTTGTTGTACCATTAATACTATAGCACTGGCTCCTTATTCGCTGAGTTTAGAGACATTATGCCATGTGAAGGAATAATCAACATGGCCGACACCACAAAGCTTTGAACCATGACCTAGTCCATATAGACAGATGGCTAAGATAAAATGAGAATGTCATTCTATCATGACCATCCGTCTATTGTTCATGAAGCTCGATCATGATACATGTATATCGAAGGTTCATATTCAGCACACGGCTCGTAAGACAAAACCCTGAACAGCACATGGCCATGTTTCGTTCATCCGTAGTAATTCAACTGTATCCGTTGAGGAATAAAATAAACTTCGAGATGAAGAAGCAGGGGCGGCGTCATGGTATTTTGATAGGGGGTGGCAAGATGACCCAAGGGTGATTTTTTTTAACGTTTTAAATGAACAAATAGGGTTATTGAATATAAAGTTGCATGCCCCTGCCCTCTCTTCCTAATACTCTTCTTTCTTCTCCTTCTTCATTTTTTTTATCACTTGAAAATCATGGGAAGGGGGGGGGGGGGGTCGCCCCCTGCTCCCCTGCAGCGCCGCCCCTGTATACGTTACGTATACATGTACCAGATAATTTTGAGATGAAAATGGACAAAGAATGAGGAAGTATAATGTTATGCATATCAGTGAACCTGTGATAACTAAGTTAAATAATGATATGCATGCAAACCTCACCGTTACGTTTGTAATTCGATCACGATGCTCGTATACTATCACATTTGCATCATAGCTGTAGTTTCTATTCGCAATGTGCTAAAATTTTCGCCACTTTTATTGTCGGAAAGACTTATATTTTGTAGGAGGATATGAAGTCTTAAATATCCAGATCACATAATTAAAGTGAGAAAAGCTGTTCATCGACGCACAGCAACAAACAAAACAAAACACAACAGAACGAAAAGAAACAGACGAACAAAACAAAACATGCACCACACAACAGACAAACAATACAACAAAAACTAATAAATAAAAACCAACTAACGAAAACCCCTTTAACCCCCCTCCTCTGCACAAGTAATAATTAAAGATGAGCGAGTGTATTATTGGAATGATCTCCATATTCCATAATATGCTGTTTATCTCAACTGTCCATACTCAAAAGAACCCAAACCTACACCATCGCCATTCTGTTTCTTTTGTTTCTCTTATACTGTTCTTGAAGGACTGGGGAAGATCATTGCAAGCGAAAAAATGATCTGCTCCTTCCCCCTTCATTCTCTCTTTCTCTATCGTTTCAGACGCTCTGCCTGATTATACTTTATTTTTGCCACAATAAAAATAAAAAAGGATTTATTATAGCCATTTATCAATTCATTAATCAGTATTCATATTAGTCATTTATTTATTTACATGTCTGGTATTATGTACAGACTTAATTGATTACATGTATTAAAGACTTGACGGAAGAAATACCCTCATCTAATACACTCAAAATGAGAAAGCTCTCAAATGCTGTGCATTCTGCCTGTGATTTAAACAAATTAGATGTATATTTTTCTGCAAAATTTTTTCATGATCTCGTTTTATAACTCTTTTCTTCCATTTTGTTTTATATCAATGCATTTCTGATTTTCACTCAATAAAAATTTCATCGGTATTATTTTAGTACTTTCATTATATTAATTCTTGAAATATTGAAAACTCTTTCCTCATGCGTGATTATTTCACTAAAAATGATTATCTCGCTCTAAATTACATTTGCTGTAAATGAGAGGGAAGAATAGAAAAATAAAAAGCTGAAGTTTAATACTAATACATTAGTATTAAAATTAAAATCTTTATTTCAACATCTTTATATATTTTAAATATTAGTATTAAAATTAAAATCTTTCTTCTAAAATCTTTACTGCCTACAGAAAAAACACATAATTCTGAAAAATCAGTCGTGTTTATTCTCTTTGTGGCTGTAATCTTAGCAACTGCCGACCATGCCGACTCGACTTGCATGTTGCCACTGATAAATTTTATTTACATACTGGCAGGCTAGTAGAATCCAAGTACGAGTTTTGGTGGTTCTTAATATACCCTATCTTACAACTGCAATATGGACGAAAATGGTTAAAGATAGATCCTGTCATTTCCAAGATGAAATGTATTCATCCAAAGTTTTTATGATTGCGATAACCATTCTAACCGCTGAAAAAAATAATGCCTCCGGCAACCACCTACGGTGGGCGGAGGCATAAAGACCCGGGGGGGGGGGGGGGGTCACTCTCCACATGGCCTGCTACGCACCCGCGTCCAGAAAAAGCGTCGAAAAGGGTCCCGTTTCAGGCACTCAGGCGTCGTCGACGTCTTTGGCAAAAAGGGTTGCTTTTCAGCACCATTCGCTGGTAAATCGCCTTTTAGGGTAGCCTTTTCTCACTCTTTCACGCCATTTAGGGTTGCTAATTTGGTTATGCAGATTACGCCATTTAGGGGTGCAATTTTAATCTACGCCATTTAGGGTTGCAAATTTAGGCAAATTTGAACATACCTACGCCATTAACACCATAGGGATACAAAATAATCCTCGCACACGCCGGCGCGGCCAGCAGCACTTATGAGAGTAGGCCTACAGTCCCCAAAGCTAGTCTCTTACACCCGGCTCTATACTAGGCAGCGCGCGTTACCATACACACGCCCATAGGTCGCAGAGGATGCTATGCTATGGCTATGCTAATCATCGATTCTAATGCAACCATTCCGTGCCTGTTTGAAGCGACTATGCTCGGCTGCACGGCATGCATTTGCACCATCGATATTTTTAAAAATGGATAAAGCAACAGTGCCCTCGTTGGAAGCCGACCACAGACACCGGAAACACTTAAAAGTGCCACAATTTCTTTTTTTATATCTAGCATTTTCCAAACGTCTCAAAACACATTATTATGGCATCTTGAGTTTCATTTGACGGAAATTTTATTACCATAGAAGAGCTGTTTATTGGTGAGTAAATATATCAGGTCTGAGAAAAAGTTTTACTCGTGTGTACTTTAACTGGTTTTCTTTCGTGTTGTTATTCCTAGAGGCTAGCCCCATATACTGTTAATTGTGTTGTGTTTTTGAATTCAAGTCAGTAGTGGCCTAGCGTTACTTACATGTAGATCTATCCTGTCCTTGATTGACCCACTCACGGGAGTGATAGCTTGACTTTTCTTTGTGTACAGTTCAATGCAAAAACAAAATTGCATTTCTGAATGAATAGACTAGTAATATATTTCAGCTTAATGAATTATTTAACCACAAATGATAGGTGCAAAAATCACACGAGTAAATTTTTTTTTCTCAGACTTAAAAAGGGTAAGTCCACCCTAGAAATTTTACTGTTTCAATAAAAGGAGATAAATTTGAACAGCATTTTAAAACAGAAATGAGCAAAATATGGAGTCTCTGAGGCGTCGCAAGAAATTCGAACATGCTTGATTTTTTTTTTTTTTTTTTTTTTTGGGGGGGGGGGGGAGACTTTTACAGTCTCTGCAAAGTCTCCGCGACATCTTCGAGATGTATCCATTAGTTGCGGAGACTATATCCGCGACTGCTGAGACGTCTCTGCAATATCTCTGAGACGTCTCTGAGCCATCCCAGTGACGTTGTGGAGATCAGGAGGAGACCAGAAAGACTGATGAGACGTTGCAGAATGCAGAGACGTCTCTGCGACTCTACCTGATGATGTTTGACCCACTTTAGAAACCGCGTGACTGAATGCATGCTGACATTCCTCCTGGCCCAAGTCAGGTGCATGATCCTGCAAATGCTCCATTATAATTATTTTGAAACTTGTCTCAGAGACGTTTCTGTTGGTGAGATAGGGCCTTTATACCCGGGGGGGCCACTCTATGTACAACACTGTAACCATGCTCGTGCACACCCTTTCAAAAAGTACCCTTCACTAGGATTCGCGGAGCTCAAAAAAGCTACCCTTAACTAGGATTTTTTCTCTCCAGCATACCCTTAACTAGGATTTTTCTCTCCACGTATACCCTTAACTAGGATTTTTCTCTCCACGCATACTTCAGATTATGCAAAAAATGACCCTTAGCGCGGATTTAGCGCTGAAAAGACCCCCTTTTTCTCTCAAATCGGCGATTTTGATACCCTTATCGCGGATCCGCGCGGATCCGTGCTCTGCCTGAAAAAACACCCCTTATTCCGCGTTTTTGTGCACGCGCATGGTTACAGTGTTGTACATAGAGTGGCCCCCCGGGCCTTTATATAGGTATCAAATTAATCGATTTCAATGTTTACGCCACTTAGGGTATCAAATTAGGGGAATTCCCTGTTCACGCCACTTAGGGTGGCTTTTTTTCATGGGTTACGCCATTTAGGGTTGCAAATTTGGTTAATAGGTTACGCCATTTAGGGTGCATTTCTGAGGTTGTCGGACACGGGTGGGTAGCAGGCCATGTGGAGAGTGACCCCCCGGGCATAAAGAACAGAGGATGATCTTTACAAAAAAATACATCCTTAAAATTTTTAACATTATTTCGCTGAATATACTGGCAATCGGAGACATTTGCTTAACCATCTCGTCTAAATTTTCAGTTGTTTTTTTTTGTACTTAGTGGCTTCTGAGATACATTACTCGTTAAATCAAGGAGATGAAAGACTAAAATATACCCTCTGGTTACATGCAATTAAACCACTTTTATCTTTTACATGTTTTATCAGCTTTGAGATAAAGGGTAAGATGAAACTGAAAAATTCTTATATACAAAAGTAATAATAGTGTACTGCTAATATTTCCTTCTCGTTTTGTTACCGCAAGAAAAGTGAGATATAAGCAATGCAACGCAAGGTATATACAGGTACCAGCATAATTATGAACAACATCTGCGCATGACGAGATCGACACACATTCAACACACACCTCCACTGCGATGATAATCAGCTGTTTGAATATAATACTCACTTCACTTACTTACGATTGTGTGTACGTGTGTATTCCTATATCCCCGTCTAAAAGACATCAGCTGTTCGTCGCTTCGTGGATGCATGTATGTATGAAAAAAGCTCACAAAGTGCGGTGCTTCATGCCATCGAAGTAATCTACCAATCGATTAATAGAACGTTGGAATTCGATAACTTGTGATACAAAAAAGTTTTCTACAGAATGTTGTAAAACGAAGAGAATTATATAGTCCGCTGACATCCAATATTACCAGCACTTGTTCAGCGCATGCAGAATCTTCTTCCTTTCCTCCGCTCAGCTGGTATAGGATACTGGGAGTCAGATCTGAGGTTTCTGGTGACCTGGGAGTGGAGCTTGGCTGGGTCTTGGAGGCTTCGGTAACAGCTGAGGTCATCTAAGGTCACAGGGCAGGGGTCAGACGGTACCTGGTTCCCTTGACGATTAGATAAAGAATACAAAGCGCGGTTAAAAATAGATTCGGTGGTGTGACTGCGTTGCCTGGGTAATAAAAGAGGGGATCCCAGATTTGAAAAAAACAATGGCAAGTATAGATAGGCCCTACAGGCATGGGTCTCCAATGGTGTACGCTATTGCATGGAGCATGAAGAGATTCAGAATTAGAAGTATGTGTGACATGCAGCTACTATCACAACAACAACAACAACAACAACAACAACATCACAATGCATTTGTATTTATTTCATTTATAATTGAAAAACAAATTGAACATGCAGAGTGGAAGGAAGGTAGAAAGAGGGAAAGAGAAAAAGGGCGAAGAAAACGAGAAAAAAGTGAGTGAGAGGAATAGGGAGAGGGAGAGAGAGAGAGAAAGGGAGGGAGAGAGCGAGAGAGATCGAGGGGTGGATACAGTCGTGGAACAAGTAGAGAGGCTATACACATATACGTCCATTAGGAAGCAGATTATGGAGACTTTCCCCTTGAAAAACCGAACTCGAGAAAATCAGTCAGAAGATGGCGGTGTTTAAATTCTTTTTCTATATTCATTCACTGGATCATGGAAATCTGTTTGGATTAGAAAACTGGAAGCTAGGAGATGGGGTTGAAATTACGGAAGAACATTGTTCATTTCGGTGGTAAGATTTAACCTTTCTCCTTGAAAAGATAACAATCGATTCGAATCTCCAATTCCGTGACAACCTTGGAGATGTGCGTGTGTGAGTGTGCGTAATGGGGGGGGGGGGGGGGGATAGGAGGAGGGTCCTTTGATAGTGCTCCGATATATACTCTCCGGAGACAGTTGCGGCTCTCATTTCATTATAAGAATTTTAGGTTAGGTTTAGGGTTAGGCATGGGCGGAAACCTGTTTTGAAACGTGACGGGGACATCACTGAAATTTTCTGACACGTCAAGAAAAAAGAAGAAAAGAAAAAGATAAGGTTCCCGGCAATTATAGCCATCTGGGCCCCGTTTCATAAAACTTATTATCAGTATACAATCGCCACATTTCTATTACAAATATGCTCTCAACCGATCAGATGCAAGGGTTTCAGTAGCTTATATTAGTTATTGCAACTTGTTATTGATAACAAGTTTTTATGAAACGGGGCCCTGAGCATCTGTCATATACAACGCCTTTGGTTAGGTCCATCAAAAGTCTATTATTGCGATCCAATACAAAAGACTACACACACACACACACACCTGCTTTTGATGACTCCCACCATGGTACGGAACGAGGAAGAACAAAGAGGATAAAGATCGTTCCTACAAAATGCTCTTTTTGGATGGAATGCGTGTTAATCTTCATGGAGTAGGATATGTCAAGGCTACTTAAGGGCAAAATTTAATGAACCAACAAAGACATTGAAAGTTTAATGTCCTCTTGGTATACGCCATTAATTCTAAAGATTAGGCCTATACCTGGAAATTATTGTCTTTCTTCTGACTTTCGATGAAATATAATGTAATCATTATAGAGCCATATTTGACAATTATTTATTTGGTATGAGCAATAAAATTGTAAGATTTATTGCGAGCTCGAAGCATCACGCACCTGCAACGTGACAATTAACTGTTAGAGGAAGAGAGAATAAGATATGCCACCATGCACGCCTGGCCCAGACACGCATCCGAACCACTGATGCAAGATATTCACAAAGGGAGCTAGCTGACAAAAGCCCTTCTCATTCGTTGGAATTCAACGAGGAACACTCGTATACAAAGAAGACGAAGGGGTGATGACACATGTGCATAAGAAATGATGCCTCTTTCGTAAACAAGGAAAGCAATGATATTTTTGAAAGGTTTATTTTCTTCCAGTGCCATGCCAAAGACAGTAGGCCTATCAGGTTATGTGTTTTGAGTGGACATCAAATATACCGGGAATCAGAGGAGAATCAGATTTTTTCTAGTCTGAATTGTCTTCTCTGCTAATGGCTGAGAGCGCGGAAATACTGGTAAATAAATTCAGTGTAGAGGGAGAATTTTACTACGAGTTCATTCTTTTCGAATGTGTGTGCGTGTGCATTGCAAATTGTGATAAAGTGTATAACGTGTAGATGAATGTAATGACTTTGATTACAACTTTCGATTTTGGTTCATTTCGGTAACGAAGGTTGTAGTCATGCAGCTGTTTGTTTGCCGTTGTTCCCCCCCCCCCAGCATCACTGGTGCAGTGAAATTAATTTATCGGCGGTATTAATTGGCCAACACCACATAAGACATGATGCAATAAGGTTATGTACATGTTGCAATGGTATGATGCAGCAATGTCATGCTCGTGGAGCCATGTACCAAAGAATACCACATAATACAATGACATAATTCAGTAAGGTCATGCTCGTGGCACTATGGACCAGAAAATGCATCATCCCATCATCTGAAGTCCTTTATAACTGTTGCTCAAGGTGATGTACGTTTTGGCGCCATCAGAGCGAACGGAGTATAATGAAATAGATTCGAACTCTTTGATACATCCGAACCCTTTTTCGATTTAAGAAATTTCTCTAAAATCTCACTTTTGAATTGATCTAGGTAAGAAACTATATTGTTCATTACCACATTGTCCACAAACACTTTGGTGCATTTTTCACTTCTTTCTACAGGGTGAGACGGGTGAATCACTCGAGATTGGCGAGCCTACCCCTCTTCCTCCACCTACCATCGATGATATTGAAATACCACCACCCCCAGAGGAAGATGCACCCCCTCCACCAACCCTAGATGAGGACACACCCCTTGACTTACCTCCGGGGGAGGACTCAAACCCTCCTTTACCAAGCAGCGACGATGTGCCTACAGCAGGTACTTTCAAGCTTTACAAAAAGCTTTATCCTTCAGTGTAGTTTTTCCTTTCCATACATTGAAAACCTAGACATGAAGTTTACACTAACATGATCCGGCGTATTTCGATGGTCACCTTACGGTTTGCAGTCCTCCAGGTGGACAATGATGGAATATGTAGTTGAGATCAATGGTGTAGCTATGGGGAACACTTGGAAGATAACAGGACCCTCTTCCAGTTGGCCTTGCTTATTCGCATTATTTTCATTCACCAAGTACGACCGAAGCACTTCTATGAAGCTAATGCTCCGATCTGCGGTTGGACCCATTCAGGCTAAGCCAGTAGTTGTCATGCGTCATGATAATATCTTCTATGTGCTTGAACCACCCAGTTACCATTCAAGAAGAATAACTCGTTTTCATTCATGATTATCTTTAACGCCAGCTGAACACAACCCGGTAGGCCCCGAAGAGCCACAAGGTACTGCTATTCTGGATGTCTCTGCAGTCACTGATACGGGTAGCACGGGGAAAGACCAACCTCCACCCAGTGATTATGGATCACCCCTTCCTCCATACGACAGTGGGATTGAAGCCCCTTCAACCTCTACTGCTGACATGTCCGGGATGGAAGGAAAAGCTCTGCAGAGCGACTTTGATGAAATCCAAATAGAAGGTAACATAACTATATTCCAATAAGGGGAGGAAGGAAGGGGGGGGGGGGGGGGGTATCCTCATTCAAAATCTTCAAACAGTTTTTTTTTTATTTTTCAACAAATCGCACAAATTGATAACCATTTTCCCACTTGGAAAATTGCTTTTTCTTGTCCACCATTTCAACAAGTTAATTCAACATCCCTTCGAAAAGCTCTAGTAACGCAATGCCCTTTGACATTTTTGCTCGCTCATAACGTTTCCTATCCTCTTTACGATTAGTTACGTGGAAGCTTCTATCAGGGTTTTAGTTTAACAGTTTTCATCTGTAACGTTTATCTTCCACAGTTACTGATCAACACATTCCACATTATACAGTGGCAATAAACCTGTTTTCTAATTCTTCATCAGACCCTGAGGAGCAGAATGAGAGCTCAAGCGGTATCCACAACGCCAATACTCTCCCGTCAACGCGTCCGATGACGACCACCACGACGGCGACGGTCGCTAATCAGCGGGCCCGGGTCACCGGCTACGTCGAGATGTCACCGGAGGAAACGAAAGCGGAGATGCAACGGGTGTCGACGTACAGAAGAGAGGCCACCATGTGGGTGACGATCTTCCTACTTCTTGCTGGAGCCATTGCTGTCATCTTCTACTTCACCTATAACATCACCACTCTCTCCGACGGTAAAGCCCACCGCACACTATACGATCCGTCTGCGATCCACGTTTGGAAAAAATTTGTTCCAGCATTCAATATGAACATTCATACATGTAAAATCTTAATGATCAAAGTTCCGAATGGTCGTATAAATACTAAAATCGAAATTCCGAGCTACTGCGAGCCTCCCTGTTGGAAAAGAGCGAATTCAATTCCGAATCGTAGTGACGTCATAGCAATCTTGCGATGGGCTACGATTTGAGCCCGATTTGGCCTTTACACCGACCACAAGGCTTGCAGTTAATCAAAATTTCGATTTTAGTATTTCTATCATTATTCCGAACTATAAATAAGATTGAAAATTGAGTCGCAGCCGGATCGCATAGTGTGCGGTGGACGTAAGAAAGAAATAAGTTTTCTCAACAGGAAGGAGAAGAAGAAAACGAAGAAAAGGAAGAATAAAAAGCCAACAGAGGCGTCGATCCATTTTTTGGATTGGGGGGGCAAGACGACCAAGCGGAGATGAACCCACGGCTACTATTTGCACACACACACACACACACCCTCACATATATACATACATATATATATTGATATATATATATATATATATATATGGGTGTATATATATATATAAAACAATAACATAGGCCTATATCAACGTGAAGCAATTTCAAATTGTGGAAATTAGGCAACTTGCTATGTGAACCGTCCTGCTTTTTTCAATTTTGCGAGCGAGCGAAGCGAGCGAGCAAAAAATAACAAATTTCTTGTTATGAGAGAAGGGTTTAGTTAACATATAGGCATAAATGATACCTAATATATATGTATATGGTTACCTCGCTGCCGAATATGAACTCTACTTTGTCACAACGTTGGTCCATTGTTGCTGCCCTCAAACCACTCTGTTTTTTAATATTACGAGCGAGCGAAGCAAGCAAGGAAGCACACACTGTTTTTCATGGTAGATGTAGTAAACCCTTCGGCAAATTACGCTGTGAGCCAATGAAACATCTACATTATCTATTCGGTCTCATCTCACCCAATTCGTTTGCTTTTCAAAACCACTAATATGAAACGAGCGAGCGCAGCGAGCGAGGAAAAATATACCCTTTTCCATATGATAGAAGTGTTATTTCGTCATCATAATAATGTGATAAAAATGTGATATGCGCTATACAAGAACGGAATATTATTATCATCATTATCATCAGAATACACTATAAACCTGTCATGCCTGTATGATATCTAAATCATACATCCGATCACCTGTGTGCCGAATATGACACTGTTTTATCTACCTCGCTTGCAGTCCGAATCCATTCTGTTTCTACCATAGCGAGCAAAGTCAACGACCGATCCCGGTAAAATTATATGGATTCGTCCCAAAATCTTTGTCAACCACCTTGCTGCCCAAATATGATGATATTTTGGAATCTCGCTGCTATAATAATCTACTTGCTGCCCGAAATCATCTTGTATCTAGCTTTTACAAGCGAGAGTAGCGAGCGAGTTAACGAAAAATATGGTTTTGTTTTGCAGTTTTTTTTTCTTTTTATCCAGGCCGTTGTCTCCTGAAAGTTTATCTATTTTTAGGTCAACTGGCCGCTCGATTTCTAGGAGTGATATCTTGTTTGTTATATTACTTCCTATGAGTAGAAGAATAGTATAACATTAGATAGAAACACAAGATGCAAACCGATTTCCTTTCACAAGAATAGTAATTATCATCAGGCATTGGTTAAGATACTTAAATGCGAGCGAGCGAAGCGAGCGAGCGCTTCCCAGTTTCCCATTTTCTTTCTTTTCTCTTGTTTTACGCTTTCATTTCACTTCCTTCCTTCCTTTTCCTTTCTTTTCTCTTTCTTTTTCCTTTTTCCTTTTTTCTTTTTGTTTTTTTTGGTTGGGAAATTATTGGGGGGGCAAAATGATATCTTTGCCCCCCCGAAATTTTCTTTGGGGGGGCAACTGCCCCCCCTGCCCCCCCAGGATCGACGCCTCTGAAAGCCAATAGTGATAGTGAAGAAGAAGGTGAAGAAAGGGAATATGAAGAATAAGGCAATGATTATTACTGAAACATGCCGTTTTGAGGCGTAGACATGGTAGAGGGAAAAGAAAGAGAAGAACTGCCGAAGAAGGAAAAAAAGAAGAACATCAAACACAAACAAAATGTGCAGACTGTTGTACATGCCATGCATGGAAAATGTGTTTCAAACTCCATGTTGTTGTTTGATAAAAGGAAATCACTTGATGTGGATTTTGGGTAACGATAAATGTACTCAATTTTTTAATGCTTATGAATAAGTGCAATATTCAGTCAAGGAGAGAGGTGGAACGAGGTATTGGTCTAGTGGTGCAATACAAAGAGGTAATTCCAGAGAAAAGCTTGCTTTAAGAAAAACGAATTTATAACTCTTTTGTAATTAGATCAAAATGTCACTACGCCAGTTTTACAAGCTAACTTTACGCTCAATGATTGATATTATAAGAATATCTCACATTTTGTAACACTCTTTGACAGTCGTAAATAAATCATTTAAACATCTCATTTGCTAATTACTTATAAACATAACTTTTGAAAATGAATGCCTTTATCAAATATTTTGACAAACTCGGTTAATATTTTTAAAAATATCTTTCACTCTCTTTTCAGCTTCCCTTCCCGGTAAGTAGATATTTTAATCCATTAGATTCAGTTTCTGTTTTTTTTTTTAAATAAAGATGAATTACAATTGATTAAAAATTACTAAATCATATTCTGTTTTGTTTGTCTTAACTGTCTGATATGTGCATATTGGAGATTTCAAACAAACTTTCCAGACGCTCTCTACGGGCCTTGCCTTTTTGCCACGTCTGTAACAGCTATGACTTTAGCGACATAACCGTCTTGTTTTATTTTACCTTTATTATGCAAGAAGAGAGCAGATTTGAATATATAAGTTTAATTTTCATTCACTAAGGTGTCTGCAAGCGTTCTGTTGACTTCTAGTGATTTTGTAAGAGGTATTATTATCACTGCGAAATAGTAATCGGTTTTAACTTTTTTTGGGGGGGGGATTCTATGAGCAGTTGTATTTTTCACCTATAGGAGAATAGAATTGGGCTGGTATAATTATGCAAAATTCGTGATTCAAAATAAGTTATTTTAGGTTCTTAAACATACAAAATCCACCCCTTTGGAATAACATGAAATATACCATTCATTCCTCCTCCAGAGGGGGAATTCAGAGTTCGAGCAGTCATGATTCTAAATTATCCATGGGAAGATGGTTTGGCGATTTCTTCTACCTCAGCACATGTGATGTTAGCAGATAACATTACACAAGGAGTGAGTAAATATCACTGAAAGTTGATTTTAATCACCATGATCATTTCACCAGATTATTTTTCCGGAGGCATTATTCTTAAAAATACGCTGTATTGCTTTTCTTTCCCAGTATTCATTACAATTTTTATACAGAAGTAAAATCTTTTATTCTTCACTTTTCCTTGTACTACTTGTACTCCTTGTACTACTGCCAAAGTGCATTAAGTCAGTCTTTTACCACATTCAAAGATAATATTCTGTTGTGAATTTAATGATTAATTGATATTTTTTCCCGTATGCACTTCATCACTGTTTATTTCCCACTTTTTTTATACTATCTCCTTACACTATCTCATTCCTTCTCATCTCCAGTAATAGATTTATAGTGGAAGTAGTCGGCATTCGTGTTTTAAATGAATTAACTACCTTTAACTACCTTCGCTCCAATTCTTAGATGAATTCAACGTTTACGGATCAAAGTTCAGCATTCAAAGATGTCTTCCAGGGAACAGATATGATTTATTTTTCGTGAGTTTTATTTATTAGAATTTCCTTTAGAGAGCTAATTATTTGGTGAAATTTTTCTGAACATAAGAATTCTTTATTTCTTTTAAAGCCAGAGCGAACTGGCACCCTTGTATGGGGTTTTGAAATAGCGCCCTCTCAGTCCTAAACTGCTGATTTTGTCCCCTTTTGCTCACAGCATGCTCTATTCTGATCAATGAGAGCTTTATTTTTTTTTAGTAACATGTGTTAAAATGTATTTGTATTCATACTAAGGAAATTCACGAGAAGCCACAAAGGATATAATGTTTCAAGAGTCTCTGGTTTTGAGTAGCCGTAACTTGGCGCTGTTGTAAATACATAGGGTCAGTTCACTGTTGCTTTAAAGGTCTTGCTCAATTCTCATACGTGTTGAATGAAATTAAAATGTTATGATTACTTCTAATCATCACAATAAGAAGGCGTAACAATAAGTCAACATTTCTCTCTGATGATTATTCTCACACTCTAATCATCCTAATGTTAGTAATCATTCGGAATAATCCGATGTGGGTCTGAATGTCACTACTTTGAGGTTCATAAAAAGGTTTCAGTTTCGGATTTTTTTTCTCTCCTTGGTACGCGTATATCATGTTTGTTTTGTTTGTTTTGTTTTTCAATGTTGCCATAGTGATGAAGATGGCAGTACTCGTGTATCGTTCCAGTGTGAATTCGGCGGCCCTCCTTCAGACGATATCGAGACTAGACCTGCCTTCAGTGAACTCTTTGTCTCTGAGTTGGAAGACGGATTTGATGCCGGGAACTTCTATGACCTCGACTTAAAGGCCGACCAACCCGTCGATGTTGTCCAGTTTGCGGTATGATCCTAAGAAACTGATGTACTCCGCAGCTAAACTCGATCCACACCACCAAACGACTCCAAATCGACTACAAAGCAATCGTTTCTTGATCATTTGGGATAATGTACTTTGTTCGGTGTCTTTCCGTTCGGTTTCCTCAATTCTAGCCGGTTGACAGAGGTATTACAGCATTGTACAACTTGAGAATCGGAGAAGATCAAGTTAGTTGGAACCACCGTCGATGAACATCATCCCACCGATCGACCCTTTCTCTGCAAGACGATTGCATATGTCACCGCGGAGCATCTCTTCTTGGTGGTCTATATGAGAAGGGAAAACACTCTAATTTCTGCGGAGTCAAATTTGACTCGGAATGGCGTCAAATGGGAGTCAACTCTATTCGGAGTTAAAGTGACTCTTTTTTCCTAATTAACTTGACTCGTAATGGTGTGGCGTCAACTGAGAATCGACTTAATTCGAGTCAAGGTAACATCATTCCGAGTCAATCCGAGTTACTTCAACTCTGAATAGAGTTGACTCCAGCTGACTCCATTCCGAGTCAAATTTGATTCCTTAGAAATTAGAGTGTACACACAGATCACAAACTTTGCACCTTCAACAAATATAAGACAACTAGGATAAGATTATTTAGTTAATACTGATTGATTACGATTTTATAATTTTATAACCATGATTTTTTTTTTTTTTTTTTTTTTTTGGGGGGGGGGGGAGGGGCATGATATGAATTAATCTTAGTAGGCCTAAGCCTTTCAGCGAAAGAAAGCTATATTTTTTCTTCAAAATAATCCATTTAGCATGTATATAAACGGCTTGATGCAAGAGGTCAAAGGAAAAGAGATACTAGAACGATAAATAAAAGATGAATTTTCCTTCCATCTTGATATTTCAGAAGAAAATTGTATTAACTATGAAACTTATCTTTCACACATTTTTACTTCCAAGGCCAATTGATGAATTAACGTACATTATACATCTCACTATAGAACTGCGATAAATATATATACATGTATATATAGCTCATTGCCAAATGCAACGGGAAAATAGTTTATGTTGGTATTTTGCGCGCTTTATTGAAATTTTCGCTCACGAAATTTCATTATTATATATTCATAATCTTGTGCACCCAGTGAAATTCATTCAAGCAGTAGGACAGCTTTCTTTGATACACAAGTTGTCGGGTAAACAAGAAAATTCTAAAACTTATATAGATGATCTTTTCAAAGTAAACCAATTATGTACTCGTACTGGATATATTACAGTCGGCCAATAAAACAAATATGAGTCCGTGTAGCAGATCAAAAAGCCAGGCCTATAAGGAATTGAGATGAAGACACTGCTTCCAGGAATAATGAAAAGAATACTGATAAGTACGAAAGACAGGTTATTCTTTTTTTCCCTGTTATTTTCTTTAAAAAAAAATTGTAGTTGGCATGTGAACTGTTTTGTTGTCATTGTATCCTTTGCCATGAAAAGGCTTACTCATATATTATTTATGTATCATAATTATGTTGCCCCACCAACGTAATCTGCATGGGGCATTTTCACTAGTTTTGTTTTTATTCAGTGATATTATCATGAGATCTTCGAAATGATATTTTTTGTGCATTCTGCAAGGTCATGTAGAGTTTAATATGTATTCAAGTTCCCTTTCCTGTGATGAGCAATCATATTTTGACATTCATTTATTATGTTTACAATCAGTTGTTTATTTATTCAAACCATTTTGCGATTTTTGTTATTATTATATTAAATGCATTCACGATATTTTTCTTTGTGTATTTCTTTCTGACTATTTGACAATATACTCATAAACAAAGGTAAAACTAACACGATAAAAACTACTTTCGAAAAATCGACTTAGAGCAACTTCAGTAGCCCTGTCTATCGCCTTTAGAAATGTGCGGACTTTACAATGGCTTATTACGTAATCCGAACATGATTTGTATGGGCAGTACAACACTTGAGTTGATTTTTTCGAAAGTAGTTTTCATCGTGTTAACTAATGAAATTTGATACTTTTGCTTAATGCAGAGCTGCGTTCAAGAAGATGATTCAAGATATACAACCATTTATTAATAATCATTCATTTCTGTATTTACTTTTTAAATAGCATCGTATACTTTGAAGTAAAAATTTAGAGTCCTACGATTAGCAGCCAACAGCAGCCAAGAGCCGCTGCCATCATGGCCATGAGCACAGCAGATATCTAGTCGAAAACAACATATAGAAGCAAGTCGAGAACAATATCTAGAAGCAACTAAGAGACAACTAGAACTAAATTAGATATTGCTGAGGCTATTCTAACGATTTGATGCATAATCGACGAAAATGATTGAGTTCAGGACCCAAATTATGAAAAGGAGAAAGTAATTTCGAATGGATTAAAACACAATAAGCTGTTGATAATATCAAATTGGACTTGTTACACATAGGCGCCGCCAGAGGGAGCTAATCATTTAGTAACGATATTCCTGATAGAGAAAATATGAAAGTTTCATAACTTTCTGTCCTTGCTTTGGCGAACACTTTTTGATGAAATATGGTTTAAAGACGCTCCTTCGAAGCTACACGATAGACTCTTTCTTCTTCTTCTACAATTTCAGTAACCAAGAATTGTATTTGCTTTTTGCAGTTTTCAAAAACCCAGAAGTTCAATGAAATAGAAAATAGTGCCAAAAATTGAAGAAAATCATTCCTTTTAATGTTCCGACCGGATGCAATACGATGGATCGAATTTCACGATTAAAATATACACGAATGAAAAAAGGGAAATGCTCGTAGATGAACTTTGTCCTGCATGGATTAATGGGATTTAATTTTAAAAAGTGCAAAACAAGTCACATGACGCATATTCGGTGGATAAAAATCCGATAAATCATGCCATATTTGTAAGGAAACCAAGAAATTAATAACAGTCATAAAATGGATAAATAGTAGAAAATATATTCCTTATTCGAGTTAACGCTCCATTTTTTTGACATAGTGGGTGAGGGGTCAAAAGATCAGTCTACCAGAATAGGATCCTGATAACAACTCATGGCGACTCGTCTATCCAAATCAGTCTTTGTATGCACATAATCAGGAATATAGGTTTATACAATGAAGCCTTAGATGAGTAGGATGAAAAGGGAAAAGAAACAGACGGAAACAGAGGCGCCTCTTTATCAAATTCGGCAATTACTACTCTAGCTGCCATGTCTACTGAATTGTAACAAACACCACTGTCGGCACGCAGCAGAAAAGCTCCATGTGTCAACAATTTTTTTTATACGGCTTAGTTCGCAAACTTATTTTGATCATTTTCACGACCAATTCTTGAAAAACTGACTGCCCCAACATCAATGTCATGTTTTTGCCTACTATTATTATCAGTTATTGTTTCTCAGCGAAGGCACGTAGTCATAAAAGTTAATATGACGTCAGATTTTATTTTTTCGTACTCAAACTGTACATGAATCAGTCAAGGCAAAAGGGGGATACGGTTAGGTGCATCAGTACAATAGCATCCCATGTATTAGCAATGCCTGTAGCGCTAGTCATGCCCAACTTCATTGATATGCCAATGCAAACCGAAAGCTCAATATACTGTGAGTACAATCGTGGATTTGGTAGTTATCTCCGACATTCCAAAGTATACATCAGAACGGTAAACAGTTAAAAGAGAAAAACTTTTAGTGGACGTGTGGGCTACCTCTGTATCCAGACTCTATTATCAAAATCTTTAATACATGCGGGGACTGAAATTACCGTGATTTTGAGCCATGCCCACGAAGATTCAACCGTGCATGACAAAAATGGCAATTTGAAAGATATTAGACAAATATTCAAAACATGTGAGAGAACTTTTGAAAGGAAAACGTAATAAAGATTACTGTGCTGTAGTCCTATACACGCACGACGATAATAGTTATCTGACGGTTATACAGCTAGTAGACGTTTAAGGTAAGTTGTGTGATAATGCGCATCGATTTTGTTTCATTTTTGTATGATTATGTTAAAACTATTAGTAATGCTTCATTGAAATATCATATTCACAACAATGACTTGTCTGTTGCTTCTTACAAACCACTGCAATGATCCAAGTTTCCACTTTAAATTACTCCTTTCTCAAAATGCGGACCCTGTCTAAAATACAGAACATTGCCGATGAGTAATACTTTGATTAGTGAAACAGTGTACTTATCAGTTGTCTAAACCCTAGAAAAATGCACACATGCCTTGAAATAATGTAAATTTGGACATGTCAGTGGACTTTAAGCTGTCCCGAAGAAAAGAAGGATTAGACAAGTGTTTGTTTAAAGTTCTTGTACTTTCTTTGATGAATGATAAGAAGTTGAGATCGACTGGGTGGCATAAAGTCTTTCAGAACTTACGGAAATACATACCCCACTTCACCGCTGACAGGGCAATGAGTGGTAATGACGCATTTCATAATATGTTGAGTTTTTTTTTTTGATATAGAAAATGTTTTCATCGTGGATTTGGTACCAGAGGAATTAGAATATGCCTGATCTATTCGACTAAAACTAGGAGTTAACATAAACCAGATACAGACATGAATGTAAGTACGATATTTATTTTCTCAGTTGGTTGTTTTAATGCGCTTACGTACATTACTCTGTTGTAGTATACCTCAAGGATTTAACCCATTGCCTTCGGTAGCGGGTTGGTCCCTGTATTAAGCCTGCACTCTAATTTTTTCGGAGTCGAATTTGACTAGACTGGTGTCAGCTGGGAGGCAACTCCATTCCGAGTTAAAGTGACTCGGATTTCCGAATTAATTTTACTCGGAATTGTGTGGCGTCAACTGAGAATCGACGAAATTTCGAGTCAAAGTAACTCTATTCCGAGTCACTTTAAATCCGAATAGAGTTGACTCCCAGCTGACTCTATTCCAAGTCAAGTTTGACTCTGCAGAAATAAGAGAGTATGGGAATAAAATAATGAAATAGTTAAATTGATTAAAACTGTTTAAAAAGAAATAACTTGGTTGAAAACTTAAAAGTTGAATGATTATGCATTGTCTGTTAAGACTAAAAGGATGTGTTGACCTAATACGAATGAAAAGACAGGGTGGGACGGATAGAGGCGGCGTAATAATACTGGCTTTCCTGTCCAGCTTCATAGGTCACATGATTCTATATGGACAAATCGTTTTGAAATATTCATGAGCAAGCAGAAATTCAGAGCTTTAAAAATCTTTAATTCTATGCTAGTGGAATCGAAATTCGAGAAGCTACAATTTGAATGAGGCCTTCGTACTCGACGAGACCCTTAATAAGGGCGACAAGGAAGTTATCAGGGAGAGGAGGAGATCGGACTCGCTGTCGAGTGTGGAGGATGACGGTCCCGTGGCTCATCCGAGAGGATTGCCGACCAAAGCCCAGAGCATGGATTTCGGGTTGGACGAAGTCGACACGAGAAAGCCATGTCGTGATTGTTTGCTGGGCTGTTTTATTGTGTTCTTCGTGCTGGCTTTGATGACGTGTGTTTCAATCATTCTCTATTTTGTTCTCATCAATACGGGTAAGCACTTTGGCTGACATGGGATCCCTCTAGTAAGATCAAAATTATAAGAGGAAGGGAAGAGAGAGTTAAGAACAGATAGAGAAATAATCGACAGAAGAAGAGGACAAAGAAGAAAAGTAGAAGAAGAAGAAGATGAAGAAGATTATATTTTGCAGCAATATTACCCTGTCACATAGAACTCAAACTAAGCAAGAAATTAGCTGGAAAAAACCCACAAACTTAAAAGATCACCTAAAAAGGTAACATTTCATACCCATACGCGGCTTACGTTGCTTTCACGTATTGTAAAGTTTTCTCTCTTTAAATTAAAGTAGAGGGCTTATATGAAAGCAAAAGCGGAAATATTCACAACTGGGCCCTAAGAAATCTTCTTAGCCAACCCAAGAATAGAGATTACAGCTTAGAGCTTCCCGTCGTTAATCCTCCACGCAGTAGGCATTTTCAAGTTCAATCACTTTTCTAAACCTGCTTATACTTATACCCTGATTTAAGATTCACCGAAATTTTCATTTTTTATTTTCCTGAAGAAGATTTAGACCTGCCTGATTGATGAACGTTCTCTCGATCGTTCAGTTTAAAATGCATGAATTTTAACGGTATTTAAAGATGAGTAAAAAGGTTTGCAAATATATGACCATATTATATTCCTTCTTTAAAATTCTTTTTACAACATTTTACAGTATTTGCAGAAAAAGAAATCAAGACCCTTACAGGTAAGATAAAGGTATCTGTTCTCAAAAATCTATTTTTGGTTTTCATGAAATAATTACTTTCATTTTGTCGTGAATTCTCTCTAATAGTTTCCCCGAAATCTTTATTCATTTACTTATGAATCTGAGTTCGTTCTTATTATTCGCTACGTAGTGATAATCTTATTTGTAGTAATAGTTGCGTCATAATTGTACTAATCAAAATCATTAAAATAAAACAGCGTAATTTTTGTTGAAATTAAACTTATTTGAATCTAATCAAGTCATTGCATAATTGATATACGAGCTTTCGATTGAAAATGTCACCATGCAGGCCCTTATTCATTTCCTTCTAGAGGGAATGGCTGAAGAGATGTCATAACACCTTGATGTAATAATTTTTGATCCAGTGTGCCATGGGAATTTCAACATCTCATTCTAGTATCATTCTAATTCTTATTCTAATCTTTTTTGCTAGTGAAGAAGTGGCTGACTTGGTGTCGGTCTCCCTATTCTCGATACTTCATATTCTCTTTTTCCATTTTCGTCACTTTTATTTGTTCTTTTCCTCATTGTCCTTTTATCATGTTAGCCGAATATTTAGTTCATCGTGGGTCTTTAGCACCAGTTACCACCAGAATATCTCGCCTATTGATTTTTTTTGTTTGTTTGTGTGTGTGCAGGTGCATTGACCGTCGAGGGTTCTTTACTCTTAAACGAGACCTATCATTCAGATTTGGCGGATCCACAGTCGATGGCGTATAGAGAAATGGAGAATGAATTCTTGTCTTCGGTAGGTCGAAGCTAAATTAACAAAATTCTGAGATCCATTCGCTGTGTTTGAAGAGACTATAGTGGAGTGACACCTATCCCTACTCTCACATGGTGCTTTTTCCCAAACTGACCCATAAACGTGCACCCTTAGCAATCTGGAAGTCTCTTTCTTTCCTGGTCATGCTGGTTGCATGATTCCGGTACTCCAATTTTTTTCATTCTCTTCCCCTCACCCGACGCCAAGACCTGTTGTAGTATTTTTCTTAATGTTGCACCCTTAGCAATCTGGAAGTCTCTTTCTTTCCTGGTCATGCTGGTTGCATGATTCTGGTACTCCAATTTTCTTCATTTTCTTCCCCTCACCCGACGCCAAGACCCTTTGGTAGGATTTTTCTTAATGTTGACCTGTAAGAAATAGAACTAGCGAATATAAGAAAGATGTCGAATGGTCGGCTATGCAATGTGGATCCTTCATTCAAACTGTGTTTCAAAGAAACATGTCGAATAACAAAGCTTATGAAGTTCATTGTTATTTTTTCAATTAAAGGTATGACTTTGGCAGTATAGTCATGTTTATCTAGAATGTTGGAAAGAGAAAAGGGACACATAAAGGCAGATTCAGTGTCGTCTTAGATATATATATATATATATATATATACTGAAAGAAATGAAAAATGGGAGAATAATAATTGCGTAGCTCCCTCAATGTTCCCCAGAGCTGTCATCCATTTTTAATCAAGGGTTGAAAAAATGCCTCCGCCGGGAATCGAACCCGGGTCACTGGCTTAGAACGCCTATGCCTTAACCACTAGACCACAGAGGCGGGCCAGCAATTAGGCGTGACCGAATCCAATTGACCGACAGACAGATTTCCAACCCTTTTGATCTTTTGATTCTATGTTTTTGGTGCAGATGAGTTAATGAACAATGAGAAGCCGCGTGCCGTTATTGGATCCCAGCTATAGCCTGAGTACATGCATAAGTCAGAATAAGGGGACAATACATTGAAATAGATTTGACAATTGCAAACAACTTTATAATGTATGTGTTTATAGAAATACATACAGAGAGAGAGAGGGGGGGGATAAATAGAGAGAGCGGCAATGAAGGAGAGAAAGAGAGAGAGAGAGAGAGAGAGAGAGAGAGAGAGAGAGAGAGAATGAGAGAGGGCGTGAGAGTCGGGGTGTTCCCGACATCACTTTTTGTCAAAAATGGGAATAAGGTTTTTCGATGAACACTGATGAAGAAGTCACACAGTTTACGATGATTACCACAGTCACTCTAATGAATTCCTGGAACTTGTCGTTGAATTTAAATTTCATTTACAGATGAATGCATCATTCAGTAGCAGTACTCTAGCAGACATCTATGCCGGGGCACAAGTGGAGCGCTTCGAGTAAGTAGATTAGATTTAGATTAGATTTATTTATTTCCACAATCTGATAAAAATACAGGTACAATAGCATAAAACACATTCAAAAATATAGTCAAACTCGAATGCAAAAGGGTACATTATAAATACAGTAAATGACAGAAAGTTGAGGGATTAACAATAGGCCTCATGACCTTTCAAAGGTCAATCCCTATAACACAAAAGAGCTACAAAAACGAAAACCAAAGGGGAGGGGGGGGGGGAGAGGAACGGATAAGCAAATTAATAGGAGTTCAAAAGAAAATTTCTGAATGTTCGTTTAAAAGTCAAAAGACTTTGGCAAGACTTCAGGCTACTTGGAAGGCTATTCCACATACTCGGTACCGAGTATTTAATGGTTGATCGAGAAAAATTATATTTGTAATTTGGTACATAAAAGTTATCGTTCTGTCGTATATCATATACATATTTTTTCTTAATAAAACAATTACCTAAAAAGTTTGGCAAAGAGTTATGGAAATATTTATACATGAATATGAATATACAGGTAGAAAATTTGTGAATATCATAGATATTCAATAATTTCTTTTCTTTAAACAAAGGATTTGAGTGAGTGTAGGGCTTAGAGTTTGTAATCATCCGTATTGCACGCTTTTGAAGAACAAAAGTTCGATTTAAAAGATATTTTGCACAGTTTCCCCATACAATATTGCGATAAATAAGGTGAGGAAAGATCATAGAAAAATATAGTTTTAAAAGAATATGAGTTGGTACAATTGCACTTACTCCACTGATTGCACCGATTGCCCTTGATATTTTACAGCATATTTCATTTATGGTAATTCCAAATAAGATGATTATCTAAAGTCACTCCCAAAAATTTAGTGGTATTTACAACTGGAATATTAGAACCATCAATTTTTACATCAATAGAATTAGTATCAATATACTTATTCTTAGTGTGGAATACCATGCACGATGTTATATCAGTATTTAGTTTCAGCTTGTTGGCTAAAAACCACTGGCCTATCTTGCACAATTACCCATTTAGTATTGCACAAACATTCTGTATATCATTTCCAGTTATAAAAAGTGTATTTGAAGATCATTCACGAAGGTTTAAAACATATATTAACCAATATAGGGAGTTCAGAAACTATCTAGAGCAGCTTCCTCGGACAACTCAGGATCATAAGCGACTAACCCCTCCTGTTTACGAAACTTTGTACGGGCAGTTGCCCCCATACCACTTAATCCTATTCCAGCAAAATGGATGAGGATCTGATCTGTGTAATTGGAATGATTTTATGTGTTGTAAAATATCCAGAATAAATTCATCTGGATTGAAAATTCACAGAATAGGAACGCGGGGTAGTAGGTGTCGGGTCCTAATTGCCAACAATGTATGAAGTAAACTGAGAATTGAACAAGTGGTATGTGAATTATGACTAGAATGAACTTGAAGAAATATTGATTTCGGCCTGTCGCGTCTCCCTCCAGAATCAATCATGTGACGTTTTTAGGTGTGATTAAGTTTCATTTTTACTGATAGAAACGATTTGATTATCATCATCATGAGTAGTTTTTCTTCTTATGTTTTTTTTTTCTTCAGACAAGGAAGTATACGGATAGTCTTCATAATTTTTCTTCTTTCGGCACCTAATGATGCTGACACGGAAGCGGAAGTTATCATCGAAGTGCAGGTCACCATCGGCGATGGCATCTCTTCTGGATTCTTTGACGAGTTTGACGTAATAGGAGATTCCTTAGAAATAACTTCAGGTACGGCATTATAATGAAATTGCCTGTCGATATGTACAATGCCTTATTTTCTCAAAATGTTTTAATTATTAAGTAGGAATATGGCGGAATAACCTTTTCCCTTTGATATGATTAGAACGGAACAGAAGTATTTGGCTTTAAAACTCGGAAAACCAATATTTTGTCTAAAATTAAAACAACATTTTTCAAGAAAGACATCATTTTTACCTTTCCAATTATCTACTTGAATTCCAGTGCTTCATCATGTATTCCTACATATCCTCGACAACGATCCCCAATGGCATATAATCAGATTTGAAATATGAAATGACACAATGTTGTATTCAGGTCCATCCTTCCATTGGTATTTTAGATATAACTCCCATAACTACTGAGAGATGATGTAATTGTGTTCGTCTTTCTATTCTCAGTGAATCAAGAAAGCCGGACCACAACCGATTCTCCGACAACGGTTTCGACAGAAGCTCTAGGAGAACAGAGCACAAGCACTACCGTCTTTTCTGTAACCAGTCAAATGATATCAGCAGTCAGCACATTATTATCAACACCAGTGACAACAACAGCAACAACAGTAACTTCAACTAACAAACCGTCATCCACTCGCCAATTATCAACTCATATACCGACATCTCCAACCGTCGCGCTTACTTCACCCTCTACTACAATGCAATCGACAACATCAACATTCTCCCCAACAACAAGGACAAAAATAACAACAGCAGCGACAGTAAATTCAACAAATAAACCATCAACATCTCGCCAATTATCAACTCATTTACCGACATCTCTAACCGTCGCTCATACCTCACCCACTACAACATTGCAGTTGACATTATCATCAACATTCTCTCCAACAAGGACGAAAACAACATCAGCAACAACAACGATAGAAAATTCGTCAAGCACATTCAACAGAACAACTCAACCGACAACCATCCCTCTTTCTTCAACAGATCTTTCAAAAACGGGTACCACACTTATCACTACCATCCCCTCCACACGGGCAAAACTATCAACAACATCGTCAACAACAGAAGAAAATGGAACAGGCTCATTTAATTTTACAGTCATTCCAACCCCTACTCCTACGTCCCCTAGTGAGTCCCCGACACCAGATACCACATCTAATACAACTCCTTCCGTAACAAGAATGATATCATCAACAACCCCACCAACAGCAGCTGAAACAACAACATCAACAACTACCAACACTACAACAACAACTGTAGCTATGACTAATGATTCACTCACTAATCGGATGACAATTCACCCAACGTCATCTGATTCACCAACATCAAAGACCACATCTGCGGACTCTACGACAGCGGGAATCTCAGCTACGTCAACGACATCACCACCTTCGCCAGCAGCTGAAATGAATATCACCAGACAACCAAAGATTCACCCAGCCTTACCGGGTAAGTTTTGATAATATATATATATATATATATATATATATATATACAATGTTTTCTTTAACGCTGATGATAGAGCCAGGAATATTATTAGCCTATAAAGGATGAAAATCAGCCATTTGGTTAGGACTATTAAAGTTCATGTATTTATATCGTATATAGTCGTAAAGACACAGTACTTGAAGTTTCCAATTCTTGCATGATGTCCCCTTCATGGGATGCGTCAATGACTGCACTAATCCATGATGCAGTCATACGTCAGGCAAATGATGTCTCTTGTGCAAACTGGTCGATCTATGTTGATGCACCTTCGTATTGATCCCCACCTGACAGACATATGCGGCATACGACCGGCACTGAATGGGAGTTATGATGGGACAGCCAGGATCGTTGGTGGAACCCAGTCAGCGGCAGGAACATGGCCATGGATGGGTTCACTTCGGAACGGAGGCTCGCATCAATGTGGAGCTGTCTTAATACATCCAGAATGGGCCATCACCGCTCATCATTGCATGTATGTATGTTTACAGACTGTCCAGATGACACCTACCAAAATAAGTATAAAATGACGCCCCCACAAAAAAGAGAGAGATAATGATAATGACAGCAAATAAATATAAGACTTTATATTTGAGGAGAGCGATGTTCTGTTTTCATTTTAAAAAATCTTCCTCCTTTATTTCTTTGTGTGATAAATGCAAAGTGCAATGAATGGTCAAAATGTGAAAAAGGTGATTTTGGGCAAGAGACAAAAAGTAATGGCTATGTGCTAGTGGATTATGAGTCCCTCACATCTTTAAATTTATCTTCGTAATAAACAGGCTTTATAGGCCTTTGAAAATGGGGCAGAGGAGGAGGAGGAAGAAGGAGGAGGAGAAGAAGAAGAAGATGAAAAAAGAAAGAAAGAAAAATAAACAAATAAAGAATGAAAGGAAGAAATAAAGAAAAGATTATTATTATTGCACTTTTCAGACTAATAGTTCTGTAATAAAATATTGGCCTACAACTCGTTCTCCCTCGCAGAGGATTCTTCGACAACATCGTCCTCGGTGACATCGACCTCTATGGTAACACTGGCACCTCACCATACCGTGTTCAGCGGAACGTCCAAACCTTCTCCAATCCCGACTTCAACCCTGTCACCGATGAAGGCGATATCGCGCTGGTTCGTCTTACCGAACCTGTCGAGTTCAACGACCACGTCCAACCCTTATGCATAAATACGTTGATGACGGAGATGAGATCATTCGACAACTGTTTCGTCACCGGATGGGGTACAGATGATATTGATGATCGTAAGTATTTGATGTCGCTGCGACCATGTGGCTATTATCTTAATACCAATACCAATAATATTTATAGGACAGAGCCGTATTAATGTACACTCTATTCGACTATGTCAAACCTTACTTGTTGTCTGCTCCCTATTCAATATCCAGATATCTGGAAATATCAAAAGAAACTGTCGTAAACTCATATTTTGATATCCATGTGTCTTTTAGCGTTAAGAAAATGTCCTATCCTAAGAGATAACGCTCGGAAAACGAGTCATCTTTAAAAAAAAAAAAAGGGCACGCACTGGTTTTTGGTTCTTACATTACAGCCTCCCCTTGTTATTTGCATTTTTTCATTTCATACATCGGTTTTAATTCCTCTTTCGTTAAAGATGATCCGTGTTACACTGTTGACTAAAATTCATAACAGATGTTTCTGGAGGGTGTCACAACCAACACCCATATGTCATAGTGTAATTTCCATTTGCAGTAACCTACAATACATCGATGGAAAATACGTACAAAATAATGACGATGATTTCAAAGTCATATTTCTCGCATCTCTTGTCTCTTACTGTTTCTTTGTTTTCAGAATTTCACGCCGACCCGTTGAAAGGCAGTCTTGGTTGAATGGAAGTTGTACACGAATAGATAATAAATTTGAGTGCATGATTTTTTTCTTCTCGTCTTCTGATTTGATTCCTGCAGAAGTAGCAATGCGTTATCTTCAAGAGGCCAGTATCCAAATGTTTGACCGGGTTAATTGCAGTGAGTGGTATCAAAGCTTCCACACCATCACCAATCAGCACATATGCGCAGGAGAAGAGGATGGTCGGAGGGATGCCTGTTCAGTAAGTCTCTTGCATTGGTTGATGAGCAAGAAGAGGGTGACCTCAGCATGCTCAGGGTGGCTGTCCATAGAGGGAAAAGAGGTTCCTTATTAAAATTTTATGGCAGTCAGCAAATCCCTTTTTTTCCAGGCGTGTTTAATTTTCCTTTTTTTTTCGTCTCTTTCTCTGTTTGGATTTTATTTGGAACCTCAGAAATTTGAGTAAATGATATAACACCATTTATTACACTCGCTAGGAAATTAAGATATTAGCCTCTTTTTATTGTTGTTATTATTGGGCTCTGCGTTTATAAAATCTTAGGAACAACTAGCCAAGTGTGGTCCCATTCCATCCTTTTCGTTCAAAAAGCTCTAGCAATGCCCCTAACACGCCAAACATGCACTTATCTTAGCCCTTCTATTATTTCATCTTTTACTCGGACTAGGGTGACAGTGGTGGCCCGCTGCAGTGTCAGGATGACCAAGGAATATGGTATCTTCTCGGTGTGGTCAGCTTTGGTCAAGACTGCGGCCAACCAAGACTGCCCGGTGTCTATACAAGAATCTCCACACAAATATCATTCCTTTCACAAATTTTAGACACAAATATCAAATAATGATCAAATCTTGAGGAAAGTTTCATGAAGTGTCTTGTCAGTGATTTTACAGACAAATTTGCTCTCAGCCAAACAGATGCAAAGATTTCAGTAGCTCACAAGACACTTCATGAAATTAATGCTCCCCAGAGGTTCACATTTCCAGCTTATATCAGAATGATAATTATAATAACAATAATGATAATGAAAATAATAACTTCTTATAGGCCTTTCATTCCACAAAATTTCCATTACGGTACGTTTTACTTTAATATTAGCAGCCACGGTAGTTTCAAGGTTTTCGAAAAATGTTTATTTGCGAGAACATTATTTCATGCACGTATATGCTGCAGACAAGATCTGTCAGTCAGACAGTGACTGAGATGTGATTAATATTTATTTGAATGTTTTTAGTAAGGGAATAAAGTAAACAAATATTCTGAAATATCAACTATAACTTACTATCGTCTTCCGTATACGTGGTATACGATTTATGGATCGTCCTTGTACACATGAACAGCAAGCGCATTAACATATTATGATTGCAGTAGATGGTTTTACTTTAAGGTGATGTATACGACTGTCATTCTTTTTTTTTTTCTAAAACAGGCACACGTTGGTATCAATATGCATATAGCAAATAGATTTATTTGATATACGATAAAACAGCAATGTAGATAAATGCCTTGCTCAAGGGCATAAGTGCCGTGCCGGGGATCGAACCCCCGACTTTTGCGTCTCCAGTCGATTCTTTTCTCTGCCCAATAATCGAAATCCTTGTACAGTTGAAAAACTTGTAAAAGATGTATATGAGCCTACTTGTTGGAACCTGGTGTAAGCATTTGATATTGATTATATAAATTGATTTGGTTTTTATGTTTTCAGGATTGTACATGGTGGTTATCACCATTATCAACCTTTATTACATGTGCCAAATGTAATCGCAAATGTAGAATTGATTGATAAACAGAAATGGCCTTTTAAAGAAATCATATCATGAATGCATTATGACTAAATATGCAATTTCATATTTTAAAATTGAATTTTTTCATGAAACCATGATTTTAGAAATAAATTTGGTGTGTGTTTTGTGCGTTAAAAAAGACAATTACCTCTTTTTAAAAATGCTTGTAACAGCTGCATTATTTCCAATATCATAATTGTAAAACTTCCTGTGATAATGAATGGTAATAGTTCATTTATTCACATAAAAAACCTTTACCCTCGGAATAAACCTTCATCTACATACTTTATTATTTAAAGGTGATTGGGTTGGTAGTTTAACTTTCTGAAGAATTTTGACCTTTTCTTTTTCAGTTCATCACAATATTGTAAATCTACTGAAGGAAGAAAATAAAATATAGGATGTATGTTTTTATTACAATATTATATTTTACATAACATTGTAAAAATTATTTATCACGTCAGGGATGAATGTATGAAAGATAAGTACAGGATTATAAATATGCGAATTAATTAATTTAATTATAATAAATCAATTATACATTTTACATTGCTTGCTTTCAAGCCTGGAAGTATTTTTTTCTCATCTGTCTCGAAGGTGATTAACAATGATTCACACCACAAGGGCAGTGCCAGAGTACAGAGGCGTCGATCCATTTTTCGGATGGGGGGGGGGGGGGGGGGGGGGCAAGACGACCAAAAGGAGATGAACCCTCGGCCACTAATATATACATGTACGTATATATATATATATATATATATATATATATATATATATATATATTCGTATTTGTGCGCGTGCACACACACGCACATCCACACATATTATGTATAACGCAAAGGCCTATATCAATGTGAAGCATTTTCAATTTGGGGAAATTACGATTCTTGCTAGATTGTAAACCATCCTGCTTTTTTAATTTTGCGAGCGAGCGAAGCGAGCGAGCAAAAATAACAATTTTCTTGTTATTACAGAAGGATTTAGTTATCAAAATACACTATAGGAATATGTGAAACCTAATAATAATAATGATAATATATACATATATATATATATATATATATATAAATATATATATATGGTTACCTCACTGCCAGTTATCAAAATACACTATAGGAATATATGAAACCTAATAATAATAATAATAATATATACATATATATATATATGTATATATATATATATATATATATATATATATATATATATATATATATATATATATATATATATATATATATATATATATATATATATATATATATATATATATATATATATATATATATATATATATATATATATATATATATATATATATATATATATATATATTCTCTTACAACTACACGCACTCTACCTTTGTTACGACCGTTGAGTCAGCAAATAAATCTGATGAAGGCCTAGAGCCGAAAGCTTATCAATCTTGTGGTCCAGACCTGCGTCATCTTGTACCTTACCTTTATTGTCTCACGTATATATATATATATATATATATATATATGGTTACCTCACTGCCAGATATGAACCCTATTTTGTCACATTGCTGGTCCATTGTTGCTATCCCCCAAACCACTCTATTTTGAATACTACGAGCGAGCGAAGCGAGCGAGGATGCACACACTGTCTTTGATGGTTGAAGTAGTAACCCCTTCGGCAAATTACACTATGAGCCCATGATGATACATCTACATTATCTATTCGATCTCATCTCACTTACCAAATCGTTTGCTTTTCAAAACCATTACTATCAAACGAACGAGCGCAGCGAGCGAGGAAAAATATACCCTTTTCCATATGATAGAAGTGTTATTTCGTCATCATAATATATAATAATGTGATAATAATGTGATGAGCGCTATACAAGAAAGGAATATCATTATTATTATCATCATCAGAATAGGTTATGAACCTATCCTGCCTGTATGATATCTAAATAATACATCCGATCACCTGTGCCGAATATGACAATTTTTAGCTCGCCTAGTTTAGAGTCCGTATTGATTCTGTTTCTACCATAGCGAGCAAAGTCAACGACTGATCCCTCCAAAATTATATGGATTCGTCCCAACAAATTTGTCAACCACCTTGCTGCCCAAGTAATATAATGATTTTTGTTTTTAAATCTCGCTACTATAATAAGCTACTTGGTGCCCGAAATGATCTTGTATAGCTTTTCCCAGCGAGAGTAGCGAGCGAGCTAACAAAAAATATGTGTTTTTTTTTTTAATCTAGGCCGTTATCTCCTGAAAGTGTATTTATTTTTAGGTCAACTGGCCGCTAGACTTCTTGGAGTGATATCTTGTTTGGTTATATTACTTAGTATGAGTAAAAGAATAGTATAACATTAGACTGAAACACAAGATGCAAACCGATTTCCTTTCATAAGAAAAATAATTATTATCAGCATTATACTTAAATGCGAGCGAGCGAAGCGAGCGAGCGCTTCCCAGTGTCCCATTTTCTTTCTTTTTCCTTGTTTTCCGCTTTCAATTCACTTCCTTTCTTTCCTTTCCTTTCTTTTTTCTTTTTTTTTCTTCCTTTTTTCTTTTTTCTTTTTTCTTTCTTTTTTTTTTGGTGCGGAAATTATTGGGGGGGGGGGGGGGCACAATGATATCTTTGCCCACCCCCGAAATTTTCGGGGGGGGGGGGGGCAACTGCCCCCAGGATCGACGCCTCTGCCAAAGTATTGTGATAGGGGGGGGGGGTGGGGTTGGTGGTGGGGGAGACAGTTTTGAGTATTTGTTATGGTTTTTAACCTTAACCCACAGGTGAGTTTATTTCCGTTTTAAATGAACAAATAGGGCTATTATGGTTGCATGACCCTACCCTCTCTTCCCCATACTCTTCTTTCTTCTCATTCTCCTGCTCTTACTTCTTCTCTTTTTTTTTCACTACTTCAAAAATGATAAGGCGGCCCCTGCCCCAATGTAGCCCAGCCCCTGTCACACCATATGGATTTTATCATCGAAGACGTACGACAAAATGACAAATTCCCATGTACTTAAGAAACAAGTTTTTACCATTATTAAACTTATTTTACTTTTCAGATTCACTCGACATCAATGGTTCCATGATCTATATCCATAAATTAATAATAATAAGAATAAAAAACCACTTGCACACGTTGGTATTAAAATTTCTGAAGCATGTTCATTTATTTGATATAGACCAATTCCACAACGCGAGAGGGCAGCAGACTGATCGCCATACCCTAGGCGCGACATACTGCGGTGTGTTACCCAACTTTTACAGTACATATTCAACAGCGCGTTATGTACTTGAGTTCGATTTTCTCTATTTTGGACCAACACATGCAAATTTCTTTTAACGTTTGCAGTGAGGAATAATCAGGGAAGTTCGGGTCACAGCTGTGCGCTGCTCAGATGCCACAACAATTGTAGAAAGCTTCAAAATTGGAAGTTAACCAAGTATGAAATTCACTAGCCTTTGACTCGTGAAGCCTGTTTGTGTGAGAAGCCGTACTCCCTACACAGGTTTCCTGGCATTTTACTGACAAAGCTAAGGAGAAAAAGTAACGAAAGCAGTGGCGTAACAGCCGGGGGGCAGGGGGGGGGGCACTCTGCCCCCCCTGAAGGATTTCAGCGGGAAAATCCACCAAACCACCGGGAAAAAATGAAAGGGAGGGAAAGGAAGAAAAAGGAAGGGAGAAAGGGAAAGGAAGAAGAAGAAAGGAAAAGAAAGAAGAAGAAAGGAAAAGAAAGAAAGAGAAAGGGAGAGAAAGAAGGAGAAAGGGAAAGGAAGAAGGAGAAAGGGAAAGAAAAAAGGAGAAAGGGGAGAAAGAAGAAGAAGAAGAGAGAGAGGGAAACGAGGGAAAGGGGGAAAAAAGAAGAAAGCAAAAGGAAACAAAAGAAATGAGTTAAAATTAAGTGCCAAAACCCCGGATTCTCCGGGGGCTCCACTCCCTGGACCCCCGCAGTGGCTTTCCCTGTAGACCCCCATCAAGGGCCCTAAGCCAGAACCCTGGGCCCCACCCGCTAAGGGCTTCGCAACAAGCAACTCGCGGTGCGGGCTCACCTCCGCATATTCTATTTCTAGACTTAGTTACCGGGAAATTTTCGGCTCTGTCCCCCCCCCCCCTCCGATCACAGGCAGAGAATGTAAGAGACCGGGAACAGACAACGAACAATTCAAAGAAACGTCAGAGCTTCTGCGCTTCTCGCGGGAGGGGAAAATCACCATCCCTGCACCCTCCCCCTAGCATGGAAAGGGAGCGCGCTTTGCATATCGTCCTCCCAAAATGAAATCCTAGCTACACCTCTGATTCTAGACTTAATTACCGGGAAATTTTTGGCTATGCGTATGCCCCCTCCCCGATAACAGGCAGATTGCGTAAGAAGAGCGGGAACTGACAGCGAAAAAAACGTCTGAGCTTCCGCGCTTTGCGCGGGAGGGGGGAAACTCCCCTGCACCCTCCCCCCCCTAGGGAGCACTACAGTCCTCCTAAAATGAAATCCTAGTTACGCCGCAGAAGATAGACATAATTACCGACAACTAACAATTCAAAGAAACGTCGGAGCTTCCGCGCTTCGCGCGGGAGGGGGGAAAATCCCCCCTCCCTGCACCCTCCCCTCTAGGGAGCACTACATTGGCGTAAATGCCGGGGTGGGGGATCTATCACCCCCACTTGGGGGAGAAGGGGGATGGTGTGTACAAATTTCCCCCCATGCAGACACACTTTTTCAGGAATACAATATATTTTATTTAATCAGTTAGTAAAAATTCTGAATATCCATCATATTTTAGAATTTCTATTTGAAAATTCTATTGAAAACAAAAAAGTGGTTATTTTACCTCGCTCGCTTCGCTCGCTCGCAAAATAGATATCAAAATGTGTGTGAGAGGGAAAAAAATCGTTAAAAAAGTTTTTCATCCCCCACTCCTCAAATTGGATTTACGCCGGTGGAGCACTACCGTCCTCCTAAAATGCAGTCCTAGCTACGCCACGGATTCTAGACATAGACCAGTTACCGGGAAATTTTTGGCTCTGCCCCCCCTGATAACAGGTACCTGTTACGCCCCTGAACGAAAGTACAAAAATACACCATATCTTCATCTGTCATGGTTGTCTTACGTCATCTACCCATGTATCCATGCTTTATTTGATTTATCTTGCATTAATGAAATAATATCGGGGCAAATCCCATGTCTTTCATTGATTTTATACACAGCCAGTCACGGTCAGTGCACTATCACACACCGCAGCTATCGCCTCGCCGATAGAGGGCCAAAATAAACGGGACATGAATTGGTCTATACGATAAAAGAGCAATGTAGATGAAATGCCTAGCTCATGGGGCATAAGTACCACACCGGGGATCGAACCCTCGACTTTGGCATCTCCAGTCAAGCGCCTTGAACCGACCACAGCACCTCTACTCTATATCCATAAATTGTCATATACAATAGGATGAGAGGCCTCGTCTGAAACCTTAACCCACTTAAGCGAGGATAAGTCACTGATATTAATCCAAAATTCACTTTCAATAAATTGGCGCCGATAGTGACAGCTACCCATCGGACAGCATTGCTCATTCCATTTCTCATTAGTCGGCGCCCATACTGTTTACATGATATGTTTTGAGTCATGGATTACATCACATGATGAGTCTGATAAGCATTGATGACACCCGTAGGTGGTATTTATCTACGAAACAAATTGGCATCCGGTGGAGATCGGCGTCGCTGTTATGAGACTAACCAACCTTTATGAGAGACGGTGCCGCTTTTGTGTGAGAGAGGGCTAATTTTATTAGGTGGTGAAAACGTTAAATGAGACGCCCCCTCTTTTATGACAATGAAAATGATAAGAATGCAAGATTTCATTATGAGACGGCCCTGGTCTTATGTACTATGGTCATTTAGAGAAAAATGCCATCTGTTGCTTTGTATGGTGGCGCCAAATTTGATAGGAGATGGCGCCAATAATGTCATGGCACTGATTTCATGCGCGATGGCGCAGTGTTATGTGAGGCGGCGCGTATTTCAAACGGCATCTTTGGCGCCATCTCCATCCCCCCCCCCCCAAGTACAGCGGACACGCACCACCATTTGATCCACCACTGCATGTATAAACCATTATCGTGTAAACAGAAGCATACAAACCACATACAATACGACAGAGAGGGTGTACCTTTAATAATTAAGAATCACGTTATCAATTTCTGGTCTGATTTCTAGGTCTTTACTTTGCTTAATCATGGGTACCGGACCTCCTCGATGAAATAGATCTGCTCAATTCTAGGATAAATGCTTCTCTTGACAGCTCTAAATCTTGACAGAGGCTCTCCCGACGTTGCATCAGCTAGTGAAGGCTATACAAAATGGAGAAGCTCTTGCAAGCAGGGGATCTGATGAAAACGTGCATAAGTAGAAAAGACTACCCCGTGTCACACAAATAACTAATTAATCATCAGTACCGAAATAAAGCACGCGTACGTATTGTAGTACATGCCAATCGGGGAAAGCCTATAGCCTTTATCAAGACTGCCCAGAGAAAAAGATTATAGCCTTTATCTAGACGTCTGTATTTCTTACCTTCTTTATTTTTCTTATTTTTTCTATACATAGCTTTTGGTAAAGAGCCTAAGAGGTGAAGGGCATGACATAATCAATATTGATATCCCGTAATAACATAAAACTTATGTCCACCAACAGATATGGTCAACTCTAACTGCAAAAGGCAAGGGAGTAATGGCGAGAATCAGAAGGGCCAGAGCTAATCAGTTATACAGGAGAGATTGCTGTGAAATTCTATATAATGGGGGGGGGGGGGGGTAAACGTGATTCCTGAAGTTAAGCTCTATATGAGCAAACGTTTGGATATCTGACAGTGACGTCGTGAAATTCTGAAATAAAATTAATAAACAGGAGATCTTCAAGTTTTTCTCTTAATCAGAATATTTCATATAATAATGTATGACGATTTATGCAAATTACAAATCTATAATATATAGCCTTTTTATGTTTTAAGTCCATAGAAACAGGTGAAAGGGCTTTGAAAAAAAAGAGATTGCGTGCAAGCACCCTAAAAGACTATTCAAATTTCTCTTAACTGGGTGAACTAGCACGTCTGACAAAAAAAAATTAAAATTTAAAAAAAAAATCTAAAAAGATCATCAGGTACCATACTCTGAGTTTTTGGACAAGCAAGGAAAAAGGTTTGTCATGTTCTATCTGTGCCGGGGGTGCACATATTCTTTCACTCGATGTGTGAAATCAGACATCAGTTTTGCTGCTGGCATGTAGGCCTAGGGGCACGGGGATTCTCGGATACGCCTCCAATGGAAATAACTGAAAGTGAGGTTTTGTAAGACTGTATTCTGCTTTAACAATCAATTGCAATTGAGGAGTCAGACGATCGGGAAAAAAAAACCGGTAGGCCTAGTATTAGGTGTAACAGGGCCTACACTTATGAAAGAAGGAAAAAACACCCCATCCTCTACATCATTTTTAATCAAATACTATTTAACCTTCTATACCATCTGAGGATATATTTACTACTGAATCCTTAATTTTGTTTTAAAAAGTAGGCTTATTCCATTTACCTCCCTCCCCATTAGCTCTCTGTCTTTTTCTCCCTCCCCTCTCCCTCTCAAAGAGTTTCATTTTCCTATTACTTTTTTTCATACTCTCTACTCTCACAACTGATCTGAAAAACTGACTTCCTTAATACAACTGAGGCACAATAGAAAATAGTGTTTCTAATCAATTCTAAATTTTACCCGTTCAATTTTTACCTCCCTGGCTCTAGCAGACGACGCGTCGGTGTCTCACGTGACACATGATACAGAGAAAGTACACGGTCACATGACGTCATCGATAATAACAAACGGTTTCACGTGTAGTATTACAAAATGGCAAAAGCAGGCATATTCCCGGGGATTTATGGGGGTCTATTGGACTCGTCGAGCCTCGATTATATATTTTCAGAGTTTGAAATTTCATGTGAATCACCTTTTCTATTTATATGAATAAATGCTAGGGGAATTCCCTGTTTTTGTGTATTAACCTATGGCAACTTGAAGGCCAAAAGCATGCATATTCCCTAGGATTTATGGGAGGTTTTTAAATTCTCTTTAGCCTTCAGTTAGCTTATTCAAAGCCCCAAATATACATTTCACATTTTATATATCTAAAAATAAAAACTATATGAATAATAATCATCCGAAAATTGCTTGTTTTCCGTGTGAACCTATGGCGGGCGAGGCTTTTTTTGGTCAAAAGCATGCATATTCCCGGGGATTTATTAGGGGTTTACTGGACTCATCGAGCCTAAATTACATATTTCCAGAGCTTGAAATTTCATGTAAATCACTTCTTTCTGAAATTTGAATAAAAGCTATGGGAATCAAAATCATTTCAAAATCCCTGTTTTTGCGTGTTAACCTATTGCAGCTGGAAGACCAAAAGCAGGCATATTCCCTGGGATTTATGGGGGATCTCTCTCACTTTTTGAGCCTTCAGTAAGCTTTTTTAGAGTCTCAAATTACATGTAAGTTACATTTGCCATAAATTTAAGATAACAATATGGGAACAATAATAATTCTTAAAATCCTTGTTTTCACGTGTTAGCCCTATGGCGGATGACTCCGTCAAAAAAGCAAGCATGATCTTGGGGATTTATAGTGCAATTTATTGAAAAAAAAAAGAATCAAGAACTATCCATCCTTCCGCTCGTGCAAAAATCAGGCTTAAAAAACAAAGTTTTAGATATGAAATATCAAGAAAAAATGAGACATCTTTTCACACTTTATACCAATAGCGGACGCATTTTTCCGAGTCCGTTTTTAAAACAACATTTACCCTTGCCAAAACGTATTACGGAAGTAGGTGAGAGTAATCCATTGTCTTTGCTAAAAGGCCCATTGCGGGCATATTTCAACAGGATACTTTAACAGGCGTCGAATCTCCAACTTCGTTCGCATAATTTGAATTGCTTGCTTTAGGCTGAAATTGAATGAATGGCTGAGAAAATGGTTGAGAAAACAAGTTCAACTTTGATTTATCACCTTAGTTCTTGCTTGGTTCTCTGTGCACTGGCAACATGTAAGTTTCTCCCTCTAAGCTTTATAATCGTGATAGTATGTGCGATGTATTATGTCTCATGTATTATAGCCTGAAATGCCCTGAATGTACTCTTTTAATGCAGAAATTTGAATTACATATATATATATATATATATATATATGTACAACACCAATACATGTACACACACATGTATACATTAGGGTGTATAATATACATTCTCAGTGTGTATGTGAGTTAAAGGAAAATGCAACCCAGTAAACAGTGAAAGTTTGAGGAAAATCAGACAATCTGTTCAAGAGTTATGAATTTTGAAAAGTTGGCAACTTTGCCAGCATCTGTGATGTCATCGTGGACAAGTCTCAATTAATTTTGTACATAATTTTTCAAAAAAAAAAAGATTTATACGAAATTTCAAGTCAGGAATCAACATTATTCTTTCCAAAATGCTTGCAGAATTGATATAGCCATGTCATACTCAAACAATAAAACAATTTTTTTTCTTGAAAATAAAGAAAATGTTAAATTCTGTGTACAAAATGAATGGAGAGTTGTCCACGATGACATCACAAAGTTGCCAATTCAAGGATCCCCGTAATAAGGATTTACTTAAACTTTCAACGTTCATAACTCTTGAACAGCTTGTCCAATTTTCCTCAAACTTTCAATATTTACTCTACTTGTTCTTCTTCATTCACTGGAAGCACCCTGATGTCTGGGTTGCATTCTCCTTTAATGCTAATATGCATGTTAAGGCGCTCGTGTGTAGTGGTGCTCAGTGGCGTAGACAGGTTCTTACACCGGGGGGGGGGGGGATGATTTGCCGTTCACGAGAAATCGAGGATCAATTTTGTATACAGATACACACACACACCCGCACCCACACACCCACACACACACGCACACACACACAGCTGTACATCACTATACTACCGAGCACAACAATTGGACTTCTATTGTCCCCTGTCCTCTCAAGGCTGACGGAATAAACCCAAATCCTTTGTTTGACAACTGAGGACTATTGTTTACCAACCGAGGACTATTGTTCTCAGGAATTTTCTTTGTTCACTGTCCTCGCTTGCAAAGCTATACAAGTGCACACACACACACACACACACACATACACAACCACACCCGAATGCAGAGACATAAATAGACGGCGGCGGAGCGTCTTTCAAAGTGGGGGGGGGGGGGGGGCTAGCGAAAAGGGGCACTTTGGGGGAAAAAGGGGCCCTTACAAAAGCTGAACAGAAGAAGGAAAATATACCCTTACATTTTATTTAACGCACTTTTAAAGTGCATTTTGACATACTTTTACATGATAATAACTACTTTGCAATATTATTGTATACTGCTCTGTCTTACTCATTTGTGAGCGAGCGAAGCGAGCGAGCAAAAAATGCTAGGTATTTTTGCTGAAGGGCATGGTATTTGCAGTATATTTCGAGTGGCCTATAATGATAAAGGCTCCCGGAAATTCATTTTATACGTGTTCCATTATCATTGTAAATATCTTCCATTTACTCTGTATATAGTTTTCCTTATAGTGACCAATAATGTTTAAATGCATTAGTGAGGTCTCATAGCTACCGATCATTTTTTATCAGAGAAAATATTCAAATTGAATGGGGTTTTGAGCACAATACCATCAGGAACTTGGGAGAACATATAAGACTTTAATATGGTTACAACACACTTGAACTGCCTTGAGTGAGATATCATAAGTGCGAGCGAGCGTAGCGAGCGAGCTTTAGAAAGAAAAAGTAGAAAAATTCCCCCCAATTAAGGGGCACCGTTCCTTCTAATATTACCGTTGTGAGAAGCACTTGCCCGAATGGAAAAGGGACACTATCAGAAAACAAAAAGGGCGCTAATTGCCCTTATTTTACATGAACAGATGCAGAAATTGGACATACTAGAAAGGAAAAGGGACACTTATTAGAAGTAAATGAGGGCATGTATCAGATTTCAAATGGGGCACTTATCAGGGGTGAAAAAGGGGCATCTGCAGAAGAGGAATTGCACTGTGAAAACGAAAAGAGGTAGTGAAAGGGGATAATAATCACATTTTAAAAGGGACATTCATTTGAAGTGTAAAAGGCGCACTTCTCAGAAGGGAACAGAGCGCTATTAAAAGGGAAAGGAATATAAGAGCGCATTTCTGTAGATTTTAAGAAGCGTAACTTGTCAGAAACGAAAAGGGGCACTTATTAGAAAGCGAAAGGGCACTTGATCAACAAAGAAAATGGGCCCTTCTAAGATAAAAGAAAGGCACTGAACACTAAAGTTTGAAAGGCGGCATTTTTGTTGGGTAAAAAGGGGCACTTTTTGGGTGCTTCGAAAAGTGGGGGGGGGGGGGGGCACTGTGCTCCTGCCCCCCCCCCCCGGGAGCGCCGCCTCTGTAAATTGAAGGTCTACGCACCGTGACAAACGTATATAGAATGTGGACTGACACACACATTATCGCATATTTACATCACGCTATTTATCTTTTTTTAATATTTTGTTATTACACCACTTCAGAAAAACTGTGGCGGCGCCGAAATTACTCAAAAGTAATATAAATTACCCAAAAGTGATATAAATTACCAAAACGGCGCCGAAATTACCCAAAAGTAATATAAATGACTACATAAATCAGAATAATGATCGATATAGTTATGATAGTAATCGTCATTTCAGTGACATTAACGATGATGATGATGATAACTATTATTGTTATCATAATAATAATAATGATAATAATAATAATAATAATAACAACAATAATAATAATAATGATAATAATAATAATAATAATAATAATAATAATAACAATAATGATATACAGAAGGCAAGCTTGCTTGGGACAGCTCACATCCTACGAAAGGTCTTGAACTAGAAAGAGAAATGAACAATGAAAAGAGGACTTGTTTGATAGAATAGAGAACAGATAACCCTTGATTTCTGGAAGAAGTCCGGTTGCTGTTTAATATACCAACAGAACATCAAGTTGTGGATAAAGGAAATAATATTGATAATAATAATAATAATAATAATAATAATAATAATAATAATAATAATAATAATAATAATAATAAGCAAAAATCAACCATCTACTATACATGGATGATTTGAAGCTGTTTGGCAAGACAGAAAGTGATCGACATAGAGTCTCTCATCAACACTGTGCGGATCTTCAGCGAAGACATCGGTATGCAGTTTGGGCTGGATAAATGTGCAATGATTACTCTCAAGAGAGGTAAGCCAGCCAATGACAACAACTTCGAAATGCCGAATGGAGAAGAGATCAGATCAATCGAAGAAGGTGGAAGCTACAAATATCTCGGAATACTAGAGGCAGATCAGATGAAACATCAATAGATGAAGAAGAAGATTGAGGCCGAGTATATCAGGAGAATTCGGAAGGTGCTCAAATCTAAACTAAATGCTGGAAACATGGTGAAGGCTGTTAACACTTGGGCAGTGGCCCTAGTGAGATATGCTGCTGGCATAGTTGAATGGAACCAGCTTGAACTTGAAAACTTGGACAGGAAGACAAGGAAGTTGCTGACTATGCACGGAATGTTCCATCCAAAGTCTGATGTAGATAGACTTTATGTGTCAAGAGAGAGGGGAGGACGTGGTCTGGTTGGAATAGAGGAGACTGTAAGATATGAAGAACAAAGCCTCTACTGCTATATTGAAGGCCAGATGGATGCTATCATGACGGCAGTCAAAGAGTCGGTGAGGAAAGGAAAAGATATGACAGCGAAACAGCTCAAGACTGATCAGAAGAAAATGAGATTGGAAGGATGGAAAGAGAAGGTGATGCACGGACAGCATTTAAGACAGACTGAAGAGTTTGCTGGTCCAGAGAGTTGGCAGTGGCTGAAACGAAGAAGTTTAAAAAAGGAGATGGAAAGTATGTTAGTTGCTGCACAGGACCAGGCACTTAGAACAAATTACAGGAAAGCCAGAATTGAGAAGGAGCACACATCTCCCTCATGCCGAATGTGTCATGACAAAGACGAAACGGTTACTCATCTGGTGAGTGAATGCAGCAAAATGGCACAGACCGAGTACAAAGGAAGGCATGATAGAGTAGCAGCTGCAGTTCACTGGGGTCTGGCAAAGAAGTACGGTTTACCCCATGCTGAAAAATGGTACGAACATCGGGCAGAGCCTGTCGCAGAGAACGATGATGTTAAACTCTTATGGGATTTTAATATCCAGACAGACAAGGTTATTCAAGACGACCAGACGTCGTTCTCTTAAAAAAGAAGGAGAGGGAATGTCTCATCATAGATATTGCGATTCCAGGAGACTGCAGAGCTTGGCGTAAAGAAGAGGAAAAGATACAGAAGTATAACGACCTGGCATGGGAGCTGAAAAGGATATGGAAGGTGAAGGCGAAGGTAGTACCAATAGTCATCGGAGCCTTAGGAACTGTAACAACCAGACACAGAAGCTTCCTGGCTGATCTAGGAGTCGAGGTGTCCTTTGAAACGATACAGAAGGCAAGCTTGCTTGGGACAGCTCACATCCTACGAAAGGTCTTGAACTAGAAAGAGAAATGAACAATAAAAAGAGGACTTGTTCGATAGAATAGAGAACAGATAACCCTAGATTTCTGGAAGAAGTCCGGTTGCTGTTTAATATATCAACAGAACATCAAGTTGTGGATAAAGGAAATAATAATAATAATGATAATAATAATAATAATATTAATAATAATAATAATAATAATAATAATAATAATAATAATAATAATAATAATAATAATATTTAGTAATGTATTATCATCATTATTATTATGCTTATTGTTGCTGTTGTTGTTGTTGTTATAATGATAATGTAAGCAAACATCCTTCCCTAAAACCTGGGGGGATGATTGTACATGCCATCCCCCCCACCTTGTGGGAGATGCATACCCCCCATCCCCCCCCCCCCCCCCGCTGTCTACGCCCCTGGTGGTGCTACATCCTTCCTTTGTTGAATGGATTCATGATGAACATGTTTTGTAACATTGGGTTTACGCCATTGTTGGGTGACATGCTAGTATCTGCATCTCTCGCTCTCTCTGTCATGGTTGTGTTGCCTGAATGAACTCTGTTATTCTGGAATTTTGAACTACAGTGCGTCCCAAAAAATTTTTTACACTTTTGAAATGGCTGCAAAATAAAAAAATACATGATTCTGGAAGAAAAGGTTTATATGTACGGATAGCTCATGGACTCAACTTTCATATGAGACCAAAAAGGCCGAAAATAATTCATGCTTGGGTGAGCACTGCTCACTTTTGTAAAGGGTATGAAAATTAGGTTGCGCAGGAATTGCACCTTTCAATTTGTGAGAGATGAGTCCTTTGGAGGTTACAGAATTGAGGGTGATATGATGAATTCATGATCAGTTGCAATCAGTTTAGGTTTGCTGAGTGAATTTTATGGTTTATTAAATAAAAATTTTATGCATGAGTGAACGGGAATTCCATTCATTATTGTAGCATTGTACCTTTCCCTGGTAGACTCAGTGGTGTGTTCATGGGAGTCAGGATTGGGTGGTGGTACATGTTGTAGGGGAGGTGAGATAGGGTAAGACTTTGTTGGCTAGATAGGATAAGGGTCAAGAGGACAGCATGCCCCCCCCCCCCCTCTCTCTCTCTTGCTTCCCGTGTGTTGGTGCATATCTTGACAATTCACATTCAAAAGTGTAAAGTTTTTTTTTGGGACGCACTGTATAGATGAAGAGTTTGTTCGCAAAAACCGATAAGTCCATTTTTTAAATTTCGAAGTAAGGTCACTGTCATACAGTACAATACCTTTCAAATGATAATTGCTCATCACATCATTTTTTTCTGAATTGTAAATGTTTTTTTTTTCTGCATAATAATGGCGATGATAATGAAAAGAACTTTGAAGATAAGGATTATTAAGACGAGGATGATAATATAATGACAATGAAAACAATAGCATTTTAAATTGGTGAGAGATTTTGTGCACTGTCCATGTACATGTATGTAATGATGAACTATATTTCACCTGTTTCACAGAGTTATTGATTGAGATGATGATAATGAACAGTGACGAAACGACGACGACGACGACGACGACGACATCAAAAACAATGTGATTGTGAGGAAATAACACATTAAATGGATGCAGAAAGAAGACGAGAGAATATGTGAAGAGAGGATATAATATTCTCCATAAATATATAGGACACCTTCCAAAATTGAAATAATTCAACGTTTATCTAAAAATATATCTTTGCTGCCTTATAGGAAATACAGAAATTAAAAGGTTCGTTATAAATTAACGTTCACCGAAAACTAAACGTGCATGAAATACACTAAGAACGTGTGTAAATCTGCCTTCAAGAGTGGATCTCATAAAAAAGGGATTGTGAAAGGCATGCAGCAGGATTGGACAGGGAGTCCTCGATTCCAGTCACTGCACATCAGTTTCATTGCGAGAGGGTATACACAAAAGTCACATCACCCATGAGTTAGACTCACTATACACACATCAACAAAGAAAATATCGTGGAGACAGCTACGCTGGCACTGCCATAATCATAATGGGGCGCGGGGATTCCCCGCCTGCCAGCGGCTTACTTCGAACCATCGGGTAATCGCGTCGGGCCGTGTAATCGCGTAACCCGACATTTCGTGAAAACAGCCCACTTGATTTGCGAAAGGTCGGGTCTACCATTTGAGAAATATGTACCTTAAATCTACCAACGGTCGGGTTCAAAGAGTGAAATTTACCCGACGCTTCATAAAAATAATACAACAAAAATACGAATAGTCACGTCCCCTTGCGTACAAATAAATACGACAAAAACGGCTTGAATGAAAGTTAACAGTCTATCCACACAAAGTCGGGATTTTTAGGAAAAGTTAAGAGGTGAGTACAGTTTAAATTTCGCTAATTTGTCAAAAAATGCAATTTATTCATAATAAGTTCTACCACTGTGGCGAATCTGCGTTAATTTCTTTACATTTTCAAAGAACTGTCCTGAGTTATATGTATTATGTGCAAAAAAACTCGCGAACTTTGTAATTTTTTTCATCGTCGGCAGTTCATGTTACCGCTGCGTTGTGCTAAGCACCCTGTCACCACGCAACATCTAGCCCAAACTTTCTGGCGGATTGCCGATGATTGTAAATGAAATGCAAATCAGTTTATAGTGATGTGAGATTGAACGTATATCCCACTGCTGCAGTGTGTTTGTGTGTTGACAAATCGGTTATCCGTAATTAAGATATAGCTGTATGTGTGGAGCCAGGCAGGCTGCGCCGCGGCGCGGCGCGCCGGGGCCTGACATTGGCTCAAAAGTATAGGGGCGGCCTTTTGGGGGCATCTATGACTGTATGTAACAGTTCAGCTCAGATTCCGAAGACTGATAAGCAAGCATGATGAGAGGGGTTATGATTTAACTCCTTGCCTGCTGAATTAATTCTGAGGGGATGATATTGACAATCTGACAATTGTTCTTTAGAATTTACTTTAAACTATGCTTTCCTTAGAGCAGTATTGATGCAGGTCATTATTCTTCAGATATCACTTAAGCACACTAGCTGGGTTTTATTTCTTCTGGTACAATGGTAAAGGAGAAAACTAATTATTATGATTGTTAAATTTAATTGTACGATTGTGCCAATAGTTGACAGAAACTTGCAAAGAGTTAATCATGCTTCTACTCCCTAATTGTACATACAGACTATAGACTAAAAAAAAAAAATCTGAGTTGAGAGGTAGCTCTGAGCACCCCATTCATTCATCTGTTTTGACTTTGTTCATCAGATACCTAGGTTGAAACTTGAGGCTGCATTTATGTCTGCAGCCACATCAATAATTTTGGAGATGTAGGGGATGATTGCTTGTTGACTGAGAATGAAGAAAATTTCTGCAAGGAATACAACTCCAGTTATGGAAGGTAAGTGAATCTTGCATGAATTTGGTCAGCTTGCTATCAACGTGTCAAATTTCAGCCAGAGTTTAGAATTTTTACAAGGCCATTGGCCTTGGTCGCAGATATACTCATTTTGGAATTTCTGAGTAACATTTCAATTCATGACTGTCTCAACTTGGAAATAAGGCTCGGTACCTGGTTTCTTTTTTGTTCCTTTGCAAATATTATCAGTCAAGCTTGATGAATATTTTTCTTCCTTGAATAGGCACCAGGATCAAAATATCTTGCCAACATTTCTTGCTCACAAAAATACACTTGCTTTAAGATATTTATTTCTTCGTTTGCATTAAGATTTTAAGGGAATGTTAGTTATTAAAAGCCTAATACTTAAGTTTTACTTGTTCAGTTTTGCTGACAAGCAGAAGCTATGTTTTGTTTTCTGATTTCCTCTCACATCATTTACAAGTTTTGTTTCTTTTTTATCATTTAATTGTAAGCTGAGACATGAACTGTACAATGTGTGTATTCTTATGTATTTCTATTGTATGAATATCAATTGTATTTTGAGAACTGAGAAATAAAATGAACTAAACTGATTTGTAAACTTTGGTCTGCAAAGTTTAAAAATTACTAGTAGTGTTCCTACTGTTCATACTTTGTGCATGTACTTTGCATTTATCACAATTTAGTATTGTCTGAGCAGTGAACCATCGCAGTTGCTGGAAGCTAGACGAAGATGAGGAAACATACAGACGCTTCAGCTTGTTCATCCCTAAAGACAAAAGAGATTGATTTTGAAATCCATTATTCACATTTGTCATGTATGTAGCGCACAGGAAGTGAAGAGGTTTTCCCAGGGCAAATCAAAGCTCTTCTGATTTCCGTTTGATCTGTAACCTTTTTTAAAGCATAACTTCCTTTCCCTTTGTCATAGTTTCCCTCTTAACATGCTTAATAATGCACAGATGTGTTTCTGCATTTATCAAAAACTAGCTTCAGGTGAATTTCCCATTTCATTTCAAATTCGTTATCTAAAAATATTCTATATAATCACAATTTAGGTCAACTTGCAATCTTATCTTGTTTTCATGAACAGAATGAAAGAATTTAGCTTCATCTCTTCAGTGCATTGGACCCTTTGGAGATCTGTCTCTCACTGAGTGAGGTGTCATGGCCCTGTGTGCAGCAGGGGGCAAGGGGAGCAGTAGCCCAACTCAGCAATTTTTAGACTTGCATGTTTTTTACTGAAAATTTTCCAAAATTCCTCCAAATATTTGCACCAGATCCTTCAATATATATATCTTAACCCACCATGTTACATAAGTTCTTGGGGTTGAGGGTTGGGTGCAAGATCATGTAATTATTTGAAGGAACAAGCAAGGAAGGGAGTGATCAGTAACCAAGTGGGTGAGATTGCAAATTGAATGATATAGTGCACACTTTGGGTAGAATTTGGGGGAAATTTTGAATGAAAAAGGTTAAAGATTTTCAGGGGGAGAGGGCTGCATAAAGATATGCCTACCACCCAAACCTTAATTTAGCTTTAATCTGTATGGAATAAGATTCATTTGGGTGTAGAGTTACATGAATCCTGAACTAAATGAAGATGAATTATCTGAGAGGGCTTTCTAATAAATGTCGCCATTTCGTATAACATGACTAATTGCTCACAATTCAATTCAAATTTGTTGATATACATTCCACAATTTTGGATTATCATCAAAATGTTTTACAATGTCATTGGACATAGTTACAAAACAACTGATTGTATTTATTTTTAGAAACTGGCCCCCCCCCCAGGTGTGTGTGGATCATTTGAAACTCTTACAGCAGATTGTTCTTTCATTAGAGGATTTGAAAATTCATATAATATTATGTACACTGTAATTTGGATTGATTGATGGGTATGTAAGTTACAAAATCACTGTTTTCAGTTGTGTTATAATGAATTTTATTCATAACTTCTAAAGGGATATAGAATAGCTCGTTCTATCTGACTTGTGCACAAAATCTGACTAAGTGCTCTGTTAAATATTCATTAACATATCTAAGTATTATTTTAAAGTAGAAAAGGATTCAATTTGGCCTTGGTACATTGTAATTCAAATTACTAGCATGTAAATGATAGTGATGTAAAACTCTATAGTCTACTTTCATTTTGTCGCAACTTCTGAACAGAGTATATGATTAGAAAATTGTTATGATTAATATGAAGTATATTTTACTTGTAAACGATGATTGAAGGCTGATCTAGTTTCCCTTTTATCAGAATGAACTTATAAACATGTAATCACCATGCAGAAAAATAATCATTACATATCAAATCCATATGTAATTTTGACTGTAAGTGTAGTTTGATATTGATCATGTAAATCGTTGCAATTTTTATAAGAATAGGATACATGTATGACAATTAATTGTAATACATGTATCCATGCACAACTATAAAAATACTAAAGCCCCCTCTTATTGGATAGATTTGTATATCAATGAAATCAATATGGGGGGGGGGGGGGTGAAAATGAAGCAACCAGGGTGCATGAAGGAGAGGATGTGTTCAAAAGAGATGGAAAGAGAGACAGAGACAGATACAAGAAGAAAGAGATGAAAAATCAATTCAGGCGAGATTATTTGATGAAAATTCGAGGGTGTCAGAGAGAGAGAGAGAGAGAGGGGGGGGGGCAGAGAATGGGAGATGATGGAGTAATTGAGAGTTTGTGAAGGAGATAATTGCCAAAAAATATAAATGTTTTGCGTTGATCAGATTTTCAAAGTTAATTATCCCAAGGTCATGGGCCTATCCGTGATTTTTTTAAGGGGGGGGGGTACAAATGTATAACATAATATTATTCGGGATAACAGTAACACTTGATAAATTCTTTAGCGTAAGTCTTTCCACGTATTATCATCTCATGCGATTACCTCCCCCCCCCCCCGATTATTAGTGGTTGTATAAAGAAAAAAATTGGCATTTTCGGGGCATTTCCTTGAAACTCTGTTCATGCATTGAAAGAGATAAGTAGCTGGCCTATATGAATAATTTGATAATGCAAACGTATTCATTTCAAGCAGCCTGTAGATCTGGTATTTTTTTTTTCATTTAAATGGATAGGTTAGATTTCGACAGATTGGAACCTAATTATCACAATGAAATTAAATCATTTACGTGCATCATAAGAGGATGAATATCAATGAGTAAAAAAGGAATTAGAGGTTTCGCATGTGCAATGATTCAATGGCAATAGTATTTGCTCTTCATCATCGTTTCATCGCTGCAATTTAGAATTCTTAACGAGAAAATTGTTTTAAATTAGTTTTTACCCGATACTTCGTTATTTGAAAGTAGGTTTTTCACGAATGTTCGCGTAAAAGATTAGTCTTATGTCAATGACCACAAGAGCTAAAAATCAATTTTTAAAAATCCGATTTACCCGACCTTTCGCAAATACAGGGGACTGTTTTCACGAAAGGTCGGGTTACGCGATTACACGGCCCGACGCGATCATCCGATGGTTCGAAGTAAGCCCTGCCAGCTATATGAAACAGTAATGTCGTGCAGACGAGCATTCATGTTGAATGCAATTATGCAAACAGTGAACCTGAGAGTGTCTCGAAAACATTTAAAGGGGGAAATTGCCCATAGATATATATATATATATATATATATATATATTTATATAGAATGAAACACACAAGACAGCGGACGTAGCTGTATAATTCCACAACCTCACCAGGTAATAATTAAAAACGTTTATTTCTTTTCATTTTGATTATATTAGTTTTCATATTCTTTTTGTTATTTCCCCTAAGTTCTTTACTGTTTAGTTATGCTTGTCAATCCGTTTGTTTCTGTTTTCTGTTGTAGAACCCTTGATAAAGGCATATGTAGCCGAAAGCTCGGGACATTAAAGTGGAATTATACAGCTACGTCCGCTGTCTTGCGTGTTTCATTCTATATGCCATTAAACAAGACAGGGCCAATCATGTTAATGGGTTGTGCACACATTACATTTATATATATATATATATATATATATATATGGGTTGTGTAGGGCAGTGTTTTGTGTTGGTTTCGGATTTCTGATCGTGTATTATTGAATCTGGTGTATAGTGTAGTTTCTGTTTTGCCGACGTATTGTTTGTCGCAGTGTGAACATGTTATTAGATATATAACCTAAGATGATTTACATGTGATGGTGGATTTGATTGTGAATTGTTGTCCGGTGACTGTGCTTTTGAAGGTTTTGGTTTCTGTTGATCGTACATGACTATCCCCCCCCCCCCCCCCCCCCCCCCCCTCCTGTTGGTTGAGCGCGACCAGTGACTTCCTAAATAGTAGAGGACATGTTATGGGGCGGTCTTCCCATCAAGTACTCTTGTATTGTTGCCATTTTGTACGTTAACACCTTATTTTGAGACTTTATGTTATCCATAAGTTTTTCTCATTTACCTATAACTGCTTATTGCCAACTGCATTGCTCACTTCTATCACCTCAAAAATACCTCACTAATACGTGAGCTTTTTATGTTCATCTTATGTTACTTCCCCACCAACATCACTCTAGTTGGCGTCCACTGGTTGTGGTGCATTCACTGGTTCAGTGACTCTTGCTCGTGTGACGTACCACATCACGTGACCAAACACACGAGCAGGAATCACTGAACCATTCCCACAACTCCACCAGGTAATAATTGAAAACGTTTATTTCATTTCATTTCGATGATATTAGTTTTGATATTCTTTTTATTATTTTCCCTAAGTTCTTTACCATTTATTTATGCTTGTCATTCCGTTTGCTTCTGTCTGTTTCGTTGTAGAACCCTTGATAAAGGCCTTTGAAGCCGAAAGGTCGGGATATCAAAAGTGGAATATACAGCTACGTCCTTCGCTGTCTTGCGTCTTTCATTTTATATGCCATTAAACAAGACAGAGCCAATCATGTTAATGGGTTGTGCACACCCCCCACATATATATATATATATATATATATATATATATATATATATATACATACATATATATATTCCCTTCAGAAAGTAGATAATCTTTTTAGATCAGTGAGTAAACCATCTTCTACCCTCTCCCATATCCCTGTTCTACCGAGGAGAATAATACCAAGATCACTGAATTGTGTTAAGTAATTTTCTGAAAATGCAGTCATTTTAAAAGTTTGTATGTTTTGGAGGATAGATGAGAGCAGAATTGTGTCCGGAATGGCCTTTCATATGGCGTGTCTTGTTATTGACACGCATCAATGTGCTTCATATAGACATCCTATCATGAAAGGCCATTTCCAACACAATTCAGTCGCCAAAAACATGCGAAATTTAAAAAGTATGTTACTCCTACATGCAGACAAAGTAAACGGTTGCAGGAAAAAATAACCGAAAAATCACAAGAGAAGAGATACGAGACGAATTTGAAGAAAAAATTGATGAAAATGATCGCTTAAAGACGAAATTGTGCAGCGAGTGTGACCGACGAATTTGAATTGTAAATGACGAGAATGTGTGCCAAATGACTAAATTGAACAGACTTTGTTCGAAAATGATCGACAAAGGACGAATTTGAAACTTGGCATATTCCAGATTTCTCGGGACGAAATTGAACTAAAAATCTATTAAATTGAATGAAAAAAGTTTGAAAATGAACGGAAAAACCTGTGTTATTATTATTATTATTATTATTATTAATTATTATTATTATTATTATTATTATTATTATTATCATTAATATCATTGTTATTATTATTATTATTATTATTATTATTATTATTAATATTATTAATTATTACTATTATTATTATTATTATAATTATTATTATTATTATCATTAATATCATTATTATTATTATTATTATTATTATTATTATTATTATCATCATCATCATCATTAATATCATTATTAATATTATTATTCACCATCCTTTTCTCACTTAATGACAGGTGTTACTTCCGAGCAGTATGTCGTTGGCTGGTTAGGGCAAGACTTGCGGCTTCCGTGTGACTTCACCCAGACAGATGTTCTCGCCTTGTATTGGACAAACAGCAGCGAAATAGCCAAAGTCTCGTTCTTCAAACAACAACGAAGAAGCTTCGATGACCGGTTCACACTGAAGGAGGACTTCTCTCTCGTCATTAGCGACCTCAGAGTGTCAGACGAAGGACGATATACGTGTCGAGTTCAGATGGATTCTGGAGAAAGTTTGATCAGTCACACGACATTGACCATTTATGGTAAGCATTTGGCATTCTGCTATTTCATCAATAATTATAAAATCTTAAAACAGTGGAGAATGAAATGTTCCGTAAGGCGGGAATTCCGGAAGCCAGGAATTTTCAACAGGGGGGCCAAGGCGAGGGAGCAAAGGGACCAAGCGGGGGAGGATGTGGGGAGGGGGTAATACCCCTCCCACGGTAGGGAAATTTTTTGAAAATTCGTGCATGAAAATGGCATTTTCTGCACACTAAAATTCAGTATTAGGGGTAACTTATATGAGACGTGCATATTTACGTTTTACTTTCATTTTGCAGGGTAAGGTTAGGGTAAGTTATGTGAAGTGGACTCGTTGAAAGTTTTTTTCGCCGATCAACAGCGGGGGGGGGGGGGCGGCGCCATGGTCCCCTTGTGCCCCCTAGCTACGCCAGTGTTGGTGATCTTTACTTGATTTAGTATAAGGCAAATGTATTTGCAACATACAGCTACAATTGTTTCTTATTCATTCCAGCAGTGCAAATTTCTATTTGATGTTGATTTTCTCCTTGATATTTTGCCCCAAAGCATTAGTATCAACTCCTCACATCGAGCAATGTGTGTCTAAATCGTTGACCAAAGAGCACAGTTCATGCACTGTGGAAACTCCTAGCACCTACCCTTTTAACCTGAACTGCCGCGTGACTGGCTTCAGACCTAATGTAACCCTTGAGTGGTCCTCTTCAGGGATTGTGAAGCAGCCCCTTGGAAAACCTTTCCAGAGGACACTACCCGATGGTACATCTGAGAGAGAGATTACAATCAGTGTCACTGCTAAACCATCCGAAATTCAGAGATACACTTGTACAGTGAGGGGAGAGGCGACAAATGGAACGGATCGGTCGGCAAACGTTACGGTTGCTGCCTTAGGTAAAGCATTCACATTAAAAGTTCTCCTTTTGAGTAGAAAATCTAATGATTTTGTAGGAATTTTAACGATAGAGACTGGATTGAAAAGTTGAAATAGGAAAATTTTAACGGCTGCACTATTTTCCATATCTTTTCCATCTTGGACACGTTATTCTTAATAGTCAGTCTTTTCCATTTTTTCACCTATGCATTTGGCATTATTAAGTCATCACCATTGTCGTAAATCCCGGATGATGGGGGATATACCCTCCACTTTTTCGAGGGGGGGGGGGGGGGGGGAGGGGAGGGCGGCGTGTAAAAATATTTCCCACTTTTTCAGAAAGAAATGTTTTAATTAATGAGTTAATAAAATTGTTGATAATCTGTCATAAACGACCGTCATATTTTAGAATTTTTTTTTTGAAAATGCGATTTAAGACGAGAAAATTTGTTATTTTGGCTCGTTCGCTTCGCTCACTCATTAAAATAAAAATAAAAATGAGTGTATTGGGGTCTGTGCGAATGGGTGAGGGGTGTGTGTTTATACTTAAGTGTGAGTTCGACAGAAAAAAGAATCGGCAAAATTCCCCCACTCCTCAAAGTGGATTTACGCCGGTGGTCATCACATCATCTCTCAAACCGTAAGGGGTTCGTTGGCCTTCATTTTCTTATAATGGCATTTTGTATACTAGTGTTCCTCCTACCTATGAAGCGACTGTATTTTATGAAACTCTGTAGATAAGCCTACATCGTCTACTGCCTGCAAGAAGGCCGATAATGCTACTGACAATATGCAGTTGTTTTCTTTACGGCCATCTGTTGTCTTGAGGCAACGGACGAGGTGTGTTTGTGAACGTTGCTGTTATTACATCAGTCTTCTATTTGCGCCTTTCTTAGTGTTTTCAATTTCTTTTTCTAATCCTGTCTTGGGTGACTACGGCAAAAGGCATGAAAGGAAAGCCTACTTGGAAAAAGATCGTCGGTGGCGTCAGTGGAGCATTCTTTTTCATCATATTATTGGTTTGTTCAGTGATTTGTGTGGTGTGGCTCTGTCAACATGGTCAAGGTAAGCGGTCCTTCAGAACATGATATGATATCAATAACCATGAATGTATTTTAAAGTAATGCACATTAGTGTATTTCATTTCATCAGGGGCGTCGCTAGACCTTTTTTAGTGCCGGGGGGGGGGGTGGGAGGGTGGAGAGGCCACTGATTACCGACAAACAATGCCACCGATTATCGACGACCAACGTCTATAAATTCAACCGTATAAAGCCCACTAGGTATGTTCAAATGTGTGCCTCTACCATATTTTCCTTCGTCTTTCCGACACATTTCAGTCGATTTCAACCAGATTTGGTGACTTTTATATGAGCGAGCGCCGCGAGCCAGGAAAAAATTATATACTCCTTTTCATTTTAGAAGTGATAATTCTTCATCAAATACCTGATGGGAATATACGATATCTAAATCATATATTTTGTCACTTCGCTTGCGAAATTCTTTCGCTTTCCCGAACAATTCTGTATCTAAATATTATACGAGCGAGCGCAGCGAGCGAGGAAGAATATAGATACTGCTTATAATCGCGGTAGAAGTGATAATTCTTCATCAAAATACACGATGGACCTATAAGATATCTTAATTATACATTATGTCACTTTGCTTGCGGAATTCTTTCGCTTTCCCGAACAATTCTGTATCTAAATATTATACGAGCGAGCGCAGTGAGCGAGGAAAAAAATTTGTATACTCTTTTTCATGGTAGAAGTGATAATTCTTCATCAAAATACACGATGGAATTAACTATGACTCTGAGATATCTAACTTATACATGTACATTTGGTCACCTCGCTTGCCGAATTCGTTTGCTTTCCCAAACCATCTTGTATCTAAATATAATACGAGCGAGCGCAGCGAGCGAGGAAAAAAATTATTTAATCTTTTTCATGGTAGAAGTGATAATTATTCATCAAAATTCACGATGGAACGATAAGATATCTGATTTACACAAGTAGATTTGGTCATCTCGCTTGTCCGGTTCGTTTACTTTCCCAAATCAATCTTGTATCTGAATATTATACCAGCGAGCGTAGCAAGCGAGGGAAAATACATACATGCTCTTTTTCATGGTAGATGTGATAATTCTTCATCAAAATACACGATGGAACTATAAGATATTTAACTTATACGTGTACATTTGGTCACCTTATTTATTCGCCTTGAAATGCCATCTTGTATCTAAATATACGAGCGTGCGCAGCGAGCGAGGAAAAAAAATATATTTTTCATGATAGAAGTGATAATTCTTCATCAAAATACATGATGGGCCTAAAGATATCTAAATTATATATTTGCTCACCTCACTTGCCGAATGTGTTTGCTTTCCGAAAACATCCTGTATCTAAATATCATACGAGCGAGTGCAGCGAGCGAGGAAAAATATGTAAATATGTTTGGTACAAGTGTTATTTTGTCACCAAAATACACAAGCAAATCCGGACCAAATCTTGATGTGAAAACATTTGGTCCGGACCAAAAAGTTAGTGCGGATCCAAATTTCGTCCGGACCTGGTCCGAACCAAACTTGATGTGAAATCACAAAGAATTTGGTCCGGACCAAATGCAATGACCCGCGCGCCTTCACGTACGTGATCGCAAAGGCGTCGATCAAATTTTCGGATGGGGGGGGGGGGGGGGGGGGGCAAGACGACCAAGCGGAGATGAACCCATGGTTACTGATATATATGTTTATGTACATATATATATATAAAATATAGGCCTATGTCAACGTGAAGCATTTTCAATGTGGGGAAAATACGCATCTTGCTAGACTGTGAACCATCCTGTTTTTGTTATTGTTTTTAATTTTGCGAGGGGGCGAAGCGAGCGAGCAATAAAAAAAAAAACAAATTTCTTGTTATGAGAGAAGTGTTTAGTTATCAAAATACACTATAGGCATATATGATACCTAACATATATATATGGTTACTTCGCTGCCAAATATGACTCTGTTTTATCACATCGCCGGTCCATTGTTGCAACCACGAAACCACTCTGTTTTTTAATATTACGAGCGAGCGAAGCGAGCGAGGAATCACACACTGTTTTTGATGGTAGAAGTAGTAACCCCTTCGACAAATTACACTGTGAGCTCATGAGACATCTACATTATCTATTTGGTCTCATCTCACCGAACTCGTTTGCTTTTCAAAACCATTAATATCAAACGAGCGGGCGTAGCGAGCGAGGAAAAATATACTCTTTTCCATATGGTAGCAGTGTTATTTCGTCATCATAATATATAATAATGTGAAAATAATGTGATATGCGCTTTACAAGCATGAAATGTTATCATTATCATCATCAGAATACATTATAAACCTGTCAAGCCTGTATGATATCTAAATAATACATCCGATCACCAGTGTGCCGAATGTGACACTGTCTTAGCTACCTGGCTTGCAGTCCGAATCCATTATGTTTCTACCATTAGCTACCAAGCAAAGTCAACGACCGATCCCGGGAAAATGATATGGATTCGTCACCAAAAATTTGTCAACCCCATCGCTGCTCAAATATTATGATATTTTGGAATCTCGCTACTATAATAAGCTACTTGCTGCCCGAAATCATCTTGTATCTAGTTTTTACCAGCGAGAGTAGCAAGCGAGCTAACGAAAAATATGTCTTTTTTTTTTTTTAAAAATCTAGGCCATTATCTACTGAAAGTGTATCTTTTTTAGGTCAACTGGCCGTTCGATTTCTTGGAGTGATATCTTGTTTGGTTATATTACTTGATATGAGTAGAAGAATATTACATTAGATTAGATGGGAACTGTAGCTGCAAACCGATTTCCTTTCATCCCTGTTCATAAGAATAATAATTATCATCAGCATTGGTAAAGATACTTAAATGCGAGCGAGCGAAGCGAGCGAGCGCTTCCCAGTGTCCCATTTAGTTTCTTTTCCCTTGTTTTCCGCTTTTATTTCACTTCCTTCTTTTCCGCTTTCATTTATTTTCTCTTTCTTTTTTCTTTTTCCCTTTTTCTTTTTTTTGTTCGGAAATTATTGGGGGGGGGGGGGGGGGGGGGGGGCAAAATTATATCTTTCGGGGGGGGGGGGGAACTGCCCCCCTGCCCTCCAGGATCGACGCCTCTGCGTGATCGTGAGCGAGCAATGGTTTCGCGCAAAGCCAGTTCCAAATTTCGCGCGCTTCATGAGGGGGGGGGGGGGGTTGTAAGTGGTTTCCGTGGCAACTGCGACGGATAGGTTTGGTCCGGCCCAGGCCCGGAATAAATATCTTGAGGGCGGTGTGAAAGCACTTGCGACGGACATAATTTGGTCCGGACCTGGTGCGGACCAAATCTTGACGATAGTGGGAAAGGGGTGTACGACACTGTTTGGGCACCTTACTTCTCTTTTCTTTTTCCCTCCTTCCTCTTCCCTCTGCCTTTTTTTTCTCTCCCCTTTTATTTTGCCGACATTGCGAATTTTCCGACAAGAATGGGGGATGTCACACACCCCCACACCCCCTCTAGCGACGCCCCTGCATTTCCTTTCATTTCATTTATTTCCACAAAAACAGCAAATAAAATTTTGCAAAGACTTTCACATTTCAGAATCAAATGCATGAAAACCAACAATTAACATACAACATTTTGACACGAATTCAGTACGTATATCAAGTAAATGATAAGTATACAAATGGTAAATGTTCGCTGTATCGTGAAGGAAACCCTTAGAAGGCAAAGCTTGTAATTCAGGATCCCGAACATAGATATCAAAGTATCATTAGTAATAATACTTTGCTTTACTTTTAATGCCCTCTGATTTCGTGCTTTGTATTTCATACTAAAATTTTAGCTTTGTATTTATATAATCTTATTATCATAAGTAGCTATAAGTTGTCAAGAATGTCAGTGCAAAAGTACGTGAAATATACAAATCGAATAAATACAATTCATTAGCATGATGAGGCAACGATATAGATTGGTCATTAAACCGATAATACCCTCATTGTTATGATGTAACACTTTGTCGTTACTTTGCATGTAAAGAACTGAAAGCTCTTCGAAGAGACATAGAGAATTACACTTTCACGATACCCGGTGAGGAAAATGTCAGAGCAGCAGCACACATCGGCTTCTATGGTCTGATGGGAGCCGGGAAGTCTTCATTCATAAATTCTCTGGAGTTTGCATTTAAAGGTGACAAAATTACCTTCCATCTTTTTTTATATACGGTGTGTTTCTTAAAAAGGGACCCCCTGATTTTCCTTCCACTATATCCTGACGTTATCGAATAAGCACAGCCTAGCATAATGATAAAGACAGTTGGGCCGTATTTATAAAACTAGCGTAAAAGCTTGTATGCTCAAGTAAATGCTCTTGCAATTACGAGCACCCCACCTTCTTGTTGGCCTGAGAGGTATCATCGTCATCAATAGTGATCTGTCAGTATACTGAAATGTTCAGTAACCGAATTAGTTTTATGACAAATGTCTCTATGCTCATGAGTCGTCCGTTTCAGCTCTTCATATCCTGTTGCTCCACAACTGCGAGCAAGCCCAACTGTTTATTATTTTATTTATTTATTTTCGTTTTATTTTTCACAGGGTAGCCCTTTCAGTTATAAAACTGATTTTCAAAGGGGCCCTGCATCACAATAAAAAGATACATTTTTACAGAGAAATATAGATATGAAAACAAGTAATACAAAAATACTGAAAAACAAAAGTGTACATGATAAAGAGAGACTAAGTCTACAGACAAAATCAAAAGTAAAAAACTACTTATCAAATATGATTGTACACAAAAAAGGGGGGACAGAAGAGACAGCTAATAAACCAACTAATAAACCAACTGTTCAAACAATTATTGTTTTGAATGGGCCAAATACCGTACCTCCATCTAGTAATTACTTGGGCTTTAAGTAAAATTAATCAAGCAAATGCTATTTCAAAGGCTCCTGCTATGTCAGGCTAAGGCTTGTAAGGCTTGGAAGGCTTTCATAAAAAGCAAGATTTTGCATTTTCTTGCTAGCAATTACTCATTTAAAATCTCTGAAGATGCAAGCAAAAGGTTAGAAAAAAGCATTTGCTAGGCATTTATATATGACTCGACATTGGTGATGATGGAGCTAGGTCCCAATCGAATCATGGGATAGGGGCAAGCTCGTGTAGCGTAATCCGACTGAAACAGAAAAAAAAATCAACAACAACCATAAAACACACCCACCCACCCACGTACATAGGCAATTCGTATCGTAAAACTGTTCTTCAGAATCATCCGTGCGGAAATGAATCATTTAAACCTATGTGTTTCTTGTTTGTGTAGGAACGCAAAGTCAACCAACTCAAGGCACTGACGTGGGGTGTGGAGCGGATGCCCCGATCCGGACTTGTGTTAACCTCACCAATCATATTTCTCTGTATGACAATCGCAGCATGACAAGTTTTTCTGTAGATGAATATTTGGATGGATATATGCAGGAAATCGGTAAGGAAACCACCTTTAGCCCTCGTCAGACTTCTTATCGGTCTCATGGCAATACATGTAAGTTATTGCCGCTCGTAATCACGTCATCTCTTCAAACTATCTTTTCAAATTCATCCATCTAAGAGCCAGAGAAATCTTACATCACAAGAATATTAAAAGGTAGATCCAAACATTCATCCAGACAAAACTACTTACTTACTTACTCTGAGTCAAGACAGGGCAAGCAAACGGCATACCAGCCTTCTTTCATTCTCGTGCCTTGTCGTTGCCCTTTTCATATTTTCCTCATAGAGTGACGATTTATTTTCTTTTGAATACTGCAGTGATCGGCAATGTCCCGGTATATGATTCTGTCACATCCTCTTCCTGCATTACTGAAAAGCTTTAGAATAAATCCTAGAAATTGGCCATCCTTTAAAGGAGAACGCTTTGCATATTCTCATTAATGATATTTCTTTCTTACATTTTTATTCGTTCAGTCAAACGTCTTGACAACACTTTTGGGCGGGGGGATCATGGGAGTCCCCGAATACCCTTTTTTGCCAGTCGAACCTGACCGAAACTGAATACTTTTTAAAAAGTAAAGTCATAGACGACCTCAGATCATACACATTTTGCAGATCCACCGAGGCGCTTCCATTTTTGTTTGTTCCCCTTTGGAAAGCGACAAAAAGTTAAATTAATGTGGTTTAACGGTATGAAGAACTGGGTATACCAAGATGTATCGTGTGGCTGGGAAACAAAATTGTTGTTGTTTTTTTTCAAAAGCTATCGTTACACCTTGACCGCCATCTCTCAATCATCTTTCTTTAAACAGGTCCTCAGAGAGAAGATGTAAATTCATTCACCCGCCTTCTTGATGAGGAAATTCACTGCCCCATTTTTGTCTACAAAGAAGGGTGAGTGTGGACAGGTTGTGTATCCGGACAAAACAGTATAGTTTGAAGAAATTTAGTTTAATTTACAAGCAATATCGTTTGAAAATTATGTTTGACAATATAAGGAAGCACAATAATGATGGTGCTATTTAATGAATATTTTTTGTGCAATCCAGAGGCAAAAGAGGAGGTTTTATTTCTCTTTCAAAGTGTCCGGACACTCGACCCCAATCCTACCAATAAAGCTTATTACATGGTTTGCAATCAATAGAAGCGGATTGCATTAATAGAGCTAGCTGCATGCGCATGTAGCTAGCGCTATGCTGTGATTGCAACATGTGCAATTGGCTTTTAACATGTTATTTTTTTTTTTAAATTTCTTGTTTACTGTATAAAAAATTGTTGTTGAACAAGAATATTTTAAGATGTTATAATGTTATAGTAATAGACAAACATATTTATCACACTCCTGTGTTATTCATGATTTTTTTTGGGTGTTTTTTTCGTGGCCTTCAGTACACAAGCTATGCTTTTTGGTAGGTCACCTCATTTCCACTCATTTGTGCTATAACCTATACATTATGTATCATTCAGAATCTGACGTATGGAGTTACTATGTTTTGATTTTGATGTAAAATGTGGAAATGGAAGAAATAAATTCGATTCTTTTCATACAGAAATGTATGAAGCATTCGTGTAAATTGTATGTTTATCTGAGCTAGTTATCACAGATTATTTTATCTTTTAACAATCTGAATCCATTCTCCAAATCTGTTTCAATAGTTATGAAAGGAAAGAAGCTTTGGAGTTTGTAGACAAGTTTGCTCAAAAAATGCTAGAGTATAGCGGTAAGTACTCATCGGGTGTACACTACTCTCCTTTTTATTATTCAATTGTTAATGTTTTCGATTTTTTGAAAGGGATCTCCTCGGGTACCCAACTTCCGACCCTGGCACCAATGATTAACAGGCTGCCGGAATACATTATAACATATTTTGGGTAAAATCTTATCCAATATGGCGTAAACAGGTATAACATCATTAACATGCATGTTTGGTGCTGGAGACAAAGTTTTACCCAATATAAGGTAAAATGTTTAGAATTACGTTGATTGAATTACAACCAAACACTGGGTAGACTTTCACTCCAATAAAATTCATTAGGTAAAATTTCGCCCAAACGTACAAGTATGTTACCTTTTCATCCTACTTTGGGTCAACTGAATGTAGTAGCTGGTAATAACTACAAGTAATATCTGTATAATGATGATGATGATGATGATAATGATGATGATGATGATGAATAGAAAAAAAAGAAGAGGCTAGAAAAAAAAGAAAAAGAAGAGCAACAGCGTCAATGATAATAATGATGAGGATGCCATGGTAATGATAATAATAGTGATAGTAATATGAAGATTCTGATGGTACTATACTACATTACATCATTACATTTTACTTCAGGCAAAGTAACTGAAAAGCAACATCTATAATTAGGATAAGTCAGAAACAACTGAAAGGAGGTGGGGATACCACATGTTGTTATTATCATGATTTTCATAAGAAGTAGTAGGTCTATTAAAGACCTACTACTTCATATGATAATCATGCCAAATTGAAATTATTAAAGACCCACTACTTCATATGATAATCATGCCAAATAACAACATGTGGTATCCCCACCTCCTAATAGTCCTACTACTTCTTATGATAATCATGATAATAACAACATGTGGTATCCCCACCTCCTAATAGTCCTACTACTTCTTATGATAATCATGATAATAACAACATGTGGTAACCCCACCTCCTAACAGTCCTACTACTTCTTATGATAATCATGATAATAACAACATGTGGTAACCCCACCTCCTAACAGTCCTACTACTTCTTATGATAATCATGATAATAACAACATGTGGTATCCCCACCTCCTAATAGACCTACTACTTCTTATGATAATCATGATAATAACAGCATGTGGTATCCCCACCTCCTAATAGACCTACTACTTCTTATGATAATCATGATAATAACAACATGTGGTAACCCCACCTCCTAATAGACCTACTACTTCTTATGATAATCATGATAATAACAACATGTGGTATCCCCACCTCCTAATAGTCCTACTACTTCTTATGATAATCATGATAATAACATGTGGTAACCCCACCTCCTAAAATATATATATATATACATATACATACATACATATATACACCCATACATACATTATATATATATATATATATATATATATATATATATATATATATATATATATATGTGTGTGTGTGTGTGTGTGTGTGTGTGTGTGTGTGTATCATTCATTCCTATCATGATTTAAACGTAACCGCCATTACTCCTGATCCTCTCCAAATTAAATAGATTGTCTTCATTATATTTTGTAGGCTACCCACCCATGGTAGTCGTTACTCACGCAGACAGCTTATCAGAAGAAACCAAGAGAGACCTAAAAGAAAACTTCTCCAGATACAGTAAGAAAGTGTGGTTCTTCGAAAACAACATAAACTCCGTCAAAAGCAGAGCAAAAAGCATCAGATTTTTGAAGTTTCTGAAGGCAGCACTGAATCACTGTGAGGTCAGCGTTATTAACACTGACCGACGAAGGGAACAAGAAGAACGTCGGAGGACCTGGTGGCAAAGGCCCTGGAAATATATGGTTGACTTAGCCAGTGTAGTCCAATCACGCGAAATCGTCATAACGGTATAGCGTTACTTTTGGTGAAAGTTACGTAATTTTCGCACAGCGAGTTGGCAGTGCGACGGCACGGTCGAGTGATTTTCGCAACCTCATATTAGTCGTTCTCCTGTATCATGTGTGTCTCACACGCTTGTACACCGTTAGACGATGCTCTAAACACAACATACACGTTCTTCAATGAATCTATACATAAACTTGGGACTATAGTACCTCCATGCACACACCAAATCCCATCTCCCTGCATACACCGAAACATCGGCTTTTACTAAACACTCGGGTCGCGTCGCAGCGCGGCGCGCTGGAAAACACTCTGGTCGCGGCTCGCTGAGCCAATTTTTTTTAGTGGCGTCTTCAAATCGGCCTACACGATGGGGAAAATTTATTGAAAATTCTCGATTTCTTTACAACCCTTTTTCATTGTTGTCTTCAAGGCGGGTTCGAGGGGAAAATCTACTATATAAAAAAAGAAAAGTTGAAAGTTGCTCTTCATTAAACTGATAGAAAAATAAGAAGACAAGAATTAGGACTGACAATATGAAAGAAAGTGTAAGACTGCAAGAAAGGGAGTATGACAGAATGGAAACGAGGAAGAATGGAACGAGTACAAAGATGAACTGTGGGAAATTAATAAGAGAGGAATACAAAAGAATGAAAGAAAGGAATAATATGGAATGATAGTAGTAAAAGTGTAAAATTGAAAGAATTTATTGGCCAGGTTTAACAGTGATAAAGATTTTTTTTCTAAATCACTTGATAGAAAAACAGAAGGTAAATAAAGGGATAGAATAAAATGTAGAATTTCGTTGTTAAAGACTGACATAAGTGACATATGAAAATAAAGTTAATAAAACTGAATAGGATAGAAATTACAAGGATGGATGGAAATAGAGAAAAAAAAAGAAGATGAATTGTGGGAAACAAAGAACACATTATATAAGGTTAAAAAAGGAAAAGAAATACAGAAACAGAGAATATCATTGGTCTTATGGAAATTGTGGTAAAATGCACCAGAAAAATGAGGATAGATTGGGAAGAGATGAATTGCAGAAGAATATAGAATCAAAATGAAGAGAAATGAAGGCGGAAATGAAGGGAGAGAAATATCTAAGATGTACATACACATGTAGGCATGATTAGCAATGTTTCAAAATTGTTAATAATTTCAAATCTGTGATTCAATAAAATTTTCCCATCGTGTGGGCCGATTTGAAGACACCATTAAAAAAAAATTGGCTCAGCGAGCCGCGACCCGAGTGTTTTCCAGCGCGCCGTGCCGCGCCGCGACCCGAGTGTTTAGCAAAAGCCGAAACATCAGGGGTATGGGAGTAATCCCCATCTCCCTGGTATAATGATGATAGAGAAGTCATTCTCAAACCATAGGCTTACATGTATTCTTCGCCGTGCATGACAGAGGTGTTTACTGACCGGCCAGGCAGTATACCAGTCAAGTTAGTCACCGTTTCCCCCTTTTCTGCATGAAGACGAAGGAAAGGTAAGTGATAATAAGTTCTATATTTTTTTAAATTGAACTTTTAATTGAGGAAATCCTTCCTTCAGTACTGCGTCAGTGAAGTCGTGTTGAGCTAATATTTTCATGGTTTATACATGTGAATGGTTGCTCCCGTACTACCACCCCTTTGTCGTCAGTAAGTTCAAAGTCATAGTAGACACAACAACACCCTCCCCCTGCTCTATCCCCACAGTACACCCTCCCCAATCGTGTTATTCGTGCAATTCGTCTCGTAATTTTCCAAATTCCAACCTACGCGTTCGTTGGTGTATATCGGATACAGAAAGCTAAGCCCACTTGAACGCATATATGCAAGCAGACGGCTGTCATAATACGCCTACCAGTCTTTTCATCCAGCTTCGCAAAAGTTATGTACATAACTTTTTACTAATTTATTAAGAAATGGCACGATAAAAATCTAATCGGCAAGGATAGATCGGATGATGATAATAAAGTTGAAAAACAAACTATCGTAGTTCGTTAGAATCCTATTGTTGTGCAACGAATCGCGGGGAAGGAAAAGAGGGGCGAAGAGCTCGTGGAATCGTTCGCTCTCGCTTGATTCTCATAGGCTTTGCGTGCAAATCTGTGAACCGTGGAGGACGGGCAGTGCTCTCGCTTTCATCGATTCACTATTGTGACGTCATTTTATCACGCTTTTGCGTTATGACGATTTCGCGTTATTTGACTACACTGTTAACAGTAGGCTTAGTTCGAGGCGAAGCAACAACCAGGGGCCCCGTTTCATAAAACGTGTTATCAGTAACAATTGCCACATTTCCATGACAAATTTGCTCGATCAGCCCCGGGGGGATAATTAAGGCCTGTACATCATCCGCGTAAATCACTTTCTGGAAAGCACCATAAACGGGGATTAAAGTAGGACGGAAGTCATGGAAGTAGGAATGATTTTAATACCCTAAACAGAGAAATAATGTATTACATGTCCGATGTTTTATACCCATAACGGGGGTTTTATGCCAGGATTGCATCATAACCGCCTCATTTTAAATAACATTTTCCCGGATTTTCCTGATTTTGATACCTTTTTTTTCCTGATTTTTCCTGTTTTTGATACCCTTAACGGGATCCCCGGGTTCCCCGCCCGGTGCTGAAAAACAACCCCTTTTCTACGTTTTTGTTTAAAGTACAAACAGACAAATTGTATAGCATGATATAGTTGATTATGTATGGTTTACAAAAAGATTGAACTATGCTAAACCTGTTTACAAGCAGAAATGATTTCACATTGTGTATGCTTTATAGTGAACGAAATAATGTATATATTGTAAAATATTTTGCATATTCTTAACGCAGGCTTTGCTACGGTGCTGGATCTCTTTGTTCGAGTTTTTTTTTTCAATGACACTTTTTTTTCTTCTTCAGGCGCAAAATGTTGGTGAAAACACACAGTTTATTATCTTAATGTTGTTAAAAAACATTAATTGCATGTACGTTATTATAATAAAATAACAGACATGATTCCTTATTAAGGGTCTTTACCTGATCCCGCTCAATTGCAATTTTCTCAAATAATTTTCCATAATTACGAGTCATGTATATCATGCTTTTTGTGTTCCCTTTTCTTTTTTCTGCCTTTTAATCAATGTGACTTTTTTAATGCCTTTTAATCAATGTGACTTTTTTAATGTTGCATATTAATGTACAGTAATAATATACTCAATGGAATATTGTAGTGATTGTAATAATCTAATCAATATAGAAGCAACGGTCTTCTATGAATTTGACTACTGAATTTGTGCCGCATGAATATGCATTTTATGGAGTAATAGCTTATGTAATAGCAACTAACATTATCACGCCTCTCATGTAGACGTATATAATTAAGTACATAAGGTTTTGCTTTGAATACAATTAATACGCTCTAATCGATGATGTTCATTGCTTATCATGTGAACCTTTTCTCTTTCTTCCTGTTTCACTATTCTTATCTCTCTCTTTCCCCTGCATTTAAATATTCCTTCTTTGATGTTTTCTTTCTCTCTTCCATTCTCTTTTCTTCTCTCTTTCCTTCTCCACGCTATAATGTTTTTACGTCAATAGACTGCTCTGCGCTGTAACATTAAAGCAAACCTATATTCACCGACAAGGTACAAAAAGTAATTCAATTTGATGGTTGGAGTTAATAAGTCAATATTGCATAAGCACATTATTTCCATTCTTTTCCTTGCCTCGTCCGCCCCTATGCGGTATTCCTTCCTATCTCTGTGCAGAGCCAGAAGGGCATTAGCCATGTGTTAAAACAAACGGGTTAATGCCCTTATGCCTCCAAATAGACGCTGTATTCTACGATCAAGAGAGCTTCTGTTTAAGTACGTCTACATGTAAGTTTAAAAAGTTGACTAGTAGTCTTGACTATGTACATGTTTATAAAAATATAAAGGAATGCATGTTTTTATCCATTGTCTTTGATATTTTATTACTCTTTTTACCGCTCCTTCACTTCCGTTCAACCCTTCTTGCCAGCTCTATTTTCTTTACAGTCTGATTTACTATTTTGTTTTTCATCTTTCTCGCATTCTTCCTCCTATTTGCACCTCTTCTCACTGATTCCCCTTGCTACTCATATCATCTCACTTTTCATTATCTATTTCACCCTCTCCCTTCTTTACCCTCTTCGAATACTTTTAAATCCTGAATCTGTATCTCATATACACTATTGTTTTAGATAAAGTGTAATAATGCTCATCACAGATGTATGCTTATGTGCTGTAAAAATGTGCTTTGTAAAAATGAAGATCCCATGTCAAATTTCCATTTTTTGACAATTCAAAGTTGTCACTGAATCCTTGAGCCTGCAGCCATTTTAAACCACTGTTGACAACAACAACAACAAAAATTGCATTTTTATTCAAAAGTTCTTTGATCAGAGCAATGCAGATCATGCAAGAGTATGCTCAATCATGAGTATGAACATGGAAGTAGTATTAGCTCCATGGTATGAATGGTCAACATGGAAGAACTTTCTGACTGTAACGAAATATATCGAGGGTTTAGTGCAACAAAGAGCTATCTGCATTTTTCGGTCAAAATGAGATTTCAAAATCAAAATGATCAATGAGAGACCAAGAACCCATAGTAATAATGGTTTCTACAGCAAACTTTGCTACAGCAGGGTATCACCCATAGTAGGTATGGCCATCTGCATTAAACCAGTGTATACAACATAACTTCACTGCAAGTTTTCTCAAAATGGCCATGAATACAGCTAGCCCTTTGTTGCACTAAACCCTGGATATTTTGGAGATGTGCAAGAATAGTTGAGAACGATTTCTCAAGGCTTATTCTTGTGGTGTATCACATAAAACTAATACTAGTTACTTTTACTAAATTATTAACATTCAAACATTATTGCCAAACAATTTATAGGATCACATTTCTTGCCTGTATAATGATTAGATTACGTATCAGATGTCTTATTTCTGCTAGTACATGTATAGTGGTTTTGTGGTGTGAGATTATAGCCTATAGGCCTTATTATATAATAACTGCAATTGAATTCTTTTGGCTGAACCATTCTGTAAAGAGGCTTTGATACAGAAAGGAGGAGAGGCGTAGTTTACATCAATCTTTAACCTTCCAAGAAACTTGTAGAGCATTTTTGTGCTCGTTTGGAAATTTCCCTCAAATTTTGTTAGCAAATTTTCATGGGCATATTTTAAAGTATGAAGGACAAGTTTGACTGTTTTCAGCGTGATTTACTTTATTTTCATTTTATGGTTTAGTGGAAAAATTGCTTAAAGTTGGCTTAAATATCGAGAGTGAAATCTATGGCTTTGGTTGATAAAGTTGACTTAAGTGTCAAGAGTGAACTCTTTACTGGCTTTGGTAGACCAATGGAACAAATATGGAACTGCAACAATGGACTTTTGGCACAAGGAGAGTTTACATGTATGAATACTTTAGATAATGGTTTTGATCCATGGCAAAGAAAAAAAAAGGTAAATATGACTCTTACCCCAACCCCATCTCTTTGCAATGCCTCACTTGGAGTGTTTAATTTGTGCTGAAGATAGTGCTTTCTTAAAGACTGCAGTGCTTCTATAATAACTTGTAGTCTGCAGGCACAGACCCTAACTGAAACTATCCTAGTAGCTATAGTACACGATCACCATTGACTTACTGTAGTCTCTTCCTCAGACCTCTATAGGGTTTCAACAGACCAGGGTTTGTGCCCAAACTAAATAACTTGCATGATATCTCAACACTTGATGTGATGTTTGCATTTTTTTCAAATTCTGAATTTTTGTGACCAATAAAGCTGGTGCAGGCAAACTAAGATTTCCAAGTGTAATCTGTGATTGAACTCAGTGTTTATGTGAATTCAGTAAATGCATTCTGTAAGGGGTACACCAACCCATGTCTCTTAACAAGCACTATTTTTCTTCCATCCTGTCCAGACTGTATGCAGATTACAACCCCTACATTAAAACCCTACTCCAGGGCAGTTACCAGTGATTAACCGTCCCTTTCATGGGTGTCGATTTGTGTTCGCGGTTTGGGGGGATGACCACCATGCCGAATATCCTCGGCCACGGAGCAAAGAGTCCGAGCGGGCAAAGGGTGAGTAGGTTCAAACGTGAAGGATAGACTACATGGGGGGGGGGGGGGGGGGTGGTAGGACCTGCTTTTGCTGCCCGTATCTCTGCACTATAGTCTAATCTACCGCTCCTCCAATTAACCGCGTAAAAAAAATGTTTTCAAACAATATTGCAGAGGCACATCCTCAGTACTTGAATAAAACTTTAAGGGACTTGAACCTTTGCTTACAATATGAACCATCCCGTTTTTATTTTGCGAGCGAGCCGAAAATTCAATCTTCCAGCTATAAAGGAAATGATATTTGTCCTCAAAGTACATTCAGGGCAATATTATATTGCTTGAGTGTACTATAATAAGATTTTTTTTTTTTTACTAATTCAGCACGTCGCTGGCCCAATTGTTTACTGCCCTAAACTACCATATTTCAAATATTACAAGCAAGGGAGGCGAGACCGGGGAAACAATCTTTTGTTCAGTGGCGAAGCTAGGATTTTTTCAGTAGGAGGCACGTGTGGGGGGGGGGGCCTTGAAATTTTGTAGGGGGCACCCCAAATAATTTTTTTTTGGCACATATAAACACGCAAACAACACACACGCACCTCTGCCCCCACACACATAATATTTTCTATTTTGCGAGCGAGCGAAGCGAGTGAGCCAAAATAACCACTTTTTATTTCGTCGTCCAAATATAGACCTATAATTTTTTTATATGATATATTTGGTCACCACTCTACGAAATAGAATATATCTTGCTAGTCTATGCTGTCTCAAACCATTCTGCTTCTAAATATGAAGAGCAAGCGAAGCAAGCAAGAAAATTTTGAAATCCTCGCTTACAAATGTCTACATTTTTTTTGCCTTTCTGGCCCATTTTCGTATTGCTTTACCCTTTTTTTTTGTCCTGATGATAGTGAGATACTTGGGCTTTATTTTTTCTATTTGTTTTTTCTTTTTCTATCTTTTGGCACATAAAAAACCCCAACACACATATAATATTTATCTATTTTTTGAGCGAGCGAAGCGAGCGAGCTAAAATAACCACTTTGTTGTCAAAATACAGTTTAGACCTATTATTTTTTGAATGGTATTTTAGGTCACCACTCTACCAAATAGGATATATCTCGCTGGTCCATGCTGTCTGTCTTTTTTTTTTTGATACACTGTGTCAAGCAGACATTTATTTTGTTTTGATGTTGAAAAAAAAAAGAGGAAAAAAATGATGTAGGCCTATGTTCACGATATTTCTATTTTAAAAGAAAAAAAAAGATATTTTTATATCTTGTGTTATATTGGAAATAAAACCTGAACCTGAACTTGAACTTGAACTTGTCTCAAACCATCCTGCTTCTAAATATGAAGAGCGAGTGAAGCGGGCAAGAAACTTTTGAAATCTGTACTTTAAAAATTCTACATTTTTTTGTCTTTCTGCCCCATTTCGGTATTGCTTTACCCTTTTTTTCCCTGCTGATAGTGAGATACTTGGGCTTTATTATTATTATTTTCTTCTTTTCCTACCTCTTGATTTTTGTGGGGGGCACCAAATTTATTGGGGGGGGGGGGGCGGGAACGTGCCCCACCCCCCCCCCCCCCCGTAGCTACGCCGAAGTGTTTTTTTATCATTACTACACCAAAGGGCTATAAAATATCTACATGACATATTTATTTATTTATTTATTTCAAATTTTTACCCAGAGTAGCCTGTTCAGTTTAATGCAGAAAATTACATGAAATACAGAAAGCACGTACGATCGGTCGCTGGGTACGGTCGCAGCGACCGTACCTTGATGTGAAAGCAGTACTAATTATGTACGTATATCATATAAAAGTCAATTAAGGTAAAGAACAAAATCAGAGAGCATGAAGTGTAATATGGAACTGTATATGTGGGTCATTGATTGCTTCGTACTAGTATATAAAAATAGCATCTAGTTTACAGAGATTATCAATAGGCAATCATGCTAAAGGTTGTGTGACTTGAGAAGCGATTTGAATGAAGAGAGTCTGCTTTCGAGTCTCATATTGTCAGGAAGGTTGTTCCATCTTGTAGCTCCAGAATATAGAAAAGAATTCTGATAATAAATAGTGCGACACTTTGGAAGTCTAAGAATCATCTTATTAGAGCGTCGAGAATTTCTCATTAAAACCGAATCAGGAAGAACTGTTCTGTTAGAGAGTATAGGTGGAGCAAGATTGTGAACGAGTTTGAACATTGTACAGCAAGCAGTTTTCCAAAAAAGTGTGTCCAATGTTGGCCAGGATAACTGGTTGAAAACGGCATTGGACGGAGTTTCCCCAAGTTAATTTAGAGATTAAGTATGCCGCCCTCTTATGGAGGCGATTAAGAATATCGTAGTTTACATCACTTTTTTTTCTGTCCATACTTACAACAATAGAGCATATGGGGCATAACATACCCCCAGTATATTAAGGATAATTGCTGTGTGGAGAAACTTGTTCTCAATCTCCTCAAGATACCTAACTTTTGTTTGACTTCTTTTGCAACTTTATAGGTATGACTTCTGGAGTCTAGATTAGAATCAACAATAACCCCTAGACATTTATATTCATTTACACAAGCTATGGATTTGTCGTTACGGTGACATGTAAATCTTTGTCCTGCATTGTATTAATTCTTTGTCGTGAGCCAAGTAGCATTACCTTAGTCTTGTCGATATTGATAATTAATTTATTACGTGTCAACCATTGTATGCTTCATTACGTCATTAAGCTGGGTTTCTATTTCGAGTTTGGTAGAACCTGATACAGAAATCGTTGTGTCATCAGCATACATAAATACGGATCCGTCAGGAATAGTCTGCGGAAGGTCGTTTATGAATAAAACAAACAAAAGCAGGCCTAAGATTGACCCTTGTGGAAGACCTATATTGATGTCTTTAATTGTAGACTTGTTGTTTTCGACAGAGACATACTGTTTACGATCAGCAAGAAACGAGGCAAACCAATCGACACTGCCCGCACTGCAACCATAAGTGGATAATTTACGTAAAAGAAGTTGATGGTGATCGCAGTGAGCAAGGAATTCTTTGATAGCCTCAAAGATATCTAAAAAGTTTTTGATCACCTAACTGCCGGATATGATGCTTTTTGGCGCGTCGCTTACCATCAAAAACCATTTTGTTATATGAGCGAGCGAAGCGAGCTACCGACAAAAACTGTTTATTTCTAGTAAAACGTCGAATTTCCACCCAAATAATTCGATGAATTTGATCATGTCCTATTTTCAATTTTGAGTTTTACTCGGATTTTAGAATATAATTGTGACGCCTTACGTCA
>CM057153.1:33849787-33882648 GCA_029962745.1 Echinometra lucunter
ACGAGCGAGCGAAGCGAGCGAGGGGACATACACATTTTTTTTTAATGGTAGATGTGGTAAACCCTTCGGCAAATTACGCTGTGAGCCAATGAAACATCTACAATATCTATTCGGTCTCATCTCACCGAATTCGTTTGCTTTTCAAAACCATTAATATCAAACGAGCGAGCGCAGCGAGCGAAGAAAAATATACCATTTTCCATTATGATAGAAGTGTTATTTCGTCATCATAAAAATGTGATAAAAATGTGATGCGTGCTATAGCAAAAACGGAATATATTATCATTATCATCAGAATACACTATAAACCTGTCATGCCTGTATGATATCTAAATAATACATCCGATCACGTGTGCCGGATATGACACTGTTTTAGCTATTTCGCTTGCAGTCCGAATCCATTCTGTTTCTACCATAGCGAGCAAAGTCAACGACCGATCCCGGCAAAATTATATGCATTCGTCCCAAAATCTTTGTCAACCACCTTGCTGCCCAAATATAATGATATTTTGGAATCTCGCTGCTATGATAAGCTACTTGCTGCCCGAAATCATCTTGTATATAGCTTTTACCAGCGAGAGTAGCGAGCGAGTTAATGAAAAATATGTTTTTGTTTTGCGTTTTTTTCATCCAGGCTGTTATCTCCTGAAAGTTTATCTATTTTTAGGTCAACTGGCTGCCCGATTTCTAGGAGTGATATATTGTTTGGTTATATTACTTCCTATGAGTAGAAGAATAGTATAACATTAGATAGAAACACAAGATGCAAACCGATTTCCTTTAATAAGAATAGTAATTATCATCGGCATTGGTTAAGATACTTAAATGCGAGCGAGCGCTTCCTAGTGTCCCGTTTCCTTTCTTTTTCCTTTTTATACGCTTTCATTTCACTTCCTTCCCTTTCCTTTCTTTTCTTTTTCTTTTTTCTTTTTCCTTTTTTCTTTTTTTTTTTTTGGTTGGGAAATTATTGAGGGGGGGGGGGCAAAATGATATCTTTGCCCCCCGAAATTTTCTTTAGGGGCAACTGTCCCCCTGCCCCCCCCCCCAGGATCGACGCCTCTGCATGTCAGTGCGGCTGAAATAGGGTTATCCAGTCGTCTCTTGGTTGTATATTCCCTTTTTCTTTCCTTTTTGTTTTATTAATTCTATATACTTCTTAACAGTTTTTCTTTTGTGTATGTGATACTAGTTTTCTTACTTACTTTGTATATTCATGTGATTGTATATTCTTTATATGACGGAAATAAAAACAAACAAACAAACAAACAAACAAACAAACAAACAAACTCCTTCACCGAGCGTATTCGACACGGTCATCCCCCAACCACGAATACAAATCGGCACCCATGCCTACAATGTCGGTTTTGTTGGGGTATCGGTAGTCCACTGCCTGGACTGTTCTCTATGATCCGTGAGCGCACACATCAGCAACACCATGGTACGTACACAAATAAAGTGCACGTTACGGACGCACAGCCTGAGAGGTGAATTCGTGGGAAAGTGAATTCGTGGGGATACCACATCAGCGCGCGCGCACGCATGCTTGGGAATTAGTGACAGTTTAAAACGACCAGCAGCTGGTCTAGGGTGTCGGCTAAACCAAGGAGTTTTAAGAGCTGGAGTCCCAACTGGCAACAAATTATTTCAAGCAGCTGTCCCTTTCTAAAGGTTGCACAAAAGAATCTATAGGTGTGTTGTCGCCTTTGATGTCCCAGGTTCGATGCCGCCAACATTATGGGAAAGCTAGAGTAGTGATTTTGCTACAAATAAAAAAAGGTTAATATTTCACATTTATTTGAATTAACAGAGAGAAAAATTGAACAGATGATGAAATATGAATACAAAAGCCTAATTGTGTCCAGAAATCTGCGAATGTCGCATGATAGCAGTTTTAATTTGTGAAAAATAGTAAAATTTTGCAATCCTAAAACCCGCAATTTGACACTTATCCGATAACTTGCGGCAAACGAAAATGAAAAGGGAATTTGTTAAGGTACAGTTATTTATGATGGTATATGTCAGATTAGTGCCCCCACATGCCCAGTTGAGTAATTTTGATTCATATTTCAGGAAATTTTGCACCATTTCCTTTCGCTTGCCTCCTGTAAAGGTAAGCGCTGCGTACTGCTCGTATTATCAGACTAGTGGTAGCAAAAATAATTATCATTACAAAAGCATATTTCCCTTTGAAAATGGCCCGTAAGTTTACAGCCAGGCAGGAATCTTTTGTCTAAGCATCTGCAAGGAAGATACAGTTAAGCACATGCCTGACATATTTTTGCCTGACGGCATCGAACATGGTTCAAAGGGAATGAGTTAGATGTTACTCCAGTTCTTGAAACTCCTTGGTTAAACATGTTAAATGGGATGTCCAATGCTATACACAGGATACACACAATATCGTCCCTGTTTTCACGAAGTGACGGATGAGCGCGCAACTTTAAAAAAGTTAGTTTTGAGTAAATCGCTTTCAAAGTTTCAGACCTCAATCTCAACCTCTTTAATGTATGAAGGGTAAATAAATTTTATATCCTCGTATAGGGCATATTCCGGACAATTTTCATTATCAATCATTTGCTTATTCTTTTTATATTTTAAAAGAAAACGAGGTGTAAACAATGCCATCATTTCGTGAAAACAAAAATTCAAGGTTCCACTGTGATTTTGTTTTCACGAAGTGACGGATCTCATCCGCATGCGTGTTAAACAAAATGGGACTTGATGAGCGCGCATTTGACCTAATTCTGCGCGATCACGTATTCAAAGCGAAGACGCGCTCTTTTATGTGTTTTCACGAAGTGACGGAACTCAGCCGCACACGTAAAGCATATGGGACGGCTGAAAGCCGTCACTTCGTGAAAACAGAAAATCCTTTTACTAGGTATTTTCTTGTTGACGTCATTGCCATAGTTACGTAATTAGACGTTATTACGGTCTGAAACTCTGTGAAGTTCAAGATGTTAGTGAAAGATGTCCAAAAATGCAAAAAAACTAAAAACTGAAAAATTACGATTTTCCTCGTATCCGTCACTTCGTGAAAACAGGGACGATATGAATATTATTATTATTACTATTATTATTATTGGCAAATAGCATTGAACACGGACATACTGAAGCTTTTTGACATGTCCGTCTTTAGTTCTATTTTCCGATTTTGCAGTACCAAACACTTATTCAATTATTATTATTATTATCATTACTATTATTATTATTATAGGTTTTCCCGTTCTTTTTCGAACTTTTTTCATTCAATTTAATAGATTTGTAGTTCAATTTCGTCCCGAGAAGTCTGGAATATGCCAATCCTAGTTTCAAATTCGTCTTTTTTGGATCATTTTCGAACAAAGTCTATTCAATTTAGTCATTTGGCACACATTCTCGTCATTTACAATTCAAATTCGTCGGTCACACTCGCTGCACACATAACAGCAAAAGCAGTTTCGTCTTTTAGCGATCATTTTCATCAAATTTTCCTTCAAATTCGTCTCCTGTTGTGATTTTTCGCTTATTTATTTCTTCCTGCCGTTTACTTTGTCCACATTTATGAGTAACATTCACCCCCCCACACACAAACACACCTCATAATCCCACATACACACACATTCACATACAAACATAACGATGCGATATCATAAAATCAGGAAAGAAAAGAGCTCAAGTCTGATTTTTTGTTATCGCATCGTTATGTATGAAACAAACTTTTTTCGGGACTTTTTTCAACCTGGAAAACGGCAAAAACATATAATGTCTTTAAGTTTTTTTTATTTTGACATTAAAACAGGATCAAACTCTAAATCATGGATCACTGTTTACGTTTGTGTGACAGTACATAATTATGTTTGTCTCCGTATGTACTCTGATTAGGGTGTGTTTGCGCGTGTGCATGTGTGTGGGCGCGGGCGCACGTGTGTGTATGTATGTTACTCCTACATGCAGACAAAGTAAACGGTTGCAGGAAAAATAACCGAAAAATCACAACAGAAGAGATACGAGACGAATTTGAAGGAAAATTTGATGAAAATGATCGCTTAAAGACGAAATTGCTTTTGCTGTTATGTGTGCAGCGAGTGTGACCGACGAATTTGAATTGCAAATGACCAGAATGTGTGCCAAATGACTAAATTGAACAGACTTTGTTCGAAAATGATCGACAAAAGACGAATTTGAAACATGGCATATTCCAGATTTCTCGGGACGAAATTGAACTACAAATCTATTAAATTGAATGAAAAAAGTTTGAAAATGAACGGGAAAACCTATATTATTATTATTATTATTATTATTATTATTATTATTATTATTATTATTATTATTATTATCATCATCATCATCATTAATATCATTATTAATATTATTATTCAACATCCTTCCCCACTTAATGACAGGTGTTACTTCCGAGCAATATGTCGTTGGCTGGTTAGGGCAAGACTTGCGGCTTCCGTGTGACTTCACCCAGACAGATGTTCTCGCCTTGATTTGGACAAGCAGCAGCAACATAGCCAAAGTCTCGTTCTTCAGACAGCAACGAAGAAGCTTCGATGACCGGTTCTTATTGAAGGAGGACTTCTCTCTCGTCATCAGTTACCTCAGAGTGTCAGACGAAGGACGATATACGTGTCGAGTTGAGCTGGATTCTGGAGAAAGTTTGATCCATCACACGACATTGACCATTTATGGTAAGCATTTGACATTCTGATAATTCCTCATAGGCCGACAGTAATTATTAAATGTTAAAAAAGTGGAGAATAAAATGCTCCGTAAGGCGGAAAAGTAAATGGCATCAGGAAATAAAAAAAGAAAACTAAACTTTAAAACATGCCTTTTATACCAATTCCGGCGTATAATAGGCTAAAACTTTACATAATCCCCATTGAGGATTCCTGGTAGGTGTATGACAAACATCTATCCTTACATCCAACAAGTCTGTGAAGGGGTAACCCATTTCAGTCCTGGAAGTAGGAGGGTATGGTGATTAGTCATCTTACCTTTCTGAAGTATATAGAGTTTTCGCCAGAATTTCTTTATGATAGATCCAACAGCTCCGTAAAAAGAAAGGGGGGAGCATATTCAGCAGGAAAAATGACGGCTAAGAATTGGTGATCACTGGCGTAGCCAGGAATTTTCAAAGGGGGCCAAGGAGAGGGAGCGAAGGGACCAAGCGGGGGAGGATGTGGCGGGGGGGGGGGGGGGGTTAATACCCCTCCCAGGGTAGGGAAATTTTTTGAAATTTCGTGCATGAATATTGGTATTTAGTATACGGCAAATGTATCTGCAACTTACATCTACAATTGTTTCTTATTCGTTCCAGCAGTGAAAATTTCAATTTGATGTTGACTTTCTCCTTGATATTTTGCTCCAAAGCATTAGCATCAACTCCTCACATCGAGCAATGCATGTCTGAATCGTTGACCAAAGAGCACAGTTCATGCACTGTGGAAACTTCCGACACCCACCCCTTTACACTCGAATGCCGGGTGACTGGGTTCAGGCCTAATGTAACCCTTGAGTGGTCCTCTTCAGGGATTGTGAAGCAGCCCCTTGGAAAGCCTTTCCAGAGGACACTACCCGATGGTACATCTGAGAGAGAGATTACCATCAGTGTCACTGCTAAACCATCCGAAATTCAGAGATACACTTGTACAGTGAGGGGAGAGGCGACAAATGGAACGGATCGGTCGGCAACCGTTACGGTGCTTGCCATAGGTAACATTTTCTCACTGAAATTTTCTTTTCACGAAAATGATCAAATTTTAGAGACTACAGAAATGGAATGACCAGATGAATATAAAAACTGCGTGTCTGTTGACATATACCATAAAAGAGGTTTGATGTTGGACTGTCAAACAATGGTTTAATCAACGCATATGGGCACTTCCCAAGAGAGTGTTAACTAGCAAAAAAAAAAAAAAAAAAAAAAAAAAAAAAAAGAAGAAGAAAAAAAAAAAGCTTTGTAAGCTCTCTTGATTTTCCTAAAAAAACTGTCTTGAATATATATATACAAAAATAAATCTGATTTTCATGTCATTTACGCTTTAATTCACATTTGTTACTGTTTTTCTTTCTTTTTTCCATCGCTGTTCTGGATGAATGCAGTAAAAGGGGTGCCTACTCGGATAAAAAAGATTATCTCTGGTACACTCGTATTCATTGGTTTACTTGTGATTTGTGTGGTACTGCGCTGTGTGGTTCTGCGCTGTCAAGGTAAGTTGTATTTCAGGAAGTGATGTGATATAAGTAGCCAGCATGAAAGTATTTTAAAGATTATCTATACATATTTGCAAAATAAAAAGGCTTACAAATCATTCTGACCAAGACACAAGGAAAAAACAATTTAAATAAACCTTGCTTCAAGTGAGACTGACTCCGTTCATCTCGTGGCCTTTCAATCAATGATTTTTTTCAGGACCATCTATTAAAAACCCCCAAAACAATACAAACAAAACAAAAACAAAACTAAACAAATAAAACCGAAAAAACACGATTGCTCTATTTTGCTATTATAATAGTGAATTCCTATGGATGCACTTTTGAAATTATATCAGTTATACTTGCAGTATTCTATAGAAAAGTGTACCATACATCAGTCTCTGATATAAGCCTTAGAAATATGGAGAGGAAAAATTATGCTGCATGTCAATGCTAGTGAAGATAGGGAACCAAGAGCACATACAGTCATGCTTTAATGTGGACTTATTTTTACACTGTTGAATGGTCTTTAACTTGAATTACACATCTTAAAGACATTCAGTCGTGGGCTTTCATGGGGAGTGGATCGTAATTTGCTGACACCAGACTTTGTGAAAAGCACGGGAAATACCTGTAATGAAGCTAATTTCTGGAGCACAGCAAAACAAGCTGTCTCACCATAGACATTCTTCGGCCTGCTTCGGACATTGTCAGGCCAGGGAAAGTGAGACAATGACAATGACTTTGACAAATGGAGCAACGGGTGGAGTATATAGAGCATGACATAACGTCTGTTGGTCATAAAACTCGTGGTGATGGACACACCTGTTGCTGGGTAAGCACCCATGGTGTCAAATTCCCCATGGAAGCCCACTACTAAGTGTCTTTATAACATATGCCTACACTGATAATGCATCATGTTTATTAGCCATGAATCACTATCCTCCTACCCGGTCTTCTTTCTCCCTGTCACTCTTTCTTTTCTCTTTTCCCTCTTTCTCTGTCATTCTCGCTAAACTGTTAATGTCCTCTGAATTCGTGCTTGTATTTCATACTTTTAGCTATACAGTGTGAATTCGTATGAGTTTGTTATTGTCTCACCCACCAGAGGTGAAGGCGAAACTTAGGGATCCAAATGGCGTCCGTCCGTCCGTCCGTCGTCCGTCAGTCAAAATGTTAAAGCTTACCTGAAAGACTCTCTTATGACGCATAACTTGGCAACTGTTGCTGCAATGGCAACCAAACTTGGGTGATAGATGCACTTGGTGTACATTCATGTTATGATGCCTTTGGAGGTCACATGGTAAGGTCAAAGGTCATTTCAGGTCAAACGTTAAAGTTTACCTGCAAGACTCTCTTATGATGCATAACTTGGCAATCGTTGCTGCAATGGCAACCAAACTTGGGTGATAGATGCACTTGGGGTAGTTATTTTCACAAGTGGGCGAGACACAATATCGCTATTGGCTTGTTATAAGTAGTTATGCGTTGTCAAGGATGTCACTGTAAAATGTGGGGCCTGTATGTGAATATAATCGAATAATGTTATCCATTACCATAATAACTAAGGCAACGATATAGATTTTTGATTAAACCATAAACCATCTGATCATTAATACTCTCAGTAGTATTTGTTGTTACTTTGCAGATGACTTGAAAGCCCTTCGAACAGAAATAGAGAAATACACTTTCAAGATACCTGGTAAGGAGGATGTCAAAGCAACAGCAAACATCGGCCTTTTTGGCGAGATGGGAGCCGGAAAGTCTTCATTCATGAATTCTCTGGAGTTTTCACTGAAAGGTGACAGTGGTCTTCCACCTTTATATAGAAACTTTTATATCACTGATATCATGATAAAACATGAAATGATGACAAATAATTACACTAGCAAAACATATTCCCAGATTTACCCTCTGTGCATTTATGAGCGTTATTGCGTCCCGAAACTTTATCACAGGAACCTTCTTTGTGTGAGGCAGCAAATGCCTATCGTTAAGCATTTCCATCCATTTATTGTAGCAATCCTCTCTTTCTGAGTTGGGGGGAGGGGCGTAGTGATAGCACATAATCCATTGAAAGCACAATAAGGTAGAGGTGCCGTAGTGGTTTAAGGCGCTTGACTGGAGACGTGAAGGTCGGGGGTTCGATCCCGGCACGGCACTAATCATGCTAATGCTCTCCAGCAAGGCGTTATATCTAAATTGCTGTTTTATTTCATTTCATTTATTTCCACAATACAGCAAATAAAATTTTACAAGATTTTTCATATTTCAAAATCATTCTGAAAAAACAGTGTGAAGTTGTACAAAATATTGATAGTAATACAGTTCAGTATATCAATTAATGTATGGCAAGTATAAAATAAACAAAAGAATGCTCGCTGTAATGTGAAGGAAACCTTTAGAAGCTTTGCTTGTAAAACAGGTTCCCAAATATAATAAACAGTATCATTGATTACAAAATACAAGGATAAGGATTGCTGTTTTATCGTATATCAAATAAATTAATAAGCTATATGCATAATGATACCAACGTGCGCATGTGTTGTAAACAAACAAACAATAGATAGAATATGCAAGTTTTATGGTAAAAACTGATCCTCAAAATCAAACCCTTCATTTCTTGTTTGTGAAGGGACGCAAAGTCAACCAACTGGTGACAGAGGAAACACACAAGGAACACATAGCATCATTCGAGGTTGTCTTAGGCTCACCGATCATATTTCTCTGTTTGACAATCGCGGTATGAATGATTTTTCTCTTTCATATGTCAATCAATTTATGAAAGAAAGTAAGTTTCAACCTGTATGCTCATCGGACTGTTTTGTAAAGTTTACTATTTGTTTATTTTTTTATATTCTTTGTTCTGCTTTTAGCGTATGTAACCCTATTCTTATAAAACTAATTTCTTTTGTCTCCTTAATTAATTAGGTTCTCGTTCTGATTTTTAAAAATCTAATTTTCTGTTCATTCATTTCTCTTGTGCATCATCACGGGCAGATGAAGGAGAAGGGGGGGGGGGTGGATTAAGGGAGTCTGGACTCCTGTCAGACTTTTTCGAAATTGGCAATCCCCTTTTCCAAAATCCTGAATCTATCCCTGATAATGAATATTTTCCAGATTTACAGGGGCACTAATAAGTTTGCCATTAATGAGTCATGATTCTCGATTAAGAAAGGCGGAATTTCAGGTGCAATGCACGATGGCGATAATTCTGCTCTTATACACAGTTTTATAGGTTTAATGTTTCAGAAAGTGAAAATCTAAATATTCAGAGCACTGTTTTGAGAAAAAGATGCAAAGATATGCCACACAACTTACTCCGCATGTTAAACGCTTATACATCATTTCACTTAAGAATGTGAAAACCTCAATCTGACATGAGTTATACCTCACTCCTTTTCAGAAGTGTTGAACCATTTTAAATGCTTTTTTAACATATGGTACATAATGTTGTACAAAATATCGTTGTTTCCTTTTGCCCGTCCCTCGACCCCCTTTCTTAATACAGGTGACGAAAAAGAAGAGCCAGGCCAGTCCTCTCGCCTCCTTGATGAGGAAATTCACTGCCCCGTTTTTGTCTACAGGTACAGGTGAGTGTGGAAATGTATAACGACGGTAAGGTAGTCCAACATCATTACAATCCGGTGACAATGGCTCCATGTTTTCGTCAACGATTGGGGTTAAAGATTAGGTAGTAATTAGGTCGTAGGTTAGGTGTTGTAGTGTTAAGATTAAGTTGGGTGTAGTACTGGTTTAAAATTCGGTTAGTGAATGAAATTGGCGGAGAGCATAATTGTCGCCGGTTGTCCTACAACGAGTAATACAGCTAAATATAAATGAATTAAAATTACCGCTACTGACCAAGATGGTTTCCTTAACAGTTTACAGCAATACAGCATCTGGACTACATCATTCGTGTAAATGGTACGTTAATTGTCACTGATTTAATGGGCGTCAGTCTGGGGGGGGGGGGACAGAGGGATCACATCCCCCAAATTTTTTAGGGTTGGGGGACACAATAGGGAATGTCCCTTCATATTTAGGAAGTCTTGTATTTCGTGTTATAGACTCTGTAGCGGACAACATATATAATAAAACACACAGGTGCGCTCTAAATTATGATTTTGATTGGCGAAAACTTGCATTAGAAGATCAACTATTTTTTCGTGCGGGCCTCGGTGAGGCTATGTTTGAGGGTAAAGCAAAATGTTAACCCCATATGTCCCGCGTCCCGTATTTAAATCATATGTTCCCAGTCCCGTATTTCTTGTCGACGCCGTTTTCCCCCGTATTTACTGTAAATGGAATATTGAGCGTAAAATAGATAAATGATGTACTATCATACATCAAGCCCCGGCATCAAGCAGGTGGAAGCACAAAGAGATCATAAAGAGTCCTCGCAGGCTTCTAGTACCTTCGCTCGTTTTGAAAGTACAATGTTTATAACTAGCGCTATAGCCCCCAGCTAAAATGTAATTTACTAGTAGAAATAACCAAAGTACAGTATTTCATTCAACAATGAGTCAGGCGGAAGCACAACGAGATCATAACAAAGAGTCGCTTTTTTTTTTCAAAAAGTGCCCTTTGTCGCTTGTATCCCCCACTTTGACTCCCCCGCCCTTGTCTCCCCCTAAATAAAGACACCTGAAGTTTTCTTCGCTTGTCAGCAATTTTTTTTTTTACTGTGCCCCCTCCTCCCCCCCCCCCCCCCAATTAGAAAATGGATTGACGCCCATGATTGATTCATTTACCTTTTAACTATCTGCTAAAAAAATATATATTTCAGTGATTCTGGAAAAGAAGAAGCTGTGGAATTTCTTGACAAGTTTGCCAGGAACCTTCAAGCATATAACGGTGAGTAGGAAACTATTCTCTCTTTTTTTGAAAAGATATGACTTTTTTCGGGTACCAGTCACATTTATTTGACCCTTTTCCAGTATATGCAAATTTTGCCTACCAATCTGAACGCTTCAGTCTTGTGGACTGAGGCAAATATTGAATTACTCATTCAAGCATGACATGTTAATAAGATATGTCAGAACAAATACAACGAAGGATATTCATTTATAAATTGTAATAAAGCCATCAGAATATGAAAATTTCTAAGCCTCCTAAGTTAACGCTACTCTCAGCTTCGCTGATGCTAGCGTAACCAGCCAGAACGAATACCAGTCCTTCTCAAGCTCAAATTTTGCAACCTTTCTCAAAGGATACTTTTTCCTCACTCAGGCATAATTGTTATTATTATTAATACCTTTTTTGCGGTGGTGGTGGTGGGGGGGGGGGGGGGATTTGACAGAAGAGACCTTAGCTATCCACAGGTACGAAAATTTCCTGAAAATATTTTGACATGCGCAGATGGCCGAGACTTTTTCCAACTGTAAACTTTTTGGGAGGGACACACTGTATAATGTAACTCGTCTATTGATACAGTTGTATCATTATTGGACATGGAGATTGGCGAACGTAAATTTCGAGGAAAACGCAGTGCCTTCACTCATGATCCTCTCCAAAATGGCCAATTAGATAAATAATTTGTCTTTATATATTTTGTAGGCTACCCACCCATGGTAGTCGTTACTCACGCAGACAGCTTATCAGAAGAAACCAAGAGAGACCTAAAAGAAAACTTCTCCAGATACAGTAAGAATGTGTGGTTCTTCGAAAACTACATAAACTCCGTCGAAAGCAGAGCAAAAAGCATGAAATTTTTGAAGTTTCTGAAGGCAGCACTGCATCACTGTGAGGTCAGCGTTGTTAACAGTGAGCGACGGAAGAAAGTCAAGAAGCCTCGGAAGACCTGGTGGCAATGGTTGACTGGGCAGTAGGCTTAGTTGTAGGCCAAGCAAATGTCCATACAGCCATGACCGGCCATGACAGCCAGGCGTGGCGGAACCGTTCCAGCTTTCGTCCTTTTTTATAAAGGCATTTTATTCATCTCATCTTCCTTAAATTTCCAAAGCGCAAGGTCCTGAATTTTTTCTCGACAAAAGATATGCATATTGCAGATTCTGTTTTGTCAACATAGTTATTACATTATCACCCTATGTTTTAAATCGTCACTCAGTTAGGCCTGCATATCGCGAATATTCGTCGCCGCAAGCTTACAGCAGGGGGAGGGGGGGGGGATCAAGCATGACAATGAAGCTGTATTGTACACTGCAGTAATGGAACACTATGAAAATTATTGTTACAATAATGTAGAGCATATCTAGTAAGTGGAGTTTTAACAATGTCACTTACATTTGATAAATTTTGAAGTAAAATTTTCGAAGCATACTGGGATACTGGCATACTGAGATATTGCCATGCTGAGATTCTTGCTTTTATTTTTAAACGCAAAGGGAAAATTATACAGCATCATATAGTTAATATGTATATGACTGATTTACAATAGGATTGCATTGGCAAACCTCTGTACAAGTAGAAATGGTTTCATTTTTATGTATGCTGTATAGTGAACGAAACAATTAGTATATTTTGTAAAACACTTTGCACATTCTTAATTAGTGATATGTTGGCATCGTACGGGGCGATGTGTTTCTTTGTTCGAGTTTCATTTTTCTCAATGACTTTTTTCTTCTTCTTCCTACGTAAAATGTTGAAGAGACTAGTTTAGGTCAATTTCTAGAAGAAAACACACAGTATATTAGCATATATATGTTGTTCATGAAAATTTACATATACATGCATGATATTATGATAAAATAATATAAATACATACATAATACATTATACATACAGAATTTTGATAACATTTTGTCACTTAAAGAAGATGCTCTCATTCAAGAGTGTTTTTTTTTCTTCTTTTAAAAAACAACAACACATGCACACGTTGGTATCAATATGTATATAGCACATCACCTTATCTGATAGACGATAAAACAGCAATGTAGATAAAATGCCTTGCTCAAGGGCATAAGTGCCGTGCAGGGGATCGAACCCCGGACCTTCGCGTCTCCAGCCAAGCGCCTTAAACCACTCGACTACGGCACCTCTACTCATTCAAGAATGTGCCATTTTCTTACGATATACTATTGATCAACGTGGTAATCTTTAAACTTGTGCTTTTCATTTGCCATGCAACATGTACATACGTCTACAACCAGTTGCGTTTCTTCTTTTTTTTTTCACTGGTAAAATATTACCTTGGCTTATTTCCTCTTAATTCTGCCTGTAATTGATTTGATATTTGATTGTTGTATTTAGCTACCAATTTTATTCATGATTAATTTGTTTTGCTATATTATGCTACTATTATTGTAATAATCGTCCTGGTTATTGATGTTATCTTCGAACAAAATATTGATATATTTCATTGATGTTTATGAATAAAGTACAAATACAATACATAATATCTGAAATCTTTCATTCTCTTTTCCATAAAGGGTCTTTACTTGCTCCTGCTGAATTGTAATGTTCTCAAATAATTTTCCATAATTATGAGTCGTGTATCATGCTTTTTGTGTTTCCCTCTTCTTTTCCGTCCTTTCCATCAATTTCAATTTTTTTAATGTTGTAATGTACTGTAATAATATAATTAATGGAATATTGTAACAATGTAATAAGCTAATCAATATAGCTGCACTATGTACGTAGCAACGGTCTTGTATGAGTTTTCATTATTGAATTTGTGCCGTGTGATTATGCCATTTTATGGAGTAATAGAACATGTAATTGCAACTAGAAATTGTCACGCTTCTCATGTAAACGTATAACATTTATGATAGTTTGCTTTGAATGCAATACGCTGTGGATGATTGTCAGTGCTTATCATGTGAACCTTTTCTCTTTCTTCCCTTTTCGCTTTTCCCCCTGCATTTAAGTACTCTTTCTTTCATGTCTTTCATTCTCTCTTTCATTCTCTCTTTCATTCTCTCTTCTTATTTCTTTTGCTTCTTCACGTTACAATGTTTTTACGTTCCTCACGGCTCTGCGCTGAGTGTAACACTAAACAAAGCTATTCCCTGACAAGGTTGTACAAAAGTCAATTTGATATATAAGTCAATTTGCTGGAATGCCTTTCGATTGCATATGCGCATTATTTCCATTCTTTTCCACCCTATGCGGTATATCTTCCATCCTGACTCTCCTTATCTTTGTTAGCGCCAGAAGGGCATTAACTGTGTGTTTAAAGCATATTATGAGTTAACACCCTTTTGACTCCAAACAGACATATTCTACAATCAAGATCGATTCTTGAATATGTACATAATTCTCAATGAATGCATGCTTTTAAACGTCTTCAACATTTTATTACTCGTTTTAGCGTTCTACAATTCTTGCCAGCTCTCACTCTATTTTTTGTCTCGCCCACCGGAGGTGAAGGCGAGACTAAGGGATCCAAATGTCGTCCGTCCGTCGTCCGTCCGTCGTCCGTCCGTCGTCCGTCCGTCGTCCGTCCGTCCGTCACAAACGTTATGAAAGATAACTTGGCAACCGTGACTCACTTTTCAACCAAACTTGGGTTGTAGATGCACTAAGGGGACCTGCATGTTATGGTCCAGTCAGAGGTCACATGGTAAGGTCAAAGGTCATTTCAGGTCAAACGTTAAAGTTTACGTGCAAGACTCTCTTATGACACAAAACTCTGCAACCGTGACTCACTTTTCAACCAAACTTGGGTTGTAGATGCCCTAAGCGGACCTGCATGTTATGCTCTAGTCAGAGGTCACATGGTAAGGTCAAAGGTCATTTTAGGTCAAACGTTAAAATTTACGTGCAAGACTCTCTTATGACACAAAACTCTGCAACTGTGTGACACTGTTCAATCAAACTTGGGTTGTAGATGCACTAAGGGGACCTGCATCTTATTGTCCAGTCAGAGGTCACATGGTAAGGTCAAAGGTCATTTCAGGTCAAATGTTAAAGTTGACTTGCAAGACTCTCTTATCACACATAACTTTGCAACCGTGACTCACTTTTCAACCAAACTTGGGTTGTAGATGCACTGAGGGGACCTGCATGTTATGGTCCAGTCAGAGGTCACATGGTAAGGTCAAAGGTCATTTCAGGTCAAACGTTGAAGTTTACGTGCAAGACTCTCTTATGACTCAAAACTCTGCAACCGTGTGACACTTATCTATCAAACTTGGGTTGTCGATGCACTAAGGGGACCTGCATGTTATGGTCCAGTCATAGGTCACATAGTAAGGTCAAAGGTCATTTCAGGTCAAACATTAAAGTTTACGTGCAAGACTCTCTTATGACACAAAACTCTGCAACCGTGTGACACTTATCTATCAAACTTGGGTTGTAGATGCACTAAGGGGACCTGCATGTTATGGTCCAGTCAGAGGTCACATGGTCAGGTCAAAGGTCATTACAGGTCAAACGTTGAACGGTTAAAGTTTACGTGCAAGACTCTCTTATGACACAAAACTTTGCAACCGTGTCACACTTTTGAGTCAAACTTGGGTTGCAGATCACTAAGGGGAAGTGCATGTTATCATTCTGTTGGACTTCACATGATAAGGTGAAAGGGTTCTTGGGGGACCTTCATGTTATAGTGGTATCAGAGGTCACATGGTAAGGTCAAAGGTCATTTTATATCAAACGTGAAAGTTTACTTGCAAGACTCTCTTATGATAAGTAACTTTGCAACGTCTGCTCCCTTTTAACTAAACTTGGGTCATGGATGCACTTGGGAGACCTTCATGTTATAGTGGCATCGGATGTCACGTGGTAAGGTCAAAGGTTATTTTATTTCAAACATTACAGTTTACATGCACGACTCTCTTATGACACATAACTTGACAACTGATGGTCAAATGGCAACCAAACTTGGGTCATAGATGCACTAGGGGTAACATCATGTTGTGGTGCTGTCGGAGTTCACATGGTGAGGTCAAAGGTCATTTGAGGTCAAACATTAAAGTTTACCTGCAAGACTTTGCGATATCAAACTTGGTTAGGGATGTACTTGGGGAAACCTTCGTGTTATTTAGTCACGGGTGGGCGAGACACAATCTTGCTATTGGCTTGTCTTTATACAGTTTGGTTATTCTGCTTTGTATTTCATCTCTCTCACTCTCTTTTCCCTATTTGCACTCCTTCTTCTCACCGATTACCCTTGCTACTCAGATCATCTCCCTTCTCATTATCTATATAACACTCTCCCTTTTTTATCCTCTGTAAATACTTTTAAATTCTATCTCTGTATCCCATACACTATTGTTTTGCTGTCGTAATAATGGTCACCCTATAGATGTATGCTCATGCAGTAAAAATGTGTTTGTAATGAAAAAGAAATCATATCCAAATGAAATGCAATATCATGTATATAATCAGGATTTATCCATACTTTTTTTTTGTATCATTGTTTTGTTATTGAATGTTATATGTATGCCTGTACTGTGAGCAAACAAATATCTATGTTTGAGTACATTGGACCAATAAATGATATACTATACTAAAAATGTGTTTGTAAAAATAAAAATCCCATGTAAAATGTCCATTATTACTTTAGAGTGGAGTGACAATTCAAAGTTTTCACCGAATCCTTGAGTTCTGCACCCATTTTTAAAACACTGTTGATAAAATTATATTTCTATTTTAAAAGTTCTTTGATCAAAACAATGCAGGCTATGTTAGAGTATGCTCAATCATGATGAGTATGAATAGAATGACTGAAATGAAATACATTTTGGAGGAGTGCAAAAGAACGATTGATGATTTCTTAAGGCTTACAACTTGTAAAGACATTTTGTACAATATGGAATGTATAGGGGAGAAAGGATTTTTGTGGTTTATCATGTACATGTAAATACATGTAATACTAGTTATTTTTTAGTGAATTATAAGCATTCAGATATTAATGCCAAACAATTTATCACTTTTCTTGCCTGTATAATGATTAGATTATATATCAGAGTGTCGTGTATATATATTTTCTTCTAGTACATGTACAGTGGCTTTGTGGTGTGAATACTCGTATACTGTAGTGTAATAAGTGCAATAAATGCATTTTGTGTGATTATAGCCTATAGGCCTTGATTCCTAAAGGAATGGGTATGAGGGTATCAATAGGCATTGGAGATTTTGTACGCTGTAGTAATGGAACAGTGTCTGAAAGTTATTGTTACCATAATAATAGAACATATCTAGTTAGTGGAGTTTCTACGGTGTCATAAGTTAAGAGGTGGAGCAACTTTGCAAAGGAAAGAGAAATGCTTCTGTCATACTGAGATTTTGCTTCATTACTGAAACGCACAGACAAATTGTATAGCATGATATAGGTGATTATGCTTCATTACTTAAACGCACAGACAAATTGTATAGCATGATATAGGTGATTATGTATGGCTTACAAAAAGATTGAACTATGCTAAACCTGTTTACAAGTAGAAATGATTTCACATTGTGCATACTTTATAGTGAACGAAATAATGTATATATTGTAAAATATTTTGCATATTCTTAATGCAGGCTTTGTGACGGTGCTGGATCTCTTTGTTCGAGTTTTACTTTTTTCAATGACTCTTTTTTTTTCTAATTCAGGCGCAAAATGTTAGTGAAAATACACAGTTTATTATCTTAATGTTGTTAAAAAAATATTAATTGCATGTACGTTATTATAATAGAATAATAGACATGATATTAAAGTCTTTCATTCCTTAATAAGGGTCTTTACCTGATCCCGCTCAATTGTAATTTTCTCAAATAATTTTCCATAATTATCATGTATATCATGCTTTTTGTGTTCCCTTTTCTTTTTTCTGCCTTTTAATCAATGTGACTTTTTTAATGTTGCATATTAATGTACAGTAATAATATACTCAATGGAATATTGTAATGATTGTAATAATCTAATCAATATAGAAGCAACGGTCTTCTATGAATTTGACTACTGAATTTGTGCCGCATGAATATGCATTTTATGGAGTAATAGCTTATGTAATAGCAACTAACATTATCACGCCTCTCATGTAGACGTATATAATTAAGTACATAAGGTTTTGCTTTGAATACAATTAATACGCTCTAATCGATGATGTTCATTGCTTATCATGTGAACCTTTTCTCTTTCTTCCTGTTTCACTATTCTTATCTCTCTCTTTCCCCTGCATTTAAATATTCCTTCTTTGATGTTTTCTTTCTCTCTTCCATTCTCTTTTCTTCTCTCTTTCCTTCTCCACGCTATAATGTTTTTACGTCAATAGACTGCTCTGCGCTGTAACATTAAAGCAAACCTATATTCACCGACAAGGTACAAAAAGTAATTCAATTTGATGGTTGGAGTTAATAAGTCAATATTGCATAAGCACATTATTTCCATTTTTTTCCTTGCCTCGTCCGCCCCTATGCGGTATTCCTTCTTATCTCTGTTCAGAGCCAGAAGGGCATTAGCCATGTGTTAAAACAAACGGGTTAATGCCCTTATGCCTCCAAATAGACGCTGTATTCTACGATCAAGAGAGCTTCTGTTTAAGTACGTCTACAATCATGTAAGTTTAAAAAGTTGACTAGTAGTCTTGACTATGTACATGTTTATAAAAATATAAAGGAATGCATGTTTTTATCCATTGTGTTTGATATTTTAACACTTTTTTTACAGCTCCTTCACTTCCGTTCAACACTTCTTGCCAGCTCTATTTTCTTTACAGTCTGATTTACTATTTTGTTTTTCATCTTACTCGCTCTCTTCCTCCTATTTGCATCTCTTCTCACTGATTCCCCTTGCTACTCATATCATCTCACTTTTCATTATCTATTTCACACTCTCCCTTCTTTACCCTTTTCGAATACTTTTAAATCTTGAATCTGTATCTCATATACACTATTGTTTTAGATAAAGTGTAATAATGGTCATCACAGATGTATGCTTATGTGCTGTAAAAATGTGTTTTGTAAAAATGAAGATCCCATGTCAAATTTCCATTTTTTGACAATTCAAAGTTGTCACTGAATCCTTGAGCCTGCAGCCATTTCAAACCACTGTTGACAACAACAACAAAAATTGCACTTCTATTCAAAAGTTCTTTGATCAGAGCAATGCAGATCATGCAAGAGTATGCTCAATCTTGAGTATGAACATGGAACTAGTATTAGCTCCATGGTATGAATGGTCAACATTGAAGAACTTTCTGACTGTAACGAAATATATCGAGGGTTTAGTGCAACAAAGAGCTATCTGCATTTTTCGGTCAAAATGAGATTTCAAAATCAAAATGATCAATGAGAGACCAAGAACCCATAGTAATACATGGTTTCTACAGCAAATTTTGCTACAGCAGGGTATCACCCAAAGTAGGTATGGCCATCTGCATTAAACCAGTGTTTACAACATAACTTCACTGCAAGTTTTCTCAAAATGGCCAAAAATACAGCTAGCCCTTTGTTGCACTAAACCCTGGATATGTTGGAGATGTGCAAGAATAGTTGAGAACGATTCTCAAGGCTTATTCTTGTGGTGTATCACATAAGACTAATACTAGTTACTTTTACTGAATTATTAACATTCAAACATTATTGCCAAACAATTTATAGGATCACATTTCTTGCCTGTATAATGATTAGATTTCTTCTAGTACATGTATAGTGGTTTTGTGGTGTGAGATTATAGCCTATAGGCCTTATTATATAATAACTGCAATTGAATTCTTTTGGCTGAACCATTCTGTAAAGAGGCTTTGATGCAGAAAGGAGGAGAGGCGTAGTTTACATCATTTTTCAACCTTCCAAGAAACTTGTAAAGCATTTTTGTGCTCGTTTGAAAATTTCCCTCAAATTATGTCAGCAAATTTTCACGGGCATATTTTAAAGTATGAAGGACAAGTTTGACTGTTTTCAGCGTGATTTACTTTATTTTCATTTTTTGGTTTAGTGGAAAAATTGCTTAAAGATGGCTTAAATATCGAGAGTGAAATCTATGGCTTTGGTAGACCAATGGAACAAATATGGAACTGCAACAATGAACTTTTGGCACAAGGACAGTTTACATGTATGAATACTTTAGATAATGGTTTTGATCCATGGCAAAGAAAAAAAAAAGGTAAATATGACTCATACCCCAATCCCATCTCTTTGCAATGCCTCACTTGGAGTGCTTAATTTGTGCTGAAGATAATGCTTTCTTAAAGACTGCAGTACCTCTATAATAACTTGTAGTCTGCAGGCACAGACCCTAACTGATACTATCCTAGTAGCTATAGTACACGATCCCCATTGACTTACTGTAGTCTCTTCCTCAGACCTCTATAGGGTTTCAACAGACCAGGGTTTGTGCCTGCAAACTAAATAATTTGCATGATATCTCAACACTTGATATGATGTTTGCATTTTTTTCAAATTCTGATTTTTTTGGTGACCAATAAAGCTGGTGGAGGCAAGCTAAGATTTCCAAGTGTAATCTGTGATTGAACTCAGTGTTTATGTGAATTCAGTAAATGCATTTTGTAAGGGGTACATCAACCCATGTCTCTTAACAAGCACTATTTTTCAGTCCAGACTGTATGCAGATTACAACCCCTGCATTAAAACCCTACTCCAGGGCAGTTACCAGTGATATAACCGTCCCTTTCATGGGTGTCCATTTGTTTTCGCGGTTTTGGGGGATGACCGCGATGCCGAATATCCTCGGCCACGGAGCAAAGAGTCCGAGCGGGGAAAGGGTGAGTAGGTTCAAACGTGAAGGATAGACTACATAAGGGGGGGGGGGGGGGGTAGGACCTGCTTTTGCTGCCCGTATCTCTGTACTATTAGTCTAATCTACTGCTCCTCCAATTAACCGCGCAAAAAATGTTTTCAAACAATACTGCAGAGGCACATCCTCAGTACTTGAATAAAACTTTAAGGGACTTGAACCTTTGCTTACAGTATGAACCATCCCGTTTTTATTTTGCGAGCGAGCCGAAAATTCAATCTTTCAGCTTTAAAAGAAATGTTATTTGTCCTCAAAGTACATTCAGGGCAATATTATATTGCTTGAGTGTACTATAATAAGATTTTTTTTTTTTTTTTTACTAATTCAGCATGTCGCTGGCCCAATTGTTTACTGCCCTAAACTACCATATTTCAAATATTACAAGCAAGGGAGGCGAGACCGGGGAAACACAATCTTTTGTTCAGTGGCGTAGCTAGGATTTTTTCAGTAGGAGGCACGTGTGGGGGGGGGGGGCCTTGAAATTTTGTAGGGGGCACCCCAAATAATTTTTTGGCACATATAAACACATACACAACACACACGCACCTCCGCCCCCCCCCCCACACATAATATTTTCTATTTTGCGAGCGAGCGAAGCGAGTGAGCCAAAATAACCACTTTTTATTTCGTCTCCCAAATATAGACCTATAATTTTTTATATGATATATTTGGTCTCCACTCTTCCAAATAGAATATATCTCGCTGGTCTATGCTGTCTCAAACCATTCTACTTCTAAATAGGAAGAGCAAGCGAAGTGAGCAAGAAAATTTTGAAATCCTCGCTTACAAATGTCTACATTTTTTTTTTGCCTTGCTGGCCCATTTTGGTATTGCTTTACATTTTTTTTTTGCCTGATGAAATTGAGATACTTGGGCTCTATTTTTTCTATTTGTTTTTTATTTTCCTATCTATTTTGTGAGCGAGCGAAGCGAGCGAGCCAAAATAACCACTTTGTCGTCAAAAAAAAGTTTAGACCTATAATTTTTTGAATGGTATTTTAGGTCACCACTCTACCAAATAGGATATATCTCGCTGGTCCATGCTGTCTGTTTTTTTAAAACACTTTGTCAAGCAGACATTTATTTTGTTTTGATGTTGAAAAAAAAGAGAAAAAAAAAATGATGTAGGCCTATGTTCACGATATTTCTATTTTAAAAGAAAAAAAAAGATACTTTTATATAATGTGTTATATTGGAAATAAAACCTGAACCTGAACTTGAACTTGAACTTGTCTCAAACCATCCTGCTTCTAAATATGAAGAGCGAGTTGAGCAAGCAAGAAAATTTTGAAATCTGCACTTACAAAAGTCTACATTTTTTTGCCTTTCTGGCCCATTTCGGTATTGCTTTACCCTTTTTTTTTTGCCTGCTGATAGTGAGATACTTGGGCTTTATTATCATTTTTTTCTTCTTTTCCTACCTCTTGATTTTTGTGGGGGGCACCTGGGGGGCACACCAAATTTATTGGGGAGGGGGGGGGCACGTGCCCCCAGGCCCCCCCCCCCGTAGCTACGCCGAAGTGTTTTTTTTTTTTTGTCATTACTACACCAAAGAGCTATAAAATGTCTACGTGTCATATTCGAGTGTTCGCAGCGAGCAAGGAATTCTTTGATAGCCTCAAAGATATCTAAATAGTTTTTGATCACCTAACTGCCGGATATGATGCTTTTTGGAGCGTCGCTTACCATCCAGAACCATTTTGTTATATGAGCGAGCGAAGCGAGCTACCGACAAAAACTGTTTATTTCTAGTAAAACGTAGAATCTCCACCAAAATAATTAGATGAATTTGATCATGTGCTATTTTCAATTTTGATTTTTACTCGGATTTTAGAATATGATTGTGACGCCTTACGTCATAGATGACATCACTGGGATAATAAAATGTGAGCCACATGGATTTTTTTTTCGGTTTCACGAACTATCCCATTGTGGCTTGTGCGCCACTTTTAACTGCGAGGGATAGATGGATGTACTGTAGGCCTACATATGTTCGCGTTAGCAGATTACGGAGCGGCGCGCGCCACATAATCCTAAAGGTGCTTTCACACATGATGCGACACTTTTTTGTGTACAAGCCTATGGGGTATAGGGCGACAAAAAAAAATGTCGCCAAGGCAGGACACACTTTTGTTTGCTGCCTAGATTTAAAAAAAAAATGCGCACCGATCAAATTTCTAAAAAGTTAGCTCAAATATTGTTGCCATGAGATTGAGAGTTGACGCGTTAATGCGCGTTCATTAGCATATGTGGGAGCGTTTCATCAACATTTGTTGCTGACAAGTTGTCAGATCTGACATCTTTCCTTGATTTTGATTGGCTGAGAAGCATCGTTACTATGGCAACTGTCGGATAAAACAGACTTTGTCGGATAAAACATCCGACAAGTCCTTTCATGAAACGCCCCCGTGGTGACGCAAAGTCCCATCATGTGTGAAGACAAAACCAGAGTGGTGGACAAAACCAGAGTGGATTTATAGCACAGAGATACGATGCATACACAGTATGCCTTCCGAAGGAAGGCTAGAGAGGCAACTAAAATTTGACCTTTGACATACCATTGGCTTTTGCATTGGGCCAAAATGGCGGCCGCGTCAAAATAGAAGACGACTTCGGAGGGTCAATTATTATTCATGAGATAAAACTCACAAATACCGTTCGATGATTGGGTGATTGCCTTCATGTCTAATGCATAAGCTCATACATAAAACATTTTTGCCTTCCCACAATTCCCTACGATTTGAGGCAGCAATTCGGATAAATGGCGGCTGGCAGAGGAGTGCAACTTTTTTACCATTTCAGCACAAACCGCTCAAGAAATTTGTTTCAGGAAATCTGCGTGTTGTGAAAAGAATTCAGAGTAAACCCCAAGGAAGCAGAAATTCTTAAAAGGAGCATTCAGAATGGAATGAGATTAGAAGATGACCTGAAAAGTAAGTAAAGCGATATTTTGTTAACCAGTCTTCATCGTAGTTGTTAATCGTCCGTCAAGCAGTGCGTTGGCTACCTGTACAAAGTGCATGGGACATCACCTCCAAAGCCCAAAATTAGGAAACTATTCTTGTATACAATTGAACTCTAAATCATGAGAGAAAAATAATGTAATGGCGATATTTTTCAAAGAGATTAAACTTTTTCCGTAGAGAACTGTTTGTAGAATTTTCTCCGGTGGATAAAGTACTGAAGCTAGCTAAATCAGCGATAATCAGCGGTAGATGTTGACCTGTTAGAAACTGGAGTCGAGGCTGAGTGCACTGCAAGACGGACGGCTACGATATTCCCAAGCGTAATGTTAATTCTGATTAAGCCGTTACTGGCCGGCTGGAGTGAGTGTCCCTGTGCCCCTTGGGCCGGGCCTTGCTGGGAACATTGATCCGGACTAACTCTAGACTCTAAGTAAAACTTTAGCCATGATTGTTCATGTTAAGCTATACCCTGGTTTGAATTCATGATACTCCTATATTGGACCTTCCTTTGACTAGTTGAACTTAATGTTTTCTTTGTCATGAAAATCACCCATCATCGGACTAGACCCTAGGTCTAGTAGACGGTAGACCTAGGCCTGGCACAGTTAGACCAAGCCTGGCTACGTAGGATTGGGGGTTGGGTGTCCGGACGGGTAACAAAAATGAAGCCTTCTTTTTTGTCTTTGGATTAAACATAAACTATGCATTGATTTGTGCTAATCATCATCAATATTTCTCTATAAATATTGTCTAACATTTTGTGTTAAAACATTTAAGAGATTTGCTTGTGAACTTTTTCAATTGGCTGGTTAAACTCGACTGTCCGGATACACAACCTGTCCGGACACCCAACAACTGGGTATATGGGCTAGACATCATTCATAGACCTGTTATCACCACACTGCTTTTAAATAATCATGATATAAACCTCTTTCTCTTTTTAATTTTTAAAGGGGACCTGAACCTTATGTAGTCTTCAGATGGTACAATACAGGCAGATTTGGTTATCAAGTCAACTCCACTTGATCTAGAAAAATCTACTACTGGCAAGGTATGAAGTAAGCCCATTATGATTTGTAGCTTTGAAAAGTGTAGATTTTTAATGTTTTTCATTTCTGTAGTACGTTATTTAAGCTAAATTTTAGACAGAAATATCCATGTGCCGTGGATGTTTTTTAAAAAAACCCAACGTATTTTACTACAGAGTAGCCATACAAAGTAAGGACTAAAGAGTCTTAGCCTAATAACAACAACCAATATCTTTATTATCACAGACTGAAGCTTGCAGTCTTATGTGCAGACCTCCTAGTATAATGTACTGAACTACTTAGAATAAAGTTTCAGGCAGGGGCGTAACAGGTACCTGTTATCAGGGGGGGCAGAGCCCAAAATTTCCCGGTAACTAGTCTATGTCTAGAATCTGTGGCGTATATTTAGGAGGACGGTAGTGCTCCACCGGCGTAAATCCAATTTGAGGAGTGGGGGATGAAAAACTTTTTTAACAATTTTTTTTTCCCTCTCACACTCTTTTTGATATCTATTTTGCGAGCGAGCGAAGCGAGCGAGCAGAAAATAATCACTTTTTCGCTTTTGAATCGCATTTTCGAATAAAAAATCAAAAATATGACGGAAGAGCAATGCGAGCGAGCCAAAAATATTACCTTTTCTCGATTTTAATCGCATTTCTGGATGGAAATCCTAAGATTTTGACGAGCGAGCGAAGCGAGCGAGCCAAAAATAACCACTTCTTTGTTTTCAGTAGCATTTTCAAATAGAAATTCTAAAATATGATGATTGTTTACCATAGATATATATTCAGAATTTTTACTAACTGATTAATTAAAATATATTTTCTTCTTTAAAAAGTGTGTCTGCATGGCGGGAAATTTGTACACACCATCCCCTCTCCCCTAGGTGGGGGTGATAGATCCCCCACTCCCCGGAATTTACGCCAAGAGGGGAGGGTGCAGGGAAAGGGGAGTTTCCCTCCTCCCGTGCGAAGCGCGGAAGCTCCGACGTTTCTTTGCATTGTTAGTTGTCGGTAATTAAGTCTATCTTCTGCGGCGCAACTAGGATTTCATTTTAGGAGGACGGTAGTGCTCCCTAGGAGGGAGGGTGCAGGAAGGGGGAAGTTTCCCCCCCCCCCCTCCCGCGCAAAGCGCGGAAGCTCCGACGTTTTTTCGCTGTCAGTTCCCGCTCTTCTTACGCTCTCTGCCTTTTATCGGGGGGGGGGGGGCGGGGGCATACGCATAGCCAAAAATTTCCCGGTAATTAAGTTTAGAATCAGTGGTGTAGCTATGATTTTCTTTTAGGAGAACGATAGTGAAAAGTGCGCTCCCTAGGCATGCTAGGGGGAGGGTGCAGGGATGGTGATTTTCCCCTCCCGCGCGAAGCGCGGAAGCTCTGACGTTTATTGTTCGTTGTCTGTTCCCGGTCTCATACATTCTATGCCTGTTATCGGGGGGGGGGGGGGGGGGGGAGGCAGAGCCGAAAATTTCCCGGTAACTAAGTCTAGAAATAGAATATGCGGAGATAAGCCCGCACCGCGAGGTGCTTTTTGGAAGCCTTTAGCGGGTGGGGCCCAGGGTTCTGGCTTAGGGCCCCTGATGGGGGTCTACAGGGAAAGCCACTGCGGGGGTCCAGGGAGTAGAGCACCCGGAAACTCCGGGGTTTGGTTCTAAATTTTCCCTCATTTATTTTGTTTCCCTTTGCTTTCTTCTTTTTCCCCCTTTCCCTCTTTTCCCTCTTTCTCTTCTTCTTTCTCCCCTTTCTCCTTTTTTCTTTCCCTTTCTCCTTCTTCCTTTCCCTTTCTCTTTCTTTCTTTCCCTTTCTCCTTCTTTCTTTTCCTTTCTTCTTCTTTCTTTTCCTTTCTTCTTTTTCCTTTCCCTTTCTCCCTTCCTTTTTCTTCCTTTCCCTCCTTTTCATTTTTTCCCGGTGGTTTGGTGGATTTTCCCGCTGAAATCCTTCAGGGGGGGCACTCTGCCCCCCCTGCCCCCCCGGCTGTTACGCCACTGGTTTCAGGCAGGTTCATCACGTCATTTATCATGTACTTAGAGAGGAGCCTTTCTTTCTTTCTCTCTCTCTCTCTCGACTCTGCAGCATGTTTACAAATTTTTCTCTTTTCTTTTGTTTTCTACTTGCAGGTTGTCTAAGAAGTTCAAGTACAAGGCTTGTAGAGTATCCAGCTGCTTGAAGACTAAGGAATTGCACCCTTCCCCAAGCCCTTATTTTGAAACTTCATTTGCACTTTGCCTAAAGATGTATACCTAGATTAAAATTTGAGACTGATTTCATGACAGGCTAATAAAATGTATAAATCTGTGAATTCAATTGAAACATGGACCAAAACCATTTTAACAACTATTAAAAAGAAATAAAAAAATCAGGGAACACAAATATTGTATATAGAAGTTGTGCCTTCAAAATCAACAGTTCTAGGACTATTATTCCTCGGGTAATTACCTCCAGTGTACTGTCCTCCCCCCCACCAAGAAATAATCCTGAGGTCAATTACAGTAAGTAACATTTCCAAGTTAGGGGATGGGATGGGCATTGTAATTGGCTTGGGTTGATTGTCCAGGGGTAGACACTGAGGGGGGGGGGGGGGGGGTGATTGTTTGGAGGGTAGTTCTGGAGCAAGTCTAGTCAATTATTAGGGATGGGTTGCTTCACGCTGTTACCTGAATTTACAAAACTACCTATGCAGGTAGGTGGGGAACCATATGAACCAATATCTAAGTTTTTGGCTGAATTGTTTCAGAAATTGGTCAGACTTATCATTATTCTTTTTTACATTTTTATTATAATTATCATTATCATTGTTATTATTATGTAATTACATTGATAGGCTATATGGATTCACACTGCAAGAATGTTTAAATAGTAGGCCTATTATAAGTATTCCCACAAGAGCTTTCTGCCTCCAGAAATGTTTGCTGATCTCTTGCTGCATTGAAATTAGAGTTACACTTTTTTGCTAATAAAATAATTTTCTTTCTATATTCTTATTGTCTTTCAATTTCTCTTAACCTTGAGTGAAATCTGATGTTGATGTTGCTTTTGTCAGTGTTGTTGATGATGATGAGGATGATGATGCTGGCACAAGATCATATGAAGTTGGTTTGTAATAGAGGTTGATTGCAGCCATATGGAGGGGGGGGGGCACTGTCTGAAAAATCACTGAATAGCGAAAGAAAGATAGTGTTGATGATGACGATGATGATGATGATGATGATGATGATGATGATGATGACGAGGTTGAGGATGATGATTCCGGCCAAAGATCATATGAAGTTGCTTTGTAATTGAGGTATGATGGGGGGGGGGGGGGGGGGGCTCTGTTAAAAAATTCACAGACTAGCAAAAGAAAGAAGAAAAGACGATGATGAAGAGGTTGAAGATGATGCATGATGCAGGCATAAGATCATATGAAGTTGTTTTGTGACAGAGGTGTGATTGTAGCCATATGGTGGGGGGGGGGGAAGGGGCTGTCCAAAAATTCAGGGACTAGCAAAAGAAAGAAAAAAAAGCATTGTTGACGATAATGCAGGCACAAAATCATGAAGTTACTTTGTAATTGAGGTATGATTGCAGTGCATACAGGATGGGGGGGGGGGGGGGTACTGTCCTAAAATTCACTGACTAGCGAGTAAAAAAAATGCTCCTCAGCATTTTTTCTTTGGGGCATACACCTTAATGGGTTTGCAGAAATGATAAAAAAAATCCTTGGATCAAATTCTTTAGGGGGATACATTTATTATATGTCTATGATGATCCCCTCCCCAAAATGTCAACGAGCAAAAATAAACGGTAAACTTTGCTGAGAAAAGAAAGAGCTCACAGCTTTAAGTATAGGGGGTGGGGGGAAATTTGGTTTCACTAGGTGTGCTTTGTTCCAGAATGTGGGGGACATACCCTATTGTGTCAACCCACTCTTAAAATATTAGGGACGCATACCGCGCCATGCCCCTTCCCCCCCCCCCCCCCCTCCCCACATTGATGCCCATGATTGCAGCAGCTATATGTAAGAGGAATTTAACTGTTTGGTGGAGGGGGCCATGAGACATGCATGTTACTGTTTACAGGATACGTTTACATAATTTGAAATATGAAACAAAGTTAATCTACAAAAGAATAATACAGTAGCCTATAAGCTCTTATGTTATGGAAATGGAGGTGATCCACTATTAAAAAAAGAAATGCTTGTAGAGTGTGGATTCCTCAAATAATAATATTGTAAACACAGCTTTTGTTGAATTTAGTCTGCAAGTGATCAACACAAAATAAAGTCAAAATCAGAAATGCATGTCTTACTGACAGCATCGGCATCAGATAAATAAAAGTGGTGTAAGCTATTGGGGTAAAATGATTGATATGAGAGAGGAAATTAGGGAAATTCTCACGAGTCTGGGCGACGGTACGGTAAATGAATGAATGAATAATTCAGTGCGCATGCGTTATTATGTTAATAAGTCACAAAAATCTAATACATATTCATAAATATTCATGAAAATGTGATACGCGCTGCGCTTAAGCCAAAACAAGCCTGATTTTCGCTGATACTCGGAAAAATGGTCTGCGCCATAGGTATATAAAATTTTGTACATAAAACGCGGGATCAATTTGACCCTCCGTACCCCCCCTCCATGGCTGGACGGATGCAGAAGCGGAGTTTCACCCCCTTGCGATTTATAGAGAGAGTGGCGTCACGCGTGTGTAGGTACAAGCTATGGGGCGCGCGGTCAAAGGTCAAACATGGGGATCAAATAGTTCCCTCCCAGTCTGTTGCGTCGTCTGCTACCTACATGAACAGAACGAAGGTGCCTTGCTGCCAGCTAGCAAGACGATATTTGATTGTATCCACTTTTTACTGACAGTATGTATAAAGCTTCCCGAATAAAGGAAATGCAGCATAAAATCTCAATGTTTGATTCCGGTGAAAAAAAAAAGTCTTCTGTTTCTATAAATCCACTCTGGACAAAACAGTGTGGCGCCACAGTGTGTTACCACACTGTCGCATCATGTGTGAAAGCACCTTAAAGGGGATTGTTCGTGAAAACGTAAAAACCCGTGCATGCGCACTACTTGGGCTGCATGACAGCGCGTGAAAAAATACTGTACGCTTCATAATTTGTGCCTTAACATGGCACATTACAATTTTTCGTTTTCAGGAACTATACCACTCTCCAGGCGCGGATCCAGGTGGGGGCGAGCGGGCCCTGGTCCCCCCCCCCCCCCCCGCCGAAAAAAAAAAAAAAAAGGAGGGAGAGAGAAGGAAAAGAAGGGAAAGGGAAAGAGGAGACAAAGGGAAAAGGAAAAGAAAAAGAAAGGGGGGAGGGGGAAGAAGGAGGCCGGGGCTGAAAGGGTTTTGCCTATTCCCCTCTCCCCCCCCCCCCACCGCAAAAAAAAGGAGGGAAGGAAGGGAAACAGAAAGAGGAGAGAAAGGGGGAGGGAAGGAAGAAAAAAAATGCAAGTAAAAAAAAAAAAAAAAGCAAGTAGGCGGGGGGGGGGGCGAAAGGGCCTTGCCTCCTAGGCTGTTGCTCTCCCCCAGAAAAATAAATCAACATCTCCTTGAATACGATTGTGCCCAACCCGACCTAGTACTTCAAGTGCGGATCGGGGGGGGGGGGGCGAATCGGCCGCGGCCTCACTTTTAAAGCAATTTTTTTGGTTAAATACATGTGAAAATGCAGAGGACTCTTTTTTCGGATAAAACAGACACCTGAAAAAGCCGACCGCCCCCCCCCCTTTGAAAAATTCTAAAACCCAGTTTATGTACCAATTAGCATTAAAACAGTCTGCAGAAGTGTACTAGCATCGCTATATTAAACACGAATGTACGCGCCCCGACCTGCAATAACAATGCCCAGTTTATGTGCCAAATGTAATTAGGACTAAAGGAGAATTTTGGAATTAATATCGATCGCCTCGTATTGTGCCCGCTCCCGACCTTTAACAATAAATCAAAGTTTATGTACCAATTGTCATAAGGAGAATATTTTTTTTTTGCTCGCTGGCTACGCTCGCTCGCCAAAGTGGAATAAACATCACATGAAACACGATATTGTCTGTCCCAACCGGCAGCATCAAAACTCAGTCAGTTTATGCTGCCAATATTAAAAGATAAGTGTTTTTATTTTTGCTCGCTCGCTACGCCAGCTCGCCAAAATGAAATTAACATCGACTTAAATATGGTCGTGGCCGTCCCGCCTCGGTCGCTTGCCCCCCCCCCCCCCTTGACGCTTGCTCGCCAGAATGAAATTAAAATCGCCTTAAGCATTATTGTGCCCGCCCAGACCTGCAACAATGAAACTTACTTTATGTCCCAAGTATTCTTTCAAGAGAAGTGGGGTTTTTTTTCGCTCGCTCGCCAAATTGGAATTAATATCGATCGCCTCAATCACATTATTTTGCCCGCCCCGACCTTTAACAATAAATCAAAGTTTATGTACCAATTGTCATTAAAAGGGAAGTGTTTTTTTTGCTCGCTCGCTACGCTCGCTCGTCGAAATGGAATTAGCATTACCTGAAACACGATACGCCTGCCCCAAATGGCAGCATCAAAACTCATGCAGTTTATGCTGCTAATATTAAAAGATCCATGTGTTTTCAATTTCTCTCGCTCGCTACGTTTTCTCGCCAAAATAAAACTAACATCGCCTTAAGCACAACTGTCCCCGCCCAGACCTGCAACAATAAAGCTCACTTTATGTTCCAAACATACATGTAATTAGAAGAGAAGTGTGTTTTTTTCGCTCGCTCGCGCTCGCTCTCCAATTAAGAATTAATATTGATCGCCTCAGTCACAATTGTGCCCGCCCCGACCTTTAAAAATAAATCAAAGTTTACGCACCAATTATCATTAAAAGGGAAGCGGTTTTTTTTGGTCGCTCGCTATGCTCGCTCGCCAAAATGGAATTATCCTCACCTGAAATTACTGTCTGCCCCAACTAGCAGCATCAAAACCCATGCAGTTTATGTTGCCAGTATTAAAAGACAAAGTGTTTTTGTTTTCGCTCGCTCGGCAAAATAGAATAAACATCGCCTTTAACACGATAGTGCCTGCCTCGACCTGCAACAACAAAACCCATGCAATTTGCCCTGCCAGTATTAAAAGAGAAGTGTTTTTATTTTCGCTCGCTCGCTACGCCAGCTCGCCAAAATGAAATTAACATCGACTTAAATATGGTTGTGGCCCCCCTCCCCCCCCCTTGAGGCGGTATGCCAGGTACAGCACTGCTTACGGCTCATGTAAGAGCCGATGTATGCTAATTATAGGATTCACAAGTGTTTAGGGCGGGTTTCGAGGGAGTTGGCGTACATAATCATGCATAGAAACACCCACAGGAAGTTGAAACTAAACTTATTCATTACCGAACAAAACACGAAAAATTAGCCCTTCGACACCATAGGTGCAAATCTGCATTATGTTTCGCAATTTAGAAAATTTAGCCTGCAATGCTCTGTATGGACCTAAAATTCTCAGAGAATGCCCCCCCCCCCCCCCCGAGACCAAATGCCAGATACGCCACTGCATTACGTGTCAATATTTGACTCGCATGATTTCAAATTTGGCCCCCAAGAAATCTGTACCACTTTTTCACATGCTTATAACATATAAAACAAAAAAATAAATAAATGAAACTAACTTTATACTACCCAGGAAGAGGATCTGTAGACTTGCCTTATTTTCTTCCTAAATTGCATTAAGGCCCCCTCACACCTGACCGAATGTAGGCGGACGAAGGGTGACGAATGGGAAAAATGCACGAAATGCACGCGAATTCAACGAATTCAAATAAAATTACCGTCAAATCATGCGATCAGTAACTATTGTCAAATTTTATCAACGGACGGTAAGCGAAGGATAAATATGAAATGCGAAGGATATCGATTTTTCGGTTCACCTCTTTGAGTAAATTGCAGCCGAAGGCGAGCGAAGGGTTGATATAACCCAATAAGACGAACGAACAGTGAGCAATGGTTTGATATGGCGTGCGATTAGAAACGAAGACGAGGGAATAGATCGGGCGTTTGTCATCGTGTTGCTTCGTTAAGGGTTC
>CM057153.1:33883148-33895049 GCA_029962745.1 Echinometra lucunter
AGGGCTCCCGTTAACTACGGCTTCTATGCTGCAATCGAACTTATACTGACAAAACTAAGTTGAAAAACTATCGAAAGTAAAAAAAAAAAGTACATCTTACCTTCATCTGTCAGATATGGCCATTGTCTTACCTCATCTACCCATGTATCCATGCTTTATTTTATTGATCTAGAATAAAGTAAATGGAACAATATTAGGGCATATCTCATATCTTACATTCATTTTGTACACAGAGCCAATCGCGGTCAGCGCGCTTGCCCACCGAAGCAATGACGTCGCCGATAGAGGGCCAAATACATAAACCGGAGGTGAAATTGGTCTATACCCGTGCATGCGCGCTACTTGGGCTGCATGACAACTGTACGCTTCATAATTTGCGCCTTAACATGGCACATTACAATTTTTTTCGTTTTCACGAACTATACCACTCTCCAGGCGCGGATCCAGGAGGGGGGCGAGCGGGCCCTGGTCCCCCCCCCCCCCCCCCCCGCCAAAAAAAAAAAAAGAAAAAAAAAAAGGAGGGAGAGAGAAAGAAAAGAAGGGAAAGGGAAAGAGGAGACAAAGGGAAAAGAAAAAAAAAAAGAGGGGGGGGGGGAGGGGGAGGGGAAGAAGGAGGCCGGGGGCCGAAAGGGTCTTGCCTATCCCCCCCCCGCCAAAAAAAGGAGGGAAGGAAGGGAAACAGAAAGAGGAGAGAAAGGGGGAGGGAAGGAAGAAAAAAAGATGGAGTAAAGAAAAAAAAAAGCAAGTAGGCCGGGGGGGGGGGGGCGAAAGGGCCTTGCCTCCTAGGCAGTTGCTCTCCCCCAGAAAAATAAATCAACATCTCTTTGAATACGATTGTGCCCACCCCGACCTAGTACTTTAAGTGCGGATCGGGGGGGGGGGGGGGCGAATCGGCCGCGGCCTCACTTTTAAAGCAAAATTTTTGGTTAAATACATGTGAAAATGCAGAGGACTCTTTTTTCGGATGAAACAGACACCCACTTTATGTTCCAAACATAATTAGAAGAGAAGTGTGTTTTTTCACTCGTTCGCGCTCGCTCTCCAATTAAGAATTAATATCGATCGCCTCAGTCACAATTGTGCCCGCCCCGACCTTTAAAAATAAATCAAAGTTTACGCACCAATTATCATTAAAAGGGAAACATTTTTTTTTGGTCGCTCGCTGCGCTCGCTCGCCATAATGAAATTGTCCTCACCTGAAATTTCTGTCTGCCCCAACCAGCAGCATCAAAACCCATGCAGTTTATGTTGCCAGTATTAAAAGACAAAGTGTTTTTGTTTTCGCTCACTCGCCAAAATAGAATAAACATCGCCTTTAACACTATAGTGCCTGCCACGACCTGCAACAACAAAAACCATGCAATTTGTCCTGCCAGTATTAAAAGAGAAGTGTTTTTATTTTCGCTCGCTCGCTACGCCAGCTCGCCAAAATGAAATTAACATCGACTTAAATATGGTTTGTGGCCCCAACCCCCTTGAGGCGGTATGCCAGGTACAGCACTGCTTACTGCTCATGCAAGAGCCGATGTATGCTAATTATAGGATTCACAAGTGTTTAGAGCGGGTTTCGAGGGAGTTTGGCGTACATAACCATGCATAGAAACACCCACAGGAAGTTGAAACTAAACTTATTCATTACCGAACAAAACACGAAGAAGGAGCCCTTCGACACCATAGGTGCAAATCTGCATTATCTTTCGCAATTTAGAAATTTAGCCTGCAATGCTCTGTATGGACCTAAAATTCTCAGAAGAATGCCCCCCCCCCGAGACCAAATGCCAGATACGCCACTGCATTACGTGTCAATATTTGACTCGCATGATTTCAAATTTGGCCCCCAAGAAATCTGTACCACTTTTTCACAGGCTTATAACATAATATAAAACAAAAAATAATGAAACTAACTTTACACTACCCAGGAAGAGGATCTGTAGACTTTCCTTATTTTCTTCCTAAATTGCATTAAACAGACCTTGAAATCACCTTTTCGAAAACAGATGTTTTTAAAAACGCGATTATCTCTAAATCTATTTTCGCGACTAAACGCGAGAAAGGGCTACTTTGTGAAACCGGTGACGTAATGCTCCCCAGAGGTTTACATTTCAGCTTATATTTAAGAATGATAATTATAATGAAAATAATGATGATAAAAGCTTCTTATATCGCTCATAATATTCAACAAAATTCCAAATACGTTTTAATTTTAATATTAGCATCCAAGGAAGTTTTAAGGCTTTCGAAAAAACGTATGTGATAGAAAATTATTACTAAACTGGCAACAAAGATTTTATTAGCGAGAACATTATTTCATGCACGTATAGCTGCAGACAAGATCTGTCAATCATGTTTATAGGACAGTAACTGAGATGTGATTACTATTTAGTTCAACGTTTTTAGTAAAGGAATAAAGTAAAAAAAAAAACAAAACCAAATATTCTGAAATATCACTTTAACTTACTATATCCTCTTCCGTATACATGGTATACGATTATGGATCGTCCTTTTACACATGCACAGCAAGCGCACTTAACACATTAGACATAAGATTGCAGAGTAGATGGTTTTACTTTGAGGGTGATGTATACGACCGTCATTCCTTGGTTTCAACGATTCCTTTTCCCTGACCAATAATCGAAATCCTTTTGAATATAAACAGTCGAAAAATTTGTAAAAGATGTATATGAGCCTACATGTTTGAACTTGAGGTAACAATTGATATTGATTATATAGATTGATCATTGATTTGATATATGTTTCAGCATTGTACATGGTGGTTATCACCATTTTATTGCATGTGCCAAATGTAATCGCCAATGTAGAATTGATAAGTCTTTCATACAAACAATGACATCAAGTGAGTTACAGATTCATAACAGAAATGGCCTTTTTAAGAAATCATATCATGAATGCATCATGATCATGACTAAATATGCAATTTTATATTTTAAAAATGCATTTTCATGAAACCATGATTTTAGAAATAAAGTTGGTGTGCGTGTTTTTGTGCGTTAAAAGACAATTACCTACCTCTTTTCAATGTTAGTGACAACTGCACTATTTCCAATATCATAGTTGTGAAACTTACAGTGGACATATTGTGATAATAAACGGTTGATTAATTCACATGAGAACCTTTACCCTCGGAATAACCCTTCATCTACACATACTTTTTTACTTAAAGGTGATTGGGTTTGTAGTTGACTTTCTGAAGAATTTCGAACCTTTTCTATTTTAATTCATCACGATTGTAAATCTATTGAAGGAAGAAAACGAAATGTAGGATGTATGTTTTTCTTACAATATCATATTCATATAACATGCAAAATTATTTTATCACGTCAGGGATGAATGTATGAATGATAAGTACATGATTATGATTATGTGAATGAATGAATTTGATTATAATAAATCAATTATATATTCATACATTTTACATTGCTTGCTTTCAAGCCTGGAAGTATTTTTACTCATTTGTCTCGAAGGTGATTTACAGTGATTCACAGAACTAGGACAGTGTCAGAGTATTTTGATAGGGGGAAGATAGTTTTGAGTATTTTTTATGATTTTTAACCTTAGCCCACAGGTGAGTTTATTTCCGTTTTAAATGTACAGTACATACAGGGCTATCATGGTTGCATGACCCTGCCCTCTCTTCCCCATACTCTTCTTCTTCTTATTCTCCTCTTACTTCTTCTCTTCTCTTTTTTTTTCACCACTTCAAAAAATAATGATAGGGCGGCCGCCCCATGTAGCCCAGTCCCTGTCACACCATATGGATTTCATCATCAAAGACGTACGGCAACAATGACAAATTTCTGTACTTAAGAAACAATTTTTACCATTATTGAATTTATTTAACTTTTCACCTTCACTCGACATCAATGGTTCCATGATCTATAACCATAAATTGGCATATATACAGAAGGATGAGAGGCCCTGTTTGAAAGCTTAACCCACGCACTTATAAAGCGAGGACCACTCACTGACAGTCCGAAATACACTTCCAATAAATTGGCGCCGATGATTGCAGCTACCCATTGCATTGCTTATTCCCGTTTCCCATTAGTTCGGCACCATGATACCATAGGCGGATCCAGGTTTGACCGGGGGGGGGGGGGGGGGGGCTTGCTGCCGAGCGGCGCACGTGTTTTTGCGTTTTAACGGCGGCCACCAGAGAATCGTCACAAAATAATTAGTTACCACGTCAGAAAATCGGGGGGGGGGGGGGGGGGCGTCGTTGACATTGGGCGCATTTATTATTCTAAAGAGGGAGTTTCTTCTTCCTTTCCTTTTTTTTTCAATTTCTGGTCTGATTCTAGGTCTTTACTTTGCTTAGTCATGGGTACCGGACCTCCTCGATGAAATAGATCTGCTCAATTCCAGGATAAATGTTTCTCTTAACAGCTCTAAATCTTGCCAGAGGCTCGCCCGACGTTGCATCATCCAGTGTAGGCTATAAAAATGGACTTCATCCATAGAGAAGCTCTTGCAAGCAGGGGATCTGATGAAAACGTGCATAAGTAGAAAAGACTACCCCCGTGTCACAGAAATAACTAATTAACCTCCCATATCGAGCTTTGTAAAGCAGGTGAAGATTTTCACAATTTTTGTTTTTCAGTATTATATTTCTTGATCAGCAATACATAGATATCCCAAACACATCAGCCAAATATGTAACGAAATATTTTTTGAAGGATACACTCATGGACAGATATAGGAAAACTTGAAAGAAAAAATACGATACAGTGTTCATGAATCTTATGGTATCATGCAGTTAGTCTATATCAAAATAATGTCCCTATAGAGAAAGTAGAAGTGTTTTGCCGTCATTTTTCACCAGTGGAAAGCAAATCTCTGAATGGACAATAAATACTTAATTTCAATAACTTCAGTTATGAAACTGAATTTCAGACATTCTCGCATCATAATCTATGAAGACGTATAGCCTACCCACCATGTTTATTCTAGAAAGACTTTGCCCTGGCTAGAGGAGTAAAGAAAAGATACTTTTACAACATGATCACGTGATGGGATTTCCCCCGCTTTCAACTTGAGCTTCTTGACGGCACAAACACGCAGTGGAGACGGAAGTCAAAGCTAAAACCAAAGAATAATTTTATTACGAAGAATCCTGGGTACCGAAATAAAGCACGCGTACGTATTGTAGTACATGCCAATCGGGGAAAGCCTATAGCCTTTATCAAGACGGCCAGAGAAAAAGATTATAGCCTCTATCTAGACATTGTATTTCTTACCTTCTTTATTTTTCTTATTTTTTCTGTACATAGCTTTTGGTAAAGAGCCTAAGAGGTGAAGGGCATGACATAATCAATATTGATATCCGTAATAACATAAAACTTATGTGCACCAACAGATATGATCAACTCTAACTGCAAACAGGCAAGTGAGTACTGGTGAGAATCAGAAGGGCCAAGAACTAATAAGTTCAATACAGGAGAGATTGCTGTGATATTCTATATAGGGGGGGGGGGGGGGGTAAACGTGATTCCTGAAGTTAAGCTGTATATGAGCAAACGTTTGGATATCTGACAGTGACGTCGTGAAATCTGAAATAAAATTAATAAACAGGAGATCTTCAAGTTTTTCTCTAATAATGTATCACGATTTATGCCAAATTACAAATCTATAAAATATAGCCTTTTATGTTTAAAGTCCATAGAAACAGGTGAAGGGCTTTGAAGAAAAAAAAAAAAAGAGATTGCGTGCAAGCAATAAAAAAGACTATTCAAATTCTCTTAACTGGGTGGACTAGCACGTCTGACGAAAAAAAAAAAAACTTAAAAAAAAAATTCTAAAAAGTTCATCAGGTACCATACTCTGAGTCTTTGGACAAGCAAGGAAAAAGGTTGTAATGTTCTATCTGTGCCGGGGGTGCACATATCCTTTCACTCGATGTGTGAAATCAGACATCAGTTTTGCTGCTGGCATGTAGGCCTAGGGACCCGAGGATTCTCGGATACGCCTCCAATGGAAATAACTGAAAGTGAGGTTTTGTAAGACTGTATTCTGCTTTAGCAATCTGAGGAGTCAGGCGATCGGAAAAAAAAACAAACAAAAAAACGGTATAGGCCTTAGTATTCGGTTGCAACGGGCCTACACTGATGAAAGAAGGGAAAAACGCCTCAGCCTCTACCTCATTTTAATCAAATACTATTTAACCTTCTATACCATCTGTGGATATATTTACTACTGAATCCTTGATTTTGTTTAAAAAGTAGGCTTATTCCATTTACCTCCCCTCCCCCTTCAGCTCTCTGTCCTTTTTTCCCCTCCCTCTCCCTCTCAAAGAGTTTCATTTTTTTCCTTTTGCATACTCTCTACTTTCACAGCTGATCTGAAAAACTGATTTCCTTAATACAACTGAGGCACACTAAAAAAGTGTTTCTAATCAATTCTAAATTTTACCCGTTCAATTTTTACCTCCCTGGCTCTAGCAGACGACGCGTCAGTGTCTCACGTGACACATGATACAGAGAAAGTACACGGTCACATGACGTCATCGATAATAACAAACGGTTTCACGTGTAGTATTACAAAATGGTCAAAAGCAGGCATATTCCCGGGGATTTATGGGGGGGGGGGGTCTATTGGACTCGTCGAGCCTCGATTATATATTTTCAGAGTTTGAAATTTCATGTGAATCACCTTTTCTATTTATATGAATAAATGCTAGGGGAATTAATTTGATTTCAAATTCCCTGTTTTTGTTAACCTATGGCAGCTTGAAGGCCAAAAGCATGCATATTCCCTGGGATTTATGGGAGGTTTTTAAAAAAAATTTTAGCCTTCAGTTAGCTTATTCAAAGTCTCAAACTGCGTACATTTCACATTTTTTATATCTAAAAATAAAAGCTATATGAGTAATAATCATCCGAAAATTGCTTGTTTTGCGTGTAAACCTATGGCGAGCGAGGCTTTTTTTGGTCAAAAGCATGCATATTCCCGGGATTATGAGGGGTTATAGTAGACTCATCGAGCCTAAATTACATATTTACAGAGCTTGAATTTCATGTAAATCACTTTTTTCTTAAATTTGAATAAAAGCTATGGGAATCAAAATCATTTCAAAATCCATGTTTTTGCGTGTTAACCTATGGCAGCTGGAAGACCAAAAGCAGGCATATTCCCTAGGATTATGGGGGATCTCTCTCACTTTTGAGCCTTCAGTAAGCTTTTTCAGAGTCTCAAATTCATGTAAGTTACATTTGCCCATAAATTTAAGATAAAAATAGGGGAACAATAATAATTCTTAAATCTTTGTTTTCACGTGTTAGCCCTATGGCAGATGACTCCGTCAAAAAGCAAGCATGATCTTGGGGATTTATAGTGCAATTTTATTGAAGAAGAAGAAAAAAAAGAATCAAGAAACATGTTGTAATAACTATCCATCCTTCCGCTCGTGCAAAAATCAGGCTTAAAAAACAAAGTTTTAGATATGAAATATCAAGAAAAAATGAGACATCTTTTCACACGTTATACCAATAGCGGACGCATTTTTCCGAGTCCGTTTCTAAAACAGCATTTACCCTTGCCAACACATATTACGGAAGTAGGTGAGAGTAATCCATTGTCTTTGCTAAAACGCCCATTGCGGACATATTTCAACAGGATACTTTAACAGGCGTCGAATCTCCAACTTCGTTCGCATAATTTGAATTGCTTGCTTTAGGCTGAAATTGAAATGAATGGCTGAGAAAATGGTTGAGAAAACAAGTTCAACTTTAATTTATCACCTTAGGACTTGCTTCGTTCTGTGTGCACTGGCAACATGTAAGTTTCGCTTCATAATCGCGATAGTATGTGCGATGTATTATGTCTAATACTCTTTTAATGCAGAAATTTGAATTACATATATATACCAATACATGTACACACATGTATACAATATGGTGTATAATATACATTCTCAGTGTGTATGTGAGTTAATGCTAATATGCATGTTAAGGCGCTCGTGTGTAGTGGTGCTACATCCTTCCTTTGTTGAATAGATTCATGATGAACATGTTTTATAACATTGGGTTTACACCATTGTTGGGTGACATGCTGGCAGCTACTAGTATCTGCATCTCTCGCTCTGTCTGTCATGGTTGTGTGTCTGAATGAACTCTGTTATTTTGGAATTTGAACTATACATGAGAGTTTGTTCGCAAAACCGATAAGTCCATTTTTTAAATTTCGAAGTAAGGTCACTGTCATACAGTACAATACCTTTCAAATGATCTATGCTCATCACATCTTTTTTTCTAAATTGTAAATGTTTTTTTTTTCTGCGTAATAATGGCGATGATAATGAAACCAACTTTGAAGATAAGGATTATTACGACGAGGATGATAATATAATGACAATGAAACAATAGCCATTTTTTTTAAATTGGTGAGAGATTTTGTACACTGTCCATGTACATGTATGTAATGATGAACTATTATTTCACCTGTTTCACAGAGTTATTGATTAAGATGATGATAATGAACAGTGACGAAACGACGACGACGACGACATCAAAAACAGCGTGATTGTGAGGAAATAACACATTAAATTGATGCAGAAAGAAGATGAGAGAATATGTGAAGAGAGGATATAATGTATAGGACACCTTCCAAAATTGAAATAATTCAACGTTTATCTAATAATACTTTGCTACCTTATAGGAAATACAGAAATTAAAAGGTTCGTTCACCGAAAACTAAACGTGCATGAAATACACTAAGAACGTGTGTAAAATCTGCCTTCCAGAGTGGATCTCATACAAAAAGGGATTGTGAAAGGCATGCAGCAGGATTGGACAGGGAGTCCTCGATTCCAGTCACTGCACACCAGCTTCATTGCGAGAGGGTACACACAAAAGTCACGTCACCCATGAGTTAGACTCACTATACACACATCAACAAAGAAAATGTCGTGGAGACAGCTACGCTGGCACTGCCATGATCATAATGGGGCGCGGGGATTCCCCGCCTGCCAGCTATATGAAACAGTAATGTCGTGCAGACGAGCATTCATGTTGAATGCAGTTATGCAAACAGTGAACCTGAGAGTGTCTCGAAAACATTTAAAGGGGGAAGTTACCCACATATAATGTATATATATATATATATATATAAATTTATATATATATATATACTGAAAGAAATGAAAATGGGAGGATAATAATTGCGAAGCTCCCTCAATGTTCCCCATAGCTGTCATCCATTTTGAATCAAGGGTTGAAAAAATGCCTCCGCCGGGAATCGAACCCGGGTCACTGGCTTAGAACACCAATGCCTTACCACTAGACCACAGAGGCAGGCCAGCGGTTAGGCGTGACCGAATCCAATTGACCGACGGACAGATTTCCAACCCTTTTTGATCCTTTATTTTGGTGCAGATGAGTTAATGAACAATGAGAAGCCGCATGCCACAGTTGGATCTCAGCTAGAAGCCTGGATACATACCTAAGTCAGAATAAGGGGACATTACATTCAAAGAAATTTGACAAATGCAAACAACAAAAAATGCCTCCGCCGGGAATCGAGCCCGGGACCCAGCGGAGGCATTTATTCAACCCTTGATTCAAAATGGATGACAGCTCTGGGGAACATTGAGGGAGCTACGAAATTATTATTCTCCCATTTTCATTTCTTTCAGTGTTTATTATTTACAAGGGAGTTGCCAAAGTTGTTTGCATTTGTCAAATTTCTTTCAATATATATATATCAGGTAACATATACAAGAGCTTTGGCCACTCTCGTGGAAATAAATACATGTGAGACAATTGAGAGAATAATAGCGTAGCATGAATCAAAGTTCCCTAGAGCTGTCCTACCATTTTGGAAATTTTTGCAAAGGTTGAAAAAATGTCTCCGCCGGGAATCGAACCCGGGCCTTTGGCTATGAACGCCAATGTCTCAACCACTATATATATATATATATATATATATATATATATATATATATATATATATATATATCCCTTCAGAAAGTAGATAATCTTTTTAGATCAGTGGGTAAACCATCTTCTACCCTCTCCCATATCCCTGTACTACCGAGGAGAATGATACCAAGATCACTGAATTGGGTTAAGTAATTTTTTTATTCTACGCCCGTTTCTGAAAATGCAGTCATTTTGAAATTTTGTATGTTTTGTGGGATAGATGAGAGCAGAATTTTGTCCGGAATGGCCTTTCATATGGCGTGTCGTGTTATTGACACGCATCATACAGACATCCTATCATGAAAGACCATTTCCAACACAATTCAGCGCTCATCGGTCCCCCAAAACATGCGAAATTTAAAAATAACTGTATTTTTAGAAAAGGGCATAAAATCAAAATTACTTCACCAATTCAATGATCTTGGTGTCATTCTCTCGGGTGGAAGATGTTTTACCCAATGATGTAGAAAAATTATCTTCTTTTTGAACATGCTGAAGGCAAAGTACTGCAAATCCGCCGTTCCGCTTTTTCTGGGACAACCGGTATATTCATTTGTAGAACTATATATATTTTTGATGATGAAGAGTATTTTTCCCGGCTCGCTTCGCTGGCTCGTATAGTTTTGTTAGAAACAGTTCAAACGGGATGGTTTCGGAAAGCAAACAAATTTGGCAATCAAGATCTGCATGTGTAGTGTATTTTGATGACAAATTAATACTTCTACAGGGAGAAAGGGTGTATTTTTCCTCTCTCGATTTGCTAGCTTATATAATTTTGAGAAAAAGGATGGTTTCTGAAAGAAATCAGATTGGGCAAGTGAGGGTGACTGCATATAATTTACAACCTCTCATTTTGATGATGAACACTTCTATCGTAAAAAAAAAGAGTGTGTTTTTTCCTCGCTCGCTTGTGATATTCAGAAACGGAAGTTTCGGGCAGCAAACATATCGTGATATCGAGGTGCCAAAATAGAGTCCTATTTGGCAGCGAGTTAATGACCACATATATCATTTAGATATCTTATAGATATAAAGTGTATTTTGATCCCGAAATAATACTTCTACCATAGCAAAGAGTCATTCTTTTGCTCACTCGCTTTCCTCATTCGCTCTCGAAATAAAAAAAAAACAAAACCCGGGCTGACTGATAATCTTGCCTGAATCGTCAGCTCCCCTAACTTGCAAATATGTTTCTCCTAAAAATTCCATTAAAGTAATAAAGATCTACATCTGTCATATGTTGAAAATAATTTCTTGTGTGTACATGGGGGGGGGGGGGGGGTTAGATTAGAGGTTATAACTTTGGGCAAATTGGGGTGACTATACCTAAAATTTGTCAGCAAAGTTAGGTCTTACACTCCCATACAATGTGTTTTAGCGACGCCCATGCCACCCCCACTTGGTCAGTGTTTTTTTTTTTTTTTTTGGTAAATTAATTCTTTCATTCCCTTTTCATTCCATCTGGTCCCCATGGAAGACCAGTGGCACCATGTCAGCAGAGGCGTCGATCCATTTTTCGGATGGGGGGGGGGGGGGGGCAAGACGACCAAGCGGAGATGAACCCACGGCTACTGATCGTATAAATATGTATATACGTATTTGTGTACACACACACACACACACACACACCCTCACATATATGTATATATATATAACTATAACATAATGCTTATATCAACGTGATTCATTTTCATATTGGGGAAATTACACAACTTGCTATGTGAACCATCCTGCTTTTTTTTTCAATTTTGCGAGCGAGCGAAAAATAACAAATTTTCGTGTTATGAGAGAAGGGTTTAGTTATCATATCAGTTATTTATCATATAGGCATAAATGATACCTAATATATATGTAAAAATTATGGTTACCTCGCTGCCAATATGAACTCTATTTGTCCATTGTTGCTGCCCCCCCAACCACTCTGTTTTTAATATTACGAGCGAGCGAAGCGAGCGAGGGGACATACACA
>CM057153.1:33895549-33911051 GCA_029962745.1 Echinometra lucunter
TTTCGAGATCGGTCCACTTTGGCCAAAGCCCGATGAGGGACTATGCGCGACAATAACACACGAACGATAAACGAACGATTACCGCAGACTAAATAAGAGATGCGAATTCAAACAGATGACCAACGATTTTTCAATTCGTCGGGAAATTTTAAACATGTTCAAAATTTCCGCGCGAATTTGAATAATCGCAGCTGTTAGTTCAGAAGGTGTACGAACCCAAACACGAAGGGTAAATATGATTTACTATCAGTTACTATTGAAAACGATTTTTAAAAAAGTGCCTTTCGCCAGCCATCGCAAGGCATATTTCAGGCAATTCGGTTAGGTGTGACCTTGAAATCACCTTTTCGAAAACAGATGTTTTTTAAAACGCGATTATCTCTAAATCTATTTTCGCGACTAAACGCGAGAAAGGGCTACTTCGTGAAACCGGTGACGAAATGCTCCCCAGAGGTTCACATTTCAGCTTATATTTAAGAATGATAATTATAATGAAAATAATGATAATAAAAGCTTCTTATATCGCTCATAATATTCAACAAAATTCCAAATACGTTTTACTTTAATATTAGCATCCAAGGAAGTTTTAAGGCTTTCGAAAAACGTATGTGATAGAAAATTAATACTAAACTGGCAACAAAGATTTTATTTGCGAGAACATATATATGCTGCAGACAGATCTGTCAATCATGTTTATAGGACAGTAACTGAGATGTGATTACTATTTAGTTCAACGTTTTTAGTAAAGGAATAAAGTTAAAAAAAACAACAACAAATATTCTGAAATATCAACTTTAACTTACTATATCCTCTTCCGTATACATGGTATACGATTTATGGATCGTCCTTTTACACATGCACAGCAAGCGCATTAACACATTAGACATAAGATTGCAGTAGATGGTTTTACTTTGAGGTGATGTATACGACCGTCATTCTTGGTTTCAACGATTCCTTTTCCCTGACCAATAATCGAAATCCTTTTGAATAAAAACAGTCGAAAAAATTGTAAAAGATGTATATGAGCCTACATGTTTGAACTTGAGGTAAACAATTAATATTAATTATATAGATTGATCATTGATTTTATACATGTTCAGCATTGTACATGGTGGTTATCACCATTAGTAACTTTTATTGCATGTGCCAAATGTAATCGCCAATGTAGAATTTATAAATCTTTCATACAAACAATGACATCAAGTGAGTTACAGATTCATTAACAGAAATGGCCTTTTAAAGAAATCATATCACGAATGCATCATGATCATGACTAAATATGCAATTTTATATTTAAAAAATGCATTTTTCATGAAACCATGATTTTAGAAATAAGGTTGATGTGTGTGTTTTGTGCGTTAAAAGACAATTACCTCTTTTCAAAAGTTAGTAACAACTGCATTATTTCCAATATCATAGTTGTGAAACTTACAGTGGACATATTGTGATAATAAACGGTGACGGTTGATTAATTCACATGAGAACCTTTACCCTCGGAATAACCCTTCATCTACACATACTTTCTTTTATTTAAAGGTGATTAGGTTGGTAGTTAACTTTCTGAAGAACTTCGACCTTTTCTATTTTAATTCATCACAGTGTTGTAAATCTATTGAAGGAAGAAAATGAAATATAGGCTGCATGTTTTTATTACAATATCATATTTCATATAACATTGTAAAAATTATTCATCACGTCAGGGATGAATGCATGAATGATAATTACAGGATTATGGTTATGGAAATTAATCAATTTGATTATAATCAATTTATTATAATGTGTATATTTATACATTTTACATTGCTTGCTTTCTGGCCTGGAAGTATTTTTTCTCATTTGTCTCGGAGGTGATTAACAGTGATTCACCCCACAAGGGCAGTGCCAGAGTATTTTGATAGGGTGAAGATAGTTTTGATTATTTTTTATGATTTTAACCTTAGCCCACAGGTGAGTTTATTTCCGTTTTAAATGAACAAATAGGGCTATCATGGTTGCATGACCCTGCCCTCTCTTCCCCATACTCTTCTTTTTCCTCATTCTCCTCATCTTACTTCTTCGTCTCCTTTTTTACCACTTCAAAAATGATAGGGGCGGCCGCCCTCTGCCCCCAAGTAGCCCAGCTCCTGTCTCCCCATAGGGATTTTATCATCAAAGACGTATGACAAAAATAACAAATTCCGGTACTTAAAAAACAACTTAAGAAAAAAAAACATTATTGAACTTATTTAACTTTTCAGCTTCACTCGACATCACTGGTTTCATGATCTATATCCATAAATTGGCATATATACAGTAGGACGAGAGGCCCTGTTTGAAACCTTAACCCTGGTACCTATAAGCGAGGATCACTTACTGACCGTCCGAAACACACTTCTTATGAAATGGCGCCGATGATTGGAGCTACCCATTGCATTGCTTATTCTCGTTCCCATCAGTCGGCGCCCATGATACTGTTTACACATTTATGTTTGAGCCATGTATTCCATCACATGACAAGTCTGCACAGATGACACCCTTGGGTGGTATGTATCTACCAAACAAAGTGGCATCTGGTGAAGATCGGTGCCGCTGTTATGAGACAAACCAACCTTTATGAGAGACGGCGCCGCTTTTGTTTGAGAGAGGGCTGATTTGATTAGGTGGTGCCAACTTTAAATGAGATGCCCCTTTTATGGTAATGAAACTGATGAGAATGCGAGAATATCATTATGAGGCGACCGTGGTATTATGTAAGATGGCGCCGAATTTTAAAGAAATTGGCATCCGATACTTTTTGTCGTGGCGCCGATTTTGATAGGAGATGGCGCCAATAATGTTATGGCACCGATTTCATGCACGATGGCGCAGTATTATGTGAGACGGCGCGGATTTCAAACGGCATCTTCGGCGCCATCTCTCCCCCCCCCCCCCCCAGTGTAGCGGACACGCACCACCTCTTGATCCGCTACTGCATCCCTTCATGTATTAGGTTATTATCGTATAAAGAGGAGCATATACAACCACATATACAAAACGACACAGAGGGTGTATCTTTAATTAACTAGAAATCTCTTTATCAGTTTTAGATCTGATTTTTTAGACCTTTACCTTAGCCCAGTTATTCGTACGGGACTTCCTTGCTGAAATAGATCTGCTCACTTCTAGGAAAAACGTTCCTCTTGACAGCTCAAAATCTCGCCAGAGGCTCGCCTGTGGTGGCATCAACTAATGTAGGTTATAAAAAGTGGTCTTCATCCATAGAGAAACTCCGATGAAAACGTACATAAGTAGAACAGACTATACCCCCGTGTCAGACAAATAACTAGCTAGTAATTAACCTCCCATATCGAGCCTTGTTAAGCTGGTGAGGATGTTCAAAAGGTTTGTTTTTGGTATTATACAATTATTCTATGGCATATTTCTTGATCAGCAATACATGACTATCCCAAACCCATCAGCCAAATATGTAACGAAATATTTTTAAAGGATACACTCGTGAACAGATAGTAAGGAAAACTTGAAAGAAAAAATACAATACATGCAGTGTTTATGAATCTTATGGTATTATACAGTTTATTTATATAAAAAAATAATGTCCTTATAGACAAGGGCGTCGATCCATTTTCCGGATGGGGGGGGGGGGGGGGCAAAACGACCAAGCGGAGATGAACCCACGGCTACTATTTGTACAGATACACACACACACCCTCACACATATGTATGTATATATATATATATATAAAACATAGGCCTATATCAACGTGAAGCATTTTCAAATTGGGGAAATTAAGCAACTTGCTAAGTGAACCATCCTGCTTTTTTTTTCAATTTTGCGAGCGAGCGAAGCGAGCGAGCAAAAAATAACAAATTTCTTGTTATGAGAGAAGAGTTTAGTTATCATATAGGTCTAAATGATACCTGATATATATGTATATGGTTACTTCGCTGCCAAATATGAACTCTATTTTGTCACATCGCTGGTCCATTGTTGCTGCCCCCCAAACCATTCTGTTTTTTAATATTACGAGCGAGCGAAGCGAGCGAGGAAGCACACACTGTTTTTCATGATAGATGTAGTAAACCCTTCGGCAAATTACGCTGTGAGCCAATGAAACATGTACATTATCTATTCGGTCTCATCTCACCGAATTTGTTTGCTTTTCAAAACCATTAACATGAAACGAGCGAGCGCAGCGAGCGAGGAAAAATATACCCTTTTCCATACGATAGAGGTGTTATTTCGTCATCATAAAAATGTGATAAAGTGTGATATGCGCTATACAATCAACGGAATATTATTATTATGATTATCATCAGAATACACTTTAAACCTGTCATGCCTGTATGATATCTAAATAATACATCCGATCACCTGTGTGCCGAATATAACAATGTTTTAGCTACCTCGCTTGCAGTCCGAATCCATTCTGTTTCTACTATAGCGAGCAAAGTCAACGACCGATCCCGGCAAAATTATATGGATTCATCCCAAAATCTTTGTCAACCACCTTGCTGTCCAAATATAATGATACTTTGGAATCTCGCTGCTATAAGCTACTTTCTGCCCGAAATCATCTTGTATCTAGCTTTTAACAGCGAGAGTACAGTGGAGTAGCGAGCGAGTTAACGAAAACTATGTTTTTGTTTTGCGGTTTTTTAAAAATTTTTTTATCCAGGCCGTTATCTCCTGAAATTTTATTTTTTTAATGTCAACTGACCGCTCGATTTCTAGGAGTGATATCTTGTTTGGTTATATTACTTCCTATGAGTAGAGGAATAGTATAACATTAGATAGAAACACAAGAGGCAAACCGATTTCCTTTCATAAGAATAGTAATTATTATCGGCATTGGTTAAGATACAATAAATGCGAGCGAGCGAAGCGAGCGAGCGCTTCCCAGTGTCCCATTTTCTTTCTTTTTTTCTTGTTTTACGCTTTCATTTAACTTCCTTCCTTCCTTTTCCTTTCTTTTCTCTTTCTTTTTCTTTTTTTTTCGGTTGGGAAATTATTGGGGGGGGGGGCAAAATGATATCTTTGCCCCAGAAATTTTCTTGGGGGGGGGGGGGGGGCAACTGCCCCACCTGCCCCCTGCCCCCCCCCCCCGGGATCGACGCCTCTGCTTATAGAGAAAGCAGAAGTGTTTGCCATCATTTTTCACCAGTGAAAAGCAATTTTCCGAATAAATATTTAATTTTTCAATAATTTCAGTTTATGAAATTGAATTTCAGACATTCGTGACATATTTATCAATGAAAACGTATAGCCTGCCCACCATTTTTATTCTAGCAAAACGTTGCCCTGGCTACAGGAGTGGGGATTCTTTTACAACATGATCACGTGATGGGATTCCCCGCTTTCAATTGGGGCTTCAGCACGGCACAAACACTCACTGGTGGAGACAGAATTCAAAGCGGGAAACGCCCAATGCGAAGATATTTCAACAGGATATTTTAACAGGCTGCGAATCTCCGACTTCGTTCGCATAACTTGAATTGTTTGCTATATAGGCTGAACTTGAATAACAGGCTGAGAAAATGGTTGAGAAAACAAGTTCAACTTTTATTTATCACCTTAGTACTTGCTTCGTTCTGTGTACACTGGCAACATGTAAGTTTCTCCCTCATGACTAAGCTTCAGTACTAGTCAGAATGGTAATCGCGATAGTATGTGCGATGTCTTAAGTTTAATGTATAATTATAGCCTGAAATGCCCTGAATTTACTCTATTGATTTATAAATTGGAATTAGATATGTATAATAGGGTGTATGATATACATTATGGCCGGAAATCACAACAGTGGATTATTTTAATCCATGGTTTAAAACAGGTTTAAACCATGAGTCAAATTCAGTACGGTGTTTAGACCATGGCCAGGTTTAAACCGTGGACTAAATAGCACATCGTTGGTGAAACAAAAATGGATTTAAACCTTGGGGAGGTTTAAACCATGGACTAAAAAAACCATGGGGAGGTTTAAACTAGGTACTAAATCAAACCTCTTTTGTGAATTCGGGCCTATGAGTGTGTATGTGAGTTAATGCTAATATGCATGTTAAGGCGCTCGTGTGTAGTGGTGCTACATCTTTCCTTTGTTGAATGGATACATGATGAACATGTTTTATAACAATGGGTTTGCGCCATTGTTTGGTGACATGCTGACAACTGCAGTATCTGCACCCCCTCTCTCTCTCTCTCTCTCTCTCTCTCACACACACCCACACACAAGAGTTATTGAGAATGGCTGTATTGTCGGATTATGTTCTCTCGGTTTTTTTTTTTCTGAATTGTAAATATTTCTTTTCTTCATGATTATCATGATTATGGCAATGATAATGAAAACAACTTTGAATAAAGCATGATAATGATAATGATACCAATAGCATTTTAAATTGATGAGAGATTTTGTGCATTGTCCATGTTTGTCATGATGAACTATAATATTTTACCTATTTCACAGAGTGTACACGAACAATAAAACATGATGATGACGATGTTGATGAAGATGATATTAATGATAACAGTGACGAAACGACGACGATGACATCAAAAACATTAGTGTGATTGTGAGGAAATAACACATGAAATGGACGCAGAAAGAAGACGACTGAATTTGGGAAGAGAGGATATAATATTCTTCTTAAAGATATAGGACACCTTCCAAAACTGAAATATTTAACCGTTTATTTAAAAATATATCTTTGCTACCTTAGGTTTGAGTTCTGCATTAAACAGTACTTAGGTTTGAGTTCTGCATTAAACAGTAGAGTATAAACTAGTTATGAAGAAGTCATGAACGATTATGATATCAACATGTCGCGGTATCTGATTCATATTTTTTTGTAACGATTAATGTTATATGATTTTATATTTATGTTAAATATGTTTAACCTCGTATAAGCAATGGGTGGTGATTGTCTCTGGTGGTATGTGTTCTTGTAATATTTAGGTTGTTTCATCTATTTCCGTGGCTCTAGCATCTGTGAAGTTAATTATAAAGCGATTCCTTTTATTCAAATTTTAGTCGAGTTGTCGATCTTGGTTCAAGTTCTGGACCTATCTAGGTGATTACATTATCGTGTTTGCACTCGTTCATTTTAAGCAATTAATTCTTTTTACCTTTTAATGAGGGTTTGGACTGAATGTGTTTCTGAAAGGGATCCTGACCTTTTGAGTAGGTTTATTGTACAACTTCATAATCATCTGCTGACTTTATGTTTGATAGGCAACAGAGACTATCATGGTAGTATTATCCAACTGTCAAACTAAAGGATCTAGAACCTGGGTGTGTTTTGCATAGCTAGCTGTGCGCAAAGCTGTACACGATTAATAATGACTTGAATATGGAAAGCCAAATGGAATTCTCAGTCATCATAAATCGATTAAGGAAATCACGGAATTGCTCAAGAAGTGGTAAAAGAAACCAGTACACTGCGCCAGAATGGATTCACATCGGCCTTTCTCCCTCTTAATAAGTACTAGTACCATAGCTATTTGACTAAATTTCCATCAGGTCATGCAAATTACCATGGCTGCTATATGGTATTCTTTTCATTCAAAAGCTGTATGGGAAGGATGAGGTGGGTATAGGAAAAATAAGGAAAAAAGTTTCACTAAATGTGCCCATGAAAGTGAAGCAGATCCTCTACATGTTTCGGTTATACCTTATATTACATAATTCAACAATCGGAAAGTGGTCATATATCAAACAATATTTTGAGAAAGAAATCAAAATCAAATCTGGTAATTTTTTGTTCTAATCATTATGACAAGCCATGAATATTTCTTCTCTTTCCTTACTTCCATGCATACTGTCTTGAAATCATCATCATTCATGGGCCTGCAAACAGGGTTGAGCAATAATAGTTGAAACTTTCAAAGTTAAATGAAAAAAAAAATAGAAAACGCCTTGTTCGAATTATCAAAAACCAACTTGGTATCGGGGTTATATCCCCCTTTAAATGTTGTCATGACACTCTCGGGTTCAAATGTTAGCATGAACATGAATGCTCGTTGGCATAACATTACCGTTTCATGTATAAGTTGGCAGCCGGGGAATCCCCGCGCCCCATGAATGCAGTGGTATAGCGTTGCCCTGTTGGCCTACTGTCTACATGGTCTGCATGACATTTTCTTTGTTGATGTACATGTATGTGTTGTCTGTCTCCTTGGTGAAATGACTTTTGATTTTACCCTCTCTCATTATGTTTTGCAGTGAATGGAAGTGGCTGTCTAATCCATTTTACTGCATGCCTTTCACAATTCTTTTTTTTATGAGAGCCGCCCTGGAAGGCAGATTTTATAAATGTTCTTAATGTATTTCAGGCAGTTTAGGACTCGGTGAACGTTAATTTCTAATGAACCTTTTTAATTTTCTATATAATTTTACCGATATATATAATATTCTCTACATCATGCATATCCGATTGTTGAATTATGATGACGATAATAATAATACTCATCATCATCATCATCATCATCATCATCATCATCATCATAATAATAATAATAATAATAATAATGATAATCATAATAATAATAATAATAATAATAATAATAATAATAGTTATAATAATAATGATGATAATAATGTTAATCTACATAGATATTTCAACTTTAGCTTAAACATCGGCTACTTCCCATGCATTATTTGGTAGATCATGTTCAACCGCTAGTCTTGCTTTCCTCTTCATTTTTATTTAACACTAAAACAAAACCAAAAAACGAAACAAAAAAAAAACCAAAAAAAAAAACAAAACAAGCAGAAGAAGAAGAAAAAAAAAAAAAAGAAAGAAAAAACCCACCCAAAACATCGAATTCTCCAAAGACATCCTTGAAAGAACACTCCGGAAAGGAACTGGTTGTCTGGTTGGAGTACTCTAGAAAGCTTAAGAATGGTGCAAACTATTCAGAGCAGATGATAGAGTGGGATGCATTATATGAATGTGTCTATGCGTGGTGGAGAATAAAATCTGTAAATGCTGAAACAGCTTTAAAGCTTTGAAAACGAATAATGGAAACAGATGGATAGTGCTAGAGAAATACCAACTGTAATGGCTATATGTATAGGTATTTGGGTGCGCGTATGTGTGTGTGTGTGGGGGGGGGGGATGGGGTGTAGAAAATTAAACTGAAATCTTGCTTAGACTGGACATCGTGGCAGCCTACGACTGACTCATTATATGGAATCCACATTCATATCAACCAGAAGCCCCAAGAGTTGTAATAATAAAGAACCAGATACTGATAAACTAACATGAACTTTGTCCATTCGAGCAGGTGTTCTTCTTACCGTGAGACAAAGTGTAAACAGAGAGAAAGAGAAGGAAAAAGAAAGATAAAAACGAAATAGGATTATGTAGACAAACTCACTGATCACCTGTAACCTACTTTCTTCTTAGAAGAAGAACGGGCATCAGGTGGGAAAAACTACCTCTTTTTTTTTTTTTTTAAGAAATCATATTCAAGACTGGATACGGCTATAATGAAGCTACCTCGTTTTAATCTAAGACATGACATAACGAAAAAAAAAAAAAAAAAAAAAAAACGTATTGATAGCATTGATAGCAACTTCTCTGCATACTTTCCTGTAACATTAAATGCTCATTGCAGTTTTGACTACACCCTGCATGGAAGGCGACCCACAGTGCCCGTCTAGTGACAGAAAACCCACCGGATCGACGCGACGCATCGCGATAGTCCATGAGACCATACAGCCCATGCATGAGACCAATACCGTGGGCCTGCTTTCAACCTTTTCTGTGGGTTCCCTTTAAACATGAGTGCCGATCCCGGGGGGGGGGGGGAAGGAATATAATTATCCCCCATTATTTCAGGTATATATTATCATATCCCCATTACAACACGGTCAAAAATGACATGATAAATAATGTATAAATGAATGAATGAATGAATGAATGAATGAATGAATGAATGAATGAATGAATGTTGACCATTCGTCATGACGATATTGTCACTATTTTTCTTTTTTAATATCAATTATTTCAGGTACTATCATACCCCCACTACAACAGGTCAAAGAATGACATGATGATTAAATAATGAATGAATGAATGAATGAATGAATGAATGAATGAATGAATGAATGTTGACTATTCGTCGTGACGATATCGTCATTTTAAAAAAAAATTCCATTATGCTAATATCTTAATGGTATCTAAATGGATAACATGGAATGAAAATGGATAGAAAGAGAGCTGCAAGTTGACCTAAAGTAGTTGAATTTCCAGAAGATAATGGCCTGTGACCACTGGCCGTAAATCCGTTTTGAGGAGTGGGGGGATGATCGACTTTTTTGCCGAAATTTCTTGCGCGAACTCACACTTAATCACCCGAGCAGACCCCAAAGGCCCATACACATATAATTCTTTTATTTTGCGAGCGAGCGAAAAATAACCACCTTCTTTTTTCTTTTTAAGAGCATTTCAATTGAAAATTCCACTACATGACCGTCGTCTATGACATTGTTATGAAAAATTTCACCAACTGATTAATTACAATATCATTTTTCCTTAAACTGAGGGGGGGGGGGGGATATATCCCCCCATCCCCCGGGATTTACGCCAATGCCTGTGACTAATACGCTATTCCAGTCATACCCACTATGAGAACAGAAGACACTGAAAATGCACGTTACTACTTACTGGAATGGAGTATACTGGAATGGAGTATACTCGAACCTGTTCTCAGCATACAAATTTTTTCACATTTTTCTCGCTCGCCCGCTGGGCTCGCTCTTAAAATCTTTGAAAAAAAAAAAGAAAAAAAAAAGATGGAAGAAGAAGGATGGTTTCAGGCACCAAGCACTCTCTTATTCCTGCAGTGAGATATCTGAATATTACTGTTGTTTTTTTGCTTCTCGCCCTCTCCGAGCATATTCTGCACTGGTCATCCCCCAACCACGAATACAAATCGACACCCATGCCATTCTCTAAATTCTTAAGATTGCAACGAGGGATCAATCCAAAATAAGATTGAAAATTTCAGTTGATAGATTTAGAAGTCGATCTTTTTCTCAATCTAATTTTGGATTGGTCCCCAACCACAATCTTATAGACTGATTTCCAATCTAAGGAATTTAGAGAGCATGCATGCCTAAAAATGTCGGTCTTGTTGGGATGTAGGTTTAGTGGGATGTCCCATATACAGTTTGTCCCTACAAAAATTTTTGATGGGCTTATAAGTATCGATAATGAAAGAAATCATTTTGAAATATGAAAAATTATGTTAGATTATGAAATTATAACTATTCATCTACAAGTCATTGAAGACCCCGTCTGATTCGGTCCAGTAGTCAAGAAGAAATACAAATTTTTCAAACGGACGTCATAGGTCCTTCCCGTCCAAGTTTGGACAGATGGAGAACTCAAATGGAGAGGGCGCCCCTCTAAGTGCCGCCCTTATTAAATGTTAGGTTTCTTTCAAATGTTTAACCTTTGTAAATTTTGTATTAGCAAGAGGCAGATAAAATTACATGACATGGAGCAAAACAACGACAATGGCATCACTATTTTTAAAATTCTGAACCTCTTTTTAAAAGCTTATTTAAGAACTATCATAGGGGGCGCAAAATTATGAGATTCTGAGAGGAAATGGTCATGGGAGGAGCAAAGCGACTGAGCTTTAGAAAAATTTTGCACTTTAAACCCTTAAAAAATCTAATTCTGATACATTTACCATGCGAATGAGGGGGCGCAAAATCCTTAGAATTACATTATTTTTTCTTCATTTTCCTTTTGTTTTCTCTTTTACGTTTTTGCACCCCCACAATGTGCCGCCCGGGGCACTTGCCCCCCCCCCCCCCCCAAGATACGCCACTGGTAATTATTCCTTATGTAGTCCAATGGTCAAAAGATCGGGGAGTTTAGCAAAGCGCGTCATTGGTTACTTTACTCCATCTTTTATCAATAATGTCCTTGGCAACCATGAAAATAAATAAATATCTATTTCACAGGCTAGAGACTAGTTTACAAATTTGTTCAAATTTATGCATACTGTTTCAACAAAGATTGTTCCAGATGTTTTTTTTTCCCGGACGAAGAATTTATAATTTAAAATAACTCAATAATATTACATGGTTAAAAAAACTGAACAAATTCGTGAAATATATACGATGATACATGTCTCCAAATTTTGTAAACTTGATCTTCTTCAAAATTTTGTTAATCTTGCATACTTTTCCTTTGAAAGTTTAAGTCGTTTTTTCTTTATGAGGTATTTCACATTTTCCAAAAGATCACTTTTAAATTCAAGAAACATAACTAGCGAATTGAACTGCTTAGATGTGAAATTACTTAAAACGTACACCTTGTAAATGATATATTGAGCGAACAATAGGATAATATTAAGAAGAATCATATTTTCATTATCAGTGTCATATCCGATAACTAATATTTTTTCATCAATATCGATCTTTAAATTATAAACAGTATGGATAAGATATTTTACTTCACACCAGAACGCATTTACTGCAGGATAGTGAAACATAGAAAGTATTTTCATCTCTCTTGCAATGTTTGCAAGCAATTTCAAATGTAATCTTCCGAATATATAGATTATGTTTAAATGGTAAAATCTTTTGAAGTAGCTTGAAGTTATAGTGTTTTATCTTATTATTTATCAATTTTCCAAACTTAAATTTTAGTACTGAAGTCCAATCAAAATTTGGTGCTAATTTAAGTTTGTGCTGCCAAAAGTACCATATATTTGGTTCAGAATATTTCAATTCAACCAACAAAGAGTAAAATTGTTTTGTTTTAGTATTCAAAATATTGACAAATATCTACATAATAGTGTATAAATAACAAACAAAAAACAAAAAAATCACACTTTAAAGATCGAGACAAGGCACTTATGAAATAGTCTCATAATTTTGTTTTATAATCAATGAATTTTATTACTTACAAATGACCAACGTCTTAAAAACTCTGAAAACTACTCATCTTTTCTCATTCATGATTTATTATGTTATCACGGTTATGGAACAAACATATCCACATGCCCTTCATTTGCAACAACAGCAACGACAATATCAAGAATGATGACAAATATGACCCTTCCCCCCCCCAAAAAAAAAAATAAAATTATCACAACCAAAGCAGAAAGCACAAATAAAAAGAATATTGATTACCCTTGCAAAGATTAAAAAAGGAGTGTAATTTGTAGGGACTTATGACGCTTACAAAAAGTCCCTATTTCTTTGTGATTACTGGACCGAATCAGTCATGGTCTTCACTGACGGATAGAGAAATGATTATGGTTTCATAATCTAAAATGATTTTTCATACTGCAAACTGATTTCTTTCATAATTGATTATAAGCTCATCGTATCTTTTTTTTTAAGGACAAACTGTAGTATATAATACATTATACACACATTATGCAAACCTTTTCAATGGCACTGTTCGTGCCTTTCTCTTTTCATAATGGTACCTTTTCTCTTTTAGATGTGTCTCTTTTAATTCTGTCTTAAGATTTCAACTGCAGTCTTCACTATTTTTTTCTCACTTAATGACAGGTGGTACTTCCGAGCAGCATGTAGTCGGCTGGTTAGGGCAAGACTTACGTCTTCCCTGTTTCTTCAATGCCCAGTCAGATGTTCTCGCCTTGTATTGGACAAACAGCAGCGACATAACTAAAACATCATTCTTCAAACAGCAACGAAGAAGCTTCGATGACCGGTTCGCTTTGAACGAGGACTTCTCTCTCGTCATCAGCGACCTCAGAGTGTCAGACAAAGGAAGATATACGTGTCTCGTTGAGCTGGATTCTGGAGAAAGTTTGATCAATCACACGACATTGACCATCTATGGTAAGCGTTTGGTATTCTGCTAATTCATCATAGACCGACAATGATTATAAATCTTTAAAACAGTGGAGAATAAAATGTTTTGTAAGGCGGAAAAATAAATGAAATAAGGAAAAACAAAACAAAACAAAACAAAACAAAACAAAACAAAACAAAACAAAACTCTAAAACATGCCTATTATACCAATTCCGGCGTGTAATAGGTTAAAATTTTACATAATCCTCATTGAGGATTCCTCTAAGTGTATAATATGGCAAACATCTATCCTTACATCCAACGGGACTGTGAAGGGGAAAAGCAGTTCGGTCCTGGAAGTAGGAGGGTACGGCCCGTGGTGATAAGTCATCTTACCTTTTCTGAAATTCATCTTTATGATGGACCCAACAGCTCATTAAAAATCCACTGAAATGGCATATTCAGCAGCAAGAAATAATTTCTTGGAAAAAATGATGTGTAAGAGTCGCTGATCTTTCTAAAATCCTCCAAAAAATCTTATCTTTCCTTGGGTAGGTGACAAATATTTAGCCACTCAACAGTTACAATTGTTTATTATTTATTTCAGAAGTGAAAATTTCTATTTGATGTTGATTTCTCCTCGATATTTTACCCCCAAAGCTTTAGCATCAACTCCTCACATCGAGCAATGTGTGTCTAAATCATTGACCACAGAGCACAGCTCATGCACTGTGGAAACTTCTAGTACCTACCCTTTTAACCTGAACTGCCGCGTGACTGGCTTCAGACCTAATGTAACCCTTGAGTGGTCCTCTTCAGGGATTGTGAAGCAGCCCCTTGGAAAACCTTTCCAGAGGACACTGCCTGATGGTACATCTGAGAGAGAGATTACAATCAGTGTCACTGCTAAACCATCCGAAATTCAGAGATACACTTGTACAGTGAGGGGAGAGGCGACAAATTGGACGGATCGGTCGGCAACCGTTACGGTGCTTGCCACAGGTAACATTTTCTCATTGAAATTTTCTTTCCACGAAAATGATCATTTAGCGGAGAATTTTAGAAAGAACAGAAGTGGAATGACCAGATGAATACAAAAACTGCGTGTCTGTTAATATACTAAAAAGACGTCTGTCGTTTGTTTGTTGGTCTTGGTTTGTTGATTGTTTGTTTGTTGGTGTGTCAAACAATGGTTTAATCAGCCATATAGGCACTTCCCAAGAAAGTGTTCACTAGTAAAAAAAAAAAAAAAAAAAAAAAAAAAAAAAGAGAGCTTTGTAAGCTCTCTAATTTGACTATATTAATAGGATATGAGATATTAGGCGTGTAAAAATCACTTTGAGACAAAATGCGGCAACACTATTATTTTTCTCACAGCTTTCTACCTCTGTGTTTCATCACTCCAAACCAAAAACATATCAGATTTTATTTTTTGGTTGTAAATGGCACAGGGGTATTTAAAAGCCCAAATGTAGGGGATTTAAAGTAGAGGACAAAAGTGTCATGTCAGTTATTACGCACAAACTATTATATCCATGATATCCAATACGCTACTCTTTAGCTCTAACAAGGAAATGATGAAAATCTGTCTTCTTATCAAGGCCAAACGTAGGATTTTTTCCGAGGGGGGGGGGGGGAGAGTATGTTCAATATTCGAGGAAACACGCTAGCAAGGGAACCCCCAAACCTTTTCACAGGTGTTCACAGGAGTAAAAGTGACTTGTCCATTTCTGTCATTTCT
>CM057153.1:33911551-34237575 GCA_029962745.1 Echinometra lucunter
TTGTTTGCTGGTCTGTCAAACAATGGTTTAATCAGCCATATAGGCACTTCCCAAGAAAGTGTTCACTAGTAAAAAAAAAATGGAGATGATTTTGTATCGAACAAAAGAGCTTTGTAAGCTTTCTAATTTGACTATATTAATAGGATATGAGGTATTAGGCATGTAAAAATCACTTTGAGACGAAATGCGGCAACACTATTATTTTTCTCGCAGCTTTCTACCTTTGTGTTTCATCACTGCAAACTAAAAACATATCAGATTTTATTTTTTGGTTGTAAATGGCACAAGAGTATTTAAAAGCCCAAATGTAGGGGATTTAAAGTAGAGGACAAAAGTGTCATGTCAGTTATTACGCAAAAACTATTATATCCATGATATCCAATGCGCTTCTTATCAAGGCCAAACGTAGGATTTTTTTTCGGGGGGGGGGAGGGGGCGAGAGTATGTTCAATATTCGAGGAAACACGCAAGCAAGGGAACCCCCAAACCTTTTTTTTCAGAGTGTTCACTGGAGTAAAAGTGACTTGTCCATTTCTGTCATTTCTGTTATCAGGGGCGTAGACAGCGGGGGGGATGAGGGGTATGCATCCCCCCCACCTCACAAGGTTGGGGGGGGGGATGACATGTACAATCATCCCCCCCAGGTTTTAGGGAAGGATGTTTTCTTACATTATCATTATAACACCAATAAACATAATAATAATACGTTACTAAATATTATCATTATTATTATTATTATCATGATTATTATTATTATTATTATTATTATTATTATTATTATTATTATTATTATTATTATTATTATTGTTGTTGTTGTTATTAATTTTCATAATTATGATAACAATAATATTTATCATCATCATCATCATCATCATCCTTAATGTGACTGAAATGACGATTGCTATCATCACTATATCGATCATTATTCTGATTTATGTAGTTATTTATATTACTTTTGGGTAATTTCGGCGCCGTTTTGGGTAATTTATATTACTTCTGGGTAATTTCGGCGCCGTCTCAGTTTTTCTGAAATGGTGTAATAACAAAATTTTAAAAAAGATAAATAGCGTGATGTAAATATGCAATAATGTGCGTGACAGTCCATATTCTATATACGTTTGTCACGGTGCGTAGATCGTCAATTTACAGAGGCGGCGCTCCCGGGGGGCAGGGTGCACAGTGTTCCCCCCTCCCACTTTTCGAAGCATCCAAAAAGTGCCCCTTTTTACCCAACAAAAATGCTGTCTTTCAAACCTGTTCAGTGCCCATCTTTTATCTTAGAAGGGCCCATTTTCTTTGTTGATCAAGTACCCTTTTGCTTTCTAATAAGTGCCCCTTTTCGTTTCAGAGAAGTTACCCTTCTTAAAATCTACAGAAATGTGCTCTTTTATGCCTTTCCCTTTTAATAGCGCTCTGTTCCCTTCTGAGAAGTGCGTTTCTTACACTATGAATGTCCCTTTTAAAATGTGATTATTATCCCCTTTCAGTACCTCTTTTCGTTTTTCACAGTGCAATTTCTCTTCTGCAGGTAGCCCCTTTTCACCCCTGATAAGTGCCCCATTTGAAATCTGATACATGCCCTCATTTACTTCTGATAAGTGCCCATTTTCCTTTCTAGTATGTCCAATATCTGCATCTGTTCATGTAAGATAAGGGCAATTAGCGCCATTTTTATTTTTTGATAGTGTCCCTTTTCCATTTGGGAAAGTTCTTCCACAACTGTAATTAGAAGGAACGGTGCCCCTAATGGGGGGTATTTTTCTACTTTTTCTTTCTAAATCTCGCTCGCTACGCTCACTCGTACTTATGATATCTCACTCAAGGCAGTTCAAGTGTGTTGTAACCATAAAGTCTTATATGTTCTAAGTTCCTGATAGTATTGTGCTCAAAACCCAATTCAATTTGAATATTTTCTCTGATAAAAAATAATCAGTAGCTATGAGACCTCACTAATGCATTCAAACATTATAGCTTGGTCACTATAAGAAAAACTATATACAGAGTAAATGGAAGAAATTTACAATGACAATGGAACACGAATAAAATGAATTTCCGGGAGCCTTCATCATTATAGGCCACTCGAAATATACTGCAAATACCATGCCCTTCAGCAAAAATACCTAGCATTTTTTGCTCGCTCGCTTCGCTCGCTCACAATTGAGTAAGACAGAGCAGTATACAATAATAGTGCAAAGTAGTTATTATCATGACTTGTAAAAGTATATCAAAATGCACTTTAAAAGTGTGTTAAATAGAATGTAAAGGTATATTTTCCTTCTCGTGTTCAGCTTTTGTAAGGGCTCCCTTTTTTCCCCCCAAAGTGCCCCTTTTCGCTAGTGCCCCCCCCCCACTTTGAAAGACGCTCCACCGTCCTGTCTATTTATGTCTGTGCATTCGGCTGTGGGTGTGTGGGTATATGTGTGTGTGTGTGGGTGTGTGTGTGTGTGTGAGTTGTGGGGGGTTGCGGGTGTGTGTGTGTATCTGTATACGAAATTATCCTCGATTTCTAGTGAACGGCAAATCATCCCCCCCAGGTGTGAGAACCTGTCTACGCCACTGTCTGTTATGGTTACACAGAGTAAAATACACATGAAATTTTCAGTGTGTGTCCTTGATATAAAAAATTGATTTACTTTTTAAAACATGTTTTAGGACCCTTGATTTGCTAAAAAAACTGTCCTGAATATACAAAAATAAGTGATTTTCATGTCATTTACACTTTAATTCACATTTCCGGTATTTTTTTCTTTCTTTTTCCAATGCTGTTCTGAATGAATGCAGTAAAAGGGATGTCTACTTGGGTAAAGATCGTTCTTGGTACACTCGGTTTCATCATGATTGTTAGTCTTGTGATATGTGTCGCTCTACGCTGTCAAGGTAACCTGTATTTCAGTGATATTTGTAAAATAAATGAAGGCTTACAAGTCATTCTGACCAAGACACAAGGAAACAATTTAAACAAATCTTGCTTCCGTAGTGAGGCTGACTCCATTCATCTAGTGGCCTTTCAATCAATGATTTCCTTCAGAACCATCTATTTAAAAAACACAAAAGCAAAAACAAAAAACAAAAACCCTAACAACAACAAAAAACCAACAATAAAAAAAAACACCCACAAACAAAAGACGATTGCTCTCTTTTGCTAAATATAATTATCTACTATTATATAAATTCCTATATGGATGTACTTTTGAAATTATACAAATTATACTCGCAGTATTCTATAGAAAAGTTAACCACACATCAGTCTCTGAGACAGGCCGTAGAATAATCGAGAGAAAAAAAAATATTCTGCATGTAAATGCTATAGTGATCATAGTGATTAAGACAGGGAACCAAGAGCACAGATCTGTTGTTCTTACAATCGTGCTTTACTGAGGATTTACTTTTACACTGGTGAATGGTCTTTAAGAATTCCCGAATTACAACAGATCTTAAATTAACACTTAAAATCAAGGCATTTTAGACATTTAAGTTACATGACCTATAACGATAATGCTTCATCATACTTATTAGCCATGAATCACTATAATGATAAATTACTGCCTTTCCCTCTACCTTTTCTTCTCTCTCTCTCTCTCTCCCCACTTTCTCTATCATTCTCGCTTAACCATGTTAACTGTTAATATCCTCTGAATTCGTTCTTGAATTTCATACTATACGGTTTGTATTCATATGATTTTGTTATTATAAGTAGCTATGAATTGTCATGGATATAGGTCTTATTTGAATGTGCAAATCGAATAATACAATCCATTACCATGATAGGCAACGATAAAGATTTGTGATTAAACCATCTGATCATTAATACTCTCAACAGTATTTGTTGTTACTTTGCAGATGGCTTGAAAGCCCTTCGAACAGAAATAAAGAAATACACTTTCAAGATACCTGGTAAGGAGGATCGAGCAACAGCAAACATCGGCCTTTTTGGCGAGATGGGAGCCGGAAAGTCTTCATGCATGAATTCTCTGGAGTTTTCACTGAAAGGTGACAGCGGTCTTCCACTTTTATATAGAAACTTTTATATCACTGATATCATGATAAAACATGAAATGATGACAAATAACCGCACTAGCAAAACATCTCCACAGATCAACTCACCTTTTCAGGAGCTTTATCGCGTTCCCAAAACTTTTATCACATGGACCTTCTCTGTCTGTGCCTGTTGTTAAAGACGCTAGGTCGTGGGCTTTCATGGGGAATGGATCATAATTTGCTGACACCAGACTTCGTGAAAAATACCTGTAATAGAGCTACATTTCTGGAGCACAGCAAAACAAGCTGTCCCACCACAGACATTCTTCGGCCTGCTTCGGGCATTCTCGGGCCAGGGAAAGTGAGATAATGATTTGCCATACGGGGAAAGAGTGAAGTATACAGAGCATGACATAAGGTCTGTTGATCATAAAACTCACAGTGATGGACAACACTTGTTACTGGGTAAGCACCCATGGTGTCAAATTCCCCGTGAAAGCCCACGACCTCGCGTCTTTAAGCGTTTCCATCCATTTATTGCAGCCACGCTCTCTTTTGGTTAATAAGGACAAGGCCCAACATATCAGCTGAGGGGTGGGGGGGGGGGGGGGGAGGCAGTGATAGCATAATCCATTGAAAGCGTAATAGACAGAATAGGCAATTATTACGGGGGAAAAAAATCATCCTCAAAATTATCACTGGAAAAATGAATTAATGTATGTTTTCAACCCTTCATTTCTTGTTTTGTAAAGGCAGCCAAAGTCAACCAACTGGTGACAGAGGAGAGACCGCAGGAGGACATAGCATCATTCGCAGTTGTCTTACTCTCACCGATCATATATCTCTGTTTGACAATCGCGGCATGAAAAATTTTTCTCTTTCATATGTCGATAAATTTATGAAAGAAATTGGTAAGTTTCAACCTTTATTCTCATTCGACATTTCTACGTCATTTCGACCTTGTTTACATAAAAATGCCATGGCTTACCACGGCATTCGGACTGTTTTGTAAAGTTTACTATCTGTTTATTTTTATATTCTTTGTTCTGCTTTTAGCGTATATGTAACCCTATGCTTTTATGCTTATAGGACTAATTTCTTTTGTCTCCTTAATTGCTGAAAATCTTCAGCCAGAATCCACAGCATCTGGCACCTATTTAAAACCGGCTTTGGAGGTTCTCCTTCTGATTTTTTTAAAATATAATTTTCTGTTCATCCATTTCTCTTGTGCATCATTACGGGCAGATGAAGTAGAAGTGGGGGGGGGGGGGGGGGGGGGGTGGATTAAGGGAGTCTGGACTCCTGTCAGACTTTTTCGAAATTGGCAATCCCCTTTTCCAAAATCCTGAATCTATCCCTGATAATGAATATTTTCCAGATTTACCGAGACACTAATAAGTTTGCCATTAATGACTCATGACTCTCGATTAAAAGAGGCGGAATTTCAGGTGCAATGCACGATGGCGATAATTCTGCTCTTATACACTGTTTTATAGGTTTAATGTTTCAAAAAGTGAAAAACTAAATATTCAGAGCACTGTTTTGAGAAGAGGATGCAAAGATATGCCACACAACTTACTCCGCATGTTAAACGCTTATACATCATTTCACTTTAGAACGTGAAAATCTCAATCTGACATGAGTATACCTCACTACTTATCAGAAGTGTTGAACCATGTTAAATGCTTTTTTAACATATAGTACATAATGTTGGACAAAATATCGTTGTTTCCTTGTGCCCGTTCCTCGACCCCCTTTCTTAATACAGGTGACGAAAAAGAAGAGCCAGGCCAGTCCTCTCGCCTCCTTGATGAGGAAATTCACTGCCCCGTTTTTGTCTACAGGTACAGGTGAGTGTGGAAATGTATAACGACGGTAAGGTAGTCCAACATCATTACAATCCGGTGACAATGGCTCCAGGTTTTCGTCAACGATTGGGGTTAAAGATTAGGTAGTAATTAGGTCGTAGGTTAGGTGTTGCAGTGTTAAGATTAAGTTGGGTGTAGTACTGGTTTAAAATTCGGTTAGTGAATGAAATTGGCGGAGAGCATAATTGTCGCCGGTTGTCCTACAACGACTAATACAGCTAAATATATATAAATGAATTAAAATTACCGCTACTGACCAAGATGGTTTCCTTAACAGTTTACAGCAATACAGCATCTGGACTACAGCATTCGTGTGAATGGTACGTTAATTGTCACTGATTTAATGGGCGTCAGTCCGGGGGGGGGGGGGGGGGACAGAAGGGGCACATCCCCCAAATTTTTTAGGGTTGGGGGACACAATAGGGAATGTCCCCTCATATTTAGGAAGTCTTGTATTTCGTGTAATAGACTCTGTAGCGGACAACATATATAATAAAACATACAGGTGCGCTCTAAATTATGATTTTGATTGCATTAGAAGATCAACTATTTTTTTCGTGCGAACCTCGGTGAGGCTATGTTTGAGGGTAAAGCAAAATGTTAACCCCATATGTCCCGCGTCCCGTATTTAAACCATATGTTCCCGGTCCCGTATTTCTCGTCGACGCCGTTTTCCCCCGTATTTACTGTTAATGGAATATTGAGCGTAAAATAGATAAATGATGTACTATCATACATCAAGCCCCGGCATCAAGCAGGTGGAAGCACAGAGAGATCATAACAAAGAGTCCTCGCAGGCTTCTAGTACCTTCGCTCGTTTTGAAAGTACAATGTTTATAACTAGCGCTATAGCCCCCTAGCTAAAATGTAATTTACTAGTAGAAGTAACCGAAGTACAGTATTTCATTCAACAATGAGTCAGGCGAAGGCACAACGAGATCATAACAAAGAGTCCTCGATGGCTTTTTTTTTTTTTCAAAAAGTGCCCTTTGTCGCTTGTATCCCCACTTTGACTCCCCCGCCCTTGTCTCCCCCTAAATAAAGACACCTTAAGTTTTCTTCGCTTGTCAGCAATTTTTTTTTTACTGTGCCCCCTCCCCCCCCCCCCCCAATTAGAAAATGGATTGACGCCCATGATTGATTCATTTACCTTTTAACTATCTGCTAAAAAAATATATATTTCAGTGATTCTGGAAAAGAAGAAGCTGTGGAATTTCTTGACAAGTTTGCCAGGAACCTTCAAGCATATAACGGTGAGTAGGAAACTATTCTCTCTTTTTTTGAAAAGATATGACTTTTTTCGGGTACCAGTCACATTTATTTGACCCTTTTCCAGTATATGCAAATTTTGCCTACCAATCTGAACGCTTCAGTCTTGTGGACTGAGGCAAATATTGAATTACTCATTCAAGCATGACATGTTAATAAGATATGTCAGAACAAACACAACGAAGGATATTCATTTATAAATTGTAATAAAGCCATCAGAATATGAAAATTTCTAAGCCTCCTAAGTTAACGCTACTCTCAGCTTCGCTGATGCTAGCGTAACCAGCCAGAACGAATACCAGTCCTTCTCAAGCTCAAATTTTGCAACCTTTCTCAAAGGATACTTTTTCCTCACTCAGGCATAATTGTTATTATTATTAATACCTTTTTTGCGGTGGTGGTGGTGGGGGGGGGGGGATTTGACAGAAGAGACCTTAGCTATCCACAGGTACGAAAATTTCCTGAAAATATTTTGACATGCGCAGATGGCCGAGACTTTTTCCAACTGTAAACTTTTTGGGAGGGACACACTGTATAATGTAACTCGTCTATTGATACAGTTGTATCATTATTGGACATGGAGATTGGCGAACGTAAATTTCGAGGAAAACGCAGTGCCTTCACTCATGATCCTCTCCAAAATGGCCAATTAGATAAATAATTTGTCTTTATATATTTTGTAGGCTACCCACCCATGGTAGTCGTTACTCACGCAGACAGCTTATCAGAAGAAACCAAGAGAGACCTAAAAGAAAACTTCTCCAGATACAGTAAGAATGTGTGGTTCTTCGAAAACTACATAAACTCCGTCGAAAGCAGAGCAAAAAGCATGAAATTTTTGAAGTTTCTGAAGGCAGCACTGCATCACTGTGAGGTCAGCGTTGTTAACAGTGAGCGACGGAAGAAAGTCAAGAAGCCTCAGAAGACCTGGTGGCAATGGTTGACTGGGCAGGAGGCTTAGTTGTAGGCCAAGCAAATGTCCATACAGCCATGACCGGCCATGACAGCCAGGCGTGGCGGAACCGTTCCAGCTTTCGTCCTTTTTTAAAAAGGCATTTTATTCATCTCGTCTACCTTATATTTTTCTTGATATTTGGTCTTGAAATTTTTCTCGACAAAAGATATGCATATTGCAGATTCTGTTCTGTCAACGTAGTTCACCCTATGTTTTAAATCGTCACTCAGTTAGGCCTGCATAGCTAATATTCGTCGCCGCAAGCTTACAGCAGAGGGAGGGGAGGGATCAAGCATGGCAATGAAGGTGTATTGTACACTGCAGTAATGGAACACTATGAAAATTATTGTTACAATCATATCTAGTAAGTGCAGTTTTAACAATGTCCCGTACATTTGATAAATTTTGAAGTAAAATGATCGAAGCATACTGAGATACTGCCATACTGAGATTTTTGCTTACTTTTACTTTTAAACGCAAAGGAAAATTATACAGCATTATATAGTTAGTATGTATATGATTGATTTACAAAAGGATTGAGCATTGGCAAACCTCTGTACAAGAAGAAATGATTTCATATTGTGTATGCTGTATAGTGAACGAAACAATGAGTGAAATTTTGTGAAATATTTTGCACATTTTTAATTAGTGATATGTAGGCAACGTACGGTGCGGGTCCTCTTTGTTCGAGTTTCATTTTTCTCAATGACTTTTTTCTTCTTCTTCCTGCGTAAAATGTTGGTGAGACTAGTTTAGGTCAATTTCTAGAAGAAAACACACAGCATATTAGCATATATATGTTTTTTTTTTTAATGAAAATCTACATACACATGCATGATATTATGATAAAATAATATAAATACATTATACATACAGAATTTTGATAACATTTTTCACTTAAAGAAGATGCTCTCATTCAAGAGTGTTTTTTTTTCTTTTCTTCTTTAAAAAAACAACACATGCACACGTTGGTATCAATATGCATATAGCACATCACTTTATCTGATAGACTACAAAACAGCAATGTAGATAAAATGCCTTGCTCAAGGGCATAAGTGCCGTGCAGGGGATCGAACCCGGACCTTCGCGTCTCCAGTCAAGCGCCTTAAACCACTCGACTACGGCACCTCTCTCGTTCAAGAGTTTACCATTTTCTTACGATATACTATTGATCAACGTGGTAATCTTTAAACTCGTGCTTTTCATTTGTAATGCAACATGTACATACGTTTACAACCAGTTGCGTTTCTTTTTTTTTTTCACTGGTAAAATATTACCTTGGCTTATTTCCTCTTAATTCTGCCTGTAATTGATTTGATATTTGATTATTGTATTTAGCTACCAATTTTATTCATGATTAATTTGTTTTGTTATAATATGCTACTATTATTGTAATAATCGTCCTGGTTATTGATGTTATCTTCGAACAAAATATTGATATATTTCATTGATGTTTATGAATAAAATACAAATACAATACATAATATCTGAAATCGTTCATTCTCTTTTCCACAAAGGGTCTTTACTTGCTCCCGCTGAATTGTAATGTTCTCAAATAATTTTCCATAATTATGAGTCGTGTATCATGCTTTTTGTGTTTCCTTCTTCTTTTCCGTCCTTTTCATCAATTTCAATTTTTTAAATGTTGTAATGTACTGTATTAATATAATTAACGGAATATTGTAACAATGTAATAAGCTAATCAATATAGCTGCACTATGTACGTAGCAACGGTCTTGTATGAGTTTTCATTATTGAATTTGTGCCGTATGATTATGCCATTTTATGGAGTATTAGAACACGTAATTGCAACTAGAAATTGTCACGCTTCTCATGTAAACGTATAACATTTATGATAGTTTGCTTTGAATACAATACGCTATGGATGATTGTCAGTGCTTATCATGTGAACCTTTTCTCTTTCTTCCCTTTTCGCTTTTTCCTTTGCATTTAAGTACTCTTTCTTTCATGTGTTTCATTCTCTCTTTCATTCTCTCTTCTTATTTCTTTTGCTTCTTCACGTTACAATGTTTTTACGTTCCTCACGGCTCTGCGCTGAGTGTAACACTAAACAAAGCTATTCCCTGACAAGGTTGTACAAAAGTCAATTTGATATATAAGTCAATTTGCTGGAATGCCTTTCGATTGCATATGCGCATTATTTCCATTCTTTTCCACCCTATGCGGTATATCTTCCATCCTGACTCTCCTTATCTTTGTTAGCGCCAGAAGGGCATTAACTGTGTGTTTAAAGCATATTATGAGTTAACACCCTTTTGACTCCAGACATATTCTACAATCACGATCGATTCTTGAATATGTACATAATTCTAAATGAATGCATGCTTTTAAACGTCTTTAACATTTTATTACTCGTTTTAGCGTTCTACAATTCTTGCCAGCTCTCACTCCTCTATTTTTCTTTATACAGTCTGGTTATTCTATTTTGTTTTTCATCTCTCGCTCTCTTTCCCTATTTGCACTCCTTCTTCTCACCGATTACCCTTGCTACTCAAATCATCTCCCTTCTCATTATCTATATAACACTCTCCCTTTTTTACCCTCTTCAAATACTTATAATTATCTTCTGTGTCTGTATCTCATACACTATTGTTTTAGCTAGCGTCACCCCAGATGTATGCTCATGTGCTGTAAAAATGTGTTCGTAATGAAAAAGAAATCATATCCAAATGAAATGCAACATTATGTATATAATCAGCATGGGCGTCAACAGGCGGGGGACGGGGGGGGGGGGGGGGGCATGTCCCCCCACTTTGAAAAGTGTGGGGGGACATATCATTTGTTCCCCCCCCCCCCCACTTTTTTGGGATCAGAAGTATTGAAGTAGACAAAAGACCCTGTAAATATGCACCAAATTGCATTATTTCAAGCAAGAAATGCAAAAAGCTCCCTATCGTTGGAGGGGAACACCCCCTCCCATACCCTCCCTGCTCGCAAACTTGGGCTCGGTCATTTCATTCCCTCGCTAATGGTCCCCCCCCCCCCCCCCACTTCTTAGAACCGGTTGACGCCCTTGATAATCAGGATTTATCAGTACTTTTTTTTGTATCATTGTTCTGTTATTTGAATGTTATATGTATGCCTGTATTGTGAGCAAACAAATATCCATGTTTGAGTACATTGGCCCAGTAATATACTATATTACTATATCCGTCATGATAAGAATCTCTGCAATTGATTGGTGCAATGCGCATCATGTGATAAAATACAGTTCCCACAAGCATCATGCAAATGAGCATATATGTAAACCAAATATATACGGCCGTACGTGAGAGGGTCTGGTTAAACTATGGTGCCCTCAGTAACGCGAATGCGACCATTTTGCTTCAGGGCTGCGCCCCTCAGGAAAATAGTCGCATTCGCGTTACTGAGGGTACCATAGTTTCCAACCAGACGCTCTCACGGCCGTATATATTTGTATACTATACTAAAATGTGCTTGTAAAGATAAAAATCCCATGTCAAATTTCCATTTTTACTTCACAGTGGAGTGATATTTCAAAGTTGTCACTGAATCCTTGAGTCTAGCCAGCCAATTTCAAAACCACTGTTGACAAAATTATACTTCTATTTAAACAGTTCTTTCATCAAAACAATGCAGATCATGCAAGACTATGCTCAGTCATCATGAGTGTGATGGAATAACTGAAGTGAATTATATTTTGGAGGAGTAAAAAAGAACTTGAATAATCATGAATGATTTCGCAAGGCTTTACAGGGAGAAAAGGATTCTCGTGGTGTATCGTGTAAAATCTAATACTAGTTATTTTTAGTGAATTTTTAAACAATCAAACGTTATTGCCAAACAATTATTTAGGATCACCTTTCTTGCCTGTATAATGATTAGATTACATATCAGAACTCTTGTGTATATTTTCTTCTAGTACATGTATTGGGTTTTGTGGTGTTAAAATACTGTGGTATACTGTATGCCACAGGTTCAAAAAATGCATTTTGTGTGATTATAGCCTATAGGCTATATATAGCTGCCATTTAATTTTATTTGAACCATTCTGTAAAGAGGCATTGATACATAAAGGAGGAGAGGCATAGGTCACACCATTTTCCTTTCAAGAGGATTTAAATTCTTGTAGAGCATTTTGTGCTTGTTTGAAAATTTCCCTCAAATGATGTCAGCAAATTTTCATGGGCAAATTTCACAGTGTGAAAAATAAGTTTTACTGTTTTCAGCATGGTTTATTTTATTTTCATTTATTGGTTTAGTGGATAAAAATTGCTTAAAGTTATCTTAACTTAGTATCGAGAGTGAAATCTTTACTGGCTTTGTTTGATAAAGTTGTTTGAAGTGTCAAGAGTGAACTCTTTACTGGCTTTGGTTGATAAAGTTGTCTGAAGTGTCAAGAGTGAACTCTTTACTGGCTTTGATAGCCCAATGGAACAAATATGGAACTGCCACAATGGACTTTTGGCACAAGGACAGTTTATATGTATGAATACTTTAGGCAATGTGGCATTCCATGGTTTTGAATCATGAAAAAACTAGATGAATCTTCGACCACGCATGGTCGAATTTTATGCCTCCGCCATTACCAAATCAGAAATAAATGGCACTTCATGTTGATTCATTTTCATTTATAGAATGACATCTTTGACCTTGACCTCTGACCTTGTGACCCCCAAATCTAATGAGAGCATTGCCCTTTCCATATGCATACAAGTACATGAATCAAGTTTGTTGAATCGTCAAATGGTTACTGAGTTATCACAAGAACGAACCATTTCTATATACATAATGACCTCTATGACCCTTGACCTTTAACCTTGTGACCCCAAAATCTAATCAGATCATTGTCCCTCCCATATGCATACCTGTGCCAAGTTTGAGGTTGATTGGTCAAATGGTTGTTGAGTTATGGTGAAAACGAACTATTTCTATGTACATAATGATCTCTATGACCTTTGACCTTGTGACCCCAAAATCTAATCAGATCATTGTCCCTTCCATGTGCATACATGAGCCAAGTTTGAAGCCAATCTGTCAAATGGTTCTTAAGTTATCGCGAGAACGAGCCATTTTTATGTGTATTATTACCTCTATGACCTTGACCTTTGACCTTGAGACTCCAAAATCTAATCAGATCATTGTCCCTCCCATATGCATACATGAGCCAAGTTTGAAGTTGATCTGTCAAACGGTTCTTAAGTTATCTCGAGAACGAAAACGGGACGGACGGACGGACGGACGACCCGAAAACATAATGCCTCCGGCAACCACCTACGGTGGGCGGAGGCATAAAAAAGGGTTAAATACGACTCATACCCAAACCCCATCTTTTTGCAGTGCCTCACTTGGAGTGATTAATTTGTATTGAGAACACATGTAGAGCCTTCTTAAAGTTTGCAGTGATTCTATAATAACTTATAGTCTGCAGGCACAGACCCTAAGTCACTTTCCTAAATTACATTGGAACACTCGAGAGAAGCCTAGGCCAAGTGCCTAATGGCTGAAGTACCTGATCCCCATTGACTTGCTTTAGTCTCTTACTCAGACCTCTATAGCATGCTTCGACAGACCAGGGTTTGTGCCTGCATACTAAATAACTTGCATGAAATCTCAACACTGGATATGATATGCTTGCATTTTTTTTTTTTCAATTCTGAATATATTTCTGACCAATAAAGCTGTTGGAGGCAAGCTAAGATTTCAAGTGTAATCTGTGATTGAATTCAGTGTGTTTATGTGAACTCAGTAAATGCATTCTTACAGGGCTACATCAACCCATGTCTCTTAACAAGCACTACATTTTTATTCCATCTAGTCCAGATTGCATGCAGAATTATATCCCCCTGCACTAAAACCCACATATAGCTACTTGAAGGGCAGAACCCCACAACAGTTATCCCTTTAAAAAGGTTCTGCGACAAATACTCGGACCACAATTGCCTGCATCATCATTACACCAACTGAATTCCGAGCTTTAACTTGTGGAGTCCGATTTGATTTCAACACAATGCTCATTTCCCATAGACCCTAGCCCGACATATTGTGGGCTGAGTGTTCAATAGTTAATCCTTGACCCAACTCTATACATAACCCTAACCCTAACCTAAAACTCAGCTGCAACCCTAACCCTGTATCTTTGACACAAAGCCTTGAAAATCTGTCATCACAGCATGCCGATCACCCTTGGAGAGTTAAAAGTTTCTCCGATGACAGGTTAATTTTCCAGGGGATAATATTCACAGGACAAGGGTAATTGTACTTGGGGTGCACCTATTAAATCTCACGCTCTCATAGAAATTCACACTGACAAAGTTCACATCACCCTTTCTTTGTTTTATTTGCAAAATAAAAATGAATATTTTTCATTTCAATTTCAGTATTAAACATATAATATTTATATGCTTTCACACACAAAGGTATATTGCTACAACAAATAGAGTGATATTACTTTAATGTGAAATGTCAAAGTGTTGATTTCAGGAAGGTGTATTACCCCCCCCCCCCCCAAAAAAAAAAAAAAAAAAAAAAACAGAATAAATAAAAATATGAAAATATAAAAAGATGTTCAGCACCCCCCTAATGATGTACTTAGAAGTGATATCAGGATGAACCTTGCAAAGAAAGATTGCAATAGCAAATGTTTTTCTTATAAGCATACCCAGGTATGATAGGTTTGTTGAGAGTATACAAATGTCCCTACAGGCATTTCACATATGAAAGCAATGCTTACTTTGGCATCCATAATATTTTGGGGTTTCTGAAAGCAAAGAGTAAAGAGGGAGTCCCTCATCGTTACTACCTGGTTTAAAGAATCTTCGAGTCAAAGTAGAACCTGCATTTGACTCTTCTACAGTTTAAGTAGGCTGCAATCTGAGAAAGAGCGGTGCTTTTTCCCGCCCTGCATGCTGAGTCAAAGGGCAGGATATACCTTTGCCATCCTTAGCTCCTGATACTCATTCTCACAAAAATGATGCTACAAGATTTCCAAGACGTGATGAGCTATCTCTAGCAAGTTTCCTTTACAAAATCATCTGGCTTGAAGCCTGTTGTAAGATGAGATGTCAAGGTGAGGAAAAGACCTGTACCTGAGTGACCTCCAGTTGACAATTAACCTCAACATCTGCCACACACTTGAAAGTTGTCAGGGATGTTAAGTCAGGGAACGAGTTGGACCTCTTCAGTCTCCAACAGTGACACTCCTCTACAAGTCCAGGAATAATACCCAGAGCCTGTGCCATCTTCAGCTGCAAATACTCTTAAATAAGAGCATCAGACTCGAAGATCATCAAGACGCGATGTTGAGACGAGGAACAGGCTGCGGCTGTGCGGTCTCAAGCTTATTATACTCCTCAATAAGGGAAGACAGGGACTCCAGACCCTCCTTAAATTCCCCTGTATCCATGCCTTCTACACTGGTGTAGTGATGCATATGTGCCTAACCAAAGAAAGAAAAATGATAAGAATGAACAAAAAGGAAACTGAAATCTGTAAAGTTAGAGAAATATCCAACATATTTTCCTCTTCTTTTCCATTCACTCTTTCAGCTAATGGAGCCGAGGAAAGAACTAGGAACACGGAAACTTATTATAATCATGTTTTTAGCTCAAAACAAATAACTTTTAGTATTAATGACAGCTAATAAATGTCATTATTACCTGAATGAGGCATTTTGGAGACAAGATATAAGCGCGTATTTTGTCTGTCTAATTGATTCACTCAACACAAAATACGTCACAATGGTTCAGCCAGGGCTCAGCTGCATGACTAGCTAGAGTAATAATATTCATATTCCCCTTGTCCGCGAAATTGTCATTTTCCTATTGCGCCTGTATACTAAATTATCGGTCCATAATAATCCATATTCCACCTTTCTTGTATAAGTGTACATTTAGCAAAGTGCAAACGCGCAGTATTGTGTACGCGACAGAGGTTAAAAACAATGGATACGCGAGGTAACCATTTACGTCACAATCGCTTAGCCAGGATTACATACCTGCCTGAATAAGCTGAAATCAGAGGGACGGACAGGCAATTAGCAGACATGTTTGTCATTACTACAAAATGATAGGCTTGAATTATGCATCATCCTATAGCTGTAGGTAATAATAATTATACTGACTGGCTCTACTTTCGGGGAATATCGAAAATGTTGCCCTTAAAAGATCCATATTGCCCTCGTCTTCCACTCAGGACAATATGATTCATTTTGCGGGCAACATTTTCGATACTCCCCTCAAGGCCAGTCAATATAATATAAAAATTCTGAGCAATTATTGCAACTTATTAATCTTAAGGCAAGAATATTCATAAGAAGGCCAGTCACATGTAACATGTATACTGATCTAAAAAAGCTTTTAGAAATAACATCACAATATTTCAGGTCAATATTTCATCTGGAAGGAATTTCTTCAATGAAATATTGAACAGTGGCACTTTCATACAAAATGTGATGAAATGTGACACGATATCTTCATATTTGTGCCCTCCCCTTGACAAGATTAGTAACAGCCCTAACATCCTTCCAAGACTGAATCAATCGGTAATGGGATCTTTTAGGTAGCTTATCAAAGGTCGCGTCCCTCAGTTTTTATTGGCTGGTTATTAACAGCGGCTTTCCCGCTCCCCCGTTCATTTATCTATGCAGAAACAGAAGGATTAGAAGGGACAAGACGCTCAGTGGGAATCCCGCTCTAAGCCACGGTCGAATTGGGCTCTGACTTATAAGAAGCTTTACCTTTCTCTTGTAGAGCCTGTTGAATCTATCACGTAGATCAGAGAAGTTTGTTTTGAGGCAGGTGTTGTTAGCTAACGTCAGAAGGGAATAGGGGTGACCTACTGGAGGCACTGAGCACAGGCCAGTCTTCCAGCCATCCGTGTTCCAATGGATGAAATTCAGTGAAGGGCGCAACCTGGAAGAGAAAAGACCAGGTTAAAGTCATCTTTACAAATACCCAAATACAATGTTATTTCAAAAATATTGTGATTGTGACTTAGTAAAATTGTGATGAATCAGACAAAAGTACAGATCTAATGTATCTGACCACCAGATTGTGGGAAAAATTTAAATGACTTTGAATGATGCTGTTCTTAAGTCAAACATTTGTAATCATCCCAACTTAGCATCATGCAAACTGTAGCATAGCAATGGCATGTCTAACATATAAATCGATGTCATACATGAGAGGCTTTGTGTCATGATCCCACTGTCCCCTTGTTGATAAGACTGGCAGCTCTTGGAAATAGTACATGAAAACCCTAAAAAAGGAAAAACTACCATGTGATCAAATCCCCAATTTACCTGTCTATATTACGGCGAATGTCAGAAACCTGTACATTTCCACGACACATGAGGGCACATGCTAGGTACAAGCTGTTCTTGGGGTCAGCTTTCAGCAGTTGATTCTCCCTGGTGAATGCATCTGTGAACATCTGGTCTAATCTGTAACATTTATGCAAACAAACATGAGTACAGTCAAATTGGCAACAGACTGGTCATCTGCTCGGCAAGGTCATTACTGACCCAGAACCACAACCCTACTGAATAAACAGGTGTAAAAAAAAAAAAAAAAAGAAAAAAAAAAAAAAAGGACATCACTAAACAATAGCACCTTCATTTTCAACACTCAGTATCACTGATTAGCGACTTGGGTGTATTCTTTCTTAGTTAATTTGGTCATATGAGAAGGCCCAGATTTTTCTGTACTTTGGGGGTAGACCTTTTTAAGTTACAGAAATGAGTAGATTTACAAGAGAAATTTTTTCTGTATCTAATGGCAAATGTAATAACATCATGCTTCCATAAAGGATAATGAAATGCACATACCACAGTGTTAAAGTAGATTCACATGGAAAATTATACTTCATCTGGAGATGACTGCAATAAAACTGTCCTTCACTTAATGTGCACATGCAATAACATCTCTCCCTCAAGGATAATGAAACACAATGAAACAGAGTTAAGAAGATTTACACAACATACAATTTTGCTATTTGAAGATGGTTAACCCGTTTACTACTGAATTAGCTTATTCCCATAGACTTGACACAAGAGCCATCCAGTTCCTGTAGGCAACGGGTTAATAACCTAGTTACATCTGGCCTACACTAATGTCCAGGGCTTGTCATTGGTTGAAACTTTCAGGAAGATTAAATTTTGTTATCATTTTGATGAGAATCACAGAAGTATTACATTCCTAATTACTAGTACTACCATATCTGTACTTCAGAATCACTTCCATGCCAGTTTCTTACACATAGATATCACATGAATGAAACCCAACAGTCCCTGGAACTAACCTTCTTGCTGGTATTCTAAGGCTGTTTGATGTATAGAGGGGTGTCTGACTCGTAACTAGATAGTGCAGTCGTGGAAAGGGAACCAAGTTGGTGCTTATCTCATTCAAGTCTACATTCAAGGAGCCCTCAAATCGTGATGAACTAAATAAAGAAAATAAGGTAATTTTGTATAAACCTTACGGAAATCACCATATATTTTAAAGGCAAATTGTTGCTCACAAGTACAAACTGAAATTAGGAAAGGTCACAACAAAAGCTGTAAGGCAGGGCAAACCTTTCAAACAAACAAACAAAATTAAATAAACTATCAGGAATAATGCTAGCTGGTACAATGTCGTTTAAAATAAAGGTCTAGATTAAGTGAAAAATATAGTTTGTGCATGTCAAAATAAAGACATAATCCCTATCATAACAATCTTATCTCAAGTCTCCAATGTATTATATGAAAAAAAAAATCTATTTCTTCATCATTACTTTACAGGGTGACTATACAGGAGCAATAGGTCATATAAAATTTACACTAGAATTGAGATCCCTGCCACAAAAACTAGCACCCAAAGATTTGGGTTTAATTTTCCAAATGTTCTTCAATGCATCATAGGATTTGTGATCTCTGTAAGAAACAATGACTTCAAATATACATGTACCTGGTCAGATTGAGTAGTAAATTGGCTACAATGTTGTTCATGTGATCAAAGGGTTTCTCCTGACCAGCCTTGGTGGCACCACCAGCACCGGAGACCACGCTTCCTTGACCTTTGCCCTGACCTGACCCTGCAGGGTAGGTGCGCTTGCCTCCTTGTTCCTGGGGCTGGGCCTGGTAAACCTTCTGGCAGATGTCATAGAGAGCCTGCAGGTTGACGAGAAGGGTTAAATGAGTGATTGGTTGAAAAACAGACTAATGAATTATTGGAGCTAATGACTTATTTTCTTCATGACAACATGAATGCACTCTACAAATCAAAATTGGAAATCAATTACACTTGGTAAAGAAGACTATGGATGCAATATTGGCTTCACTACTAGAGCTAACACAAATGGTTGGTCCCTGAACAAAACCAAGGGGGGGGGGGGAATGCAAGAAGGAAGTAGGCAATGGGATAAACAATACGATGCACTATAAGAAAAGACTTAAAACTATCATTACAAAAAAAGTGTTCACACCCTCTTGTCAATTTTTGAATGTAGATTTCATAAGCAGAAAGGCTTCAAGTAAAACTCCAATACATAAAGGTAAACTACAAAGGACCAGATTTTTGTAAATACATACAAAGCACATTCCATTCTCATAAGAACCTGAATCCCAAGAATTTACTGACTTGGTTAAAATGTAGACTGACCTGATTCTCGATGGGCATGACACAGTCTGCACAATCAGTAAGCTGCCTCATTGCGAGCACACTGTTGTATGGTGACGTGATCACATCATCATCACTGCTCGGATACACTGCAGTAACAAACCTGGTGGTGAATCATATCATAAAGGGTAAAATACTGACTTTATTCATAATTTCAATTTTGCTACTCTTCAGTCTTCCCCATCCCCCCCCTTTCAATTAGTATTTCCAAAGCCCTCTTGCCTTCTCAGCCTCCACTACCTGATAGAAATAAATATAAAACCAAGAAGAAAAATGCCTTCTACAATATGGAAAAGGGATACAGCCATCAATTTCCATGTCCCTTATGAATGGCAGTATTACTTCCTTTGTGCAGTGAGCAAACTTTTGGTACAATCTATTTTTGGTTATGCCATACCAGTCAAAACTTACAGCATCAGCAACTTTATTACCATGTACAACAAACAAGCCAATAGCAAGATTGTGTCTCGCCCACCCGTGACTAAATAACACGAAGGTTTCCCCAAGTACATCCCTAACCAAGTTTGATATCGCAAAGTCTTGCAGGTAAACTTTAATGTTTGACCTCAAATGACCTTTGACCTCACCATGTGAACTCCGACAGCACCACAACATGATGTTACCCCTAGTGCATCTATGACCCAAGTTTGGTTGCCATTTGACCATCAGTTGTCAAGTTATGTGTCATAAGAGAGTCGTGCATGTAAACTGTAATGTTTGAAATAAAATAACCTTTGACCTTACCACGTGACATCCGATGCCACTATAACATGAAGGTCTCCCAAGTGCATCCATGACCCAAGTTTAGTTAAAAAGGGAGCAGACGTTGCAAAGTTACTTATCATAAGAGAGTCTTGCAAGTAAACTTTCACGTTTGATATAAAATGACCTTTGACCTTACCATGTGACCTCTGATACCACTATAACATGAAGGTCCCCCAAGAACCCTTTCACCTTATCATGTGAAGTCCAACAGAATGATAACATGCACTTCCCCTTAGTGATCTGCAACCCAAGTTTGACTCAAAAGTGTGACACGGTTGCAAAGTTTTGTGTCATAAGAGAGTCTTGCACGTAAACTTTAACCGTTCAACGTTTGACCTGTAATGACCTTTGACCTGACCATGTGACCTCTGACTGGACCATAACATGCAGGTCCCCTTAGTGCATCTACAACCCAAGTTTGATAGATAAGTGTCACACGGTTGCAGAGTTTTGTGTCATAAGAGAGTCTTGCACGTAAACTTTAATGTTTGACCTGAAATGACCTTTGACCTTACCATGTGACCTATGACTGGACCATAACATGCAGGTCCCCTTAGTGCATCGACAACCCAAGTTTGATAGATAAGTGTCACACGGTTGCAGAGTTTTGAGTCATAAGAGAGTCTTGCACGTAAACTTCAACGTTTGACCTGAAATGACCTTTGACCTTACCATGTGACCTCTGACTGGACCATAACATGCAGGTCCCCTCAGTGCATCTACAACCCAAGTTTGGTTGAAAAGTGAGTCACGGTTGCAAAGTTATGTGTGATAAGAGAGTCTTGCACGTCAACTTTAACATTTGACCTGAAATGACCTTTGATCTTACCATGTGACCTCTGACTGGACAATAAGATGCAGGTCCCCTTAGTGCATCTACAACCCAAGTTTGATTGAACAGTGTCACACAGTTGCAGAGTTTTGTGTCATAAGAGAGTCTTGCACGTAAATTTTAACGTTTGACCTAAAATGACCTTTGACCTTACCATGTGACCTCTGACTAGAGCATAACATGCAGGTCCGCTTAGGGCATCTACAACCCAAGTTTGGTTGAAAAGTGAGTCACGGTTGCAGAGTTTTGTGTCATAAGAGAGTCTTGCACGTAAACTTTAACGTTTGACCTGAAATGACCTTTGACCTTACCATGTGACCTCTGACTGGACCATAACATGCAGGTCCCCTTAGTGCATCTACAACCCAAGTTTGGTTGAAAAGTGAGTCACGGTTGCCAAGTTATCTTTCATAACGTTTGTGACGGACGGACGGACGGACGACGGACGGACGACGGACGGACGACGGACGGACGACATTTGGATCCCTTAGTCTCGCCTTCACCTCCGGTGGGCGAGACAAAAAGATTTCACAAACAAATTTCATACTAGTAATTTTGATTTCTCTTCCATTTTCAATCGTTCAGCTTAATCAAAACAACAAGGTTCAATGATATATATAAGCTTCAGTATTCTATACTTGTTTTGAAATGCATACTTATTTTGAAGAATGGTTAGTAGTTCTGTCCTTACCTGTACACATCTGGGTAAAGATCTTGAAGTTGACTCAGGATTGCTGTCCCTACTCCTGAACCAGTACCTACGGATAAAAGAATAAAATGGGAAAACTATGAAACAGAACTCTTCCATTTTTTGTTGGGGGGGGGGAATTATAGATATAAGGTTAAAAAAATATATTCAGAGAAACTACAACACAGCTGTTACAAATTTATATGATGTACACGCTGAAGCATGATGTGAAGAAGTGCTCAAAGAAAGGCAAAAGTATAAATGCATACATGTATGTCAACAAAGTGCACATCAGCATGTTGAATCATGCGCTTCTGTTTGGGCCCTTCTGCAAGGGTAAACAATAAAACTGGAAATCATGCAAGCTAACTAAAATTTTCATTTAGCTGTACATAATGCACAGAAATCTTAGTTTTGACAAGAGCCGATATTGCCCAAAGAGCAGATGCTGCCAAGATTCATCATCTTACCTCCTCCCATGGAATGCATGATGAAGAAACACTGGAGGCAATCACAGCATTCTGCTGCTGTCCTGATACACTCCTCTAATTGCTCCTGGTACTGACTACCATATAACTTGTGACCTACAGCCCTGTACCCAGAAGTGTAAAGGGAAAAGGAGAAGAGAGGAGGAGGATGAAAAGATAAGGGGAGTGGGAGAAAGAGGAGTAGGAAAGGAGGAAAAGAATGAGAGGATGGATGAGGGAGAGAGAAAGAAAGAGAGAGGAGGGGGAGGGATAAAGGGGGCAGAGAGAGGGAGGTGGAGGGAAGTAGCATGTAGGAAGAGAGAGAGACAGAGAATGAAAGAGATTTAGAAAGAGTAAAGCGGAAGTAAAAGGTCAAGAACAGCAAAGGTAGAGAGTAAGAGTAGAGAAGAGAAATACAGAACCAGAGTAGAATAGAATTTCAAAATGGAGGAGAGAGAAGGAAAATGAGTTGGAAGTAAAATGAAGAGAGTTAGTGAAAGTGCAAGAACATGCACAAATTTCTATTCACTTCAATACATAAAGGTATCATGAGACAGAGGAAGTGTCTTCCAGGGATGGCCTTTCACTTGTTAAGAGATTTGCTCCACCAGCACTAAAAGACTTTTAAACTTTGTATATTTTGATACATATATTGTAGAGAAAATTCTGACAATCAAAACCAGAATCCTTTCACTGTACATGTATTATGATAACAGGACTTGACATATTTAAACTCTGGTACCTACCAGTTATTCCCACACCCTGACACATCTGTGAGTAGCTGCCTGTGATCAAAGACATCCCTGAGGGAGCCCTTCAAGAGCTCATTGACCACACCCTCCTCCATGTCCACCAAAACTGCCTATTAATTGAGAAAAAAAAATTACATCAAAGTTGGAAAACTACAAACTCCACAGGAGCATTGTCTACAACCTACTGAAAGTTTGGTAGATATCAGTAAACTTAATAATTACTAGGGTATATCCTCTTTAGTATTATGATGCTACAATCTGCAGAATTTATTTACACTGTAAGTTTTAACAAAATGATTGTTTTAGTGTATGTTTTTTTTTCATATGGACAAATTCCCCACACAGTTTATGAGATTTGTAGAAACTCCCATCTTCTCCCACCTACCCTGGCTTTTAGGCTGGTAATCTTCTGCTTTCCATCTCCAACACCAAGATCCAGAGGGTTACTATATCTGAAAATATGACAAGAAAAATGTCATTAAATTGTAATGCCAAACTTCGGCAGACCCCCATGAATAAGACCTCCCTAATATCAAACAATGTATTTTCTTTTTCATTTTTTTCAACTATGACATTATTTTCAAGGTTTGTTGAGTATATTTGTGGATAAATGGAAACAAAAGGGCAAAAATGTAAGAACAATGCATTCACAATAAGAAGGTTAGACAACAGCAAGATATGCAGGAAAAGACTTGTTATCTCACTGTTATCTTTTAAACATTAATATATCTTGATACAAGGGTATAAAATATAACTTACCTTGATCTTTCTGAAGATGCACTACCCCTATACCTGATCTAGACATATAAAGCAATACTACAGTAGTGCTTGCCTATCATGGAATAATATTATCAAGAATCTACAAAGTACATCCACAAAATATCAACTTAAGTGCACAGACTGAATTAAGATTTGGTGATTAAAAGACATGATGCAAGGTCTATTACGTGTTTTGATCCAGTGTGGATTTAGAAGTATATACTTTTAAAATAATTTTGTAAGTTAGTATTTCATTTTTAATGCCAATTTATATGCAGACACTGTACTAATAGTCCCTGGACTAGAACTGAATTGATCTATATTTCTAGCTCCTTCATCAGATTTGGTGATCATTCAAATGTAAGAACAATATCCGCAATCAACGGTCAATTACAGCCATGAACTATCCCACATTTAACCTCTGCTTATGCATAATCTGTTTCTAACCTTGCATCCACATTCCTGAAGAAACTGCTGAGGGATTCATCAAAGATGCCCTTCTTGTTGTAAGTGGCATGTTCCCTGAGAGCAAGATCCCAGAAGCGACATCCTATCTAAAGAAACAAAATAGAGACTTCACCATTTATTGTAGAAGATTCAACCTTAATACTTGTAAGTTGAAGTGTATCAGCTATCAATTTTTTTTTTTTTTTTTTTATGTTATCGACATCACGCTACCATAATCAAAATATCATGAATATGAGCTTCAAATACTACATCCATGAGAAGAAACTGTGGGTTCAAATACACTCTCAATCAGTGCTCTCAATAAATAAAAAATAAAAAAAATAAAAAAATACACGCTTGAATAGACTTGCTGATGTAAACATCTATGCATAAAATCAGGCAGTTTATGGAACCAAACCATGAGTTTGCTCCTCTATGTCAGGTCTAATGTTATCCTTTATTATACAAATAATGAATGTTTATGAGTGCAATGGACAGAATATTTCATGAGGTGAAAGATGAAATGATCCATTCAACGAGGCACAGCCGAGTTGAATGGATCAATAATTTCATCTTTCACCGAATGAAATATTCTGTCCATTGCACGAAAGAAAAAAACATTCATTATTTGTTTTATATGACACCTAAAAATAGATCAAATCGCAATAAATCAACAGCGCTATACGCTAGCACGCTGTTCACTGCAAACGCAAACGTTTTACGTATGTAGTGTGCCGGGCTCTCGGCGTTCGTGCAGTGGAGCAAATCGTATGGATCCAAGATTGCACGGTAAATGGAGCCACAATTGCACGAATGATGACGTCATAGTGCAATGGGACAAATGATCAATATCAAACAACCAATCAAATGACAGATATCTATTAAGGTGTTATATAATTTCTTCTTACTTCTTTACCACTAATCCATAGAATGTCAGGTAGAATTTTTGAATGTCAGTTTCATTTGTTCTAGCTGTACACAAATTACCTTAAGTGATCTGTTACACTTTAATGGATACAATGTAGATCTGATCTCTATAAAAAGTATAATGGAATAAATTACTCAAGGAAATGATTTTCTCTGAATCAGGGTGCCTGTTAATAGAACAAACCATGAGATTAAAGAGGTGCGAGGGGGGGGGGGGGGGGAGCAAACTGATTAATATAATAAATATTCTTTTTAATCAAACAATTTTATTGTGGCTGGCCAACTTACCTGATTTCCACACTGCCCAACTGTACAAAGAGAGAGAGAGAGAGAGAGAGAGAAAACAGAAAAAAACCCATGTTTACACTGATTTATCATTTACATGATTGATAGATTTGAACAGATGACTTTTGAATACCGACTATTCTGTAATTAATAAAATGAAAATTTATATCTATTCCAACAGTTAGATCTATGTTAACCTGTTCGCTACTGGAACCGGGTGGCCCCTGTATTAAGCCTATGGGAATGAAAGAATTCATTAGTCAATGAGGTAAACACATCTTAATAGCTAGTTCTGAATCATTCTGTGTACAGCATATATAATTATGCAAGAATAAAAATTCAAATTCAAGATCAATAACCCTTCACATCTTTAATAAGATTTAGATCAACTACCTTGCAGGATCAAGAGTGCCCTCCCTTTAAATCAGAAAGTATAGAATAGACACAGATATATCAACGTTAAATATTTAGATTCAATTAGACCTATAGGGTCTCGTTAAACAATAAACTTGCATGTGTTAAGGCCTTAGGGGTATGGTAAATAAAATACAGGAGGTTTGGTCATCCAATCTTCAGTAAAACAAATACTGGGGTGGAAGCTTGCCCTTCTGGCATGTTTATAGACAGTAGACTACACTATTTAGAAAAAAAAGAAAAGAAAAAAAGACATGTCACATGACACATGAAAAAATTTTCCTGTAGGGTCTAGCCAGGCTGAGAAATTTTTGAGGGACACATTTTCTATTCAGAATATCAAGAACAGTAATCCACAACTGATTACAGGAACTTAAAAAATTTGGGCATTATTGTGGAAGCCACCATTCACTTTGTACAGTAGCGTTTCCTCATTCCCCCTCCACAATTCACTCTGTACACACTAACGAATGGTTTCCTAAACTACAATAGAGCCCAAATTTGTTCACTGTTTAAAAGTTCAAGGTTTAATTGCAGAATACCCTACCATTTTCTAACATACATGCAATGTCCAATGAATGAATGATGCATGCATATGCATGGCATATATGCCTCATTCTGAAAACAGGTATGGCTATGGAAGTATACTTTACTTTAATTCCACGATGATATAGGACAGCTGCCTGTTCATCGATCATAGCTTGTGATCATGAAAGGTTATACATTTTCCTTGACTTATCAAGTTGAATATGTGGGAAAGGACAAAAAGTGTGCAGGAATAATACAGCCTAGCTGTTAACGTTAGAGTTCCTGTGGGCCAAGTGAAAAAGTATAACGTGGTGGTAGGGTATTCTGCAATCGTTCTAAGTTCAATTCAAGTTTATAATATGCAAACACATAGGCTCCCAAAGTCTACTCTCCTTTTAAGTTTTACATTACACAAGCCAATAATGCATTAGGCCTAGGTCTACATTTATCATGCAGTCCCACCTACTGCATGACACGTTTGGTCTTATCAAAACAAAAAACCATTTGTCGTTTTGTTTATCATTCAAATGTATCAACACACTAATATCGGATTATATATTTTATTCTTACCTTGTACTACTATAGACTGTGTCATACTTGTAGTTGGGATTTGGTAAAGACGGTCATTTAACAGAACTTATCTTTTTGACCGTGTACCAAAATCTTGTCGCTAACAAATATTTTAAATATTCGCGGTCCATCAAAAGAGGGCGAGATATATTTCGACACAAGTTTTGTTTTTGTTTTTTGTTTTTTCGAGGGGCAAGGGGGAGAGAAAGCTCGTTTCTCTCTCCTAGCTTCTCTCTCTCTCTCTCTCTCTTTCTCTCTCGATTTCTCTCTCTCTCTTCCCCTCTCTATTCACTTCTTCTCTTCTCATTATTTCTTTCTTCCTCTTCCGCAGCGTCCCCCTCTCTATTTGGATTTCACTTCCCGTTCTCACATCCAACTTCTCTTGCTGGCCTTCAAAGATTGGTTACTGGTCTAGTTTTTCATTTCAAACTTTTGGAGAAGGTTAAAGGTTTGCAAGTGGCTCACTCGGTCGGATTACCTCTAGGATTTATCCAAAAGAGGAAGAAGAAAAAATAAAGAAGAAAAGTTTAGGGGCCCATCCCCCCAAATATGGGACGGGGGGGGGGGGGGGGGAGGAGATCTTCGAAGCATCTTGTGAACGATATTGACGAGAGTGGTATCAAACTGCACCTGATACTCAACCTTGTCTCTGAAATCTGTAGAAATACTTTCAACAGGCAATTTATTAAAAATCAGTATAAACACATTTTTCAAAAATGATTGTTTTGGTATGTCATTTTCATATGGACTCCCTACACATTTTATGAGATATGTACCAACCCCAAAGAGATTCTATACCCCTGTCCTCTCCTTGACTGATCGTGATGTTTCTTTAAAATGACAGAGGTTAAAAAGTATGAAAACCGTGCTATTTTTTTTTCGTATGATCTGCACTTGCACTACAAAATAAATGACCACCCATCTAAAGTTACCATAAACCACGGGGGGGGGGGGGGGGGGTTCTGATTAATGTCTTTTTCCAAAGGTTTTTTCTATGTTGAAAAGGGCTATACACCGAATTCAAGAGTCCTTGGAAATAAATATAGCTATTTTATTCACAATTAGGTTTGGCCTTCCTAATAAGTGGAAACACACACACACCCTCACCCACACACACACATGCCCCCACGCCCACACACACGCACTCCGACACGCACCCTCCCACACCCTCCCACACAAACACACCAACAACAGCAACAGCAACAGCAGCAGCAGCAACAACTACGAACTAGCCTTACTGGCAAATAAGTAAGCTAAAGGAAAGAGAAAGTTGAAGGAGATTTCTATCTTTAAAAAATCACAGTCCCTTGAAAACAATGAAGAGGAAAGGGTGTATTTGTAATGGCAAGTGGGTGTGCACGTGTCGTATAATTATCTCTGTATTGGGTTGCATAAGAGAGTCTCAGAGAGAGAGAGAGAGAGAGAGAGAGAGAGAGAGAGAGAGAGAGAGCTTACTTAAGAGAATAAACATCATCTCGTTATCTGTGGAAACCACCTCATTAGTGACCATCAAATTTAATACTTAAACGTGTAATTCAGAGAAAAAACTCCTTATATCCATAGCTGATAACATTACTAGCTACATCAAAGTATATAGCGTGTAAATGAAGGGTTTCTTAAACCTTGTGCGTCCTTTTTGAAAATACATTCTACACATGGAATATGATGTCTGTGATAAATGGCGCAATGAACCACCCCACCCCAAAAATTATGAGGGGTAAAGCTGCTGAAAAGAAGAAGAAGAAAAAAAAAAAAAGTTCCCTAAGGAAAATGACGAATAACAGATAATAACAGAATAAAAATGTGTCCAATTCCCAGGGATGGATATCAAGAGAATTCGATACAATGACAATGTTGAAGATAAAAATAATTGAAAAAAAATCCTTGGTGGTGATCTTTTTTTTTTGAGGGGGGGGGGGGGGCCCCAGCCCCCAAACCCCCACCATTACGCCAGTATAAATTATATTACATCACGTTCACGGGAAATTTCCATGATCAGTGGCGCTATAGAGATGGAGGGAATTTAGAAAGAGGAGAAGAGAGAGAGAGAAGGAGAGAGAGAGAGAGAGAGAGAGAGAGAGCGGAGAGGGAAAGAGAAGAGAGAGAGAGCGAGAGAGAGAGAGAGAGAGAGAGAGAGGGAGAGGGGGGGGGGTGACATTCCCAATCAAAATTTCAGTTGCGAAACCTAGTCACCAAATGTCAAAGAAAATATTCCAAAAACAGATATATTTGAATAAAACAACAACAAATATTCCAAGAACGAAAAAAATACAAAACTGAGCAGCAAAAAGTAGAACAAACACCAAATAATAAATATACAGTATTATTGCTTTATTTTATGTCTGCCCTGCAAACATCATAATTCACTATTTGCCTTGTTCTTAATGACTGTCACTTAATTTGTTTATTCCAGTTTGCATGATTTAGAGTGCAACTCGAGAAAACGTAGCAACCAAGATGTATGCTATAAATTTGTTTCAATTAATCGATGAATACAGCCGCCCTATGGACTACGCTCATTCCCAGTAGTAGACCCAAATATAGTCACCCCGAGGACAGTCATCATCGAGAGACCAACAATACTTCACAGATGGACAGCGTGATAGTTCCTCTTGCTGGACTTGTTAATGAGAGTGGATTTTGCCCGTCTCCTCATCTTCAGCACATTGTATAAATACTTGCGTAACTACATCGTTTTGTATATGGAAATCGTCGAAGCGTCTTTAATCACTTGACGGCTCGGGGCCTGAGCGGATTTGAACGTGTGTTGGCTTCAAACGTGTATTTCAAGACACTCTCACATTCTGAAGATGCCGTGAGGTTGTCAGTGTTTTTCGGCACATGATGAGATGTATGCCAACACTTAGGAGGTTCTGTGTCGTCGTTTGCTTGGGCGTAATCGTTAACCATGATTATGTCATCGTCTCTGCACTGAAGATTCATATTTAATGGTCAACAAGCTCTCAGAATTTCAGAGATCAAATTTTTTTCTGCATAAAGCAAACATCATCTTAGGCTATGGATACAGACACTATGCATCGGGGATGAACCTTGCCGGTGATGTCTGTTGACTTCCTTTATGTGTCTTGACTTCACTTTCGTGAGATTTCCTCTGTTGCTTTATGTGCCTTCAACGCCTTTAACATGCATGAGACGATGCGTCGACGTAGTCTGAAGCCTTGCAGAGACGATACAAATCAGGAAGCGAATACCATGCGGCAAGGTGTCGAGCTCAAACTTGGAAAGAAGAATCAGGGTGAAGAAATTTCGGTGCAGAACTTCAACATCAAGAAACCACCGGCGTTAGCACCGTTGACCCAGAAATCCTGGCCAAATAGATCATCATTATCAGGGACGCAGCTCCCTCCTATACAAGCCCCACGTAAAGATGAAGTAAGAGAATCACTTTCCGTTACGCGCTCTATAGTCAACGAAAGAAAAGTTGCTTTGCATAAGTGCGCACCAAACAAGCAAAGACCACTTAATTCGGGGACAATAGACAACAAGTGCGGAAACGACATTTTACAAGTGCCAACAATTCATATAAATGGTTCTGAAAAGATATCTCTGTACATGACAAAGAACAAACTTTCTTTAGTGAAATCTGCTAATCCAGCCAATGAGCAAGGTGAGCTTACATTATTGTCGAAAGATGGACCTAAGGCACCATGTAAGGCACACAATTCGAAGAAGGGCAAGAAACCAAAGAGAGAGAATGGACGCGACAACCGAGAGGAGTCAAAAAATCGGTATCAGGATCAGTCTCATAAATCTTCGAAACTGCAACATGAGAATGCTTCGTGTCCCCTCGATGAAACTGTTAACGACGTTCAGAATGATTTCGAGATAGTTCCTAGTACCGAAGTGGACCTTCATATTCGCATTCAAACCCCTGAGAGCATTCTTCAGGACCCTCGTCTGCACAGACTACCGTTTCGAGTTCCTCCTCTTCGACCAGTCCTACCGCCCATTGGTGGTCCCAGACCGGGGGACGACAAGAAGGCGCGAAGAAGTGAAAAGAAAAAATCCCGCGAGGCCAGACGACGCGAGAAGGAGCAAGAATGGAAGTCGACATTTCTCGAAGAAGACCTGAAAATGAAAGCATTTTTCCAGTCGTTGGCGATGAACCGACGAGATGCGACGTGCGTCGAGATCGACAAGCTATTCCACGAGGGCATGCTTGTCAAGTTTTCGGAGAGTCTGGTGCTCCTTACAGCAATGCAGTGGTGGTTATGAAAAATAATATAAACTTTGAAGGTGACTATATTGCTTAAATGTAAAATAAACGTAATTATTTTCATTCAAGATTACCTTTTTGTGTATTGAGAAATACTGTGTATTTTCATGATTTATTCCTTTACATGTATTTGCATCAGCTGCACAACCATGACATCTTAATCAGGATGTCGTTAGATCTTAAGAAGTCAAGTTAACAGTCTGGTAAAATCTCTAATTGGCTCATGTCAACAAAATCAAAGATCTCACCAATCCCATGCCGGATTTGAGATTCTCTCCCGGTATGTTGAAACGTACTACGAATGGGTAAGTTATTTCTCTCACACACTCCTCTAGCTAAGACGAACCCATGATCCGTCTGTTGTAGCCCATGATACCACAAATTGCTTTATTATTGTCGAGGTTGAGAGCGTCCTATAGCTAAACAGTAAATAAATGTTCTTGGAGATTGTGGTATACGACGGTGGATGGATGAAGGGGGAGGGGGGAAGGGTGGAGAGGAAAGGGTACATGTCCCCCGACTAATCCTAATATGGCGATAAGCATAAGTACCTGAAGAAACTGCGTCCCTATTGTGCACCCGACAGCAATTTTGTTTTACCAGAAAGGGCATCTGACAATGATTATCATCTCATCTTATTTTTGTCGCAAACATTTAGGGAGTAACCCACGACTGTGATGGCAATTATTTCTTTTGAATTGTCGCCTAGCTGGGCTAAGCTGCCCTCCTAGAGTGGATCTATAGCACTACCTAGAGGGGGCATCCCTCTGTTCCGACGATGGAACAAGATAATGAAGCGTTTATATTCTGGTAAACTGTGTCTAGATTAAATAGGATCTCTTATTGTCAATTCCATAGTTAGTACTGCCCTACTTTGGCAAAAGGAAGTAAGTTATATTTCATAAAAATTGTCTTTATAATTACCTTTTTAAAATATTGACATGATTGATTTGACACATTTGAGGTATGCTTATGACGAAGCCACTTTGATACTACCTTAACCCATTTCTGAAAAAATATTGGTGGCAAATGGAAGCAAGTTACAGCAAAGAGGATTATTTCTGATCTTAAAGTTTGATTTCCATTCTGTAAGGCCTGGTTAAAAACAGTGTTTCTTTTTTATTGTGCATTTGTACTCGTTGTCACGTGGTTCCTTTGCAATGAATAACATTACATGTTAAAGAAAAATTTTGCCTTTTTGGCCTCATAAGAAGAAAACTTTCGGCATGTTCAGTCCCTATAATAATATACCAAGGGTAATTTTTATGCATAAAACTTTTACTTGTGTGAAAATAGAATGAGTTGGGCACTGTGAAGCGGCGGCTCAAATTTTGGTTGGTAACGTTGCATCAAAAGGGAAATTATGGGTCATCTTTGGTAGTATATTACCCCCTTGATTTTAAAATCTAAATAAAATGGTATTGCTTCATTTATTATCACCTGATTATCCAAGGTTTAATCTTTGTTCCTGTGTGTAAAATTGACTGTTTATTTTTAAGTGACATTGAAAACGTTGGTTAATGATAGTAACGTCTAACACTGGGTCGAGTCATAAAATAAAGAAGATTTAAACATCTCTATAATCTGTGTATAATATGTATCTGGAAATACATAATTCACATGATTCATTCAGTGCCTCTCCATCAGAATATAATGTTAAAGTATTGATGTTAAAACTAGGATTTTTGTAAACATTTACTTTTTGTTCTGACCCACGTATGTTACTTTGTTTGATCATGTTGATGTGATTTTCATTATTGCATTTGAAAGGAAAGAGATGATATTAGATCGTATCACGGGTGAATATTCATTCCAGTGATTTCAAAATGGACAATTTGGAAGGGCAACTGTTAAATACATGAACGAAAATACGAGGAAGAAGTCGAAATCGGATATGATTTGAAACAATTGAGATAGAGAGAGGAAGAGCGAGTCATTTATTGCATTTATTGTGGAATCATCTTCTCATATTTCATTTTCTTTCACCCTTGTTATTTTATCACTTTCCACTCTTCCATCCAGTGCATTTACATCAGTGAAGAATTCAGAAGATGATTATTAAAAACCATGGAGTGGCTCTTCACAAAAATATTACATACTTGAACACTTAACCAAACTAGCATCGTTATAGTCTGAGTGTTCAACGACCTGCATTCGAATAAACATAACTCTCAAAATTAAATCTCAAGGTCCTTTTGTTTGCTAACAAAATCTATCTACACTCTTTTCAAGTCTTATATGTGGCTATATTTTGTTCGAAATCCTTTTTATACTGCTAGATATCTCAAGTACTTGAAAATATATATGGATCGAAACAATCACCTAAGAAGCCATATATGATTACATATGTTTTCTAATTGTCTTTCTTTCATGAAAATTCAAGCAGTGACAATCAAACTGACTTCCTGTTTTTTAAGCATTTTTGAAACAGCCAAGCACAGAGGAAGCAAGTAACATTTTTTATGGAAACTGACTTTTAAATTTGTTATGTTGTTTAACTGAAAAAAGACAAAAAAACCCCAGCTAACAAACAAATAAACAAACAAAACCCCGGGGGGGGGGGGAGGTAAATGAAGTTGAGCTGTTGATTGATTTTGTTTTTCGGCTCTGTCTCGAGTAGACGAAAGTGTGATTACATGTACAATAATATTTCTGTAATCAAGTCCGAGAGACTCTAACACCATTCAGCCAGGTTTACTGTCATGAGAAAGAAATTCGGAACTCCATAATCCTCGCAGTCCAAATCCTGTCATGTTCCATTCGCATTTTAATGACTTCATTGGACTTTTTCACTAGAGGAGGGGAGGGCATGTCCCTGCTCCACCCTTTGTACTGGATACGCCACTGACCTTGATGACATCTTGAATTATACCATGCTACCAATATACGGTCACTGTAGGCCTATACATAGGCATGATAGAGAAGACAGCCGCACTGACGGTAGCATGCAGTGTAAGTGACAAGTTAGACAATGCATTATTACGTAATTGCTAATTGGTTCATTGTAGCCCTAATTGTGCATGTTAGATCAGTGATGAAGGTGATTAATTCTGATATTATCGGGGTACGCAATTATGTGGTGTTCGACTGTGTAAAAGGTAGTATTGAGTTCTGTCACGGTAGGGAAATCTATTTAAGTTTGCACAAAAAAAAAATGTTTAAGACTACGAGCAAAGGATATATCCAATATGATATCAAAAGAAACATGCAGTTTGTAGCTGCTTTCCAGTAAATTTGCCTAATGTATCAGTGTCATTAATGGTAAAAGCATGGAACTCAGTCGGCCACCTGCAGCATAAACAGGCATGATCTCAAACCAGCCTTTCTAGAAATGTTAGACCAGAATTCATGGTGAAGTTTGAAGATAATGATAATGATTTAATGAAGAAAAAAGTACAAAACGGAAAATCGCAAATACATTAAAATGGCGTACTGCGTCACAATCAGATTGATCTGTTAACAAGATTTCCAATCTTGATCAGCTTTTAACTAGAATGTGCTAATGTGCTATCATTATCATCATCATTAATCTTTAAATCGAGACTGAATAAGTCGACAGCTATAAATATATACATGTACATGGCTGAACAAGTTAGAGCTGTCAGTTTAGTTTAGTCACATCCATAAAAACAAACAAACAAACTAGACGGAAAGTGAAACTCCTTTTTAAAATACATCTTTTATGATGATTTGTACCTTTCTAACGTTTTACCTACAATGTGGTTTAGGATAAAGACTTATATCATGTATATCATGTAAATTTTCTGGAACAATTTCTCCCTGGTTTTTCCTACCTTACTATATACCTCTCTCTCCCTTGTGTACTTGTCACAGGTAAACGTTAAAAATTAACATTTATATTTATTTTCCCCAGTTACTTCGAGGAGTTGCTCGTTTCCAAAATAAAATTGTTTATTGTTGTATCCTAGTTTCAAGATCGAGCGTCTTTAAAATTATCACAGGTGTGTAGCGTGCCTATAAGCATGATAAGGCGATTGCTAGAGCTGGCATCTTTTCCAATGAATAGTGCTTTTTCTCTACGTACTGCCTGCCTGTGGCAACGTATGCTAATTGATCAGTAGGTGTTTCAGTATTAAGCCATTCGGTGTTAGCATTTTCTGTTCCTACCGACAAAACGTAATCTTAGAGTAACCTGTGAGTGTATGAATTAAGAAAGGAAATAAGGGTAAAGGTCATGAGCCACGCCCGTAGTGCTGGGTCGGGCAAGGCTGTTAGTGGTTTCGTATAGTGAAACGGGCATTACGTTTTCTGCCTTGGTTGAATTGAGTTGTGTCCTGTTCAGTTTTTGCCAGCATGAACAAGCTGTTATTTTTCGTTTGCTAGCCAGAGTCTGCCTGTACTGAACGATGTCGAACATTGCATCCGTTGTATGTAATCGTCTTATTCTTTAGTTAGGAAAACTCACATGCGGTAGGTTACGGGATTGAACTCCTCTCCCTTGGAGTCCACCCAACAGTAGGTCTACATAAACCGACTGATCTGAGGGTCAGACGTCAGTGGTCATGGCGAGTCGTCGCCAGTGGTCGTCGTTGATGGGTCGTCGCCAGTGGTCATCGTGAGTCGTCGACTATGACACCGACATCGTCGCATCGTGCAGGCATCTTCATTTGACTACACAGCCTTAGTGACTTTTTGTTCGCAGTTTCGTCGTATTACGGGGCCCCTACCGCGAACTGATATATCAGGTTTTTTCGAATATTTATTTGTTTTCCCTGCTTGCATGAGTGGAATGAGTGTGTGGATGTTTGTTTAATGAGTCCGTGCTAGTGTCAAACATATTATGGTCAATTTTTGTTCTACCGGTTCGTAGGTAGTTGAGTAAAATGCATTTTTGCTTTTCTTACATCATAGAGTGTGAAAGAAACAATTGATTTCGCTCTATGCAATATTGGTATGTATATGAGCTTTTGGTATTGCTAATGAATACAAGAAAAGGATTATGAATTGATTAAAATACTTAAACTAAAGTCAAAGTCTTAAACCCTGTTTGTTGCGTCTTAGTCCTAAGTTTTCCTTAGCTAATTTTCCATTGGTTCTTAACAGGGCCGTGACAGTACTTCTATCTCACTTCTTCACCCACATTATCTCAACACACATCCAGCCACGCACACACAAGCACCGCCTGTCTTCGATATAGTCTCCTTTTTGCATCTGTAAGTGTTGCTCTCTCTCTCTCTCTCTCTCTCTCTATTTCCCTATCGTTCCCTCTATCAACGTGCAATGACTAACGGTATTTATGGAAATAATTGAAATTTCATTCTTAAAACCTTTTTTTTTTTTTTGGTAGACTTATGTAGAATTCGGGCTACAATAACTGTGCTCGAGCAATTTTTGTGACACGTGCGGGCTCTGTGAACAAATTTATGTTGTGCTTTTCAATAAATGGATTTCAAATAGGTTCTAATTTTATTGTTTCAAGCTAAAACACCTACTTACCAATTAGCATCTGCGATTTCAAAGGAGAATGAAACCCCTGGGGAAAGTCAATTTTAATGAAAAGCGAAGATAGAAAGAAGCAATTAAACAAAGTTCCATCAAAAAACGGTTACGAAATGAGTTATGAAAGGTTGAAAAGTCTCAATTTACTTTTTATGGCTATCCTGAAATTGGCAAGGGCATTTGCATATTGAATTGTAATTTTAAGAGAGATACAATGATCAATCTCAGTCTGTATGGAGAATGATTTTTCATGTCAAGTTGTAAGCACAAGCCACCTCTTCTCTTAATTCTTTCTTTCTGATATGCCCCTTCTTCTGTTCATCCCAAAATTTCCCCATTTTGCTACTTTTCCATCACGCGTTTCTTTTTTGTTTTCTTCCCATTCCTATTTTTATTCTTTCTTGCTGCCCTTCCCTTCCCTACAATTTCAATTTTCTTCATTCCGCTGCAATCTCTTTCCTCTTTTTAATCCCCATCTTTATCCCTATCTCCCTCCTGTACACCGGCGTAAATCCGTCTTGACGAGGGGGGGGGGGGGGAGAGGGATGATCGACTTTCTTGTGCCGAAATTTCTTGCGTGAACTCACACGTAAGTATATACATACACACTCTCACTCACCCGCAACAACCCCCACTCACTTATATTTTTCTTATTTTGCGAACGAGCGAAGTGAGCGAGCCAAAAATAACCACTTTTCTGGTTTTTAAGAGTATTTCAAATTAAAAATTCCACTAAATGACCGCAGTTAATCACATTTTTATATTTAAAAAAATACCAACTGATTAGTCACAATATTTTTTCCTTGAAATGAGGGGGGGGGGATATTTGTAGACGCCATCCCCCCTCTCGAAAAAGTGTGGGGGATATATCCCCATCCCCCGGGATTCACGCCAATGCCCTCCTAACTGGATTTTTACTTCAATTAGTAATTTTTCCATTCTCGAAATTCTCTTGTCATTTTCCATTACCTAGATTTCTTTTAAAAATCCTTGTTTTAGTATTAATTTCGGCGTTCCTCTCGTCGGCATGCTCTTAATCTTCATATCATTTACAATCTTCGGAAAAACAATAGCGAAGTCCTTGGTCTTTTCCATTCTTTACCACAGAATATGTGCCATCTGTAAATATATTTTTTATTTGTACTCAGATGTTTGCTAAAAAACAGACGAGTGCTATTTCTGTATTAATTGCTCTTGTTTGTACTATTTTGATGTATGCTAAAAACATACTTTTAAAAAGGGACAAAGTGTTATATACATAATGTATTCCTCTTGTTTGCACTCTTTTTGATGTTTACTACAAAATCTGCAAGTGCTATTTTTATATTGTTTTTCGGAACTAAACACACCTTTCATGGGTCGAGTACGAGGCAATGTTGGCATCGTTTGGTAAGGAACCCTTCAATACAGCTTCCTTCTCCATTACCAAATCGGGAAACACTAATTCCTTTGCTATAGCATGACTAAAAGAAACTGCCTTGAATCAAACTTCTAGGGATTCAAATGGTTATTTTTGTTATTACCTGTAAAATAGAATGGAGAGGTATTTCATCAAAATTCTTATTTGTTAGTTGATCTTAAAATATTCATAACATTTTTAGAACAGTTATGTTTTTTTTCTAATATTTACTGTGTTTCTGACTTTTTACTTTTTGCATCCAAATAAAATGTAACTTGAAATGAATGTTAAAATGCCTTTTCAAGCTCGTGTTTTAATCATTATTACGTAGCCCCTTTTAAACAAAAGAAAACTTGACACAAAATCTTCCTCCACTTCTTGTAAGAGATAGTATATGATATGCACAAAGCCACAAAGACAACGTATAAGTATCGGCATTGAGGGGACAATGGCATCACGGAGGTGGAGAGCAGGAGCTCACCGATTATTTAGATAAGCAGACGAGATGTCCCTGTTTTTATTTGTCGTGCAACATAGGCGGAGGAGACCCTTGCCCACTATCTACGTCATTAAAGACATACGTGCAAATACTGAACAATTAAAGAGAGCAGATACCGGAATAATTACTTGAAAATATTGCCATCTGATGTATAGCCATCCTGGCAATCCGCATGGAATTCGCAGGAAGAGAAGAAGAAATACGCACTTCGTTGAAGAAGCGGCTATTCTCCCGTTGCCTAGCAACATTGCTGCACTCCCGGTGTCTTCGTGGGTTTTCATTTAATAGGCTACTTGTAATACTTACGCAACATAGAGGTTTTGGTATAGATACGTTTTTACGTAGAAGAGAAGACAAAAGGAGTGAGAAGATGGAATATAAAAGAAAGATAGAATAGAGAGAAAACAGCTCATGACTTTCATAAAACGTTCCTTAAAAAAAATGTTAATGAAATAAAAACTCGAAGACAGGCCATAAATTCATTTTCCCTTCTTTATTGAACCTACATTGCGTAACATTATCTTAGTATACGTCATCATATACAATAAAGACATATTGGATACTGTATTTTACGGTGGGCGAATCATAAACATAAATCTGAAAATTATATCCCTGATGGGTATGTCATAAATTTTTAAACGAAGAAAATATGTCGGATATAATCATCATACATTTGGCCATAGAGAAAGGAAAGAAAAATTCAAAAACTGTTTCCGATTCAAACAGAAGAAAATTCAAAGTTCTCACACTTTTATCCTAAAAAAATAAACTTGAATGAACAGTATAATTCCAAAGTGTGCTTTGTAACCAGTTTGCGAGGAAGATAATTTAAGGAAAAGATGAAGCTGCAACAAGGCGAGATGAGAAAATTGAAAAAAAAAATGCTCAGCATCACCAGATTTGTGATTTCAGAAGATCACAAATGGTTTCGATTTCGCCTAAAGTAATGACAAAATATTTAATATTTATCAGTCACTGTACCTTTGTCAGTGTTAAACTTTCTTCTTTCGTATGTCATCGCTGTGGTATAAATTATACAAAAACAATTCTGATAAAATTATGTATGTTATCGTACGAATGATTCGCCAGAAATAAGTGTTTAATATAGCCAATTCAGATAACATGAATTCATAAAAGTGATAAAAAAAATAATAATAAGACCAGCAAAATATATAAAAGTAATCAAAATAGGTGGGCAAAAGTGCACAACTCCTTTCGATTTTTCATACAAATATATATACTTACAGACACAAAAGAGGCCTAGTCCTATATTCATGTTTCTCCCTCTATTAAACAACAGGAGTAAATAAAATCAGTTTATAAATATTTACAAGAGATGCATTCATTGTTAGGCACACTGCATGCAGTGCATCACGTTCATTCGTTAAAATGTTAACTTCTAAGTTTACTCTAAAATATTCTACAGATAGGTTGGCCTTTGCGAATGTCAAACATGATACATTATGAAATAACTATATACACAATAAATATTATTCTGTACGATAATTATATCAGACGAAAAAAAATATATACACGACGCCTTCTTCTGTAGGGCGTTTAACCCTGTCAGTACATATTCCAATTCAGTGGCATCCCCAGCTTACGATATTAGGAAGGTTAGAAAGATTGAAACAAAAGGTTGATTTGGAAGACAACAGGATATCACCATTAAAATACTGATTTTAAAAAGAGTAACTTTACTCTGAAATACTGTCAGATAACAAACTTTTACAGCGATAACTAAATAATAAAACCGAACAAAATGTATTTGCAGCTATGGTAAAATGCTTTCAAGTTACAGTGAATGCAAGTTCTTGACTTCCCTGAACAATTTTAATTAATAAGTATCACGTGTTTAATATCATGTTTGATATGCATTATTCAGCTTGTTACCTTTTTGATCATGGACACAGTTAGATCAAAATGTTGCAGTTGGCACAGAGGAAAGCATGAAAGAAAAGCATTTTATCCTCACCCCTTCAAAATGATTGTATGCTCAAGAGATATAAGTATATGTATAAAAGAATTTCGTCCACTTAAAACAGGCATTTCACGAACAAAATTGTCTTACCAAACATGGAAAATGCTGAAATATTTAAAATCAATCGTCTGGTTTCCCCGTAAATATCAATATCTCTTGTTTGAGCATGTAACTCAGACTATATTGAACAATGTTGAGTATGAATATCCATTTCCAAAGCAACAAAAGATGCAAAATCGACAGTATCAACAAATATATGAATGGTTAGATTTGTTCTTAAAAGATTCTTTGAGTTGAGCCTTTTGAATGAAAATAGGGCAAAAATGAATAAGTGAATCCATGAATATGGTAGAGATGTCATGTTTGGGCGGACTAAATAATGTACGTCAAAACATTTCATACGAAGGTCATACATGCTGTTCCGAAATTCGTAGAAGTCGCAGTTAACGTGGATGAACAACAAACGCATCATTTTTAAAAATATAAACTCACATAGAATTATGGAGTATAGATACGGAATCTGTTTTTTATATGGCGAAAAACATAGGTTGTCACTCTCTGTATAATTCATCATGTTTATTGTTAGGCATGAAGGCAATATAGAGTGGATAGTTTGGGTGGAACTGACAGACGTAATTATCATGTTGGGCCACACCGTACCTCTGTAGCATACAAATTCCATGCGCCAAACTTGGATCTGCAATGCAGTTACTGCTTTCTCCCCTGGACTATCACGTGAATACACGCAATTAAAAATGACAACTTCCACAGCTCTGTCGTTAGCACCGTATGAAATGTCTACAATATTACTTTCACTTTGTATATACTGAAAAGGCATTTTATTGTCACACTCACACCTCGTTCATTGACATAATTCAATTTCATTTACGTTTCACGACTTTTAAAGCTGTACCTCTGCATTACGATGAAACAACCTTGGCGTGTGCTTAAATTTAGCATTAAAATCATATCATCATCACCTCGTCGGTTTCGGCGTACCGATCGAATTTTCTTTCTCTAAACTCGATTTCATAACAATTACCGGTGATCACCGCACGAGGAAGCAATGCGTCCTTCGCGTAGTCACGTTTAAATCAATTTTCCTAGTCTATGGCGAGTAATGCAACACTTAGCCATGCTTCTTTGTCATCAACAGTAAATTTAGTATATTCTTGAAGGCAGAGACCACTGCAATTCTTCATATTTTGTTGCGACATATTTTCACAATAGACAAAATATTCTCGTAATACATTTGATAGCCGTCATCAACGAAAATGAGAGAAAATATTCCTTTGAATGGGTCGATTTGGTAAAATCATTGCTACCTTTTAGAGGAAGAGATAGTCAGCGAGATACACATTACTAGAAACAGAGAGAGAGAGAGAGAGAGAGAGTACGAGAGACATAGAGAGAGAGAGTAAAAAAGACCTAGAGAGAGAAAGAGAGAGAGAGAGAGAGAGAGAGAGAGAGAGAGAGAGATCGAAACAGGGAGGAGGAAGAAGAGAGAATTCCATACTATAAACAACTAAATATATTGAAGCATAAATAACAACAGAAAACATAGTAAAAATTAGACTCAGGTCAGGATTATGACCAACATCATTAACATCATTCTCTAAAACATCAGTCTCTGGTATTTTCAGTTCAAGATCTTTGAGTGATTTAGCAAGAAAATTCAAGTACACGTGGAAACAATTTAAAATCTCCGAAAGGATCTCATTGGGCTTGTGTAGAGAAACCATTTATAGATCAACCGTTATCCAATGATGCACAATAGGGGTAAAATAGTGATCTTCTTTCACCTTAAGCATAGCTATCTTCAGTAATCATAATGTGGACAGCTTCCAAAAGAAATAAATGCGCCATTATATCGACAATACAGTTTGAGAATCAATGTCGGTGACACAGTTACGAATTGAAAAGAAAAAGAACACTTTCTGCGAGGAAAATAACATTAAAAATTAATGAAAGAAAATAATACCCTTGGTATTCATTTCACCAAAGCAATGCCCTGCGGAAGACGATAGCTAGAAACATTAGGCCTATTTCGAAGAAATGTCTGTGCAAAGAACATGTTCTTTAGAGGATGAGCACGATTGTGCGGTACGAATCAGAAATTAAGAAACACAACAAAATGTTCCTGTGAAATCGGTCCGGTTGTCACATGACCTCTTACATTCGTCTTCGTGAAAAACAAGCATCGCTGGCCGCATCATCCGTTGCTAGAGGCAACCACAGGCGCGGACCACCATATTCTTGTACTTCTTGAGGACGACGTTGCGACTGTCATCGTAGTAGAGCACGGTGATAGGGCTGAGTTTGGTCGGAGCACAACAGGGTTGAGGTACGGTGTTAGGGCTCATGTGGTGGACGAGTGTCTGGACGATGGCGTGGTTCGTCGCGTTAGCGTGCCCGTTGAGGGGGAAGGCGCATTCACCTTGGCAGTAGAAGGCCACATACCCGAGGGGCGCTATGATCCATTCCTATAAGAGAAAAGAAGTTACGTAGTTTGATAGATTATGCCATTTTCTCAAGGCCTTCGAAGTGGTAAAAATGTCAACTCATACAGAAATTCAATTGTTATGTTGTTGTATTTTGTATTTCAACTACGAAATCACTTTCTGCATTGAGTCGTCATAACATCTTTTAATTAACTGGAGAGATGGCGCAATACAACAGTCGGACAAAACAATTTCTTCCAAGACTCTGAGCGTAATCTATACTAAAAGTGATTCTGATGTGATGAACTGATGTTGTAATCAATTTCATCTGCCTTTCACAAGGACTTAAGAGCTCAAGAAATTTGAAAGATATAGTAATGAAACATTATTACTTAGATTATCACAAGCAATTATGAATGATGCAATAGCAAGGTCTACTACAAGAAGCAAATTGCAACACCATTGAGAAGGCACACTGAGATAGAGTGGGTTGTGGTGGGCAGGGAGGGGAGGGCACGAGAAGGGAAATTGAACGGGGGGGGGGGGGAAGAGAGAGAAAGAGAGCAGAGGGAGAGATTTTTGCATTATATACAACACGATATTCACAAGAGAGAGCGAAGGTCAGGGAGAGAGAGAGAGAGAGAGAGAGAAGTGGACATCACGGGGGGGGGGGGGCTCGACTGGGGGCTTCCCTCCCCATTTTTTTCATCAAATAAGTTTGAAATTGGGGCAGTGAAATAAAAGTGACATGCTTATTTGTATGCAGAGCTCTCTCCCCTTTCAAAAACGCTTTTCCTGAAACATGTAACACAAGAGAAAAATCTTTCAGTAGAGAAGAAACGAAAGAAGACAATGGTAATTTTTCTTAAAAAGTAGTAATTAGTGCAAAAATAAAGACACAGTATTTGTTTCTCCACCAAGGGAATATATTAAAAGTCTTATCGGCAATGATCAGAAAAATATCACTAACTGAGCTCATACAGACAAACCCAACTGAGAAAAGTAATGATGGGATATCACCATAGATACTGGCAAAATAATAGAGCTGAAAAGCTATGGATAATTATCCGCGCCATGCAAAAGTTTCATCTGCAACTGACCCCAATTTTGAAAACGCATTTACTTTGCTCCTGCCATAGAAGATACCACAGTAAGATACAATCGTTTAACCTTCGTTCCTGAACGCCCTAGTATTGACACAGGGGCAATATAATTGTAGTTCCCATGATCAGGTAAAAGATAAATTTTAAAAAATGACTCTGAAGTATTTGTTCAACTAGCCATTAATCAAAAGAGAATGTTGTAAACAATGGCGTAAATCTCGGGGGGGGGGGGTGGGGGATATATCCTCCTCACTTTTTTGAGAGGGGGGTGGGAATGGCTTGTACAAATATCCCCCACACACCTTTTAAGGAAGAAATGATATTTGAATTATTCAATTAATAAAATTTTTGATAAACTGTCATAAACAGCCATCATATTTTAGAATTTCTGTTTGAAAATGCGATTTAAAACCAGAAAAGCGCTTATTTTTGGCTCGCTCGCTTCACTCGCTCATATTTTGGAATTTTCGTTTGAAAATGCGATTGAAAACCAGAAAAGTGGTTATTTCTGGCTCGCTCGCTTCGCGCGCTCATCATATTATAGAATTTCTATTTGAAAATGCGATTGAAAACCAGAAAAGTGGTAATTTTTGGCTCGCTCGCTTCGCTCGCGCACAAGATAAAAATTAAAATGTGTGTAAGGGGGTCTGTGCAGGTGGAAGAGGGCGTGTGTTTATACTTAAGTGTGAGTTCGACAGAAAAAAAAATCGGCAAAAAAGTCGATCACCCCCCCCCCCCCCCACTCCTCAAAGTGGATTTACGCCGGTGGTTGTAAATCTACTTTCCCACTGATCAAAATAAGAGGGTTGGTTGGTGTGATGGTTTCTCTTAATTCTATTTTATGATATTTAGGCATTTGTTCGGTGTCATTTATCTAAAGAGAGTGTTGTGTTAAAATCTACATTCCTGCTAATAAAAATAAGTTGGTTTGGTTTGACTGCTTATTTATCTTGATTGCTCAGAAAGCATGCTTGCAAGTGGGCAGCCAGGCCTCTTCGGTATATGTAGGACCACTGCGTCATCGCGAACCGCCGTGCATCGGATAGGTCTTTGAAATACGATTTTCCATTTCTAGCATGTTCCAGAATGCCATAAGAACGTGTCGGTAATTTGGAATTCATTATCTTTTGATGTTATAAGTGTGATTGGTGTTTGCAGAAGAAGTTGGTTCTGACCACGGTGTGTCTAGATAACAACCCGAAGACGAAATATTCAATTTTAAGTATTTAGGTTGGGGAGTACAATGTATTTAATTAATGAAAGTGTTTCTGCATGCATTTAATATCTTGACAGTCATGACAGAATAACACTCAATGGCGTAAAACAGAATTTGAAAATCAGGGGTTGAAAATGTACCACAGTATTCCTACTGCAAGTTCTCAAGGACTTTTATTTCAGGATCTTCATTCAAACATGATGTACAGGAGCCATTCCCCCTTCATCATCGTAGATATGCCCTTGGCATCACTGAGGATTCATGATTGGTGTTTTGATGCTTCATACAGGTCAAAGTAGAAGGAAGATTTCCTTGATAAGACTCGATCCCGAGAAATGACGATATGAAGTGTTGAACCCATGACATATAGTCACGTGCTGATGCAGACTTACCGTCACTCCACCTCACATCCATCACTGTAAAATAATGTTCTACTAACGGGCAACTACATAACTATACTACTTTTACCTGCCAGTCTAGATCTTCAAAATTCACGAACATGGATTTTCGTTTGCAAAGGCGCTTCCTTTTGCGAAGTCGAGAGTTAAAATCTGAAAAATTGAAACAAAAAGTGCACAGGAATACAGACAGAGCATTTTGATTGGTCTAAAACATTGGAAGAAGAAGAAGTGACACTGGGTGAAATGTCCTGAAATTTTGATAGGTTTACCTGCCAGTCAAGGTCTTCGAAATTGACGAACAAATTCTTTCGTTTACATTGCCAATCGCTATTTCGAGATGATGCACTATCTGCATTTGAAAGGGTGAAACACAAAAATGAATGGTAAAGAAATAAATAGGTGAAATGGGTTAAGGGGAAATACATCAGTATAATACATACCATGAAAAGGAAAATGGCGAAGTGTATTTAAAAATCATAATGAATGAAGGGGATAAAAAAGGCAACGTAATAGTGAATATGAAATTAAAATGTTGTACACATGCGAAGGATTAAAAAGTAAACATCTTTGAAAAATATGTAAAAAGTGATGTTCATAATTCGGGGAAGGGGGGGGGGGGTAATATCATATAATAATATAGGAAATGATGGACTTTTAGTGAAAACTTACAAATGCATCAAAACTACATGAAGTAGCTTATAGTGATTTATAAATGAAACATAATTCAGGGGCGGATCCGGCGGGGGGGGGGGGGCAAATCGACCGCGCCTCCTCTTTTGAAGCTCCTGATTTTATTATTATTATACTTTTTTTTTTTTTTTTTTTTTTTTTTTTTTACTTATCAGCAAATTTTGGGGGTAAAATAGACACCTGAAAATGCCGATCGGCTCCCCTTTTGAATAATTCTGGATCCGGCACTGTAATAAGCCTGTTTTCATGAATTTGGACGAACTTTAGCCTGGTTCAATTCAGTCTATACTCTTTCATTGAGCACAATCAATCTTCAAATCTTACTATAATTTAAAAATTACTAAACGAAATGGATCCACTCATGAAAGAAAAAAAATAAGATAGTGATTTTTATAATATTGATGAAAAGGTTGACAATTGGCATTCTGTTAAAAAAGTGGACTAAATGTACCCATCTACAGATTCAACTTTGAACTAAAGTACACTGCCGACAAATATATATATCGTTGCATGAGATCTGTGGTACAGTGTAAAGTGGTATGTGATATTATTTTTAAAAGCTGTTACTGAAATTGACACAAAATACAACACCAATAAAATGACTAAGCACTACTTTGGTCAAAAGTTTAAAATATAAAACATACGACAATCAAATCAAATGCCCCCCCCCCCCCTACCAAACTCACAATTATGTGAAATTAATTTGGATTTTGGGTCTCTACAACACATTAAAACACAGAAATATATACTTAAGTAGATCACAATAGCAGGAATTATCTACAGTTGATAAGCATCCTAGATGTTGGATCTTTTGAAATTTTGTACTTTTTTTCAACATAATCTTTTTAATTAACCAGACGGGAAGCTATTTTCGAAATGTTAAAGGCGTACCTCTAGACGTGATGTCATTATCGGTATCTGGTTTTCTTGGTCTCTTTCCGCCTTTCTTTTGTCGACTCGCTGCTCGACGACCACGCCGGAGATGGGAGTTGGCTACAACTTCTTCATTGCGTTGGAAGAAAACCACCATGAAAGGCTCCAGACCCTCGTTATTGCCGACACCTACCACTCCCGCATCAGTAGGATCAATGTTCTGACCTGAGATTGGGGTTAACGGGATTAAGGGTTGTACACGTCTTCATTCACGGTAAAAAGTGGAGTAGAGGGGCGAAACATGGGTGACAGGTACACAGTTGTTGTGTGTTTTTTTTTTTGGGGGGGGGATATCCATCAGAGGGATGGATTTCAATGGAAAGGGTGGGTATCAAACTGCGAGGGAGCAAAGTGTCCGGCAGTGGAAGGTATGGGAGGCCCCGGCGTAAATTCGTTTCGAGGAGTTGGGAGGGGGATATATATATCCCCATCCAAGGGAAACTAATGCGCTAGTGATGGGGAGGGGTGTGTGATACTAGTCTCACCTTACCTTCCCCATCTACAATTATTTTTGGTTATTTCCACCGTTTCGTTCTTCCCTTTCGCGGCAAGTTCCGGCTCAGTATTTACTTAGGTGCTCTTAAATGGAGAGATTCTAATTTGTGTGCAGGATAACAAGACGGGTTCAAGCCCGGGAGGGGAGGGGGGGGGGGGGCACTGTCATTACGAGGTTTACACCATGCTCGTACATGGACTTTCAAAATGGACCCTTAACAAGTAATTATCCTTCGATCTCAGAATACCCTAAAGTAGTAATTTGTCATGTTTTCCTTATCCTAAACAAGTAATTTCAAATCAAGCTGTTGTAAAAGTATACCCTTTTCACTGTATACGCGCGTACATCGCCCGTCCGTGAAAAACAACCCTTTTTACGCGTTTTTGTGTACGAGCATGGTGTCCACCTTGAAATGGTAGTGGGTTCAAGACGGGTTCAAAACATCCTGCTTTTCCTCTTTAAATAAGCTAAAAATCGATAATCCATTTTAAAAAAAGTTTTTTATTTATCTATTTTTTAGTTTTTCATAATGATGAAGAGGGGGAGTTGTCCAAAAATGCAAAACAGCTAATGCTAACATGTGGATGTCTGAAATGCCTATGATACCAAGAGGATTCGGCATACCTTGTAAAGATTCAACGCGGAGTTGTACACCAACGTTAGCTCCAGGATAAGTCCGCCATGTACTCGTAGCCGATGTCATATCAAAGACCAACCAACCATGCTCTCCTTCGCTAACAATGGTACTGTCCAAGTATATGGGTGTCCTGTCACTGAGGAATGAGAGAGAGAGAGAGAGAGAGAGAGAGAGAGAGAGAAACCCATCAAATAACCTTTTTTTCATATCTATCCTCCACCATAGTCGATTTTAATGATCCATTTAAACAATAGGTATTCATTGCAATTGCAGTATAATTCAGAGTTTGTTGAAATGTAAAATGAAGAAGGACGAGAATCACATGGAGGTTAAAGCAGAGAACCCGTGATGGGTAAGCCATGGCTAATTAGATCACCTTAACTTGCAAAGATCAAAAATCCGGTCATGAAAATATGACTTCAGGAGAAAATATTTTGATTTGAAATCGATGGGCAGAGAGTATGGGGGGGGGGGGAGTGACCCCCTCAAAATTTCCTGTCGGAAAACTTACTTTTCACAAAATCTTTTGGTAAATTATTTTTCTTTTCATGTGACATCCCCCCTCGCTGCTTCATCCGATGAAAACGGCCTCTACTACTATTAATTCTGGGATAACAGACAAGAGTTGTGGGGCATTTGAAGCTTTTTAAAACAGGTACGAAACGGCAAATTCCTATACATACCCGTCGCTGCCACGTTCTCTCAGCAGCAGTACATCGATGCGATACAAGGAGCTGCCCTGCCCTCGTGCGTCACGAAAGACGCGCAACTCGGCTGACGTCACCGTTTCACCTTGCGGTATCCTACCGATATCGAATCGGTATCGATGTGCTCCGTGTCTTGCGATTGCCGCATCTTTGTAATGGACTGTTAAAGAAAATGAGAATTAAAAGATAAAAGATCTTTATTTTACTTTTTTTTCATTACATCTAAGCTTCTTGAACAAAATAAATCGACAATTAGTAAAGAGCAGCCCGAAAGTCTGGGGAGTGGTACTCTCCAAATGTACGAAAATGCAAAATGAAATTGGCAGTCAAAATTATCATATTAAATACTTTATATCAGCAGGGCCACGTGATACGAGTTTTCTTTTTTCTTATGAAAGAAAAGAAGATGGGAAAAGGATACTGTATTTGTACGAAAAAAAATATTATAGGAAGAGAGAGAGAGAGAGAGGAAAAAATGCGAGAAGTGAAAGAGAAAGAGATCGAGCTACAGAAATGTTACAGAATGTATGGAGGAGTGCTGAAGTCATAGCCCGCTGCACACTATACGATCTGACTGCGACCCGATTTCCGAACAAATGGCATTTTGCATTAAATATTAAAGTTTGAACGAGTAAAATTATCTTATTTGAAGTTCGGAATGATGACAGGAAAACGAAAATCGAAATTTCGGTTAACTGCAAACCTTGTGGTCGGAGCAAAGGCCAAATCGGCTTCAAATTGTAGCCGATCGCTAGATTGCTAAGACGTCACTACGATTCGGAATTAAGTTCGCTTTTATTCTTACAGGGAGGCTAGCAATGGCCCGTAATTTCGATTTTTGTATTCACACGACTATTCGAAACTTTGAGCATTAAAATTTCACATGTTCAAATGTTCAAATCAAATGCTATAACAATTTTTTTTTTCCAAAATCGGATCGCAGATGGATCGTATAGCGGGCTTAAGATGTCTATCTGCCACCAAAGGCATTTCATATTAAAGAATAGAAAGCCCATTTGGAAACGATGACTGCGTACTTCTGAACATGGTGGCTTTGTTTGTGCATGAGCTGCTTTCGGAAATATTAATTGAGCTAATATACTGCACTCAAAATTTATTCGACTTAAATCAGGGACAATTCCAAAAATTTGATTTAAAATCTTATTCTAATGGATTTAGAAATCAATCTTATTAATTATAATGCCTTAATCTAATTTTGGAGTTGTCCCTAAATACAATCGACTCAGATTAATTTTTAATCTTAGAAATTTAGAGTGTGGAAAGTAAGATACTTCTTTCTATTTCAAATAAACGGTAGTGAATCAACCGATTTCAAAGGTCAATTTGGATGGGTTTTGCACATTATTGAATAAAATGCTCAATGAGCATTTCTTTTTTTTCTGTACGATATATAAACATTGCAATAATTACCACGCCATAAGGAAAGCAAAGCATTGACGGTATGTGAGTATTTTAAAGTATTTTAATGAGGCTGGTCAATCATTGGCAACCTGCATTAAAGAGCCTGCGGGGGAGAGTTGGATGTCCACTTTAACAACCTAACAATGTTTGTGCATAAACTGAGGGGGGGGGGGGGGGTGCAAGCCGAAATACACACGACACAAAACATCTATGAATCGACTTCTTATACTTATATTATTCAGCGTATTAAACTGAAGGGTTTTTGTTTTCTGCTCTGTATGCGTCTTCCATGTGTAATTGAAATATTTTTAGCAGTAACCTTCTATTCAATCTATAATGCATGTTAGATTGGAATTTGAGTCTGAATATCACATGGCAAATTGCTTTTCCGAATGCAATAAAGGCGTTTCCCCCTTGTCCCTATAGTAACTGAATTCAAGCACTAGAAAGAGAAATTCAATGTGGCGGCACCCATCCTCAAAGAAAAAGGCGTGGGAAGGAAGAAGTGGGGATGCGAAGTACTGTTTTTATCATCGAGTTGTTACATATACCATTTGCCTCAGAATTCATACAAAACAGTTTTCTTTAGCAGAGTTTATTAACAGTTAATTTCGTTTAGTAGCATGCCTACATGTTCACACGATTGTGTTGTGATCTAATCATTCTGTGAGTCGGCATCCACATGAACTGATGAACGCCCTAATCAAAAAGTACATTGAAATATAATCGGTAATTGTATCGATTTACTCGGTTACCATCTTCTATAAGCCAATTTGTTGCCAAGAGTTTTCACTTCAATTTGCCTTCGCCCAAACAGCAAATCAACATGGTTTATCACGTGAACTTAAAGTGAAATCGTTGTTATATACTTCCTTCTCTTTCCTGCTCTGTGTGCAGCTGCCTGCATTCACATTTTCTTTCTCTTTTTTAACTCCTGATAGGCTACGAGACCCATAACATAGCCTGTAGGTATTGGCAAATCTCTCTAGGACACGTCTCTGTTTCCTTTTCAGCCTGTAAATCTTTGACAAGCAAGCCTACCACGATAAAGTAACCACGTTTATAGTTCTCTCTCTCTCTCTCTCTCTCTCTCTATATATATATATATAAATATATATATAGTGTATATACTGCATATACTATATTATCTGTATAGTGAAAAAAGAGCGCTAAAGTAAACAACATACTCGCCCGTGGGTATTCTATAAAGTTGTGAACTCTCTATTTTACTATTTTGCTCTGAATCTCGTTGGAACTTTGATCAACTGAACATAATTCCTTTACGGAATGTATAGGAATATACATTCCTTATACGAACATCTATATCTACCAATCCTCTATTTTTCTTTCGACTATATCCTAGCTATACTTCTGCTTTCACCAAGTCAGAAGCTCTCGTTTTCATCCCAAGAGGTCACCCGGCTCTGCTCAGGTCCCTAATGATGAAATGGATACCCACTCAATAATATCCGACGAAATCCCTAGCTGTGTCAAAACGTTTTTATCTCGTCTCCCAAAGAATTTCGATGTACCCTTCAAGAGTATATTGTAGTCGATAAACTTTTCAACTCTCAATCTCATTTTTGCGTTGAAGTCTGTTTCTTCTCTACACATTTTAATGCACGCAATAACCTAAATTTGTGTTATTAGATATACAGAATAGTCAGGTTAGAAGCGTCAGAGTCCAGAAAGAAAGGAAAAAAAAAACCCAAACAAACAAACAAACAAACAAACAAACAAACAAACAAACAAACAAAAAACACACGTGCCTTTACCTCATGCGTAGCAGTATTTTTCCTGTGCCTTATAGGTCGTAAGCCCTATTCTTCCTATGACAGATACTAAATTTAAGGTAAAGGTGTATTATATTGTGATCGATACTAACTCACTCGCCACACGGTCAATGAACCGCCTAATTATAATGCCACGGTTCTCAGATTTTCCTTCCCCCAGCAAATCGTTGCGAGTTGTGATGCTTAGTGGGAGACAATGAAACTCTGGACATGCCTCTTTTTAAAATCCTTTTCAACATCCTTTTACCATATTTTGCATTCTTTCCTCAACTTCCCCCTTTCCATTTTTCTTAAACAAAAGTTTGGCTCCTTCTCTTTTACATCGCCTTTTTAATAAGTTGATAGAAATCGTCCTCTGCAGGATTTTTTTTTCTTTTACATCTAAAATATTCTTCATTTCAATTTCAATTCATCCCCTATCATTAGCCTTGTAAAATTTTGTTTTCTCTGCATGTCTTGATAAATGCAGAATAATAACGACACATTCAATATTGAGTTACATAATCATCTCGTTGTAGTGTGAGCAATCGCCATCGCTTGGCCCTGACTCGCGCATGTTATCAAAATATTTACGTTTCTCTCCGTTTTGAGCATTAGCTTAAAAAGTGCAGAGAAAGGAACAACCTTCGATCTTTCTATCTTGAAAGTCTGCATTGTTGCCGGAGTTTCAACAATATATTTGGAGGAAAAAGGGAAACCCAACTACACCTTAAGAGAGTGATTCGGTTACACTGCAGCGGTGAGAACGATTTGGTTACAACAGTAACGTCTGTTATATAGCGGTTACTGAAAAGAAACCCAGCAAAGACCTTGCCTTGGAGAAAAATGAAGAATAACAGTTTATGGAACGGAAGGAATCCACAAGAATCCACTGTTTGGATAGTATCTTTTGAGGATTCACCAAGTCGCTGCAGGACTTCACACGGGTAACAATATTCTTCAAGATGTCTCAAAACACAGGTTCCTATGACAGACCTAGTTCACTGCATGAGCTGTACTGAGATTTTAGGGTTACCATCATTCTGAACACTAAAAAGATTCCAGAAATGCTATTCTGCATTTTATTCGATGGGAGCATCGTGGTTAACTGGTAAAAGGTATTGCCTCTCATATGAAAGGTCGTGGGTTCGATTCCTCCTCGGAGCTAATGTCATTTTTACAAAGTGTTTCCCCCCACATATTATTATGTCCCTCTTGATCCAGGTGTATTAAACGGGTACCTGGAAATGCCAGGGTAATAGAAATCGCAGGGTCCGCGGAGCCGGAGGGAGCATCAGCAATACACATGTTGCTACCATATGCATGGGTAAATAAAACTTACTGAACCACTATACTACTAATATAATTTTTTCTTCCGTTTTAGTTGCCCTGTTAGGCTGCTATATCGGCGTTCGGCACGAGAGTTGAGATTCACCATATCACTAAAAGAGAGTGAAACAAGGAGGGGAGGGGAGGGGCACTTACTTCTTCAATTTCTACACAATGTCTTAATTAACTACAACACTACTCAACCTAATTCTGCTAAAGTGATGCCGAGAAAGAGTTGTACTTTGATGATGCTGATAAGAAATTGGCTAAATAACGAGAATCTAAGAAACGTTGAGAGCAACGAGTAATGTGAACGAGGCCAGGTGAAGAATGAAGTTGTATTATTGCGGCGGACAGTGTCTAATTACGAAGGGCCCAAGGCGAGTTTCACATGCGCCTTCTCAACATGGCTGAGCTACATGCACCAAGGAGTTGGCTACACGAAGCGAATGATGTCTTCATCCTGAGCCTGATGACAGAAGCAAGGGCTTCTGCATTTCTCTAAAACCCGGCTGACACCTCATTGGAGCACAACTCACAAGAACAGATCAAATCGGTCTCGCGGACCTCATTCTATGTGTCTTGAGTCTATAGAGAGAAGGTCCACAGACCAGTGAACTGTAAAACGAATCATGCACTTGGTCCCGGGGACCTTCGGTCTCATGAAAATTGTAATACAGCTCACCGCATGTCAGTCTGGAGTAATCTGGATTGTCCGCGATAACGTCGTATATCTATACGCACTTGCATGTTTGTTTGTTTGTTTGTTTGTTGTTTTTGAAAAACCCAAAACAGGACTCACTACGAGGAACTATGACGCCTTACCTAGGAACACTAGCCTATAAAAAAAATCCTCTTTGGATTAAAAAACAAAGGATTATACTTTTAAACCGATAATACTGAGGTTATATTTCAACTAATCAAAAAAATCACAAAAGCATACCATGTTCAGATAAATATCATCACTTATCTACGAAGGTTAAGGTAAAGGAACATCAAACAGTCTTGTAATATCATAGCTTGAAGTAATCCAATCTACCCTCCGCTCTAATTTTCCATCAAGGGACTGGGATTTTGATACAAATATGCCGATGACAGTCCAATATTCTGTTGCATATCTGAGCGTTAGTCTGCAGGTACAGACCGAGTGGTGATACATTGATGGAGTGAGGTCTAGATGCTAGCGGAGATTCTCTTATCAGTGGTGTGAAAGGACGGAGAAAGTGACAGTGGCAAACCTGGGCACCAATTACCAGTGCAGCTCACTGTATGAATTATGGTATATTGTTGGTAAACCTTTTTTTTTGGGGGGGGGGGGGGAGGGGGAGGGGGTGTAAGTGGTGCTGGTGATGATAATAATATCAATGATATCAGTGACGGTGAACGACGGCGAGGAAATGAAACTACCTGAGTCTGGTGACATTGAACATTTTGGTTACTGTGTTGGTAGTGTATTAATGTTGGGAGATTGCGATGATGAAAATGATGATGAAAATGAGAGGATGCATGAGGTAAAACCGTGATGCCACAATGCTGATACTGAAAGTTATTAAAAACGCAACAAATCGGTGATAAGCAAGGAGGTAAATCTGTGCCATGCCCCGTGTAACGCAGATATACCCCTTAACCCATTTGCTAAGTCACCAAAAATGACGTTTCAATTTTTCAATAGCATATCATACCATTGAGGCTCAGAAGATTGCTAGCAGATTTCTAAACTTTTGGATATCTTTCGAAAATCTTCAGGCAAGGCATATTCAAGATTCCGTCTCTCCTTCCCCTTCGAAATCCCCTCCTCATGTTGTTGGTTTTTTTTTTCCCGTGGGGCAATCTTAGGATACGCCGCTGTAGACGGGACGGTGATGACAAGTAATGATGATGCTACCCGTGATATTAATAAAGACGACAATAAAGATAATGATGATTACTGCATAAAGACACTAGCTTACTGATGGGGGGGGGGGGGGGGGGCTTGGGGGCAGTTCCACCTCCCTCCCCACCCCACCCCCCAAAAAACAACCAACAAACAAACAAACTCAAACATGGTTTATTTATAATTCGATACCAGTGATTTGCAAAATGTTGCTGAAATTAAGAGATTTTTTCGGGGTTTTTCTCTCACTTTTTTGTAAGATATTTTTCTGGTCCCAAAAAGTTTTGCTCACTATGCCACTGATTACGGAAACAAGAACCGCATCACAGAAACCCTAACTGCTTGTAAGATGTGTCAGTGTCAAAATATAGACGAAAGATTACGACACTGCCTTCAACGGTCATGAATTCATGGCCGTTGAAGGCAGTGTCGTAATCTTTCGTCTATATTTCTTAAGAAACAAATCTATATACCGAGTACAAACTGTGTATACTGTAAAGTCAATTTTTCAGAGCTGATGTATGTAAGTAATGACAAAGAAGTTAACCAGATATCTTTCAAGAAGAGATGCCCAAGGCTAACAGAGGTGATGGTCTCGGACATAACCATCACCATGGAAACTAAGGTGAACAAAATTACATAAGTGCACATGAAACATGCACGGCAGCAATTTCATCATAGTCAACACTGGTCAAAGTGCTTATGCGTTGCCATTAGAACGGAGTGAATATAATTAAGTAGAGGACGATAACAGATCACGATGTGACGATTGTACTATAGAATAATCAGCAAAGGCTTGTTCGTATTATTCATACAACTTATCGTGCATCCACTGGCGTTATGTTTCAAATTATAACGTCTATAAATGTAGATCCGTCTTGTAAATATAGGCCTAGAAAAGCAATTATACAAAAATATGCTAGCTCCCTGCCCTTAGTATGTTTGAATTTAGAAATTTCAAAGGGCTGTCCTCACTACAAACACCATCAACTAGGATAATAATTAAGGCTTTGATCATTTGTGAAAATCTAACTATCATAATATTATTTTCACTCAAGTATTATCAATCTCATTATTTGATAAACGGGCAATTCCAAAGTATTTGGCCAATGTCCTAACGAAATATCATGGTGTACATCAAATGCATCATCAGGATCATTTTGCTTCATAATCCATAGTTCCCAACTTTGTAGGGCTACTGTCTTAATACAAACATCAGAAATACTGCCTTAGATTTTGGTCCGTAACACAAGGGACAAAATGGCTTGGAATTACCCAAATTAATATGTCATCAAACATGTTAAATGTTTGATTTTTATGAGATGAGGGCTGAAGTACCAGGCTACCTGTCCACATATGGCAGGTATACCGTTGTCTTGGAAGTACTACGAACTCGCAGAGGGTAGGTAGCCCGTACTTTCGGCTTGGGACTTGGGGATATTCAAGAAGAGCAATTTCCAAAGTTTCCGCTTTCTCTCGGTAAGAATTGAAATCTTATCAGCAGCAACAGACCATCATAAATTACAATTTTCAATTTTATAATCGAATTTTATCTATATTTATGTACCCGAAAGTATATCGGGTGTACAGGGACCGCATACAGTAGTGCCTGTCCTGTACCTTTACCTGAAACGTTCCTCTGAAATGAAAAAAAAAAGGGGTACAAAATACGCACGACAATGATATAATGTCCTTGTCGTTTATCAGACTGTAAATACGTCATATTCACGTTTTTCTACAAAAATACCAATATACAATCTATAATTCATAAACACTGTTGAAATAATAATAATAATAATAATAATAATAATAATAATAATAATAATAATAACAGTAACAGTGGCAACTTGTATAGCGCACATGTTATAGAAGAATTATGGGTGATATATATTTTTTTTCTATTCGATTGTCATTGATCTATACCGAGATTCCTCAGATCCACACAGTACCGATTACATCATGAGAAAACATGAATTGTATGTACTGATAATCATCCAGTAAACCCGACTCTGTGAAGGGATACCCTGATCTTTTCGAAATGACCTGAAACAGGAGGTCACCGTGACATCATCAAGTTTCTTTCAAATTTGAATGGAATTTCATGTTGTTCTTCGAGAGGAATTTATTTTTCATTTTATCCCCCTTTTCCCCCATTCTTCAGTTACTGTTCACAACTTCACAACTGATTTAAGGATTAAACAATGCCAATTAAAGAGGGCACTTACTTCGTCCAGATAAACATACCCACGTGGGGCACATATCCCAGTGACACTTTGACAAATGGATTGTCCAACAACGAGATAATAACATAGGCATGCAACATGCATTCTACTGCTGAGAGTATGGAGATGGTGCGCATGTACATTCTAAGCCAGATGGAGTATCGCTCCTTTCAAAGCAATGTGATGATACACCTCGATATTATGGAAGGGGTTGTAAACATGGCTTGTGAACCATCTTTCCTTTTCGAAACGTCTGGCGTATGCACAAACTGTTTTCGCAAAACTTTTCAGAGGGGGTAGGCATCACACAAAGGGTAAAAGAACTTGAACGTGTCTCAGCGAGATACAGAGAGACGGGTGTGTATGTGGCTTGTCAAAATAACCTTTTAAACAGATTTACTGTCCCTGTGATGTGTTTATCTCAGCCAGTCATGCGACCATTAATGGCCGATAAAGACGTTGAATATTTACATGACTTGTCACGACTGGATCTTCCCACCCATAATTTTTCTCTTGGTGAATCACGACAGAATACAAAAAGGAAAATGCAACCAAGTTTAATTTCTGTCACTCTTCTCGTTGACATGTGATAGCTAAAAGAATGTGAAATCTTGACCTGGAAATTTGATACTCTTGGAAGAAAACCGAGAATAATGTATCCGATGACAATTAAGTCTCGGGTCGGTCACAGGTGTCCTAATCTCACTTTCTTGTTATTGCCGATACCCAGGTTGGTATGTCCGTTTGCAACTTTGATAGTCAACATGTTAACACTGCAACTGTATATAGCAGAATATGCAAATGAGAACGGTCAAATATTGCCAAAGGATACAGAAAATGAAAAAAAGAAGAAGATATAACAAGTACCCGAATGGGTGAGGTGAATTGCAACGGTTTCTGAAACGTTTATCAAGTTGTCTTTCCAGTCAACGGCCACAGTTTGATTCTTCATTTTGTCTTCGCCACGTGAAGTTGAAGGTGAACTGACACTGTCATGAATTTGGACATTGAAAGTTCACTACCACGATATTCGAAAGATTCTCAGCGACAGAGGGCCAGATTTGGGGGGGGGGGGGGTGGTGAGAGAACTGTGACGGTGTCCTCAAGTGTTTACACTTTAAGGTCAAGCTACATTCCCCGTCAATTACAATGATGTGATTCTCATCGCTATGTTATCTGGTTATCGTGACTTGATAACGGCAAGATCTCGTAACCCGCCCGAGGCGCAGTTCGGGTTTACCACCCAGACCAAACCTTGTTCTTCGAGTGCAGACCCCACTTTACACCGGATAAAATTCAATTTGAAATCAGCTGATCGTTAACTCTAAACAGGTTATATCCGTCTTTCTATTCTCGACCAACACCATGCCTGCCCATGACCTCTTTTCGGCTAACCAACTCTGAGTGAGACGTTGAGAACATCACTGTGAGTTTGGGCGAGATTTTAGTCTAGAAACCATATACTATAGCTCTGTCTAGGGTTATAATCACGAACAAACATAAACTTAGATCCACCCTCAAAAAGCCAGTAGGCCTACCCTGTATCAGTTTATCGCTCACTTGAACCAATTGGTCCTCCAGCTCCAGGACTGTCTTGTGACCATTATCTGTGATTCTTGTTGAATTAGATGTAACTAAAACAAAGTTTACATGCATCAATACGTAAATGTAAAGAGAAATAGAAAAATAAAACTTTGAAAAATTGACGATAATAAGGAAAGGAAAAGAGAGAGCGAGGGGGGGGGGGGGGGCTAGAGACTGAATCTATTTTTCAGTGATACTGGAAAATCGTAAGGAGATTCTCTTAAACATCCTGTATGTGTAATTGGGTTACATAGACGTGTATCAATCAGATACATGTATGATCATTACTCACGCCTGGAACCGATCTTCAATGTCACCATCCGAAAGACGAACCCAGTTTCGAGCCTGGGTCCGATCAGAGTCGGTTTCTAGTCGAAGGCAAAGAGCTGACCACGGACGCTACCGCTAGAGCAACTCCTACTCCCAGGCTTAGCACTCCCTTTAACTGCAGCTACAAAGTGCAAAAAGATTTTTTTTTTTTTTTTACTCCTGACGATAAGAAATGCATGCATCCGTTTTTCAGTCATGTTGCGCCCTTATATTTTTTTTACCCAAATAAAAACAAGAGCCCCCTCTCGACCAATGTGTATTTATTTCTCCGACATCTGGAGTTATACACCTTCTCGTAAATCATTCAGCCCAAGGAAACGGGCCATTAGAAATATCAGATGGAAATTTCTGCGATCCTGTGAAGACATTTATGAAGGGCTCTTGACTTCCAAACTGAACTTTCTTGAAGATTTACGAGTCTGCCGAGATTATCAACTGTACTATAATACAAGCACAAGGAAGAAACTAATCTCAGCCTAAAGTTACGCAGGGGACGATTTATTTTAAGGAAATTCCGATATATTACAAAGTAAATAAGAACAACTAGAACAGCATAAATTATAGATATGTAGAAATGTGAATGAAGGGCATACACCACGACAAAAAGGTGAAATGATATCTCCTCGCGGCCGTGCTGATGACATGTTTTCTCAACGGGATACTTATAGAGGAGTTTGAAGATTGGGCATCGATCTTGACTATATCCACTTTACAGTCTAGTTCAACTAGTTCAGCATGTTGAGCAAAATGGTTCGGCGTATTGGTATAGTGCCCTCTAATAATAATAATACTACTAATAATTGGGTTTTAATTACCCATGGTACTCTCTTTAAAAAAAAATAGAGTGAACGCATTAACTCTGTTAGGGATGAATTTCAGAAAAGAGTGCATTTAGAGTGGATTAAGAGTAAAAACTGTGATATTCACTCTTTATTCACTCTTTAAAGGGTGACCTTAGTGATCACTCAAAATCCTAGAGTGATCACCGAGGTCATCCCTCAATGTCACAATGTCACAATTTTTACTCTTAATTCACTCTTAATTTACTCTAAATATATGCACTCTAAATACACTCTCTTCTGAAATTCACCCCTAACAGAGTGAATGCGTTCACTCTTTTTTTTTTTCCTTTTTTAAAGAGAGTAGCCACATCAACATGATCAATATTTCTTCCTGTGGGCCCTGCAATTATCAGTACCCCAACAATGCCAGGTACCCATTAAGTACACCTGGGTCAAGAGGGACACGTGAGCACCTTGTCCAAGGATGTAAGCACTGGGCGAGGATCGAACGCAGGACCTCTCGTATGAGAAGCAAGAGCTTTCGCCACAAGACCACTTTGCCACAATTCTCTAACTCTTCTGTTACATGTATTTCGTGGTTCACAGTTGCTCCCACAATGCAGCCATAACGGTGTCATCCACCTGATTCACCTGATTTTTTTTCTGACAAAGTTCACCACAATGAGGAAAACCCAAAACCCAACTATACGTAACAATTTCATTAACTTCTTCATGTTCTTGAGCCGATGACGTGCACCGCCAGTTATGTGGGTTAAGTAAGGTTTTAATGATTTGCTTTCAGATCACAGTTTGAAGTTTCGTAATCAGGGCTACGTTTTTACAAATGATTTTGTTGAGGGCTTTAGCGATGGGGGCCCCCAGTGGAGTTAATGGTTGTTGACACAGCAGAGTCCAGTGTGTGGCGAACCCAACCAGGTTCAATCCCACACACCGGGGGTGTTTCCCATATATAATAAACCAAACCATCACAGCATGAAGACCTGAAATAACTTGACCTCTATGAACCAGATGTGGATATTATCGTCTCGTTTGAAGCAATTAAGCCCACCGCACACTATACGATCCGACTGCGACCCGATTTTCAAACAAAATGCATTTAGCATTAAATATGAAAGATTTAACTGGTAGAATGATCTTATTTGAAGTTCAGAATAATGATAGGAATACTAAAATCGAAATTTTGGTGAACTGCAAGCCTTGTGGTGGGAGTAAAGGACAAATCGGCTTCAAATCGTAGCCGACTGCAAGACTGCTACGATTCGGAATTGAGTTCGCTTTTATCCCTAGAGGGAAGCTCGCAACAGCCGGGAATTTTGATTTTTGTATTCATACGACTATTCGAAACTTCGTTAACTAAGATTTCACATGTTTGAATGTTCATATCAAATGCTGTAACATTTTTTCCATAATCGGATAGCAGACGGATCGTACAGTGTGCGGCGGGCTTTATACATTTTGAAAAAAAGGAGATTTGCTACTTGAAAAAAGCTAGAGATGTATTCACAGCAAGGTGAGAGAGAGAGAGGGGGGGGGGGGGGGGAGGGGGGATAGACAGCCAGACGGACAAGCAGACATTATATTCATATAAAGGATACAATAACAATCGTTCCTAAACATAAAGATGTGAATGATACTTTTGTGACATATTAGGTTCCGTTTGATTATCTGACAGTCATGCAGTTACACGATAGCGTTTGATGTCGCACAAAACCCTATTTAATAGAATTCAGCCCTGCAGTTCAAGTGCCACAGGACTTACAGAAAAATATCCGAAGCAGGAGCTCATCTGATCTAATCAGCACCAAATCACTAGTACGGTCATTGATCGGGTGTAAATTAAATTTGGGACATTCATGGTGAATCCATTAATTCAAAATGAAAGAATTTCCGGTTGTTCAATAGCACTGTGATGCCAAGGGCGAGTAATAACGGGAGTATACAGGCCAGAACTACAGAAGGATTCGCAGAATAGATGGATAGGCTTCAACCAAAACTGCCTATACACTAAGAAAAAAGGGTCCAATTTTGCAACCCTTCAAATGTAACACCAGGAGCCCCTTTATGGGTGCATCTTTGCACCCAGAGAAGCATTCTGCACCATTAAGGGTGCAGTGAGCTACATTTTGCAACATCAACATGATCAACAAGGGGGCAGAGTTATACCCTTTAGGAAATGTGCAAATTCCAATCATGTTGGATGTAAAATTTTTTGCAACCTTTAAGGTACATGATTGCACCTTTTAAGGATGCAGATGGGCATTTCCTGGTGAAAACAAGTACAAAAGGGTGCATATTTTCATCTTTTTCATGTAGGGTGCAAGGTTGTACCCCAAAAGGTGCTGCTATTGTTGCATTTGGGGTGCAAAATTGCACCTTTTTCGTAGAGTGCACCCTGCAAAATCGAGTAGCATTAAAATGTGTATAAAAGCGAGTTTTTGGTCTGTATGGGCATGATGGGCGCCATCCATTCCTTCCATTTTTTCCTTGATGACATTTCCTGTACTGACTATACTGACTATAGTACAGGAATTTTTTTTCTTCTAGTACAGTTTCTTCCACAAGCATGTGAAATATATTTTCCCCGCGGGTCTTCATCGACCACTGGTATCTACATATCCTATCCTATTATACTAAGACCTTAAAATGATGGTAAACGACATGATGAAGGAGAAGAAGACAACGAAGAACAGAAAGAAGGACAACATCGGGCAGGGAATGGGATGCCCTTGTCCCAGCTCTTTGTAGTTTGTAAGGTCCTTAAGATCTTTGGTGATCTTAAAACTCAGCGATATTTTCACATACGGTTTTAACTGATTTATATTATGACATGAGGTCAAAGAAATAAAGACAAATTTTCAAAGTCAAATAAAGTTAAGTGAGTGCTCTCCTTGCACCTTTCCTTGGAAGCGAGGAGAAACGAACCCCGGGTGTAGTCCGAGCCATGATTCAGCCCTTGAATCACCCGGGAAGTCTAAGCAGAAAGTCCTTGCAGGACATGTGGTCGGCATATGTACTCCTGTGTGTTTCCTTGCAACTCTGTGCCAGGACTCTGAGTCAGTTAAACATCTTCTGCAGTATAGCCAGAGGCAAGCCATTAACGTTAACAAAGCGTGTTGATCCATCTATCTATTACCCTATTGATAAGCGAATGAATATATTTAGCCTCTCTTCAAATTGGGCGGAAAATGGTTTTAAAAAGCCATAGGCGTAAGAGGAGATAGGGGCTGATGGGGGCTGCATTCCCCCAAATAATTCCAAACTTAACGAAATTCGGATAATCGTCACCTCATCTACGAGCACGCTAAGCTTTACTATATACGTAGTTTCGTATCTCACTGAAGACATTTAAATAACTGAAATAATCACTATATACGACGAAAAGTCAAAACATTTTGCTTGGTCGCATCGCTTGCTCGCAAATCTTAAAAACTGGTAAATATTTAGGAAAGGAAGATTCAATATGTCTACGCTGTCATGGTTGTAGGCCTAATAATATTTCTGCACCTTTGGCATGAGGGGAAAGGTCGACTGTCACTCCTCGGGTTTTAGAGTGTATACTACATGACAGAACTACGTTATTTTTTAGATCGTTTTACCTACGCTAATTAGAACTTGGAACGAAAATTCATTTTCTGGGCGATATCAATCAACACGAACCGTTTATGAAAGCGTCAGTCATTGACGCATGCCTGCAATCAAGAACGTCAATAAATGACGTCTATAGCGTGCAACGGCGTGATGCGCCAAGTGCCTGAGAGTGTGCTAAATCTGTGTGGTGGGAGGCGTACGTGTGTGAACAGTGATGAAAAATAATATTCGTCCGATTGCACGTGCTAGAAGTGCTTAGGGGTCTCGTGGAACTCATAACTGCTCTCAAGACATAAACTTGATAAAAATGTTCTGTGCCTGCTACCGTTTAGGCAACACATCGCCACCTCACTAACCTTGCTCCTAAAGAAATTAACGATTAACAGGTTGCACAGTCATGGGGGTAATTTTCCAAAGTACACATTCTTTCCTTTTTCCTTTCGGTCACTGCCCTATAGAGTGCAGTTATCGGAGCGCGAGGAAAATATTTAATTTCCCCCGCCACCTCGTAAATGCCCTCACCATTATCCATTTTTCGTCAGACATAAAAAGATCTTACGACGCGTCATCCAAAGGCACTTGATCATCGAAGATTTGCTTGAACGGAGAGATAGATTTAAGAAACAATTTGTGAGAATTTTTCAACTTGATGGGTCCTGCTCGTCACCGCACCAATCATTTATGGAATGCCACTTCTGACATTGTGGATTTTCATCGGCTCCCGCGGGACTGTTCTAGTCACGCATGGCTTTCAATAGTTTCCTCCTTTCATAGAACCAGTACTACCATGTTTGCGGTCCCAATTTTCACGTAGTTCATTCTGCCTCCTCCTCTTTTGTCTACTCTTTTGTGTATCTTCTCTCCAGCTATTTCATTTTTTGTAAGAAATTAGAATGATCTAATTTCTAATATCAACCATGCAATCTTTCCTTAATTTGTTCCCTTTTTTTCATATGTCAGTTCCTTCGCGTTTTTAAAAGCTCATAAATCTAGTATACAATTAAAAGGGATTAAAAGTAAAGGAGGGAAAAGAATCAAGATTTAAAAAACAAATTTCCTAAAATGGTAACGGTAGTATTATATATCGATACATTTCTTGAAATTAGTATGAATCCAATCGGTTCTTCTATGACCGAAGGCCTCCGTAATTGTGAAAAAAAAAAGAGATGGTTCAATTAGCATGACGAGTTCTGGAATAGGTCAGGTTCACTGGCGTAAATCCCGGGGGAAGGGGGGATATCCCCCCCCCCCTTTTTCGAGAGAGAGGGGGGGGGGGTGGTGTGTACAAACATCCCCCTAATTTAAGGAAAAATGATATTGCAATTAATCAATTGGTGATTTTTTTTTATATAAAAATGACAAATGACGGTCATATCGTGGAATTTTTATTTGAAATGCTCTTAACCCCCCCCCCCCCCAATAATTATTTTTCGCTCGCTCGCAAAATAATGATATTATAGGTGTGTGGGGGTCTGCGCGGGTGAATGAGGGTGTGTGTGTGTGTATACTTAAGTGTGAGTTCACGGGAAAAAAAATCGGCAAAAAAGGTGATCATCCCCCCCCCCCCCCCACTCCTCAAAACGGATTTACGCCGATGGTCAGGTTCCAAATCACACATGTAGCAACGCAAAAATCAATGCTCGTGAAACGTATGATCAGAAGCTAGTGATTTTATATATATATATATATATATATATATATATATATATATATATACATATTGTCATTGAGCCCTATGTCATGCCTTACATACACAAATTTATTGTTATCGTATAATCAATAAATCGATCGTACGATCAGTTGCTAAGCCTTGTGTCACGGGGTTCATAAAAATGTAAAACGTCCTGATCAATCGGAAAGAGATGGACGCGCAGTAGAAGTGAAATTGCAGAACGTGATGGATCAGTCGAGTTAATGAGGCATCCGACCATGAAACGTCTTGGAAGATTCGGGCGCGATTTAGAGTTCGAGGAAAGGACACAAATACACCACGATAAACAACGTATATTTAGCTTCAAGCATATCCTAAAAAGTTTCCAAGAATGTTTCAAGTACATAGTATGCACAACCGCCATTAACTGACGATTAAATTCACAATGCTGTGAAATTGTAGTATGCGAAATTGGATACGATAATGAAACTAATGCATTGCCTTGTTCCTAGGGCTTTTATCATGTTTATTGACGTCAACTTTGTAACATTCGACCATCAATCTGGATATCATGTTCGAACCATGTCCTATTTATTTTACCGATGATATTCATGATGCTCGAGCTCTCTAAGGGCATTTTAAGACTATTGATATAAACCGCCAATATTCTCACGTACGTGAAAAATGCGAACTCTATAGCAGCCCAGTTTGGAGGAATTGAGGGTATGATTACTTTTATCATGTTTAGTTTTGTGTCTTCTGCGTAACTGCCGGCGTGATATACCATAGAGTGCCACTCTTAGTACTTCATGAGACAAAATACATCATTATAAAGAAAACACCGACTACAGAAAAACAAAAGAGAGTATAATTGAGTACATGAAAACAATATGATTCGTTCATTCATTCATTCATCTATGAGTTGATTTACATCTTCTCATTTAATCACTGACAAACTTATCTATTCATTCTACAATCTGAAGCATTATCTTCATGATGTAGACGTCGTTCGGTCAAAGCAGTCGAAGTGAATTAGTTAATAGGAAACAGATCTAGGTTAATGAAGGTTCGGTTTTGTCTCCAACCCTCAAAGGAATGCCGCCCTGTCTCTTTTTCGTCTGACCCCATCTCCCTTCCCATCTTCTCATTCCTCCCTCTGGCACTATCAATGTACTTATTTTCTTGATTTTTAAATGATGTGTAAGACGAGGCAAGTCCATGCATTTTCATAAAAATCTATGTTTTATTAGGAAGATTTTTTTCTTGGACAGAACAATAAGCATAGGGGTGTTGAAAGATGGCGCAACAAAAACTGGCAGTCTTCAAAGATTTACCATTAGAAGAAAAAAAAAATCGTGAATAAACCACGTGTAGCAGGAACTACATTTCTTTTTTATTATTCAGTATCATACACAAAGAAACAACATCCCACTTTCTGGTCCACGCTGTTGGAATTCTGGGGAAAATACTCTCACGTTTCCATCGAAATTTGAAAACTGTTCTCCGGCAACCTGCTGAGAAACAATTCAATTTGGCTAGTTTGGAATCAAATTTTCACAGGGACGCTAATTTTAGCTAAACATCATGCTGAGAGAGCGTGTGGCGATCATAAGGTGGGGGATAAGGGCTACTGAAGATCTGGCTTGAAGATGGAAACAAAAATTATAGTTTCTACGAATCGACAAGGATGTTTCACAATAATTATGATGTGAAGTCTTAATAATTATGAAGAGGGAAATAGAGAAATGGACAAAGATTGAAGTTGAGGGGCCATTGTCTTTTCATGAACTGCATACACTCAACATGCTATCAAAGATTCACGTAACATATTCACGTAACATTATGCAGCCAGAACTGTACTACATGTATTAACAAAACCTTGTAACAAACTGTCCACAGTACAATAGACTTTACATCATTACTTAGAGTCTGAACTGATGAAACAAAACGAACGTATCATGATGTGAAGTCTTAATAATTATGAAGAGGGAAACAGAGAAATGGACAAAGATTGAAGTTGAGGGGCCATTGTCTTTTCATGAACTGCATACACTCAACATGCTATAAAAGATTCACGTAACATATTCACGTAACATTATGCAGCCAGAACTGTACTACATGTATTAACAAAACCTTGTAACAAACTGTCCACGGTACAATAGACTTTACATCATTACTTAGAGTCTGAACTGATGAAACAAAACGAACTTGAATTTTGCCGCTTTTTACTCAAGGAAATCTTTTAGTTTTACAAAATATTATGATGCTCATATCTTGCATAATTTATTCTTCCTTGTGGTGCTTAAAGAAGTATCTAATGACAGCTCAGAAAATTTCTTTAGAGTAATTATTTACAGCATATGCTTACATTTAAAAAAAAATCAAAGGAAGGGAAGAATGGAAAGATATTCCAAAGTTTTCCATTATCTACTAGTATGCAAGCAGACGTGAGTGAATAAATGACGCAAAAGGGAAATATTTTTGAATCGATGGAAATAGCTGTCTGATTTGTATTTCGGATGAGAAACGGATATAATTTGCGATCTTGCTGACATGTTTATGACTGGACTTCAAACAAACCAAATTTCTTGTGCCTCTACCTGTCTACATCGGATGTCTTCAGTATGTTTTATAGTCTACAGCCTACAGACTTTCAACATGAGAACTGCAAATCAATAATTTCATATCGATTCTGTAAACAACCTAGGTTCGCAATATTCAAACTTGCAATTTTCAAGGAAACAAAAATTAACGGATCTACCAAGTACAAAAAGATATGAGAAGCCAATTATTATTCCGTCCATTTTTTCAGAGTCCTGTGCCTGCATTCGTGTTGCAGATAAATTAAAATGCACGCTGGAGATATTCTTTCAAATAATCAAATTACCGCTAAATCATGCTAACAAAATATAATAGGGGTGGAAAACAAGGAACAATTACAGACCTCATTGGAAAATACAGGAACCGTTTCACTGAACACTTTGTTTCCACTAATAAAACAACAGTGAATGGTAATTTGATTTTTTCAAAGGCATGCAGATTTCTGGGGAAACCTAGTAAAGAACGCCAGAGTACTTCTGACATATGAAAAATGTGGCAATCTGAATTTGTAGCCTGGTCATGTCCCATGGTCATCGGTCAAGCTTGTAGACAGTGTGGTTATCATTATGGGTTTTTAAACTGTAAAACGTTGAGAGCAGAACACACTGAATTCATCTCACAATATTGTTGGTATTTTATGCTTGCTAACGTTTAACAGTGTTTAATTAGGAATATAAAGAAAGTCTGTGAGGATTGTCAAGGATTGTGGAGATCCATCTTTATTGCGGATTTGCAAGGTGACAGTGAAACACTTTTCCATGAATTGGAGATGTCGCACAAACTTATGAACAGGGCCCCGTTTCATAAAACTTTTTATCAATAACAAGTTTCAATAACTATTTTAAGCTACTGAAATACTTGCATCTGTTTGGCTGAGAGCAAATTTGTCATAGAAATGTGGCAGTTGTTACTGATAACAAGCTTTATGAAACGGGCCCAGGTCTGAAAATCAGTCGGGGGGGGGGGGGGCATTTAAACGATCCAGCGATCTGACAACCCACTTATGTTGGGTGTATACTCTCTAATTATGCAATCATAAATCGAACGTTAATATTATCATTATTACTTATATCTCTCAGACATGTCAGCATCAAATTAAAGCGAGGGCGTTGCAAGGAAAAGGGGTTAGGGAGGAACTTCGTCGAGAAGCACAAAACAGCCTATTCCTTTTCATTCAGAACTGACATCAACAAAATAACTGTGTGGTCAGCAGATTCAGATATGATTAACCTTGTGAAGGCAACTTAAAAAACTTTTGATCACTTCCTTTTTGTTTGTTGGGAACATTGCTTGCCTCTTTTGTCGAGAAACGTGATCCAACCCCTCCTCCTTAGATACATAAGGAAAAACGTTTGAATTTTGATATCATGTGAATGTCACGTATGTCTGCAACAATATACCTGATGATTATTGATTGTGACGTTTGGAGGGAAATGTGTTGGTTGCACGGACTTCCTCTTTTTATTTACAGTATTTATCAACGTGAAAATCAGTCTATCTCGGAACAACTTTTCCCAGTAGAACAAATAACGTGATAAGTTTAATGTATAAACTGTAAGATTGATGAAAAATCACGATTTAATTTATACAGAAGTAGACTGCTACAGAAAAAAGCCACAATGTAACGTGCTATGTATGCTATATCCAAACGGCAATTTCAACCCATAACGGCACAAGCTATCACAAAAAACAAAAATGAAAACAAAACATGAAAACTGATTAATAAAGAAAATCATTAATAAAAGTTTGTTCTCGGAGCGTAAAGCATCACATGCTACAACTACGTTGAAAGATAACAACTAACAGTATGACGCCACATAAGCGGAAGAGCTTTGTACTTCCAATAGAACTTTTTTGTTGTTGTAAATCAAGCAAGAAAACAACTTGGCTTGCATAGTTTTGTCCATTAAAAACACAAATACAAACATGACAAAGAAAGAATCTTTCTTACTATATATGAACAGTTCATTTCACACAATGTTTCAGTTACTGAAGATGATCTAAAATAAAGATCGACATTTTGAAACTCACCACGGCTCTTATCGGAGTACCTTTTTTTTTTTAGCATTATATTCATATCTTCTGTGGCAATATTATATTAAAGAAAACAGGTACTATTAGGATATCTGAGGAGTGATCAGGAGCTGTGATAATGACCCTAACCTGCATGAATGGCTTGAAAGGCTGGGCCTCGGGCGCGCAGAGAAAAAAAAAAATGGTCTGCGTTCTGAAGAATATCCCATCCATCATCAAGCAATGATATAAAGATAAATGGCAATCGTTGGATTCGATAATGATAGCGAATGAATCTGACTTGAATTACAACATCAACAAACACAGATTGACCCGCAAGAAAGCCAAAGGCGCTCGGGTCACAATAACAGCTCAGTTTAGGATATATTCGGAGAGTAGCAAGCGCCGTGAGCTTGACCGAGTCCCCGGAGATGGGGTGACGAGCACGAACAGTGGTCCGCTAGAATGAATGAAAAAACGAATGTTTTACAGATCATTATACTGTTATACCCTCCTCAAAGCTTCTTATTATTAACCAAATATGAAGCGATAAGTGTCCCTTTTCTTTAAAATGGAATGTGCTGTTTTTCCATCTCCCTCCCCTGTTTTGGACGGGGGGGGGGGGGCTATTTTAAGGTTGTTTGAAATTTGTATGTCAGCTACTTAATGTACTTTAACTTGAGTGAGAAAGGTGCGTTATACAGTATCCCAGAAAGTTGCATATACACGAGGGAACTATGGGTGCGTGGGACAGACTTCCCAAACGTACACGTATTCCTATATCATGTATATCATACAATGGGCCACCTACACGGACATATCTGACTAAACATGAAGAAGCTACGAAGGAATTGAAAGTAATAACTGTCACACCCATCATTTTTTGGTCATGTATCTAGGAAACACCTTTCACAATATATTTGGAGATGAATTTTGAAGTCAAGCTCGCCAAGTGCTGAGGGAATAGAGCTGGGTTGGGTAATAATAGGCCGGCATGAGTTTGGAACGCTTTATGCTTTGACAAATACATGATAGTTATGAAAGAGACATCTAAAGTCCAGTAAGCATGGTAAGGGTAACTTATGAGTAATGGCCGAGCAACAAATGTGAATTAATTTAGGGGGTAATTACACCCATTTGAAGTAATAGAACTACATGTATACAGTAAAGCTTATATAGGGGCCCATGGAAACGGCCCTGTATTTAGAGGAGCTCGTAATGTTTAACCAGGGGCGGCCCCATTGTATTTTGATGGGGGGGGGGGGCAAGATGACCTACAGAAAAAGTTTATTTCAGTGAAAAAAATAGGGCTATACATGTAATTATATAGTTGCATTACCCTACCCCTCTTCCCCTTACTCTTCTTTTTCTCCTTCTCCTTTTCTTCTGTTTTATATCACTTGAAAATCATAGGGGGCGGCCCCTGCCCCCCTGTATCGCCGCCCCTGTGTTGAAGTAAAGGTACATGTAGTTATCACGTGATGAGTGAGAGCTTTTACACATGCATACAGGCTGTAACACAGTTAACTCCCATGTAAAGAAAACTTGTAAAAATGAAAGCAATATTTGGCCTATAAGGATTGGGTAGTGGTAGAAAAAAAAAGAAAAAAAAGACAGAAAGATGGGGTGTGTGAAAATGTATGCCATTATATACATTGGATACAGGATAAGGGTTTCAGGTATTAAATGATTTTCATGAACATTTCGATCACCATTTGTTACGGGTGAAAAGGTTTAAAATGAACATCATTTATTCACAATTTGGAAAAGCAGTCGACATATCCTCACACAAGTCTACATCCTTTCAGAAAACTAAGAATCAATATGTACAGTCACTGTGACATGACACACTAACACAGGAAACACACATTGGCCACATTATAACGGTTATAATTATTAGAAGACGGTCGAGGTACATCTTTTTTTCTCTCTCTCTCGGCTGCCTGAACTGGGCGCTACCCATTTCCCGTAATTTGTTTACTCCTTAATGAAATCAGCTAATCTTTTCAGATGAATCATGACTACATAATTTATACAGAAATATATAATACTACCCCATAAAGATATCATGTAACTTTTTTAAAGATTAAAACTGTAGACATGGGAAAAAGGCCTCAGTTTGAAAAAAAAAAAGAAAAGAAAAAAGGAACCTGCAGGTCTCTTTTTGAATTACACAGTTTTATGAGTGTTTCGTTACTGGGTAAACGCTTTTACGCGATTATAAAACTTGAATAATTGGAGCCAAATATTTCAATCAACGTTCGTATTTAGCACCTCCATGAAAAAACGAAAACCAAACACAAAAACAGAACGAATGAACAACAACAACAAAACCCAACACGTTAAATGGAACCTTGAAAGGGACAGTTGTATGAGGTGCATGACCAAACGCCTGTCCTCATTAATGGAGACAAAAGCGAGATGAATCATATTTTGCATCACAGCTCCGACGTCATATCCAAAGTTTAATGGTGTTCCATAAATAGATAAAGGTAATTAATTATAGTTTCTGCGCTATGAACAATAGATATAGGCCTATTGGTGGAGTTCCACTTTTTCGTAAAAGACAAGGGAATAGAATGAAATTGCAAGCAAAAGCAAATCTGTAAGTCTTTAGCCAATCAGAATCAAAGAATGATTGTTATGTAATCATGAAACTGGTTCAAGAGGGAAATTCCGATTGCAATAGACGGGGAAGGCACCCAACCGCCACAAAAATGTACTCTGAAATTAAAGTTACAGCAAGTTTATAACATGTGTATCAGAATGTCCAAGGTGAAACAGCAAACAATAAAAGTTGCGAAAGTGTTTTCATGTTTCTGTTAGCCTGCAACAGTTCTTTAGAACTAATAAAAAAAAAACCCAAAACAAAACAAAACACTAGAGGATATATCAGAGGCTCCTGGATATTCTTCCCACTTGAGACAGCTCTCTTCTAATTCGGCAGGAGACAAGGAAGGGCGTTCGGTCAGGATGACGGAAAGGTTGGGTTCCTCTGGTCTGAATCAAGACCAGACGCCACTAATTAAGAAACAAGCATTGCATTAATAAACATCCCATTTACCTTAAGATTTTTCATTCGGTTACATGTATGGTATGACCTCGAGTACCATGACACTGCTAATTTCAGCACTGCAGTGTTTGTTTTTAATTATCATTACTGTCAATAAAAATGACAAAGTAAGATAAAAATATCATCACATACGAGGCCAAAGGGATGTTAATGGTTACTACGATGAAAAAAGTTTGATGGCTGTGCATCTTCACTTTTACAGAAAGGCTGCCAAGGAATACTGAGAATAGCTCAGAGTAGGGCTTAAATTGAGGGTGCATTTGTGCCCTTGGGGAGGGGGGGGGGGGGGCTCAAAATATATCATGCACTATGTATGTACTAGCCCGTGACACGATGAGATGCTAGGGAACAAGGCCATGCTTCATGGGACAGAGTTGAAAGGGTTCGAATGTCTTTTCATATCTGCTTTTCTTGATTGATTGATTGATTGATAGATTGATTGATAAATGGTTTATTAAAAAGAATCAAACAAAATCACTGCATCGTAGTTACATAACTAAATTGGGCAATGAATTACATAAAATAACGTTAAAACGGAGATTATGCAATCGTGAAAGAATATGAAAAATAAAATCAGAAGGTACATAGACATATACATTCATACGGACGCACTTTTTTTTTTTTCATACGGACGCACGCACACATATTACATTCACGCACATACACGCACCCACACCCACCATACACATCCCCAAACATGCATCTCACGCACACCTATTAAAGTAGAAAACAATATGCCTTTAAAACACACCTCGCAGAGGAGCCCCCCCCCCCTCATATAAGTATACTTTTTTAGTGAAAATAATGATAATTACACAAAGTTTAACATATTAGATGCGCAGGGCAGATAGACAGAGAATAAAGATAATTTAAACGGATGGGGATTTTGCAGAAACAAAGTAATAGATAAAAGAAAAGAGGGCTACATCAGCCTGGTGATCACAAAATTTCATAATTTCAATGGAATTATCATAATTATATATGGAATTATTCAGAAATAATTTAAATCGAAAAAATAAAAATGAAGAATGGTATCAATGAAATTACTAAACAGTAGCTATTACGAATCATTAAAACATTGCAGTGATTAAAAGTTCCAGCACGTTGAAGACATAATGTTATTCTGAGTTCAACAGTCTTGTCATGAATGCTATGGGACTGTTCCACAGTCGATTTGTACGGCACCTTGGCTCCTTGAAGAGTTTTGCTCGTCTTAAATTTCTTGTCGGATAATTCTTAGTAAACCAATCTTCACAGACGTTAAACTTGATTGCATTCTTAGCAAATGAGAGACAAAGAGATCTTCTCCTCGATTCAAGATCCGAGATTCCTGCGAGTTCTAAGGCCCTGCTGTATGACTTGCCAGGGAAGATCAGTCCCCCCCCCCCCCCCCCCCCCCCCCATTTTCCCCTTTCTCCGTTCTCTTTTTTTCTTTTCATTGCTATTTGAAGGACACTTACCACCCCCGGCAACCACTGAACTAATGTCTAGATTTTTAAACTGATGTCTAGCTTGATTTATATATATATATATATATATATATATATTGTTGGTTTTTTTTTATCTGATTGATGAAGACCTTTGATAGCGAAGTTTAAAGTCTGCCGGCTGGGCGGACTACTCGTATGCCATGTATAACAGACTACCAGGAGTATGCCCATATCACAACGTGTCTGGCAAGACGACATTTGGCGAACAGAAGCAGAGAGAGTTTGACAGAGTTATTAGAAAACCATAAACAAATCACGAATACCCTTTTAAACTGGAGCAATAAAATAAGCTAACCTTAACTTCCGGAAGGTCGGAGAGAGAGAGGGGTCGACCAATGTCAAGTTGGCCTTTTCCCTTTCATGCGATCGGTATCGGTATGCAAGCTATCTTCGGAACTTGGTGTGGCATTGAGCGGCAATCGAATTGGGTCTAATTATTGGGTTAGTCGTTTGGGAGAAAAAAAAATGATACAAAGCGACGTCGTGATTGGCTCGAGTACAAGAATGCATAAAGGATGGTTTGTAAGTTCTGACAAGCCTTCAAAATTCTTATATTTGTATGATTTTATCTGCAAAATGTTCTTTGGCTGTTGACGTTGACATATTGGCGGCAATCTCACGAAAAATACAATGTAATTGATCAAAAGAGAAATTATAAATGAATATTATTATGAATAATAATAATGCAATCAGTGCCATCTCCAGTCATTTCAAATGTTGTAATATGAACACAAACATGATGTACATAACATCAGAAAGCACATTATACTAATGATCATAATAACGATAATCATAAAATTAATAGAATAATTGATGAATAGCTTCACAATAAAAAAAATACAATATCGTGTATTACTGTCATGATGTCCAAAGAAAATTGATTTAAATATATAAACAATGAAAAGGATATCAAGACATCGGAGCTCTTAAAGCTATCCAAGCAAAATAACAAACAGAGGATAATTATTACTTATCAGGGTTAGCAAATTAATAACATTATCCATATTATGTAGGCCTACATGTATGGGAAGGAAATACCATATGAAAGAAAATGAAATGGTCTACGTGTATATGTGACAAGAATTTACGTCCATCGGAATTCGAAACTACAAAATAATATTATGACCAAATACACAAGCACATAAGGACAAATGTGGAGAAAAAACCCAAATCAATTTGACCTCTCCCGCAATTTTTTTTTTTTGTGCAACCACAGCAACCTTCATAACACAACAACAACAAAAAATGTTTACATTTTAACAATATCATGTATCTAACGAGTAATATCCTTTCCTCATAACTTCTGAATTAACGAAATAAATAAGAATTTGAGCTTTCTAAAAATATAAACAAATAAAAATGGGACCCGAATATTTTGAGACAGCTACGTCAACTGAATGTGAAAAAGCCGCCGAGCACCGAAGTGCATTTTTTACAGAAAAGGAAAGTTGCAATTTCTACTGCGACAACACCATTTCTAAAGCGCATTTTGTATTCCAAAGGCCATAAAGCCTGTATAAAAACAATTAACAACAGCAACAACTATACAGGCATCTAAACAATAAATGATTGCTGTTCACACACTAATTCATGCATTAATTGCCATGTAATTTACCTGACAAGTTGCTTCAAAGCATTTAATGGTGGAATAGAGCAAATAATCTTTCATTTTCATTGCTCCGATCTGCAGACTGCCAACAGTCAAACAAGAACAGGCCCCTTCTTGTTGCATTCTACTCGGAAGTATTGCGCTTGAGATAAATATCTCATTAATTATCAGGTGGATTTAACTCATTAAGGGGGCACTCACTGCAAATGGATGATGGGGAACAATTCGAGATAATCTGAACTTATCGAATTATCGAACAATAAAATGAAACTAAATTTATACGATAACGTGATGTTTATGTGAACCTTAAAGGGAAGAGCCATCAACCACGCTGTAAACTCGCAGTCTTGCATACCTAATTTTACATTAATATTTCATTAGCTCATAGAAAGTCATGTAGCTTAATATTAGCAGTAGTCTGATAGATTGCAAACGCTTTTGACAAAATTAATATTACACAATAAACACGATAAAAACATAATAACAGAAATCGTGACTGGAAGAAATTAACGAAAAGCGAAAGAACGTTAGTTAAATATACCACTAATACATAGTTGTATTTTTTTCCTTCAGTGGATTGTGTATGAATATCAGTGATACGAAAGATAAGCCCCACGCATACAACCTTCATATTAACCAAAATTTCCATTAGCGAGTGATCCGTACCTAAAATTCATATAAGCCAGCGTTTTTCCCCTAAAAACTGCTGAGAAAAACACAAGAACTTCAAAAGCAATATTATGCAGGATATGGAGTATCAAGAGGCGACAAGACCATAAAATGCCAGTTTCCTATACCTCCAAGAAACGGCTAAGAGGACTAGGGTAAGAGAGCGATGGAGAGAAAAAAAAAATGAAGAAACACTCTCTCTTTTCCATCAAGTTTAGTTCATGTTGACAAGATGTTATGCGCTGAAGTTGTCATATGTGCGTGGAATTGACACGACTACACCAGTCGTTTGCTAGGCGGGATTAACTATTCAGCCGCACACGAAAGCGCCCTAAATATCGAGGATATCCTATAAAAATGCACTGCACACTGCGTCCAAGCAGTGTTCTTTCGTCTATGGCTATGATTAAGTTGGAGTGAAAATGATATAGAATTGATGGTCACATTCAGAAATTTGCTGAATAATTATGTTTTTTTTCCAAAGTAAAATGAATTCTGTGATTGGTTTATTCTTTCGTTCTTGTATCTCTTTAGGCAATAAGGGGCATACAATGTGCACATTCATTTCACTGCAACTGTCGTCATCGATCTCCTACTCCTAGCTAAAAGAAATGAAGATACATTGTACATGGGAGACCTGTAGGTTACAACGGTATTCACCGTTGCACTTGGAGGAGAATTAACACTTTATCATGTTTGTAAAAACTTCACATCAAGTAGAAAAATCAAAGAAGGAATTTGGTGAAAAATTAAGTCTTAAAAAGATAAGAAAAGGAATCCAAAGGAAATGTTAACTTCAAGTCACTTTTACTACTGAAGCCATGGATGTCTGTCTGATATTATCCACAAAGAACCATCTCACTCGCTTCGGTATTACGAACTATAAAAAACTAACCATTTTTTGCAATTTATAGTCCACTTTTATAAGAATGTACTTGTCGATATGGTTTTTTTTTCCCCAGAGGACAAATAAAGTAAGACTATATGTACATAAGTTAGAAATGGATAGCTACAGGTCTATCTGGAATCGTTTTAGACCTACAGAAACAGTAAGAGATCACACTGTACAGGTACATCAATAATGATGCTGCAAGCATCATTTTACATAGAGGAACATCGCCCTTAACAGTTTAAAGGTTCATAACTTCCTTATTCTTTGCCTGATTTATCTGTAACTATTAGAAAACTTTCACTGATATTCTCAATTTATCTGCTTCTTCTTCCACAGGCTCTTTGCATTCTGTATATATAAAAAAAATATCTCCAATGGGTTTCATGTCTGCAGTATATCCATGTTTAAAGGCAGACACTGACACAATTTTTAAAAAAGTCCCCCCCCCCCCAGTAACAAAGTAACCATATACACTGTAAAAATATTGGGTAAATTTTAACCAGCAGGCGGGTAACTAATTACATGTATATGTCCAACCAACTTTGGGCAATCTTTTTACCCAAATGCAGGAAACATATTGTCCAGTTACATGTAGGGTAAAAATGGGCAGTAATTACTTTAGAATGGGCAAAAATTCCATCAAACTGGATAAAAAGAAATGCCCAAAGAAATGCCCAAAGAAATGCCCAAAGTTGGCTGGACACATAATTAACCTCATGTCACATTTTACCCAATATTTTTTTAAAGTGTACATGCACCCTCTGTCTGCAGGGGATCGTTACAGGAAAAGAACTATATAATAGTTGGTAGCGTAATTCCCACGTATCACACATCTGAGGCTATCAGTCATCCAGACGATAGCTCACAGAGAACACTTGTTGCCATGGTAACCTTAATAGTTGATTGATGACATCACTTCTCCAATGTTACACGCACTCGTTTGAGTCGAATCACAATAGAACGCTTTGTAGCCGCAGAGCATTGTGCCAGGATATTTTTCAGAGCTTAAACATGCTAAATGCACCTAATGCACGGACCGTGAATACTTTAACCTTAATACCATATTCATTCCATGCATTGTGCAGTTTTCATTACCAGGCAAAATTTAATCAAAATCCAGGCAAGATTGAACAAAAACGTTAAGGCATGGAACTTGTAGAGTCTAAAACCTTTGCCTTATTAGGGTGCAAAGATGCCCATACTTTGTATGATTTCGGGTACTTTAAAATGAGATATGCATCTTGTAAAAGGAAATATTCTATTCACATAAATTAATATTTTTTAAACATGCCTAAATCGACTGTTTTATGATTGGACGAAGTCTAAAGTCATCAAAGAGGTTGTAAAGCGTTATTTATCTAAAACATTTGAAGTAGAGATTGGTCTAAAATGGGGCAGTTTACTTGATTTCTTGAAACGAAAAAACATGGATCCAGAAGGAGTAGATCATTATTCAATAATAATATTAAAATGATTATATTGACATATAACATGTCTAAGAAATTTACACTTTCAATTCAAAGATACTTACACAGATTAAATTGTAACAACTTCCTGACACCATCAAATCGTTCTCAACCCATACATTTTAAAATTTATTCTTAAATTATCAATTACAAATATACATGTATGCAAGACCCGGAAAATATTTATCTTTCCAGGTATATTACATGTACATGTATGATTGGAAAACAATGAATTTAGAACTAGCCCCTTTTTTTTTTAAAACTGTGAAGAAGAGGGCACTATTCTAAAAAAAAATAGATTATCAAACTAATACGAAGAGAATAAGTTCACGAGTATTTCCTCCAATAGATTTACGTTACATGTACCAAAAATCGGAGAGCCACCCGCAGCCTGTCTACGGGAAACATTCTGAAGTATATTTTTAACTTAAAACCACGAGAATTTTACAACGAGAACTTGAAAAAAAATATGAAGAAAACGAGAACTTCTAACAAACTGTACTGAATGTGATGGTCGGTTGAAAAGAAAACCATAAAAATCACAAAGCATGGTTTAAAGAACTTTTGATTGAGAACATCCTTTTAAAAATCAGCTTGGGATGCAATGTACAAATAACAAAAGATTGTTGGGTTTTATGTCAATAACCTTTAGCTATAAGAATGAGTAATAGAGAAATGACACAATGTATTATGCCGCTGAATGCTAGTATTATGAATTCAACCTTTCATGCAGTGACTACTGTCAAGTACTTAGTAAAATGGAATCATTCTATCATACCGATCTTATTTCTCTCCTCGAGTCCAGATTTTTAGGATTAGGGGAAATAAAAGTTACCGTTAATACCGTTCACAGATGATACAACTACATATACAGACCATCAATTGCATGCCCATCTTAGGGAGAAGGTAAGGAAGATAATAATGATAATAATAACAATAATAATAATAACAATAATAATAATAATAATAATAATAATAATAATAATAATAATAATGATTAAAAAAAAAACAATAAATCGTGATAGCAATAAAACAACTGTAATAATGACAGTGACGGCAATCATTTTTAATCGTGATTGAAAAGAATTTGCCCTCCATCATGATTGTGTTGTTTACGTCTTGAGATAAATCGAGAAACCAGGGGAGCGTTTCAAATGAAGAGTTTTGTCAGTGATTTTCACCAACATCTGTTATAAGCTACTGAAAATCCTCGCATCTGATTAGCTGAGAGCAAATTAGTCAGTGAAAATCACCGACAAGACTCCTCATGAAACGCTCCCCTGGAAATACCATGTGCTTTAGGCAAGTTTGTACGTCGGGTATCATATTCTAGGTAGACTTTACAACACAAAATTTTCTCTTTACTATAAGACACACTTGACCTTTCATATACATTTTCGTGGTTTCTAGCTGATGATCAATTTAATTCCATCAATTTTCCCTTTAAATGATCACTGAAAAGGTATATGTGAATCTGAAACAGTATCATTGACATTGCCAAACTGATATTCAATCTTAACACATTTATTAAGATCTTTGTCGAATGGGCCTTCTATCATGACACAAAGTTGATGATAATAATCAGATAACATACATGTAAGTATAGCTTACTTTCTTACTTCATTTTCTTAACTACTTGATTCGTTCAAGCCGAACGACCCCCTTTTATGTACATGTCGCTTATAATACTTTTAAATATGAATATTTTTCAGTTTGGCCTATCAGACTGATTCAAATTTTGTGTCATTTAACAATGCAATCCTTTTATCCACTACGAAAAAGAATACTCTCTACAAAGAAAATAGTTAAATTTTCAATCCATCAACCCTGGAGATATTGTAAAAATACGTGTACATTTTTGTATGTCAGTGACCACTTGTGTAGGAGTTATAATATGGAGGGCTCTCACTAGAGAAAAGAGTGAATTTTCACTCCATTTTCACTCTATACTTATAATTGATCATGACGTTATACTATAAAGCATAAATCAATAGCCATGCATTACGACTCCATAATGATAAAACCTTTGTGGTGTAAAACATTGTCAAATATCTCTTCTTGTGGAAAACTCGATACATTACCTAAATGCCTACACATTTCACATCGGAAAGTCCTTTGAAAGTTTGTAAACTATGGATATATCTGAAATTTCATGTATATCTGCATGTATTATGTTTGAACCCATCATTGCAGGAAGATACTACAACGTTCAAAATTCACTTTTTTCCAGGGAAGATGGAAAATAAGCGAAATAAAATGGGTTGTGTTTTCGTGGCAGAATCCCGCGAATTTTGACCCGTATGTGTCAAACAGTCATTTCTTGTTTGCGAATAGAGAGGAGTCTCATACGTAAACAACTCAAACGAATGACAGGTGGTAAATAAATAAGACCGACTTTGACACGAGTCCTTGCTCCATGAAAACACATATTCCAGCATAATTTGTGGTAAAAATGACTCGATTCCGTTTTTTTTTCTTGGTATGGGATCAATTCTCTAATGCCGTGGGGAGAGAAAATAACTTCCCAAGCTCACGACATGAAACAGTTTGCTCCGTATTATTTCGACTATTTTAATGTTGACAAAGTTTTGCAACTGAAAATATGATCTAGATACCTTTGTGTGAATAAAGTATTTTTTAATCATTAAATCGATGGTGTTTTGGATGTTCTGAAACATGATTATATTTCTTGATGTTCTAAAATGTATTTTACTATATGATCATGAAATCATTGATGTTCTGGATGTCTGAAACATATCTTCGTCATCAATCTCAGAATGGTTGCGATAAATAATGTCGATCACTCATTTTCATAATCTTGAAATTCATAATTAGATACTTAACTCGTCACCATTTAAAACCCAGGACGAGTTTGTGCAGATATCATCCAAAACGCGCGTGTCCAGTTAATGTTTTTTACCACAATGTTAACTAAATTTTTATAAATGTTGTTTCAGTGCACATTAAAGATATGGTAATGAAAATACAGGTGTAAAATTTCCATGAGAAAAAGTCATTCTTTACAATCGCAGCAACAAGCATGTCGTTTTCAAGTGCTTAGGGTAGGGGATTACACATCAAATTGTCTTCAGCAAACTTTTTATACTTCACTTTTTGTACGCTTGCTTTAGAAAACAACAGTACACTGCAGTCATTCTCTTAAACTGCACTTTTTAATTTATTATATTTTCTTTATTTGTTTAGGATTACAACATTAGATATTCTGAACGGATTTCAATCATATTCAACCAACGGTGTTAGCATCGGAGGCCTACATTTTAAATAATGAAGTATAGTAGGCATATGTGTTGGGATATTCTACATTCATAACCATAACTTTACAGTATATGTATCATTATATTTGATTTTCAGTATTAGTGCTTCAACTTGAACGAAGATCAAGAATCGAAATCGTTATCCCATTTGGAGATATTTTAAAGTAAAAATATACCAAATGCAAGACATCAGGCTGCTTGCAGTTATTTCGTTCACAGTTCTATGTTTGTTTTTATCCAACTTGATAAGCGCGACTTTAATGAAACTATCTAACGAGTAATGGACAGTTTAGGTGCGTAGTAGAATAAATAAATACGTTGGAATTTGTATTTACTTACCAGGTAAACTCATAATTGTATCGGCTTGACTAACAGCTTGAACTTCATTCCTTGTATAGTTGAAAACAGTGCCAGACATAACCCGCCCGAGCCCTGACGAATCGGGCGAGTTGTAGATGGCATTTGTCGGCCAACCTCCCGGCATCGTCTCTGCCTCGCGAGGGTGTCCCGACTCTTCGTCAATATTCAAAGTACGATATAACTCCATCATAAACTGAGGCGCAGAATGATTCTGGCCTCCCCGAAGAGACGGGGGCCTAGGTCGGTGTTGGAGGCCTAGAATGTTTAAGATTTCTTGCTGGATTTCGTTTCTTTCCCACGTATTCATATGGGATGAGGTGTGATAACCGGCCGCCCGACGCTCTCGGGCAGAGCCGAGTTCCTCCTCGTCTTCTGAATAGAACACATCCCAACTTAGTCCTGGTCCAAAAAGGAGGCTTAGAACCAGTACATATTTCGCCATTGTGTTTAAATCCAAGTTAGTTTTCCTGGAGAATCCCATGGTTATGGCTGAACGAAAAATAGACATATTCCTGCTTTTGGTGAAGGTAAAAGTTTCATCTGGTAAGAGCGCGAAAATGCGCACCACTCGGACCATGTGTTTCGGACGGACTGTCTGACGAACTTGGCTTTCTCCGTTTCGCAGCAGACAACGATAATAGGGGCTAGTGTTATCGAATTGACTCGCGCGAAATCGCTGAGGCAAAACTCCTCCTAAAACTCAACCTATCCTTTTCACGGTACCACGAACATTACAAAGGATTCATCCCTATTCTTACAAGCACTTGTCACTCTTCTTTTATCTCCTCCTTTCTGCTTGATTACACGAGCTTGTTTTCTTCCAAACTTTTAAAGACAAAAATTACTCCGACGCACTCGGGAGTGACAACAAGAGAAAACCCACACTCGCCGGACTCACCATTCCTGTCTACGAAGTGTTGCTCCCTCCACTGGCTAAACGTACCAACCCCCTATTCAGCTCTCAAAATCTCTTGCTCCTTACACTTTTTTTTTTCTTGCTCCTCTGTATCATGTCAAAAGAAAGCTCCGATTTGAATGGAATGACCTGAAAAGGCTTGCGGATAAAGTCGGGCTCGGTAGTTTATATAACAACTTCTTACGAAGCCATAGCAAGGTGAATTCCCGCGTTGCCTTTTCACAGCGCTGGTAATACCTCTCCTTATAATACCTCTATAGAGGTATACCTGTAATACCCTTCATGCGTTCTGACTTCTTCGTAAAGTCCGCCAAAAGGAGAAAGGAGGAAAAGGGGAGGGGGGGGGGGGGTTACGACATCGATATTTACTTTCTTAATGTGAATACCCGGAACTAGGGAGGGATCTTGAGCCTGTCTACTTGTTTTTGTTTCTCTCATTTAAAGCTTCATGTCTAAAAAGGATTCCTTGTATTTTTTTTTTTTCGTTTAAAATATCGAACGTCTTGTTGCAGAAGACTGCTCGCGTGAAATGACACTACCAGTAATTCCGGAAGCTGAACTATTTCAATTTCGTAGAAGAAACGCCACAATCAAATTAGTCTGAAAATGCAGACTTGCCAAGAAGAGACACGGACATTTTTATAAAAATCATTTTCCCCCTTGATTTGCCTTACAACATGCAATTAGTTTTATCCACTTTGCCAGCTCACCTCTTATAATAATGAAGAAAAACTACCGATTTAATTTTAAAATTGTCAATGATATCATACATTTTAAATTATCTATGCAATACTTTTTAGTTTACATTCATTACAAATTCTATTATAGTTGATAAATTTCTTTTACCTTTTTATAACTATTATCATTCTATAAAACCCACAAACTTAAAACCAAAGTATAATATAAAAACATTCACCAGTAAATAAAATCAATATTACATGTAAATTCACAAAAATATATATTCCGACGTTCTTACTGATTTAAGGGCACGTCATGATAATGAAAGGTATCATTCTAGTTTGTAAGGGAGGTAAAAGGATTATAAGACCATTTTAATCAAAAATTTTGTGTGCGCTATTTAAAAGAATGCGACAGTAGCTGATTTTCATGTTTTAAGCTTGTCGATCATATCCCATTTTGGCACCGATAGAAATTATCCACACCTTTATGACGTATAACTTGTCGACCGCTCATGACTCACAAAGACTATAAAGTATGCATAATTTCCTGACGTTTACAAACACCTGATAATAGTTGACATGGTTGAGACACGGTTTAGTATCAATCTGCCCGGCCGCCTGGTAATATCAAATCAATGAAAGTTTTGCAGACGACACATCACCGCCTCTAATTGGCCAAGCAGACGATTTCCTTGTGGCGTGCAAACATTAGTTTGTAAGAAAAAGTGTTAGGCAGAGTCGCCGTGGGTATAGTATTCGCAGACTCATGTCTGTTGGGTTCCACATGTACAATGATCGGTAACAGAGACAGGGTTGTTCACTTTTAAGGCATGATAAGGGTATGTAAGTTAAGAGGGATTATAACAGTATGTATTATGCATGTTATGAGCCTTTTAAAGTGAATCTTGACACGGCAGCTTGAAAACTACTTGGTTGTTATTGAAAAAAAAGGTAATCAGTGAGCATGTTATACGTACTTTTGTTCATTTATCTTTTAAATTTGGTTTGTTTTTGTTTTTGTTTGTCTCGTTTTGTTCTATATCATATCACACCTTGTATCATGAAGAGCACATAACTTTTCTTGAGCTGCTTGACTGAAACAAAGCACTGTACTTTATTGTTTGATTAGTGGGCATTTTATTGAAGTATACATGGGCAGTATACCTGTTGACATTTCATCCATAATCATATACCAGAGACAGAGTAGGAGCCAGATTATCGTGTGAATATATAGATATATAAAGAGAAAAAATAGATAGATATAGATAGATAGAGAGAGAGAGAGAGAGAGAGAGAGAGAGAGAGAGAGAGAGAGACAGAGAGAGAGACAGAGAGACAGAGAGACAGAGGGAGAGACAGAGAGAGACAGAGAGAGAGAGAGAGAGACAGAGAGAGTGATGTAAAATAAAATTTTGACATTGCCACTCATGCAACTGACGAATGTTGCATTGCATGAACAAAATTAACTTTATTAGGCTAATACACTGCTGCCTGCTTTTCTCCTTTTCTATTTTATGTCTGGTCTCTCTGCAAAATAGTCCATTATTTTCCTTTCCATGCGTGAATTATGTTAGGACAGAAAGTAGAAACAGAAGCAGAACAATCTTGACCACGTGTATGAACGTAATGAGAACGTATACTGCCCAATTGTTAATATTAATATAGAGGGAACCGGTCATTTCTTCCACGTGATATCATAACATGCCAATTTCTTTCCAAGTTTAAGGTCACTCAAAATCTCGACAGATTTACACTGGTCCGAATATTTGTAACTCTATTCATGATGGGATGGAGAGAGAGGGTAGAAGAACCAGATGAGACCAGAGAGGGGAGAGTGTAGTCATGATTATCATGATTTAAAAACAAACAAACACATGAACAAGTTGGTAACAATATACTTATTTGATAAACGACAAAAGAGCAATGTAGATAAAATGCCTTGCTCAAGGGAATAAATGCCTTGCAGGGGATCGAACCACCAATTTTCGCGTCTCCAGTCAAGCGCCTTAAACCACTGGACCATGCACGGCACCTCCACTTCATCGTCATGCATACATGCAAGATAAAACGCCCCTTTCCTCGTGTCAACCAAACATGCATACAGGGGATAATATACTGAACGTAGGCCTGCACCGTATGCCTGAAATATACTGAAGATCTTGATTAACAAGTTCTGGAAAAGCACCATAACTAATAACAACAAAAATTTATGTTGAACTCGACCGACATCGTACCACGGTAGTCACTGCCCTCTCGTCATCGCTCTCGCTGGGGGTAAACCCGACGATCGCAAAGGCTGGAATGGTAGCCGAAGATGACAGATAAGTGGGTGAGATTGATCCACAAGCTCCCCCTTTTGTCGTTCGTTTTTCCCCGCCCTTTGTTTGTCCGATGAAAGCCAAGAGAATTTGTCGCATTCCTCGCGAAATCCCGACTTTCATCAGCGCAGTAACAAGCCGTGTAGCGGTAAGTTGGTCAGATGGGAGTGTACAGATGAACATACCAGCGAACCTAAACCATTTTGTGCATGTTGTGGGTAATACCAAACAATTCTCAGGAATCAATGATCGATGACTATATTTTCGCCCAATAATTATTGTAGCTAACTACCCATTATTAGTAGGGGGAAAACAAAAGGGCCTACTATGAAGAAAATTTAAAGTGTCCTAATAATCTACAATTTGATTGCAATATGATAAAACGAAACTAAAATGGTAAAACAAAACATAAATGCTATAGAGTTAGGGATAATAAAGTCATTTCATTTAAAAAGGAAGCAAAAAACAAAAAAATAATACAAAAGAAGACGCAACACAATGGCTAGACTAGATGTCATAAAAACAAGGAATATGTTCTATTCTACTCTTAGTGTTAAACAAAGTGAGTTATTGACGATGTTTTGACATCGTAATGCCATGAACTTGTTCCGAAACCAGCAAAGATTTGTAAATAAAAGTCACTGAGATGAGTAATTTAGGTGAATATAACGTGATAAGGACGTGAAAAGGTGCTGTTTATAGCCGACATGTAATGGTTTTGATGTCGTGTTACATATCCGTAGCAATGGTCTGTCAAAATAATCATAAGGGAACCCTCGATTTGTACCCCCTCCCTGAGATGAAAGAAGAAAATTCGACTCTTCCAGTGTCTTCCAAATTGTTTGTTAGTCGCTTAACAGTGTTAAAACCCTTTTTGAGACATGTGTATGTTCTTGATAACTCGTGTAAAAAGAACGTCCGGATCAGTTGAGAAGTCCGAGAAATCACAAATTCAAATACTCCATATAACTTATGAATATTTTGTGTATATAGACAAATCATTTAGTTCAAAGACTGTGATATGACTTGAAGTAAATATCATTGTTTCGAGATGATTTTCTCACGACTTTCTTTTAACCTTTTCTCGATTGCCTTCAGTCTTCCGTCAGAACCGCCCACAAGATATAAAACATTGGGATTTAGTTTCTTTTTGTCTTACGGGGACTGCAAGCTGCCAATAACTGTCAGGAAAAATAATTGTCCGTCTCTTTTTCTTTTCATTTCATCTGTCTGCGATGATTCAAACAAGTCCTCAACGGAGAAGAAGGAGAAGAAGAAGAAGGAAAAAAAAAAGGTTGCAGCCTGATTTTTAACCCGAGTTGGGTGGTTGAGTCATACGGGACGGAGCAGGAGTTCCTCCCCACGAGTTCCCGCTGGGATACAGAAGGTGCACAGGCTTCGTTCAGGGCATACCCAGTAGGCCTCATTTGGAGGAAAAGGGCATGCGACTGCAGAGGACAATGCATGTGAGCTTGAACCAAGCAAAAATATTATAATGAGACTGTCATTGTATTATGGTTTCTTTCTTTTTTTAAGCCATTTGATGAGAATAGTTGAGCAAGCCCTTAGATCGTGCTGGGTGATCGACATGTGACCGAGTTTTCATTTCACGTATAGGTACTGTCATCTGTACGAGGTATGACGTCATGCACTCTCCTATAGCCCTTTGATTTCATCGCTCAAAATCAATGAAATGCCAAGAAATATATACATGTATTCCTTAATATGATAATCCAATAATACTGATCTTTAATTTTAGTTTCAGGAGGGTCATGGAACTTAGAATTAACATCAGTACTCCTCCTTCCCTCATCTGGACAAAAAGTTGGCGCGGTCTGATGTAAACATAACATGCTCTGAGGATAACATTCAAAATGATATCCTCATGCATATCCTCCTGCAACACTTTGAATGATTAAAAAAAAAAGAATACCCATTACTAATCAAGGTAAATGGTGGGAGCAGGAGTTGGTCTAGCAGCAATATCCGCAGTCAGCTCTTTGCCTTTGCCTACAAAGCTACAAACGGACTCTGATCGGACGCAGGTTCGAGTTTGAGTCACGTCTTTCGCATTGTGACGTGAAAGGTAGGTCCTAGACGTACATAATCATATCTGAATGATACACGTCTGTAAAAATCAAATTCAACAACAACAACAACAACAACAACAACAACTACTACTACTACTACTACTACTACTACTACTACTACTACTACTACTACTACTACTACTATAACAACAACAACAAAAACAAGAACAAGCTAAATGGTGCCTTTAAAAGTGCGCAAAAGAGTCCTTCCATCGGACCTATCTTTCCATCGTTCTATTTCCCCATTACTGTCAAACATCTGTTCGTCAACTCGTCCAGCAACGCGTTCGAATTTGACATGACACCGGAAATTTTTCTCCATTCTTCGTCATCCAGTTCGGCTCCTAGTCTCAACCTCCAAACTCCGCTATATCCATGTCATAATAAAAGAATGAAGAATGAATTATTTTTGAAAGACCGTAAATCGTAAATGAGGAATGTTAACATTTGCCTGAATGGGTATGAATTTACTTGATGTAATCATACTTTTTCGTATCAGTTTTTTAAAAATATAATTTTCTGTTCGTAGAAAGGGTTTACGGTTCACCATGTGGTAAGTCCTAAGGGACTATAGATAAAGTGGATAGAGATGGAGGTGAAATAGAGAGGCGAGAAAGCGGGAAAGTTGGAGGGCAGAGTATCTTTCGAAAACTGGGTGAAGTCCTAAAAAGGACTGTAAACCAGTAAAAATGATACATATAATTGTCATTAACCTATTTATAAAGCTTGTATCTTCGTTATGCAACTGATATGAGACACTTGTCATCGACATCTTCGACGTGTATGTTCTCAACTGAATCTTCTAACATTGCGTAATACATATTGGCTAACCAGGGGATGGGGGGGGGGGGGGGCTTGAGCTCCTTCTTTTTTCAATATCAAAACGAACAATGGCTCTATTCTACATCATTCTCTGTTTTTAACTTTTTCAAATGGTGATTCTTTCCGGATGATGGAAACCAAGTCATTCGAAAAACGATGTCGTTTACTTCAAGCCGCGGTTTCCGCTCCGTGTCATCCCGAATCACTTCAACTCAACTCTGATTGAGCCTTCTCTTTTCTTCAGCTAGCTTGTTTTATATTTCCCTGTTTAGCTAACTCTCATCCAGCCTTGTGCCTAAATGAAATGATCGCGTGACACCTCTCTACAAAATGGCCGCGATGAGGGTATTACGAGCGATCACGTGACTTCCGGTGCATCACTCGATAGCTTGGACAATGCCAAACGATGATCGTGATTCAGACAGAGCGAACGTTTTACGAGCCCAAAGAGTCTCGATTGCATTCATTTGTTGTAATTATTCATCTCTGTGAATAGCATGTGAGAGAGTGATTAAAACGATGTTTCATCATTATTCGCCCCCCGCCCCCCGAGACATAGACCTATTGCCACTAGATCATTGAAATCGTCATCTTTCGGTTCCGGGGGGGGGGGAATACGAGTTGGTAAACATAAACTGACCCAAATTTTGGTCTGATTCAAATCTTGGTCATCGTCTTTATGATAGTGACATTTAAAATGTCGAACCTCAAATTTCTATTATTGTTGACCACCATGTTCACCTTCTGGGCGTTAAGTGGGTGCCCCCCCCCCCACACACACAACAATGCATGTACCCTACGTTGTGTATTTTCGGATGGATGTCTTTGATTTAGGCAGGGAACGGTGCAAGGGGGGGGGGCAAGATGATGCGTTAATGGCAGCGTCACACGTCGTGCCTGAGCGAAGCAAAATATGTAGTTGCATGACCTTGCCCTCTCTTCCCCAATACTCCTCCTCCTCCTTCTTCTTCTTCTTCTTCTTTTATCACTTGAAAAATGATGGGGCGGCCGTCCCTGCCCCCCTGTTGCACCGCCCCTGAATTTGGGTGTCATCGACCTCTTTCTTTGCTTTATTTACATCGTTGTTGTTGTTGTTATTGTTGTCACTGCTGTTGTTCTGCTTCCATTATTCATTCTTATTGTCAAAGCTTATCGGGAAGCTGTGATTGATTAGTACATTTCTGTATATACCACAACAGGATCTGGTGAAATTCTGCTGTGTGTCCCGTTAACAAAAGATGATCATTCGTCACTGATTGGTTGTGCCTTCTAAGTAAAGTCTGGATGAAAATAACCATGGGTGTGCAGACCCATTATTTGGTTAGAGACCACGAACTGCTTTTAATTCGCTCAACTGGCATTTTTCCGTCATAGATTCTTAGTGGCCTATGATACCGGGAAAAGTCTTTCTACCAAATACCGTCCGGTATATAGATTCGGTATTATTACACAATGTAACCATGGACTATGGGGGGGGGGGGGGGGGGGGCGACCGTCGTTTCGGCGGAGGGCAGGCTTAAGATATTGCATTATGGAGGCAATACTGCTAGTCATACCCCCTCCTCTATCAAGGCAATGGAGTGCATTGCCTTTGACCCGTTATCGGTATTGTGCCCATATTTTCCCCTCTTTTCAACATAATGTTCTGCAATTGTAGACCATTCGCGTATGTTTTTTGGTATGTAAAATGTTAATGTTCTGATGAAAATCATGCGGCATTTTATCCTTAAAAAAAAAAAAGATTAGACATACATGATTCACGTCGCCTTATGTGAATGAAATTAACCTATTGACATCAACATTGGGCATCTAAGTACTGTATACCTATCTGCTAATAAACCTAATGAACATCAAATAAATACTCTTTAAAATCACATGCAACTTGATTGTCTGATTAAAAAAAAAAAAAAAACGAGAACAAATTAGAACATCTTCATATAATACAATGTACCCTGTGAAATTGTAGGATTTTCATAGGCAAATTACACATCATAATTTAGACGACTTCAGTAATTGCTGGGAAGTGGTTGATTAACACTCATCACTAGCCTGCAACCAGTGCGAGGCAGTGATGGAAATCAAGCCCGATGTGTCGGGGACACACCCTACCAATAGATCGCTCAGAACAGCTGTTGAGGAGGAAAAATACACTCTTGCTCTCCCGGACAGATTTTAGAATAAATTAGTTGGTGTATATTGCTTTCCTAACCGAGTTCTTTTCGTCCTTGTATAAAAATTGTTATTTGTTGCTTTTCATTCTTCTCCGCCTCCTCCTCCTTCTCCTACTCCCTTTTCTTCTTCTTTTTACTGCTCCTCTTCTTCCTCCTCCTCTTCTTACTCCTCCTCGTACCCCTCTTCTTCTTCTTCTCCTTCTTCTTCTTCTTCTTCTTCTTCTTCTTCTTCTTCTCCTCCTCCCCTTTCTTATTTTCCTTCTTCTTCCTACTCCTCTTCTTCTTATTCTTCCTCTTCTTACTACTCCTCGTAATCCTCTTCTTCTTCCTACTCTTCTACTTCTTTTCCTCCTCCTCCTCCTCCTCCTTCTCCTCCTCCTCCTTCTTCTTCTTAAAATCGTTTATCTGTTAATGGCTTCTCTCTTTGAAACGGCCTGCCCCTTTATTTCATCCTGTATATTTATTTACGCTGTTGTGTCTTCTCTTCTCCAATCATCCTTCTATCTTTCCCGCCCTTCTTTATCATGTTTATAGATTTTCTCTTCTTCTTATGTTGTAGGGTTTCTTTTCCTATTTGCCTTTCTCGGTGTTCTTATGCCACAATTTTCATGCCTACTTGCAATTTATTGATTAAAGAGTGAGTACAGACCCAGGGCCATAATATATGCTTGTCGTCTGGTATTTAATTTCAGTTCTTCTTGATCACCAAATTGTAAAGAAACTAAATGTTGAAAATGTTGTACATTCAGTTAATGAAAAAAAAAAAAAAAAACGAGACAGAATACGGCTAGATTATCTTACAACTGCATACATGCTATCCCTGCAGATGATTCCACAAGACTAATATTTGATTTTCTCTTTCAATGATCTGCAAGTCTTTTTTTCCCCAAATTTCTTTTAATTCCTTGCTGCCTGCAGACGTGAAAAGAGTGATTTACTGGTCTTACAACCCCCCCCCACCCCCAAATGCATATGAAATACAATGAAATTAAATAAAAGATATAACATAAAATGTAAGAATGAATAATGAAAAATAAAATCGACCGTTTTGTTCCTTTGCATTACCACCCCTCCCCCTCCTTTCCCCTGAACAAAAAATGGACCCACATTACGCCACTGATGAGAATAGCTTTCCTCTGACTCGATAGCAATGTAATGCGCACCCAGACCTCCCGGTTAGATATAGGGGAACAATTATGCATACAAGAGATATCACAGGACCTATTGTTCAATTTTGAAAAGTCGAAAGTGGTTAAGGAGACCGATTAGTACCTCTCTATGAATAGGTTAGTTACCTCATCTTATCTCTACGGGTGGGAGTTCTCTTGTTGTATAGGATTCAGGAATCACAGTCCGCATTAAAGGGGAAGGTGGGGGTGGGGGAATGCGGATGCAAAATCAAAGGAGGGGAGGGATTATGTGTTGCACTGGGATGTGAGGGTGCGTCTGTCTTTCTTTTTTCTTCTTTTTCGTTTTTTTTTTCTTTTTTCTTTCCATTTTTGGCTTAATGATTCTTTCTTTCTGTTAAGAAAACAAATCAACCTTCCAAAAAGTAGAAAAGGATCAGTTATAATAATAATAATAATAATAATAATAATAATAATAATAATAATAATAATAAATACAACAACACCGGTTTCTTGTAAGCAGAAATCTTAAGTGAATTTCAAGTACATGTATGTATAACTTCTTTATTCTTCTTTGAATGTATACATTTTTTTAGGTAGATATAGATTTACTTGTTATTTGTAGGGGGTTTTTCTTTATAGATTATTCGTTGTCATTTTTTGATGTTCGTGCAGACTATTTATGTTACGGAACAGAAAAGAATAAAATAATATTTAAAAAAAGACACGTGTAACAAAAGAGTAACATTCTAAAAGCCAGTCCTACAATTATTGTGTACAAGAGTGTTCTTAGACCCTCTCATGAATGATCTGGGGCAGACCCTCCATCTCTAGCTCTGTATCGTAAAAAAAAAATAAAATAAAAAAATAATGCCTCTCGTATTCAGCTGCATGCTCTTCGACAAAATGGATTAAATACAGTTGGAGTAGATGATCTCTCTCCTTATTAGAACCGCTCACTACAGAGCGTAGGGTTTCTTCTTTCAGTCTGTAGCATAACACGACCTATTAGAATATAAAGGGAGGGTATTACAACAAATACAATATACATGATAGGGGTACAAATTTGGGGGGATTTGAGTTATATTACTTGGTGAAATATTACGGATTATCGTACACATGGGACTCGAGTCCTTTTATTTGTTCTGAAATCAATACCTCTATTTAATTATTTTACTTGCAGGGGAAGAAAGGGAAAGAGAGGGGGTGAGAGAGGAAGAGGCCGGGGGGGGGGGGCAGAGAGGGTTTAAACCAGGTCCATGCAGATCAAGAGATCGAGCGATAAACAAATAAGAGAGTGTGTGAAATACAAGGAAAAAGAAAAAGAAGAGAGGAGAGAGAGACAGAGAGAGAAGAGAGAGAGAGAGAGAGAGAGAGAGAGAGAGATGGGGCAGGGCAAGAAAGGTATGTTATTGTCTTTGACTTAATCCGTTTAGTAAGACTGACTTTGTTCATTCCATTACACTATACAGCAAATTTGAGTGTATCTGTGTCCTGTTAGAAGCTATGTAAAGAGCAGGGCTACCATAATTTTGTCACTACTGCTATGACATTTGATCCTACTTGGTATGACATATGATTCCACTGATCAAGACATGAATACCAGAAATTCCACATTTGAAAAATGTTGCAGTAAAGATGAGACAAATGAATAGATCCTTTTCAATAGGCAGCTACACGGATTTTGATACTTACTCTAAACCTTTCAAAGCACATAACAGAACTTTCACAAGCAGGACAGAAAGTACACGACGGAAAATTTTTCCTTTTCTTTTGCTTATTTCCTGAGGAAATCTTTTTATTCTTTCTACCTTTACAAGGGAGCTCAGAGTAAAAACATCTACTTTAAAACATTACATGATGTGTATCAGGTAGACTGGTAAAACAGAAGTACAAAAACGAATACAGTAATCTTGATTACTACACAGACCACAATGTCAAAATGGCATGTGGATAACATTACATGAAGACAAATAATTTTGGCAAAATAAAGTCACTTGGTTGTTTTGATGTTGCAATGAGTGAAGAACACCACCAAATCATGCAAGTACAATATCTTGTTCAATAAACTAATTTTGTTATTGGTTCATATTAGATCTTCTAGAAGTTGTGTATGAGTCCCAAGGACTTAAATGGCACAGCACATAAGATATAACAGAATTATTGCAGGAATAAACACATTTTGTTCATTTTGATAACTAGGAAAGAAATTTGCATTCCTCTTACTCTATGAAAAAAGTACAAGTTATCTAAAAATGAAGATTAATTTCAATTTTCAATTTGAAACCCTGAAAGGACATTTCTATTGCTCTATTTCCACAAGTTTTCAACTTCAAAATAAAGATATTTGAAGTGTCCTCCATGTCCACATAATGGACATGCACTGAGCTGATGTAAATACATAGATAAGGTAAAGTGCATGTCCCCCCCCCCCCCAACCCCAATCCAGACATAACATGTGCATAAATGAGAAAATAAGTTGCAAGAGCATTAATTCACAAAGGATAAGGTCTGTACTGAATTCAAAGGTTGTAGATTGTAATTCTAAGGTGTAAAAAGTTTTCACATTTCAAAGGTGAGTACCAGTACACTGATGTGAGTAGGCCTCTTGCAAAAGGGAACATAGTTAAACACCCCCCCCCCCCCCCCCTCTCCCCCCTCCCCACTTTGTGGCAATAGAAAAAGAGCCTCTCCTCTTTAAAGTCTTAACTCAATGGAAGTTGGATCAAGTGATTAGGAACAGGATCTTGGCAAGATCAGCTTTTGTTCCTTGCTGTAGACGACCATGAAAAAGACAAAGGGATCCATTACTGAAATCAAACGTAGGTTAACCCATTGAGTATGAGTTATTTTAGGCTTTATGTTTGACAAATGCTTCACTGGAGGTTTATGTGTATTAAAGGTCAATAACTGAAACTCTCATAGTACAAATCAACAGTTACAGCTTGAACAATTTGGTGACTTGAGGGATTTAACCTGGAATGAATGAGTTTTCAAATACAGCAAGGCAATATTTTTCACTCCAAGAAAATGTCTATTTATCTAGATTTATAATGAAGCCTGACTACATAAATATAAGCAGAGGCTAGAAATGATATTTCCATGGAATTTGAACATAAGCCTAAGTCTACACAAGTCATAAAATGCAATGACCAGGCCAATATGCCAATACACAATAAGCAATCTTAATGTATCTATCATAAGATGGCGCTCTACCGAAAAGACAATATGCAAGCTTGCTGTAGACAAACTACTATAACAAGCTTAGCCACAAGCTCCTACCATCATGTTAGTTTTGGAAACACTAATCACATAGGATGTAAGAGTTACTGTAAGAACTAACATACTTACTAGTCACTATTTCTTTTTCTGAACCATTCATTCCGTTTTGGAAGGAATCCATTCCATACTTAGGAGAGAGTTGATATATTATACATGTACACCATGTTCCTAATTGTACAAGGCTTATGAGGTGTAGCACAGACAAACCTTTGAATAAGTCTAGATCCCATGCTATGCACATGAGCAAGCATTATGAAAAATAAAAGTATGTCAAACACACTTTATTTTGCTAGAATATCACATCAACAATACACATAATTCACTACCTGAATTCATTTAGAAGTACTGGTTGCTTCCTAACATGCATGCTTGCTTGCTTGCAAAGAGATAACATAAAGACATGTTACAATGGGAATATTTTGCACAAATTTGGATAATTTGCACAAATATATTTAAGACCTGGAATCAATCATTAGTTTTCTACCAAATTAATTATCAAAATTCATCTAGAGATCTCCTTCAGTCAATAAAAAGTGTTTTTTTTTTCTATATTTTAATATTCATACACTTCTTTCGAGTCATCTCATTAGAAGTCTGGATATCTGAGACTATCTATTAAGGCAATCATCATTATTGCCTCATCTGACAATGATTTTATATACACAATTTCAGTTAAAGTATTGGTCAGAAATGTCACCTTTTGGAAACTATTACTAAAAGACATTAACCATGTGATGAGAGGCAAAAATTATCAACTCTTTTGGAAAGGAAGTGACATTATACCCTTCTAGCACTCAGGAGCTGATATAACATGTTTAGAAGGAACCACCCTATACTTGCATCAAAGGCAGATTGTTGAAGATCTCGAGTTGAATACCTCACAGGAATTAAGTCCATCTGCTTCGATAAGGTCACTGTGATTTTGAATTTTACAACATGTCCAGCTGCAAATAAAAAAGAAAATAATGGATAAAGTAAAACTTTGATTTCTTTTTTCTTTCCCACGAGTAATTCAAACTTTTATTTTTTGCTTAGTACAGTGCTGCAAGGCATAGAGTAGACATAATTTTCTTCCTCTATTATCATCATTATCATTCTCTTTGGTGATATCATTATTTCTCTTTATTATCTCCTCCTCCTCCTCCCTCTTCTTCTTCTTCTTCTTCTTCTTCTTCTCCTCCTCCTCCTTCTAAAAATAGCCCCAAATGGTTTTAACAATAATATTGTTTTTTTGTAACATGCTTTAAGAGCTAGTATAAGCTGACCAAAAGCACTTGTGACAATGTTACTATTTCTTCTTTTTTACCAAATGTAAGGGATAATGGGGAAGATTTTTTTTTCCAAATGTGAAGACATTGTGAAGAATAAATAACTATAGTTGCAATATAAGGCAAGCAAATATAAGGGGAGTTATCACAGTGATTAAACTCACCAAGTCATCAGCATCTTCTTCTACGTTAGCTGCAGCTGGCTCTTCTTCCATTGGTACTTCCTCCTCCTGAATAAACTGTAGGACACAGTGCAATAAAATGTTGGAAAATGGGTAATAAAAAGCATCTAGCAAGCTCATTTTCAGAATTGGCAAGTAAATCTAAAAACAGCATGGCATACATTACAAAGTTGAGCTAAAAGATTCCCATGAACCCTGTCTTGTATTTAAGGAAAAAAAAGACGAAAAGATTTGAACACAGATTTGACACTTCTACTCAAATTGTTATTCAGACTCCCTCTTTTTCAGAATTACAGTTTTAGCTGGTGCAATATTTTTAGCTCATATGACTTTACAACACATTTGAACACTTTCAGGCATATCATTGTATCCCTTCATTCTAAACCTTCAATTACTATGAGAACCCTTCCTACTTCACTCCTACTGACAGGTGCAAAAGAATAAAGAATACCTTTTCAGCTTCATCTTTAGAAACTTTGCTGTCACTTGCTTCTGTAACATCGATTAGGGTAAGACCATCTGTTGGTAGAAATGTGCATTTAAGTTAAAATATTACTGCTAAAATTATTGCATGACACCTTCTCGGGAGGGGTTCATACACCCACTTTCCCTAGCCTCATTCATATTTGAAACCTATTGGTGAAACCCCAAAAAGCGACCTTGTAAAAGCAAACTTAGTCAGCCAACGTGAATCATACTTACACCAAGCTGGACTAAGTGAAATGGCATGTAAACTTGTGAATATTTAAGTGCGATCTCTATGAAACACCCCCTTGTGCAGATTCAATCATTCACTGTTTACTGGAACGGGGCGGTGGTTAACCTGTTGGACACCAAGCCCGAGATAACTCGGGCTCGGGTCTATGGAAAAATGCATGTATGATACTTAAATCAAATTGTGCTCAACAGGTTAAACCAATGGAGAATAGAAGAATTCAGTAAAGAGTAACAAGCTCACACTCTGTTTGTGCAACAAGAAACACAAATCATAATAATAATGGTATTTATTGAAAACTCAAAAAGCAATGTTACAAAATACATTCTTTACAAAGTACAAAGAATAAGTGACAAAATAGCATAATAGGTCACATTATCACGATAGCAGAATTCTGAATTGTTGCAATAATGTTTACTTAATAGATAACCTGTCAGAACTTCACAACACATATTACTCTATTGGAGAGAGAGAGAGAGCCAGAGTCAGGAGAGAAAGAGAGAAAGAAAGAGAGAGAGACAGAGACAGAGATAGAGAGAGAAAGAGATAATCAAAGTGGGAAGATATAGACAAAGCAGAGGGACACAGGATAGAGACGATGCAAATAGACAACAAATTCACAACGGATAACATGAAATGTAAAAGGTTGGTTACAGCAATGAAATATCTATAGCCACTGGGTGTAATATCTGCATTTTTTTCTTCAAATAAGAGTTCTATTGAAGAGTGGTGAAGTAATTATTAAGTATTTCATTTTTAAAAAGTCAGTGAGTAAACATTTCATTTCAAAAACGTTTGCAATGCATAAATCTAACTCTTCCAAAACTGCACGATAAATCCGTAATTGCAAATCCTAATCAGATTATGCATTTTTTTTATAACTGGAAGATATTGCTCTAGTTTCTGCCTATGCAAGTGCAGAACCTTTCATGCAATATTGTACAAGTTACCCAACTGTTATTGATCAACATACATGTACAAATTTTCACATAATTAGAGGAGCAGAGTTTTTCAAGTCATATCATGATTAAGGTCATAATTCAGATCATTTGTAGATTCTGCTAAGAGTCACTGCAATATCATCAACCATTAACACTGTTTACACTTTGAGTTGATGAATGTAAAAAAACACTGAGAAGACTACATTCCCTTCACCCAAGAGTACAGTGTGGATTGATTTACTGCCTCACTAATACACTTAATCTATTATGATGTCTTACCGTTTGTCAAGTCTTGCCAGAAATCTGTTTTCGCGAGTTCTTTTAGTTCCTCTTTAAGTTTCCTTAAGAAATCATTGAATGTTTCCGGTTCACTCAGCTGAGGGGGAAAGATAAAAAAACAAACTTAAAAGTACTCAAAAGATAAAGATACTCTTCCAACAGCAGTTTTTATTTTGGACAATGTACAATGGATCGATTTGCTCAAACAAGACTTAAAGACTCCATGAAATTCAATGCATGCGCTTTTTCATGTCAGCTCGAGGAACAGCCCCTCCAGCCCCCACCGCACTCCATTTAGAATTTCTTGTAAAATGGCCTGCAAGCATAAAGGGGATGTTCCTTTGAAGTTTATTGATAGTCCTGCTGAGCTGCAGGACTCACAAATTATCAAGCTTTATAGCAGGTGGTGTTATAATTTTCTCGAAAGGAACACACAATGATCTATCGATAAAAGGTTAAGTCCACATTACCTGTATTGATTGGTCCCTGTAGACCCTGAGACAGTCCATCGCTTTACCGTAGAGCTGAGGACCAAAGGACTGCTCAATCAACTGCAGAATTCTCTTTCCAATCTGAGAAGCAGCTAAAATAATTAGAATGACAATTATGATGATGATGATGATAATGATCATAATCAAAGTTCGTTTAAAAAAACAGGTCTGGGCAGGTGATATCCCATACTTTACCTAATATTGAGAAGTTATGAACATCAATTGTCATCACATGTTCCACATAACTGTGTATTTTGTCTGATCCAAGCAATGGTAAAGATGTGAACCCAATACACTGACCAGATATATGAAACCCAATACACTGACCAGATATATGAAACCCAATACACTGACCAGATATATGAAACCCAATACACTGACCAGATATATGAAACCCAATACACTGACCAGATATATGAAACCCAATACACTGACCAGATATATGAAACCCAATACACTGACCAGATATATGAAACCCAATACACTGACCAGATATATGAAACCCAATGCACTGACCAGATATATGAAAATTTTACTGGTGGTCACTAGCATATGGAAAAGGATAACTTGGATTTACCCATCTGATTGGACCAATATTTGGCGCAATTTATTGATGGAATGTTGATACCCATACCCTGAATTTCTTAAGGATATCACACAAAGGAATCCAAACACAACAAATCGAAACAAGAAATCTAAACAACATAAAACAGCAGGGTGTGTCATACCTTCCTTGAATCTGTCTTCATCTTTCTGTGAAATGATGGTTTTGAAGTCTCCAACTGGGTCAACTGTACCAACCTAAACAAACAAACATAGATTTTGATTGGGTATTGGAATTGATACAGAATCGGAACTCTTTTGTTTTAATGAAATAATGCAGAAAGTAGAAACTGATAAAATTTGGTATCAGAACATGGTCACCTGAAGAATATAAGTCTCATCAATGGTCCAGCATGCATGAAGCAACCTTTAATATGTCTTATTTCTTCTGAATTCATACTCTTTAAACGTTAAAAACTCCTTCAATTGTAAGGTATAAACTTAATTCTAGCAATCATCACCACCATCATGTCCATTATCATCACCATCATCAACATCATCATCACCATAATCTTCATCACCATCATCACCACCACCATGATCATCATCATCACCACCATCATCATCACCACCACCATCATCACCATCATCATTTAATCATCATCATCACCATCATCACCACCATCATCACCATCACCACCACCAACACCATCATCACCACCATCATCACCACCTTCACCACCATAATCACCATCATCACCAACATCATCACCACCATCATCACCACCATTATCTCCATCTTCATCACCATTATCTCCATCTTCATCACCATCATCATGACGATGTACCTCTGTGATAACCAGTCTTGCCATTCCAGCCATACTAAGATCACCTCCATTCATCCCATCATCAACCTTTGCCTTCTTCTTTGCTGGCTCTCCATCGCCTTCGTCACTAAGATAATAATAATAATAATAATGATATTATATTGGATGGCTCTGAATGGGATACCAGAGAATATTCCACGAATTAGGGCCAATATTGCAATTCGTGCAATATTGGCCCTAATTCTAACGGGTGGTATATTCCTGGTATTCCATGAAATAAAGCCATCCAATATAATTATTATCTATACCAAACAGAAAATGGATTTAAAATTCATAAAAGTCATTTCAGCAACTAAAAAGGGCCCCCATCATGGATTTATTTTGATCACACAAGTTTGACTTTTACCTCTTTATGACATCATCAAAGTGTCGTTTGTGCATTGCGTGTATTGCGTATCCGCGCATTGTAATCCTTATTGCGTATGTTTGTTTCAATGCGCGCACGCGAAGAGACCATGCAATATCGCATAATACTGCACAGCAAATTTTGTACATGAGCCTATGGGGAATTTGGTGTTCTATACAATATGCTCTGATATTGCACAGACAAATCATGGAGACAAAAAATGTGTTTTTAATGTGCCGCTAAAATGCCCTATGTAGATAATAATAATATATATAACTTACATCGCGCCAAATCCACTCTGTGGAGTGCTCAAGGCGCATGTACATGTAAATGATCAAGAATGGAAAAGAAATGTTTTGAGATGATTTTTCAAAGAGTCAGGGGATGAACACTTTTTGATGTCTTCAGGAAGGCTATTCCATAATTTCGAATTTGAGTAAGCAAATGATCTTTCCCCCAAGTTTTAACAATTTTGGGGATCACAAGAGAGTTGGAACTGGATGAGCGTAGAGATCTCACAGGGGTGTAGTTTTTGGATTAAAGAGATGAGGTATTGAGGAGCAGAACCGTGAATGCAATGAAAAGTGAGCTACAAAATCTTGGAATGCAAAATGCATACTGCTGAACATAATTTTACTGCCTAAATTATCATTAAATCAGGTAAAAATACATCCACTACCTATTACCAAACCTGTCATTTAATATGCTAAATTACAATTTCTAAACCCCCCCCCCCCCCCATCACAAACAATGTTGCCATCTGTGTTCCAGACGTGTCTTTTCTGCCACTCTGTTTCAACAAGCTGACAATTCATGAAACTTATGTAGGAAACGCATATGATTTCCTCAGATCATTTATGATGCCAATGATTCATATTTAAGCCATGAAGGCTTATTTGAATAAAATACTGTTAAAGATGAGATCAGCAACACTAACATCAAGTACCATTTACACATGAACTTTGTGCAACTTACTTTGTAACAATACATAGTTACCCTATCATCTTTACTGGTCAAATGACACACCAGCTCTTTACACTGCAATTTCCAAACCTAATAAAAAATCATCTGTAGTGTTTCCAGAACAGTCAAATCTGCCTCAAAGATCATCTATATAGAAAGAATATATCATTACAAAGACCACATATTTTGTTTCCTTTGATCAGCATTTCTCGTTAAACACGTTATGGATAAACTGGTAAATAAGGACCGCTTGCTTTCATACAGTGACCATGTTTCTCATATCCCCTGAGCGGTCTTTGTAAACAGGTTTCAGTGTATTTTACCTGGCCTTCCAGATGCTGTCTCCTGTGACTGTTTCCTTAGCTTTGACCTTCTCAAGCTTGAAGAGTTCTTTCATCTTCTCTACCTGAGGCTCACATTGAACTGCTACAGCCCTGGGGAGTTGCAGGTACCTGGCCACTTCTGATTGGATGTCCGGTATGGGGTCATCTGGGTTAAATGCTCGATGCATTAGGCACTGCAACGGACAATTCACAAGTTGGGATCAGAAACTGCTATTACCAATTTCATGTTACCCTACCTTGGTGTATAGATGGCGCTTCATGCAATGCTTGCAAATATTCCACTGGGCAGCGCCATGCCAGTTCTGTGCGAGATACACGTTTACCTATGTTATTGAGATCGAGCATCACCTACTACGTCTACTTGCGAATATGCGAACATATGCCGACAACGCGAAAAATCACTGCATGCACTGGCCTTACTATATAATATTCAATCCGACGCTGCACTACGACAGCGACTTTCCTATTGGTGTGTGTGTGTCACAGAGATGTGTAGAGTCTTCTATAAATCTCTATGATGTGTGTTATGCATCGCTGCGCTGCATCGCATCACGCACAAGAGTGAATGGGATTTTCGCAAGCATTGCATGAAGCCCCCATCTATACACCAAGTCTGGGCAACTTTAAAAGTATTTCCATCATAGAGGTAAGCAATAAATTTTCAGCAGAGATGCGAACCTCTTATCCAGCTTCACAGAATTATTATGCGTGAAAAGAAACATCATGAGTGGAAAAAGAGTATATTCTACTTTACAGCCATAGAGATGTACAGTAACTTAAGTTCAGGAAAAACGGTATATTGCTTGAAACCTGTAGTATCTATCTTCGATACAAAAACAGTACAAACTACTTCAAAAAGAAACAGTTGGCATCACTGCTGTAGGTATATTTTGTTCTTTAATATCACTTACAGAATCTATGAATTCAGCTTTCAATACATTTGTAAGTGACTGCAAAATCATCAATTCTTCTTTGTATGCAAAAATCAATTTAGCTGCAGGTGCAGTTTCTTGAATATCTGGAAATGAGTATTATGGATACAACCAATTTGAAATTCAAAGCTGAATGCAGAATGCTTCATTGAGACAAGAGAACACCTTACATCACCACTCACCTGACATAGTCTTTGGGTGTATGGGTTCATGGTATTCTTTGGTTTCAAAGCCTCTGTGTCATCATCCTCATCTCTATTATAAAAGAAAGTAAAGAACAACTGGTGTGAAAGATCATTATGATTTCAATTATGTATTCTAAGATGTGGCAGGCCTATGGTCCACAAATATGACGATAACGTGGCATAGTATGTAAATTCAGTACTGTTAGCAAACTCTAAATTCCCACTGATTTATTCACAAGTTGTGTGTCTAAGTCCGAATCAAAAGTACTTGTTATTCTACGCTGTGTATTCAAAGTTGAAAATGTTAGCAACAATTACGTTAGACAGAACCCTACCCTACATTTGATATATGTATGAAATATATGGGTAAATTAAAAACTATGGTACACGTAGGTGAAAAATTGCCTAACATTCAAATTCACAAATGCGAACTGATAATACCCACAAATCTAATTTCCACCCAGAAATAACAATTCTAATCAGGGAAATGTTAAAGGTTACTTCAGCTAAGTAGGGTATTGCTGCCAAGTGGCAAGGTTGGAATTCACACAAGAGGTTTAAAAACCTCCATAAAGCATACTAACATAGGTGTAAAAAGGCGCATATTGGCCACGCGTGTGCTTTAAGGAAAACAGATAATTGGACTGATTCTGTGCGTATGCTCACTTAAAGTGATTACACAATGGTAATTTTTTTTTTTGATATATGATCGGAATAGAATTCTAAGAAAAATTACATTTAAAATATGATTTTCAATCAAAATCAATGCATTTGGGCTAATTTTCTCATAAAAAGTCAAGAGATGACCAAAAATTTGAGTATGAGGACGTAAAAGTGGGTACCCTGCTTCGCGCATTGCAGTTGTGCTGCGCGCTAGACTGTACAATATGTATTATAGCTTACGCGCATTTTGCTAGATTGCGCGACAAGGTACCCACTTTGACGTCATTTTGACGTCAAAGTGGGTACCCAGTTGAAACTGGTTCACAGCTGAGGGGTCAAAAATATCCTGAAATCTTACCACATTTGGGGGTTTCCTTGGCAACAAGACTTTTAAAAAAACTTTAGGCAGATGATTTTTTGCTAATAAAATCATGCTCTTTTAAATGAGCTAACATTGTTTCAGCACTGGGTACCCCCTTTAAAATACCAAGGAGGGGGTTTAAACCACCCCATGGTTTAAACCTCTTTTGTGAATTCCAGCCCTAAAGTCTTACTCTTCAGCTGTCATCAAGTCCATGTTATCAATTAGGCTGTCAACTGCTGAAAGCTGCTCCTCTGCAAGAAAAAAAAATAATGACCACGATAAGAAAACAGCATTTATCAACATCAAAGGCATACTTTAACACTTAGTATAATCCATATAGTGATTTCCACTGAATACATCTGACGGGGGGAGGCAAAACCTTGATCAAAGCCAGTTCACCATACATAAGTTTAACAAGAAATGTGCCTCCAAATTTATGAAATCACTGATGTAATTAACCCATTGACAACTAGAACTGGATAGCCCCTTTATTAAGCCTATGGAACAGAGAGAGTAAAGTAGTCTTGGAATTAAGAGTAAATCATGTTTTGTGTAAACAAGATATCATCACTATCTGCTTCCAAAGCAGGGGCGGATGCAGGGGGAGGTCAAATAGGCCGCAGCCCCCCCCCCCTTTTGAAATCCTGGGCGGCCGAACTGGCCGTGGCCCGCCCCTTTTGAAACCCTTTTATTTGCTTATCCTGAGAATTTTTTGGCAAAATATACTTGAAAATGCCAAGGACCTTTTTTAAGTAGCCGAATGCCCCCCCCCCCTTTTTTTAAAAGTCTGGCTCCAGCCCTGGCTGGATCTCACACCTCTTCAAAATGATGACACAGTGATGATGGCTGGTCATGTGAGAGAAGATCATACTGTTTTCTGAATTTTCTATTCTTTCTATCAACCCGACTGACCTGATGGTTGACATCTCTTGTTGTTGTCAAGGGACATGAAGGTGTACATCCTGAGATCTTCAGCAAATGGAAGCTCAATGTAGAAGAGAGCCTGTATGGTGCATAAAGAAGGAAAAGAAAAAAAAATCAACAACTCCTGCTTGCTGCCTTGCTCTAATCAGCAAAACTGTCTGTAATCCTACTAAATCAGAACTGACAGGTAGCTAAGATCAAAGGTGGACCTAACAGAAAGAAAAATCTTCATGAATTTCTCCCGAGTTTGTGGGTTAAAAATGTTTAAAGTTTAATCTATGATAAAACAAACCACAGTGAGATGTGAATTAAACTTAACCCCCCCCCCCCAAATCTTCATATTCCCATATTTTTCTTGTGAAGTACACCTTCACATTAATCATAATTTTTTTCAAATTTGTCATGATGGGAAAGGGTGAAAGTATACAGTACTATCCCCCTCTCACCTCATAATTTGCTTTGATATGAGGAGTCAAGAAGCCAATCCTAGGGCTGCTACTGGCTGAGTATGCCCTCCTAACGATAGCCACGGAGTTGGTCTCATAAAGTGCATTGACAAGAGCGGAGAAAGACATTGAAGCTGCCTGGTCATCAGGTTGTGCGTAAAAGATGTAAACGCTGTTACCAATTTGCTGATGCCTCTTGATCTAGTTTAAAAAAAGAACGAAAAAAAAGATAATAAAAAGAGTTCAAGTCAAAGACAAGCCAATAGCAAGATTGTGATTCGCCCACCCGTGACTAAATAACACGAAAGTTTTATTGGATAAGCTGGGTTTTTTTTTTTTTTAAATAAAATGGGTATGACTAATTTCAAAACAGTTCTGTGATTCTAGCAGTGGTTGAAACAAAACTTCTAACTTGGGTTCGATGAACTTCAGCTGTTAAAAGGGAGAAATAGGTCATGCCATCTGTAAGAAAGCTTTGAGTGACAGGTTGTACATTACACAGGAAATATTTCAGAGTAATTTACACCAGCACCTGTGAAATTAACAATGGCAGCTATGCAGCGACAGAACACTTGTAAATTACAGGAGATAGGACATCTACAAGAAATATTTAAGATTTCCATCTCTTGCCAAAAATTTTGTACACAAGAAGGAATGTAACTGACAAGAAGTCAGTGCAAGAAGAAAATCATGACTCGAGGGTTGCAAATTAACAATTCAAGATGTCTAAGGAAATTTTAATTGAGTGCATTTTAGGACTCTTTTCCCTGTTTCTCGTACTGTAATGTAAAAAAAAATGCCGATTTCATGTAATATGCCTTTATCAAACATCACTGCATGGCTTAACTGAATACACAGTGGGCATGTTTTCCAGATATAAGACAATTACAAATATTTCTCATGTTCAAAACAAAATAACTTATACCAGGCAAAATGGCAAATATCAAACAGCTTTAATAGCACTACATCACTTTTGTAGGAATTAAAGCAACAAGTCTTGTCCAAATTCCAAGTAGCCTCATAACATCTAAATACAATCTGTATAACAAGGTGCAACAACCAAATCTTTATAGAGCATATTTGATTTAGCAAATAAATCAAAATCCCCCCCCCCAAAAAAAAAAAATGGAAGTCTGAAAAACCATTAAACACTGGCTAGGGATGGTAACAAGTGTATCCAAATGTAGATACTGAGATTTTTCCATTTCTTATCCTTGCACATGGTACCAAATTTGCAATATTTTTAAATGTAATCATTAACATCCCTGCCAGATAAGCATAGTTACTTACCCTGGATTCTTTAGTAAATCCAAGAACCTGCATGACTTTGCCAGGTTTCTTGTAATCCATATTCTTCTTGTCCTCTTCTGAGATTGGAATGATATCATTGCCATAGCGATAACCTGACGAAAACAAAATAAAAATGTAAAAGTCATTATTCGCAATACTATGAAAATTTACACCCATTCAAAGACCAATAAAAATGTTTGCAATGGCAATTATTTGGCCAAGGCAGTTATGAAAATAATAATTACATGGCTATATCATGCAAAGACAGAAAATAATTTGCAGTTTTGTGTATTTTAAGAACTTGGCGATTAGCACACAAATCAAGTCAACAAGTGATTTAAAGTATATAAGAACATGGGGTCGGTATGGGTGTTGTATCAACAATTTCTTATTTTAAAATGACAATGTACATCCTCAAAACAGGGTCATTCTCTTCCCTTTTAGCAAGACATTTTGCACCTCTGATGCACAGACATACAGAAATACATTGGGAAAAAATATTGTAAATCCAAACAATCACACACAAGATCAGGTCACCTCTGAGAAGAGAGATCTATGCTCTTGGAAACAAGATGACAAAGATGCTGTAAAGTTTTTTTTCCTGCAGAAGTTGAATATCAAGCAAATGAGGGGTGAAAAATACTTTTGATTGCCGGGACGCAATCGAAAGTCAACAACGTTGATGTGCATCACACGTGCGATATGCATGATGTGAATGCGTGGGGAGCCGTCAGCATGAAGGGGTCACAGCATAAGGCAGATTGTAAGCAATCTACCGCATTCCTTTCAGACATTTACACTAAAATTCACCAGAAATCATAAATGGAATATTACATGACCTCACACACATATCCTATTAAGCAGGGCAAGAAAATATGAGGCTCTATTTTAATAAGTTTTTTCATGCCAATTTTCTTTTTGCTACCAAAATGGTACATGAGCTTTAAACTTGGCTAAAACTGTCTTTCCTATCAATCTCACCTTCAACTTGATCCTCCTTTTCTACTTCTGTCTCTTCATCATCATTGCGATGCTGAGAGCGGATGGTCTGAGGGGAGACGAACTCCTTGTTACCTTTCTGGAAGGTGGACTTCCAGCTTTTGTTAGTAGCTTCTTTCACCTTTTTGGGAGGACAATAAAGAGTGTTTATTCAGCAAAAGAGACTAGTCAAATTCCAATCTGAGAGACTTTTTCTGTAGACTACCATCCCCAGAAAACAACCTCACCATGAGAACAATTACTTCTATTTTCATGAAAATTTAGAAATTTGTCTGTAATGATATTTATAATTGACTTTCTATTTCTTCTGTGTCACAAAGTTAGCAGTTATCATACTTCAAAAATTTAAAGGCAATTATCTGTATTTATATTTCCAATGAATATTGGGTATAACATATCTCGAATGGAAATAAATTTCAGAGTGCATCTGTTTCCTGCAAGCATTTTTTTTTTTCTTGAACTGTTCATCTTAACACAAAATTCAAATTCTTGGGCTAGACCTGATTCACATCTCACAAATAGAGTGAGGAAGAATTAAACTAAATTTTGATAAGATACCTTAAGATATCCTGAGACTGGTATTTTGAGTTCTGATCCAATCTCTAGATTAACCTTCCATGGGGTAGGCCTCACTTTTTTCTTCTCAAAAAAGGTGATTGCTGGTATAACCTCCCTGTTAACAAGCAATGATAAACATAATTTTGACAAGATACCTTGAGATATCCTGACACTGGTATTTTGAGTTCTGATCCAATCTCTAGATTAACCTTCCAAACCTTCCATGAGGGATACCTCACAGAAAACACGGTGACTACCTCTCTGTTAACAAGCAATGATTGTCAGGAAATCCAAGTGTCAAGCAAATAATATTATCTACGATACAAACAGACTTCAAAGAGCTGTTTATTTGGAACCCTTCATGGAAAGCTGGTTATGGCCCACAAGACCGACATGGCAGTCACCTATGAATAATGACATTTCCGACTATATGCCTGATGCATCTTGTCAGTCTCAAGGACCATTGGTTCATGAGCTGTTGATCTACTAGAGATGCCCCTAGACACAGATTATGGTTGACAAAAATAAAACTATCAATTCAAAATGGTGTATTATTTCATACTAAGCACCTGAAAGGACTTGGAGGGGGTAGGAAATCATGGCCCCCAGACAATTTTCACCGCTTAATTCCAACCACCACATTATACGCCACGCCATTCTGACTTTTTCTTTCAAGTCTTGCACATCTCTTGACACTAAGTTTACAAAAATTGGTCCTACCCATACAGGCTCATGTGACCTTCTGTGACTTCTTGTCTGCTTGAAACAAAGAATTTCAGAGTTTTGTGTGCATAACAAATGGGATACTGCATTTCAACATGTTAAGAATTAGATCATTGTCTAAGGAACCCTCCATGGTAAAGGGAAAATCTACTAGTAATGTGTTTCTTTTAAGATTCATAATCAAGGATAACCATTTTTGTTGATTTAATATATTCTCTTTCAGAACAAGGATGGGACAACCAGTACAAGACCACTCACTGGAAAGGATAAATGGCTCCATTAACCTCTTCTACGATGCTAGTCACAAGTCTCTCTCCAGCCCTCTGCTGTGGGGTCTTCTCCTTTCGTGATCCCCTGTGACCTCGGCTGGTTGAAGGCTGATCACGAGCATCACCATCACCACCACCATCATCCTCGGCATCGTCAAATGGAAGTCCACTGACAAAAAGAGAACAAATGCATAAATGTGAAATGCTTTGTGCAGTATTTCAACTCTTAGTAGAGACACTGAAAAAAGGCCTTTATTTATTTACAAAACAAATTTAGACAGATTAAAATTTTTCAGTATTTGAAGTCACACTCTTCTGACAGCAGTTCAGCTGTTACTTCACTTCATTGTTTAACTCTTACACTACCATGGTTGACAACAAAAACATAATCGGGCTACTATTTCTCAACTCTATGTGTAGAATGGCCATTTCATGATTATTCAATGAATACAAATTGCCCACTTAGAAACAAAAATATTTGAAGCAATCGTTTACTAAAATTCATATTTCAGCAAAGCTACATTTCTGTATACTGTAACAAAGAAGGCTAAGCAATCTTAATTAAGGGTAAAAAATAAAATTTTCCACTTCCAATGGATGAATGACCTACGGTATCAACTCTAAGGCCTCCGTCACATTTGATTATTAATAACAATATTGAGACTTTGAATTAAAAGTACACCCTTCACCTATCCTACTATTGACAGACATATAAAGTACTCACACATACACACAATGCAAAAGAATGTACCTTTAATTCAAAATCACATTATCATCATAATACAAATGTGGCTAAGGTATAAATCCTTGGCAAAAACAAAAACAACAAAAACAAACGAACAAGTACAATGAAAGCTTACATCATGTTAACCTCTATCTTCATTTCTTTGAGATTGTCAGTCACAGTGTTTAGTTTATCGTCTCCAAACTCTCCTCCAAGGTCAGAGAAGAGGATGATGCGCTTTGAAGTGATCTTTGATGATTTCTCTGAGGTGGCTTCATGAATCAGGTCCATAGCAATGATAAGAGCATCGACAACTGCCATTTGAATATCAGTCAAGGATCATAATAATGTCAGTAATTATGATTTTCTATCTTTGTGTATTGCATAATGTCTCCATGCCCCTCTAAAGTGGTTTGGAAATTACCACCCTACTGTAGCTTTAACCACTGTAGCTGCTGTCAAAGAGCATTTCGTAGTATATCCTGGTAGTTGGAAACTGGCCACAGAGCTTTCACTCTTAGCAAGGCTTCAAAAGAAAACATGGTGTAACCCTGAAAACTTTGTCTACAATGAAGTTCTTCAAACAACTAGCGCTGATTTAGACAAGAAGTTCGACTTACATTTTTAGAAACTGGTGCTATGGCTCTCAGCAGGGCTTTGAAAGAAGACATAACCCTGAAAACTTTGTCTACAATGAAGTTCTTCAAACAACTAGCGCTGATTTAGACAAGAAGTTCTACTTACATTTTTAGAAACTGGTGCTATGGCTCTCAGCAGGGCTTTGAAAGAAGACATAACCCTGAAAACTTTGTCTACAATGAAGTTCTTCAAACAACTAGCGCTGATTTAGACAAGAAGTTCGACTTACATTTTTAGAAACTGGTGCTATGGCTCTCAGCAGGGCTTTGAAAGAAGACATAACCCTGAAAACTTTGTCTACAATGAAGTTCTTCAAACAACTAGCGCTGATTTAGACAAGAAGTTCGACTTACATTTTTAGAAACTGGCGCCATGGCTCTCAGCAGGGCTTTGAAAGAAGACATAACCCAGAAAACTTTGTCTACAATGAAGTTCTTCAAAAAACTAGTGCTGATTTAGACAAGAAGTTTGACTTACATTTTTAGAAACTGGTGCTATGGCTCTCAGCAGGGCTTTGAAAGAAGACATAACCCTGAAAACTTTGTCTACAATGAAGTTCTTCAAACAACTAGCGCTGATTTAGACAAGAAGTTCGACTTACATTTTAGAAACTGGTGCTATGGCTCTCAGCAGGGCTTTGAAAGAAGACATAACCCTGAAAACTTTGTCTACAATGAAGTTCTTCAAACAACTAGCGCTGATTTAGACAAGAAGTTCGACTTACATTTTTAGAAACTGGCGCCATGGCTCTCAGCAGGGCTTTGAAAGAAGACATAACCCAGAAAACTTTGTCTACAATGAAGTTCTTCAAAAAACTAGTGCTGATTTAGACAAGAAGTTTGACTTACATTTTTAGAAACTGGTGCCATGGCTCTCAGCAGGGCTTTGAAAGAAGACATAACTCAGAAAACTTTGTCTACAATGAAGTTCTTCAAACAACTAGCGCTGATTTAGAAAAGAAGTTTGATGAACATTTTTAGAAACTGGCCCCATGGCTCTCAGCAGGGCTTTGAAAGAAGACATGGTGTAACCCAGAAAATTTTGTCTACAATGAAGTTCTTAAAAAACAACTAGCGCTGATTTAGACAAGAAGTTCGACTTACATTTTTAGAAACTGGCCCCATGGCTTTCAGCAGGGCTTTGACAGAAAACATGGTGTAACCCAGAAAACTTTGTCTACAATGAAGTTCTTCAAAAAACTAGTGCTGATTTAGACAAGAAGTTTGACTTAATGTACATTTTTAGAAACTGATGCCATGGCTCTCAGCAGGGCTTTGAAAGAAGACATAACCCAGAAAACTTTGTCTGCAATGAAGTTCTTCCAACAACTAGCGCTGATTAAGACAAGAAGTTCGACTTACATTTTTAGAAACTGGCGCCATGGCTCTCAGCAGGGCTTTGAAAGAAGACATGGTGTAACCCAGAAAACTTTGTCTACAATGAAGCAGTGAAGTTCTTCCACCATGGAAAGCATTGTTGATACCTGGCTCATGAGAGAATTTCTTGAAAATGGGTACATGAATTCACTTACCACCTGGATAAGAGTGACAAATAAAGATCTTGCCAAAGGAAATTCATACTACTTATGGGAATGAATGAACATATAAGGGGAGTTCACACTTAACACTCTTAGAAAACTGATTTTCTAAGAGCACTGTAAAAACCTACCTTTTTTTTGTGTGTGTGAACATAAAAAGCTCACTAATAAGTGATTTTCTCAGTGCACTACAAAGTGCACTCATTACCAGGCTTTTGGGGAATCAGTGCGCTAATTCACTGAATGCTGTGTGTGTATGCGGGCATTTAAAATCACTTTTTTTTTCCTGTGTGTACATGGTCGTAAAAATCCAGATTTTTAAAGTGCACTCCACTGCGCACCGATATGTACTGTGAACGGGCCTATTGTGGTATTGTTTAGACCAGCAACATTGCGGATAACTTGCTTATTGTTTAAGGATACAGTCTCCAGACACCGTGCTTGGCTGGATGTTTTTCCCGACATGCTGAATAAGATCAAGGTCGGCCACTCTGAAAGGTCGTTCCACAGTGATGTTGTCATAGTCCAGCTTGTTTGCTGACCCGGGTGTACCGAACAGGACAAGGGCTACCTCATCTTTCGACTCGGAGAACACCTATGGTAACGTGAAACAAAAACGAACTTCACTTCAAAGTGCATATTTCATTACTGTAATTTAAAAAATCTTTCTATCCATTTGACATGAAATACATTGTACTAAAAAAAATATCTGCTGTTGTATACAAGTTCAATCATTTCAAGGAATTATTTCATGAAGAGTTTTCTTTCCAGTTAGAGCTTCAATCCCTCCTGCAAGAAGTGAAGGAAGCTTCTGGGTAAACAAAACCAAAACCAAAACTAATATCTTTAAAAAAAAAAAAATAAGAGCACATATTTCAATGCAAAACCTCAAAGTTTCAACTTAGGAATTTCACAGTGAACTAAAGGTCACATTTTGTACGTTCAACTGTCAGTCCCTCAAAGAACAGTTTCAGCATTGGTGACAATGTGTCCACATGTACATGTACCTTCCTCTGTAGAATCATAGTGATCACATCACATGCTGTCTCAAGGGTTGTACAGTGGCCAGGAGGGGCTTGGTTCATAGATGGGCCAACATCCAGAACAATGACTATAGCTTCCTGTAAAACAAAAGAATTCATTCTAACAAGTTACATTTGTAGGTCATTACTGTGACTACACGACAAGTACATGTACAACCAACTTACATGCAAATTATATATTAATCTAATGATTCATTTTTGCAGGATCAAGTCAATAATTGACAGCTATAAAAATAGAGTCAGCAAAGGATGGGATATAAAGCTGAAAAAAATATACCCGTACTCACCGTAGGCAAACTCTACATGGACTAGCAAGTCAGTGGACACGTACCGTACTGAAGAAGAAGGAAGAAGGAAGAAGAAGAAGAAGAAGAAGAAGAAGAAGAAGAAGAAGAAGGAGAAGAAGAAGAAGAAGAATGGATTCTTGTGATCCCAAGGCCCAACTAAAAAAAAAAAAAAAAAAAAAAAAAAAAAAAAACGAGTAGCTCGCCGACTCTCAATGAATGCGCAACAGTCATTTCTCATTATACATAATGATTACTGTCCGTGCACTACGTAAATGAATGCCCTTCAAAGAAGCAAATGCCAAATTCTTATGAACTACAAAGTATGAGAATACATCAATTTTTCTCAGCTCAACTTACCTTTTCTCTGCTTCCCATGATAAGAGTGTAATGTGAACCAGTTCACCTAGTAACAGCCAACTTTAAGTTTAACGTTAGCCTCCAACCTATTACTTTTGTAGTTTAGCTTTGGCAAGATATTTAACATACGAGCACGTCAATTTTGGTTAGCTAGCTAGCTACGTTCACTCTGCTCCGCTAACTGGGCGCAGCTGGCGCTATAGCTAAGGGCGCTGATCCGGAGCCCTTGATTTCAGATCAAGGGCTCTGGTTGTGCTCATTGAGCTGTTTTATGCACACGTACACACCTAAAAGATTTGGTTGCATGCACCGGACAGGTGCACTTTTGTCGAGAGCTCAAGGTCCGAGACCGAGATCGAGACCGAGCAACCTAGAGACCTGCTACCGAGATCACGCAAGACTGACACCGCGGCCTCATTACTGTCTTTAAAAAAAAGTGAACGCGTTCACTCTGTTTGGGAGGGGTGAATTTCAGAAAAGAGTGAATTTAGAGCATCAAGAGTAAGAATTTTGATATTCACCCTTTATTCACTCTTTTAGGGTGACCTCAGTGGTATTACTCAAAATTCTTGAGTGATGAGATCACCCCACCATTCAAAGAGTGAATATCACAATTTTTACTCTTAATTCACTCTTAATTCACTCTAAATGCACGCTCTTCTGAAATTCACCCCTAACAGAGTGAACGCATTCACTGTTGTTGTCTTTTTTTATATATATAAAGAGAGTAGGCCTACCTAGGAAAACGGATTCCATTATTCCAACAATTTAGCTAATTATGAGCCAGTTAAAAACATCCCTTTCAAGTACTCATATTTCATCAGCGCCTATTTAGCCTGAGTCTTAGCAATCAAGAAAAATGTCTGCAGTCTTTGCAGGCTTTTCAAGCGATTTTCTGGAGACCTCGAGGTCCGAGATTGACACTTCTAAGACAGAGATCGTAAACCTTGTAAATAATGATGATGATAATAATAAATGAATTTATAGGGAGCTTTATAAGGGCGTTTCTAAGCGCACAATTGTCTAACTCAGTATATTCAGTAGCTTAAAAGTAACAAAAGAAAATAAAACATTAATGTAATGATACAATATTAAGCTAACTGAATGAAACTGTGTGCGCCTCTAGTATACTTTGACTGGTTAAAAGCGGATGAGGATATTTCTGTTGTTATAGTTGTAATCGTCGTTGTTATCAATGCTATAATTATTTCACCGAGAGAATAAAATCATTCAAATTATACTCGTATCACGTCTTCTGTACGTGCTTATAGTACATTTCTAATCCTTTCATGATAAAGATATTTGAAGTTTGAAGTTTGAAGTTTCTTTATTTTCCACATAATGCAAGTAACACAGTTAAATAAATATACATATACTTATTCTTGGAATAACAAAATATAAAACAAATTTGCATATGAGAAATATTACATTTTACAAATATCTGTAAGTATTAATTTAAATTAAATTAAGAAGAATAAATCAGTGGAGGAGTCTATTTGGTTCTCGAGACATACAGCCATGGGTATCGATTTGTGTTCGTGGTCTTGGGTGGGGGTGGGGGGGGGGAGGATTGATGCCGAATATCCTCAGCGAGAGAGCAAAGCGACCGAGCGGGGAAAGGGTGTGCACGGTTCAGGATCGACTAAGCGAAGTCTAATTCTACATGTTCTAAGTCTAATCTATCGCAGGGGTAGATCCTCATTACTTGTACTAGCAATTCTGCTGTTTCAGATCTTCTTATCATTCGAATCCAGTTAACATAAGATAGGAAGAAAATATGTAAACCAACTTCGCGGTAAGAATAGTATTACTGACATTGGTTAAGATACTTAAGATGCGAGTAGAACTATAGTATAACATTAGATGGAGAGACAAACGACGACAGAAGGAAAACAAAGAAAATGAAAAAAGAAACAGGGCGCTAATAATAATAATGATAATAATGATAATGATAACAATAATGATAACAACTCTTATTTAGCAGGGTAACCACTTCAGCTATCAGCTGATCTTCCAGCGGGCCCTGCATAACTTAATATGTTATCATCACCCTTCTCCATTCTTATTTGCCGAGCTCCTGGCTAGAAGGCAGAAGGTCCCATTTTTTAAAGTCTTTGGTATGACTCCGCTCGGCCGGAGATCGAAATAAAAGCGAATTAAAAGGCATAAAAAACGAAAAAAAAAAAAACATTAGCAAAAGAAGTGATGAATGAAAGAATAGCACATAAAATATGTAATTAAAAGAGAAAACGACGACAGAAGGAAAACAAAGAAAATGAAAAAAGAAATGGGGCGTTAATAATAATAATGATAATAATAATAATGATAATAATAATAATAATAATAATAATAATGATAATAACAATAACAACAATAATAATGATAATAATAATGATGATAATAATAAATAATGATAATAATAATAAATAATGATAATAATAATAATAATAATGATAATAATAATAATAATATTAATGATAATAATAATGATAATAATGATAATGATAATAATAATGATAATAATAATAATGATAATGATAATAATAATGATAATAATAATAATGATAATAATAATAATGATAATAATAATGATAATAATAATGATAATAATAATACTAATAATGATAATAATAATAATGATAATAATAATGATAATAATGATGATAATAATAATAATGATAATAATGATAATGATAATAATAATGATAATAATAATAATGATAATAATAACAATAATAATGATAATTGCAATAATGATAGGGATAGGGATAATAATAACTCTTATTTAGCAGGGTAGCCACTTCAGCTCACTGATCTTCCAGCGGGCCCTGCATAAAAATGTTATCATCACCCTTCACCATTCTTAAATTCCGAGCGCCTGGCTAGAAGGCAGAAGGTCCCATTTTTGTAAGTCTTTGGTATGACTCGGCCGGAGATCGAAATAAAAGCCAATTAAAAGGCCAAAGAAACGAAAGAAGCATTGCTTATTTTAGCTTGCCTCTCCGTTTTGCTATATCCTTTTCTCAGTCTGGTCAGTATTACTTATAAGTATCTCAGTATAGTTCTATTCTTTATTTTATGTCATTTCCATTACTTTTGTCTCAATGAGATTGTATTCATAATTTTGTTTGTATATATTGTGAAACGGAAAAATAAATCAAATCAAATCAAATCAAATCAAATCAAATCAAATCAAATCAAATCAAATCAAAGAAAGCAATAGCAAAATAAATGATGAATGAAGGAATAGCACATAAAATATGTAATTAAAAGAGAAAACGACGACAGAAGGAAAACAAAGAAAAATAAAAAAAAAAAGAAATAGGGCGTTAATAATAATAATAATAATAATAACAACAACAATAATAATAATAACTCTTATTTAGCAGGGTAACCACTTCAGTTATCAGCTGATCTTCCAGCGGGTCCTGCATGATATAATATGTTATTATCACCCTTCTCCATTCTTATATGCCGAGCGCCTGGATATAAGGCAGAAGGTCCCATTTTTCAAGTCTTTGGTATGACCCCGGTGCTGTCACTCTGTATTGACTTCGTGTACGCATGATCGTACGAAATTTCGCGTAAAAAGGGGTCTCTTTGAGCATGTTCACGATTTCGAAAAAAGGGTTGTTTTCAAGAGCTTGTACTCGAAATTGAAAAAAAGGGTGGGTTTTTTTTTCTGGTCCTTGTTTGCAAAAAGTGCACTTGGAATGCGAAAAATAGGGGTGTTTTTGAAAGGCCAATTCGTACCCGTTTTGTGCCAAGTAGGGGTAAAAATGGCTGAAAATGTACTTGAAACACCGCGAAATAATTCAAATTCTGGGTTGCCGAACGATCATGGTTACACCTTTGAATATAGAGTGACAACACCGGGGGTATGACTCGGCCGGGGATCGAACCCATGACCTCCCGTTCATGAGGCGGACGCTCTATCAATAACTGAGCCAACATGCCCAGTTCATATACTTTTTAGGGAAAGATGAAAATTACAACAGTATCGGTGCCGTGAACCCTCAGGAGAGTTTTCCGAAGCCACTTTGTGGTCTCAAGGGTGGTCGATACTGTGGGCTGTAAAGCACTGAACGTAGTACTTGGAATTCGCCACCTGAGACGTGATAGATCACCAGTCTGCCACTTCACCGATTCCAAGCTACAGCGAAGGGTTCGGCCAAAGATCAATGATAACGTAAGCAAAGGTACACAATGGGTATTCAATCGAGTATGTCAATCGGCCTATGACGATTTGGGAGCCTATTGTAAAATACTTCCATGGGGACAAATCCTATGTTTTACATTATTGTTTGCAAACTGTTGACTAGCGAGTGCAAAGTAGTTTAGAATATGTGAAAAACGTGCATCTGCTTTATAATTTGAGCATTCGAACTGAAATTAAGACTTACAATGGAGAATGGATAGGCAGTGGAATGATGAAGTTGGAGTAAAAAAGACATTTCGTCGACGTTTTCGTTGCGGAAAGACATGGCGTTGCTGAACCCTCCGCTGAGCCATCCCGTGGCCTTTCATGAGCGGAGCTATGAGAGCGATAGCGGGTTTTCAGCCGATGACTACAGCTCCGTGGACCCTATCGCAGCGGCTTCTGAGATAACCTCTGTAGCATCCAGAGCGTCCAAGAACAAGAGTGTCCTCAAGTTGAACACCCGAGATGACGGGACCGTGATCACATTGGACGAGAAGGAAGTCGTAGCGGATAATGCCCAGGATCACGGAATCGAGGATGATGTCGTCGACAGAGTGGAGTTCCAGAAAGAGGTCGGCCAGGGGAACCCTTTGACAGTATCCTTCCAAGAAAACGACAAGGTTCAAGATGCAAGAACACATAGAGATCAAAAACAGGCCATCCATTTTGTGACTCGGCGTATCAAGGCTTCCTGGCTGGACAACACTTACCAAAAGGCCATCACTAGGGCTAGAGCACGACTTGCCAAGGGCAACTGGCCCCAGTATCCAGAGGAATGGAGGTTGCCACATGCTCCGTTGCCAGCTCGACCCGATTTGACGAGAACTGGTCCTATAACATCGCTCCAAGGCGGGTACTTGGAAGCGAAGAGAAATAGGAAAGAACGAAGAAAAAGGAGCGAGACTTTTCCAAGAACAAAATCTGTAAGTTTTGTATAATCCGTTTATAATCTTTTTTTTTTTCTCTCACAAAGCTCTGTTAATGAAAGTGCTAGTCTTCTAATTATAAATAATTTATAACATTTTACTTTTATATTCCTAAAAATTCTTAACATTTCGGTTTTATATACGCCGGAATCTTTTGCAAGTTGAAGTGTACACGACTTCGGGATATAGCAGATACATATATAGTGTTTCCAACTTTTAAAAAATAATGGAAGATGACGTTCCTGAAGAGATTATTACTGTCTTACTAGTTTTTGAAATTTGATCCAAAGAGCTTTTGTCCCCGGGCTTTTGTCCCTCTTAGGTATTGATGGTACAAGTATTTTCATATATTAATGGGAAGGAAGCCCCATCCATATTGCAGTTTAGGCCTACTGAAGCATGACACTCAATTGTATTTCTTGATGAAATTTAATATACGCTTGCGTTTATCTCAGAATGTGAAATGTTTTATTTATCTCCATTAAAATGTGTTTTGCAATATTAATAATTGAAATAGTTTTGCAAGATAATATTATCTTGTTGTAATGCTACGAACCCAGACTAAAACTCACAGGAAAAATAACTTATCTTCGGTTTCATGTGTTTAAAAGAGAAAATAAAAGCTTTGAATAGATAGCATACAAATGCAATATATTTCTCTTGCATTTGAGATTCACTGAAAAATTTCCCAAGTAATGATAAAAAAAACCCGACAACTATAATGAATAAAAATTCTCGCTGATTGGAAATTATCACTACGACATGGAAAATATATCTACATGCATGTACCTGGGGAACTAATCATACAACCCCTAAAGGATTAAAAGGTTTGGGGTAAATTGATTTACTTTATCATGCCCTTTATGAGTTTGATTTTAGTTTAATTTTTCACAAATACATCGTAAGCTTTACTTCAAATAATAGTTATCAACCTTTAAATAGTTGATATAATTACTGTGGTGAATGTCAGTGTGATTCTCAAAGATGTGTACTTTCGAATACGTTGATAATCTCATTTGCTAATAACATGGAATCATTTAACAAAACTCCGAAATGATATCACTGACAGGAACATGCTCTGCTATATGTCTTCGCATTTTATTAATTCGTGAAGATAACACAGCAACCATGACAACTTGAACATTATACCATCAGGTGATACGCATCATGATATAACTTGACAAGAAAATGTAATCTTATCTCCTAGACGTGACATTATATCTGCCCCTGTTTTGAAAACATGAAAAGGGACAGGCTTTTCTCGCTGGAGACCCATGACATTATAGACCGCTGTCTAGAATAAGCTCCTAAATAGACAGATAGCTGTCTAAAAATCTTGTGTAATGTAGAAAGTCTAGGTATAATGGAAGCAAAACATTTATCTTATGAAATCGCATGAAGTCATTGGAAAACTTAATCATGTTAATCAAATACTATAGTGCATGACGTTTGCTTTCAATGTTTCTTTCCTCTTATATTCCGAAACCTCATAATAAGAAGATGCATGGATAAATAACTGCTCTATAGTGAGAAATCATATCGTCCGTCGTTACTTAAAATTCTAATGCAGAGGTATTTGGCAATTGTATTGCACAACAAAAACCCAATCTATGTATAAGCGAGAGAGGACTTGGTACCGCGATTCAACCACCAAAATATCAAATAGTGTTCTTTAATGAATTTGTTCAGTAGTTTAAGTGGAGGAGTTACATTTCATCACACTTTATCTGTTTATCAACATGATCAAGAGGAGAACAGAAGCGACAAAATAATTTGTGGCATGCAAACGTATGATGTCGCTCCACATTCACGTTACAAGAAAGCAAATCCCATTTTTATAAAAGGAATATATATATATATATATATATATATATATATATATATATATATATTTTTTTTTTTTAATCCCAGAAGACCATACCTGTATAAAATTGTTCACAAAAAAATATTTGTCGGTGGTTGTGTTTTGATACTAGTATATGTAAGGAAAAATCCAACTTCATATACAATATTCATATTCGACGATCCCCTGTTGTGAAACATAGGCCAGGCCTGGGCCCCCACGTTACGGATTCAACAATACTACGATTCGTAGTGATCTGAAAGAGGTTACAGAGTATTTATTATAAATTGCTAGAAAAGGATATTGGAAAAATTCATCAAAAGGATCAGCATTTGTTTTGATAAAGAATATTTGCCCCTTTTAAAATTCAATATTTTCTAAGTGCGTTTGGCGAACATAATTAACGTATGATTAGTGATAAATACCACAATTTCCAAAATGAAAAAAAAAAAAGATGTATGACCATGTGTACTAACAGTGACTAAATTTCTCCAGTTTTGATTGGCTATTCGTCAGAATTGAAGTATTAAATGCAATGGGTATTCAGATACGTGGGGCCGTGCCTTTATGTATGACACACGTTACTCTCATCGATTGTGTAATCAATATTAGTTGTTGGATGTCACAAACAACAATATCACTCCATTAAAGAAAGGCTTTAAGGAAATGAAAGAACATGCAGGAGATAGAGAATGTGAAACAAATTGGCTAACGTCGAATGAAAGAGGGTTATGAGCTTACAACTGAGGTGATCCCTGCTTAATATTTCAGTGATTTTTTTTTTCAAACCCTTGTTTGATTATTAACCTGTGAATCATAGCTTAAAAGGCACAAATCAATTATTCATATGTGAAATATTTTGTGTTCTTCAAATTTCTTTTTGATTTCCTATATATTCTTTTAAAATTGAATATGCGTAATTTTCTATATATATAAGTATAGAGTGTGAATTTAATATGAAGCATATTCGTTCTCGTCTGATTATCACTTCATTACAAAGACAAAATACAAAATACAAAATACAAAATACAAAATACAAAAAAAAAAAACCCACAACAAATTCTCAATGCTTAGAATGCATCCATTAAGATTACAACCAAGTTAACTATAGGTTAACATATCTGACAGATTGTTTCACAAGGTTTATTAATAATCTATAAGTGAGGTTTTAAGTCTCACACTTGCAGAAAACATTTACAAGTTATCTCTTTACCCTCTGCTTTCTATCTTTATATGGTTTCCAGGGCCAACCTTATTATATTCAAACAATATGTTTTCTTTCCTAAATCCGATTCTCTGAAAGGCTTGGGCTGACTGTCGCCCAACACAACATAGTTCAGGCTTCTCAATTCTCTTGTATAAATAAAAGAAACACTTCTCAAGAACTCTCCAATGTACGATTTCCTTTGAAACCTTTATGGACTTTTAGGATTAGAGGTTCGTTTCCCCTTTCTCTATTCATAATAGATACCGTTAGATCATGCTTTTTTTCCTTTCTCCCTTACTGCGCCAGTGCTTATATTCTCCATGCACTTTCAGCATATTTTTGCCTCACTGTATCAAATCTCCTTTTCTAACGCTTAGTTTAAACCGATCTGATTCTTGTTTAAGCTCTAAATTCCTGTGCTCTGCGTAACTTCAAGAGGCACTGCATACAAATCTGGGTAATTCTACAGAAGCGTATTATTTATAATTGTAAATTACTCTTCCATCAGCAATTCCAATCAGTTCTGTTCATCCTGTCTCTGAAATTGCAAGAAAACTGCTATGTTAATGTACATTAGTGTAGACAGGTCCTCATACCGGGGGGGGGGGGGGGGTGATTAACCCATTCATACATATTTTTGTACACACACATATATGAGTCCACCTCAAAATGTGGGGGAATGCATCCCCCAATCCCCCCCCCCCGCTATCTACGCCCATGTCAATGTAAATAGAAGACCTGAAATTCAAATTCGATCAACTCGAAAATGATCAGCTAAACTCGAATCAGTATCATTAGTTCCTGAAATTAAAAGGAAACTGCTGAATAAAAACATTTTTGAAATAACGATGAATGTAAATTTGACATTTGAATGAGTCATTCTGTGCAGTGCACTTATCTTCGAAAACATTGTCCGTTACAAGATGAATAAAGTATAATCTCACATAATCTAGTTTGCAATCAGTCTCTAACATGTCTCCAGCCATAAACCTGATAGCAAACTTTACTAATTAAACACAGATGATTAAAGTTACCACCCGGGTTCTGATAAAATGCGGTATCCATGTCAACCAGTTTGTCGTTTATCGTTTGAACATGTTGAAGTAGACGAAGCGACTTGTTCTTCGTAAAATCAACATACTCGAAAAAAAATCTGTTTCTCAAGGTAATGAAATTTTGTATAATCTGGATGGACATGAAATCAAGGAACTTATCTAGATCATCAAATGTAAACTCTGTTTTCAGAATTATAGTCGCTTCTTCGCTTGCTCATGGCGTGATCCCCATGCATGTTCCTATGTAATACGTCTTTTCTTCTTTCTCTTTGTCCCCGATAACCAGTTATGTTGTCTCCCATCTGTATCTCTTCCTATTTTTCTGTCCTGTCATTCTACATGTATATAATTTGTGTATTTTCCTCCGTGTTTGTCGAGCTGTGTCCTTTCAAAAACATCTTGTTCATTTTAAAGGTGACCCCCTGGCTCTTCTTCACAAAGTTAGAATGGTTGTTTAAAACTCATATGTTGTTTAAAATAGAACCTACCAACGATTGTTTTAAAAAAAATTGTATGTAAAACATAGCTGGGATATTTTTTTAAAAATAACTGTTGGTAGATTCATATATTAAACAACCTGGTGATTTTTAAACAACTGTTCTAATAGTGTTCCTTCTTACTTATCCGTAATCTCGTCCTCTCTCTTTCTCAGTCTCATGTTATATGATCTAGGACTCGTTTTTTTCTCTCATCTTTGCGTTTCATGGTTACATTACCATCTTCTCTCTCTCTCTCTCTCTCTCTCTATCGTTGCCTAGCAATACATCCGCCTTACTCCATGTTTTCGTTTCATCTTTCCATCACGTCTCCCTTTATCCCTGTACTCTGATCGATAAAAAACTTGTAATCAAAATGTTCCTTAGCACCGAGACAAGTTCCCATCTTTTGCATTTGATCTAATTATCGATCCAGTCGTTTCAACTATTTTATAAGTGCTGCAGGGCAATTTGCCACAACGGCCTCAGACAGAACACAGGACATCACCTTTGGGACCTTCGATTCTTATACGTGTTATAGGGCAACATACAAAACATGGAAAATATCGATCTGATGTTTGAAGTAGTGCAACCGCAATTAGCATGCTTGCGGTGGCATATAGACATGATAGACCTTGTATGAATTGATAATAGCCCCTGATCAAAAGGAACAAGAACTTTGCATTGACTTTGGAGACTGGAACGCGTCATTAACGAAAAGACGAAAGAATAGAAGAATAAAAAAGGTTGATTGATATGAAACTTCTAGGGGGGAAAATAATTATTTTTCAAAGGAATCGTTTGATAAAAAAATTGAAGTATTGTTATCTTCCATTCATCATCCCGTAGTCCCCAGTCCAGACACTCCCTTTTTCTGCATCACGAATGGTGAAAATATACCTCGGGATGGCCGACTGAAAATAAGTGACTATAACAATTGCAATAATTATACAAAACTTTAAGCTTTCTCAGTCATGCCAGTCATGATTCATCATTTGTACATTTTCTACCCCCAAAACGATCTATCACCACTTAGCTCATTTGTAAAAACGGGGCTCTGTCTAATTGATAGGTATAATGGTATACATCCAGTAGCTTTACTCTAATTAGCAAAATAAACTTTGTATCCTTTATGCCAGAGGCAGAAGTGAGCGCGTCTTTTTTCCCTTCCTAATTAAGTTGCAAGTTGGTTGTTTTCTCTTATGTGTTATCTAGTCAAAGTAATTAATGCTTCATTGAATATAATATGGACGTCATTATGCCTAATTACGTGGCTGGCATTGAGAGTGTGGTTTTATCCACCGCTATAAAAATCGTTGTAAGGTCATACAATCGAAAGTGATTAAATAGTCAACAACCTAATTTATTGACGTTTGATAGCTTCAATTCAAAGATTTATCGTAAGCATTAGCATTAAAGTCTGCAAAATAATTGCGAGTGCGAATAGACGATAGTGATTTTACAGAAAAAAATATAGTCAGTATCAAACACTAATTATGAAATTTCAAAGAATTCAAAATTTCGGCTCTGCGAAAAATATATATATCTTCCTCTCTTAAAATATCGGTGGTAAATCCTTGCAATTTATGAGAAGGAAATGATCAAATCAAGTTATTATATACAAGTCACGGTTTATCCTCGAGAGATGCAAGATTTTTTTTTCCTCTCCATTTTTGGAATTATAACTATTTGATTATGAATTCTCTTTTACAATTAAATTTTTGTCTGAAAATATTCAAAACTTCTAAACTTGCTCCAGTATGCTCACATTCGTAGCAATTGATGCACTATGGAGATAAAACAAATAGTACAACGATTTTTCATTCTGTACTGAACTTTAAATTTCAGCGATTCTAATACAGATTATACCATCATTTTATACTTTATTGACATTTCATATTTGTAAGATGATTGTATGTGCAGTTTGCCCCTAGAATAAAGTATAAAAGTATTGATTTAATGAACAGTTTAAGCTGTGTGAGTGGACACGGATAAAGTACAACCCGTGTCTGAGTGGTAGAGTTATTGTGCGGCCTATTGGTACTGGCAGCAGGACTGGTATTATAGGCTAAGTTCATATAGTCGTTTGGAACTTGGTAGCATTGCACTATTTTCAGGCACCCTTGACGGATGTAAATACGGATTGAAATTGACTCAAGAAGTTGGAATGTTCTCCTTATCCTGAGGTCAAGCAACACAATCTTCATGGTTTACAATGACAGCCGCCTCCGTTTCCCACAAAATTGACACAGTCACGCGAATACACGTTGCGAGCCAGGGGGCGGTTCGCCCGGCGTCGCTTTCCCCATAGCAACCAGACTGGTGCTCGTTTCTCAGAGCTTTGAGCTATTTGATGTATGAGCGGTTGATGGGGTTTGAAAATCGATGGACCTATTGGCATATGGTTCCTTTTATTACAGACATAGATTTTTTTTGGAGGGAGAATGATGCGAATGGTATTCTGTTTTATATGGAGGTTTTTACACAGAGCTAAAACAGGATGTTGAAAACATGCATGTTTACATGGTTTGTGATCTGGTGATGGTAAATAATTTTTGAAGCTATAACAGGCCTAATGCGGAGCGAGTGGTCTAGTCAATTTCTCTCTGAAGACAATACAATGAATTTTACTTTATGTATTTTACTTTCGTTTATTTTTTTCTCATTTGCTTTCTTACATTATATTGAAAACATTGTCTAAACAGGGTCGTACGCAGACATTTTTTCCGGGGGGGGGGGGGGAGACCGCAAGACGTGTACAAATTTTCGAGGAAGCTCAAAAGCGAGGGAGCGAAGCAACCGAGTTGGTCAAGAGGGCGCTTTTGCATTTTTAAAAGTGAAATTGACAGATTTGGTGCACACTTTTCGTGGATTTTGTGAAAATTTTCAGTAAAAAAAAGTAATTTTTCAAAATTTCTGGGGGCAAGTGCCCCCCCCCCTGCGTACGGCTATACGTCTTAATGGGAAATACAACATTCAAACAGATAAACAAACAAGCATGAAGCACACATCCAAATCAAAATATGAGTAACTAATATCACCAAACATCATCCCAAATTTGTGAAGCAAACTATAAATGAACAGGATGAATCCTTCCAAAATGACTTACAGAGGGCAAAGTACGATCGCAATGAATCTAAAAGATTGTAAATTATGTTTGGTAAGGCAATCGAAAGCCTTATTTATGCCTGCTTCGAGAACAGGCCTGATAATGATTAATGCAAAGATCCGTTTTCAGCATACGAGGTTCTTTGATATCGTTCGTGAAGTAGGAGATAAATCATCTTGTTATTATGACAGAAATGGAAATAATATGCACGTTAATAAATAAACAGTAGATTCATGAAGTGTTAATCTCTCTCTCTCTCTCTCTCTCTCTCTCTCTCTCTCTGTGGGGGGGGGGGGGGCTGTTGGGAATCAGTAGATAAATTATCATGCTAAGATAGAAGAAACTATGGTTATGTCAATGATCTCGGTTTTCATAACTATCATTTGGCAAATTTGAACATTATCCAAAATTTGACAACACATTTCTAAAATTCCGGAGCAGTAAAATCAGGAAAAAAGATGGTGAAGAGGAATATGAAATTTTAAAAAATTTAAAGAAATTAGCTTTCCCAATGAAGTCACACATTAATATCCATTATCCTTCAAAGGCGCAACGAAGTAGAGTGAAATCGGTAACCTGAATGATTTTTTTTCTTTTAAACAGTTTGTGAAGTGAAATATTGATGAATCATTTTACACCTGACATGTAAATGAAACACATTCTACTACCCATATCACGCCTAAATCACATTTACACCGGGGGGTAACACTGCACCCTCAGCCCCATCTGTGTGTATAGAGAAAGTACACAACACCTTCTATCTTCTAGATTTCGGTAAACAATATCAACCCGCTAAAAGCTTTTAAATTGAAAACTAAGTCAACGGAAGTCGGACTACATTTTATTTAATGTTTGACTAACTCCAGATCAGTGTTTGCATTTCCACTGTCTGGAGAAAGTTGATACATTTACATGAATGGTATAGGAGAGGCAGCAATCATACAAGATATATTGAAGGAAAAGCTTTCTTGTATAAGCAAAACAGGACTGCATGGATGTAAAGAGTTTTTATGACAGTTTAACCTCAAACTGCACCAAAAATCGGCTAAGATGTCTGTTGGAGGAACATTAAGTGTGCCAACTTTGTCGTTTTACGAATTTCGATTTCCCATCGTGAGCACATTCTGTGTGGTATGTACATGTATATGTGATTCATTATCTAAGGATGTACAAATAGTATTGAGTGAGTGGTTGGAATAGTAGGTAGATATGAGAGGGGGTTAGAGAAAGAATACGACTGTGGACTACGCATTGAAACAAGGAGAGAGAGAGAGAGAGAGAGAGAGAGAGAGGGAGGGAGAGAGAGAGAGGGAGAGAGAGAAGGAGAGAGAGAAAGAAAAGGGATGCTATGAATTATTCTTTTCTATAATTGCAGTGCAATCATTTGTATTTTTTACTCGGGAAATAGGCAGAAACTGAATGAACTATACTTGAAGTATCTAGTTCATAAAAACAGTATAAGATTAATCTTTTCAAGTTTGTTTGTTTGTTGTTTTTTTTCGACCATGAATCAAATATACATCTCTGTATACATATTTTGTTTTTCATTAGAATGACATCCTTAAATATACACATCATGATTTGCCATTTACCCCGAAAGCTATACTATGTCTTTTCATTTGATCATATATTTTTCTTTCTGTTTGTTTCTTAACACACAGGACGCTAAGAGTGCAGAAAGGCAAGCATTTCTTCCACCCATTGATGCGTAAGTATACTATTCATTTTTTTTTTTCATGATTAATGAAATGCGTTTCACAGAAACGTTGTTCTGCTTATATTTTGCAGTGGTGTTTTTTTTTTTTTTTTTTAAATATCATTACCGGTACTTTCCGTCTTATCCTTTCATAGTATTTACAGATCAAAATAGTATTTTACATACATGTAATAACAAATTACTTGGAAATGACAGGAAATATAAAACATTATCATATTGTTATTTTGTAAAGGGAATTCGACTATGTCATTTTCCTTAAATCTCTACAAAATCTACTTTGAAAAAATGCATATATACGTGAATATATATATATATATATATATAAAACACACACATACATTTACCAACATGGAGGGATTTTAGCCAACATTTTTACTGTTTAACGATGAGAGAATGAATTTTACCTTGTTTGTGTGAACATATAAATGTTTTAGCATTCATTTGTTTTCTCTCAAGCTGTGACATTTAATCGTCTGCTTAAAAACATTTACATACTTGGCTTGAAAAACGACACGTCTTGAAATCCACTTTTCTGACCTTTGAAACATGGCGTTTAAAGACTTCAGCGAACCTGTCAGGAAATAGATTTCACTGGGTTTAAAGTTTACACTTTCAGTGTAAACGTAACATGCTGTAGTATCCATTTGTTTCCTCCCATGTGTGACATTTAATCATCTGCTTACAAACATAGAGGGGAAAATAACACCTCTTTAAAATAAACGCATCAGCTTTTCTAATCGTCCAGTCCTGATGTCTCACCTCTTGTCTCAAACTATGGGTCACTAATGTCAGAAAACTGTCAGCAGCGGAGCATGAGGAGAATAGGTATTCAATTTGTTTCATTGCCTCTCCTCAGACAGGTGCAACATTTTGCTTTCGTGTCGTGTACTGAGTACCGCTATTACAATTTTGGCAATTATTCATTATTCACACGAAATTGTAGAAATCAATTTGCTAGGCGACTGTGCTTGTCGGGAAGCAGGTGGCAAATTTTGATTCCGCGTTAGACGAAATATGCACAAGAAGCTGAAACACTCGTTCACATCAGTCTTGCAGAAAGCGAGGGGAAAGACGAGTTTGTGTCGTGACGACGGTTTATTTTCAGCTTCGAATCTCTAATGAATTTGGGTCAATTTATGTTGGTTGTTTTTGCCTTCTTGTCCATGCTATACTTGTCGTCATAATTACTGACACGTTTATGGGCAAGGTGCGAAATATCACTCAAATAGTCTGGCTCGAAATGAGGAAAACAACTGTTAAAAGGATAAATCGGGGTTTTTTGTGAAGTACACAGTGGAATATGACAACATGCAACAGTCATCTTATGGGATCAAGATAATCGTAATCTTTGACGCTTAACATTATGTTGATTTCAAACTGATTCTGAGATGATGTCGTGTGAAATTGGCAGCTGGAGATCGCTAACTTTTTGGATCATGGGAGAATTATTGTTGTCTGCATTGCACGGTTGTCTCTGAAAAAAAATCAACGATATTGTCTTCGAATGTCGTGTTCACGATGCACAAAATGGATGGATGGAGATTTGAACTATTGAAAATATATGAAGTTCTTTGAGCCAACATGGATATGATGAATTGTAGCATTGATGGTATTGGGAAAATGTCTGAAAATCTATCAAAACACAACACACCAAGGAATATTAATCGTAATGAACGGTTCTGCTGTCGTGCATTTACTGCGTACATTCGAAGAAGGGAATATTGGCGAAATCGCAGGAGACTTGAGCAGTGGGAAAGGTATTGACTATGCAAACAATGATCTTGGAAGAATATCACCCTTTTCTTTACATTGCAATACATTATAAATCCATACACTTGTACAGTATTTTGGATGTAATATTTCCCCTCGTAGAATTATGAACGGATGGGGATTACTGATGTAAGGAATATATTGAGAGGAAGGTTTATTTGTATACATGGTGTTAAGGAAATATCCATGAGGCTTTGGGGAGCTTTCCTCCGCGGACCGGCCGATTTAATAGTGCCAGGTCGTGCTGCCGAAATCATAATATTTTTAGAACTTTAGAATAATTGTTATGTTCAAATCTTCATTGACAGATTGTACGACAGCCTGTTCGCCAACCTTTCTGCCAGTTACCCTTCTCACCTCTTAAGGAAACGATGGGAGACCGCCGCGGCAGCGTCGTCCGTTCCGACATCTGTTTCGTCTGACCCGAACAGCACCAGCTATCTTCCTTTCATCGGTACAGCCCGCCTTCATCCCAAAGAACTCACGCCTACAGTTCGGAGGGATGATAATTCTATACCTCCTAAGTTTTGCTACGGCTGTACTGCCGAGCTTGGCAACCCTGCTGGTATTAAGGTTAGAATTTTTTTTACAGAATTATGTAACAATTTATAATAAATGGCAGGAAATTAGATTTCTGTCACCTTGTTTAGATATCGAGCATAATTATAATTCTTGGTTGAGAGTTCATAATTAGATTATAACAACGTTTCCTTATTATTCTATGAACCTTTGAAAATGTTTAATAGAATATTGAAAGACGAACAACCTGTTTAAATTGATTTTAAATATTTGTTGAATTGATGAAAATATTATTTGCATAGGTCATTAATTAAGTTTGAAAACTTTTAATGCTTGTGGCACAATGAAAACTTATGTGCTATACGGAAATGCAGCTTTGCATGGTAGCCTGAGTCTAAATTCGTGATGAAAAGCGATACGAAAGTAGATTTACATGATATTTCATATTGTTTGCAAACGTGCACATGATATATCTGGAATTTGTTTATTATTCAAATGTCAGTGATTCCACACATTATTCATATATTTTCTTTTCCAAACAGGCACCTTTGTTCTTTCTCGACAACCCCGGGGACGACACGAATGATGATTCAGGGGGCATCGAGCATGCGCAGTTGGTTCCTCAGTATGGCCCTGCCCAGCAACATGTTGCTACCACACGAGTCTGCTATGGCTGTTCTCTCAGTAAACTACCACAGTAAGCTAGATACATCATTACATTTATTTTGAGTTGGGTTTTAAACAATAGATTCTCTTCCTAAAGGAATTGAATTTTCATCCATAACACTGAACACTGAAAATTAAGATCACATGTGCCCTCATTCTTTCTATCCTTCCTTTTTCTCTAACTTCTCTTAACAATGGAAGGATCCTTTTAATTTATAACCTTTTTGCACTTTTGAAAAAAACACCTTTGTTAATATAGTGGTTCGATAACCCAGAGATTCCATGTTCCAAAATAAAGCAGTATCCTCGTCTGGTACGCTTAGAATGAATAGAATGCATTGGTAGACATTGTGTTTTCTCTTTTTAAAGCCGACAATACCAATAAAAATGGACACCAAACTCAAAATGTGGTATAGTTCATTCCCTTTCATAACTTTTTTTTTTGGGGGGGGGGGGTGAGGGTGGAGGCAATGCTTCATGGACATTGTATTCATTAAAGCAGCAGCTCCGTTATAGTCACTCAAAACAAAATGATAAAGCGACATTGCAATGTTTATTTGCTCAAGATGGCTCAAGATATAGACTTGAAATGATTCTTCTCTTTTTTTAGCATTCACGTAACCAAGCCACGGCGTGTGGGCGGCGGTTACACCATGGTTCGTCAGGCGGTCGAGCCGTACGCCGGAGAAATCGTCAAAGACGGTGGATCGCCTCAACCTTCATCATACATATCAGGTACAGATGAAAAGTCTGTGTAGCTTCCTACCGGTACAAATAGCGTACCTTGTATTTTCATCATGCAACGAGGAAATCATTGATTCATTTACATCATTCATCTAGTATATGAAAATACTTTCAATTATAATGCAATATATCTATCGTCATAACATTACCATTATTTCCTCATGTCATCCCGTCCTCAACGTCTGTATAGACCAATTTCACAACGCAAGAGGGCAGCAGACTGTTCGACACAGTTCGACATACTGCGGTGGGCGCTCCAACTTTTATAGTACACAAGTCAATAGCGCGTTATGTACATTCGTTCGATTTTTTGTCTATTTTGACCAGTATATGCATATTTATTTTAATATTTGCAATGAGATATTATCAGGGAAGTTCAGGTCGCAGCTGTGCGGTGCTCAAATACCACAAGAATTAGAGCAGGGGCGTCGCTAGAGGGGGGGGGGGGGGTGGGGGGGGTGTGACACCCCCCATTAAAAATTCTTGTCGACAAATTCGCGATCGCTGTCGGCAAAAAAGAGAGAGAGAGAGAGAGAGAGAGAGAGAAAGGAGAGGGAAGAGGAAGGAGGGAAAAAGAAAAAAGAAAGATGAGTAAGGTGCCCAAATAGAGTCATATTCGGCTTATTTGCTTGTGCATTTTGACGACGAAATAACACTGGTAACACGAAAGAGAGCCTATTTTTCCTCGCTCGCTGCGCTCGCTCGTATTATATTAAGATACAGGATGTTTTCGGAAAGCAAACACATTTGCCAAGTGAAATAAACAAATATATAATTTAGATATTTTGGGGCCCATCGTGTATTTTGATGAAGAACTTTCACTTCTACCATGAAAAGGAGTATTTTTCCTCGCTCGCTACGCTCGCTTGTACAATATTCAGATACAAGATGGATTTGGGAAAGCAAACGAATTCGGCAAGCGAGGCCCATCATGTACTTTGATGAAGAGTTATCACCTACCATAAAAAGAGTATATATATTTTTCCTCGCTCGCTGCGCTCGCTCGTATGATATTTAGATACAGGATGGTCTTTGAAAGCAAATAAATTAGGTAAGAGAGGTGACCAAAATATCAAAATAGATATCTTAAAGGCCCATCATGTATTTTGATGAAGAACTTTCACTTCTACCATGAAAAGGATTATAATTATGATAAGGAGTATATAGAATTTTTTCCTTGCTCGCTGTGCTCGCTCGTATAATATTACGATTTAGGATGGTCTTTGAAAGCGAATGAATCATGTGAGAGAGGTGACCAAATATATGATTTAGATATCTTTAAGCCCATCATGTAGTTTGATGAAGAACTATCACTTCTACGAAAGACAGTATATTTTTCCTCGCTCGCTGCGCTCGCTCGTATTATATTTAGATAGAGAATGTTTTCGGAAAGCTAACACATTCAGCAAGTGAGGTGAACAAATATAATTCAGAAGGAAAATATAATAGAGGCACACAATTGAACATGCCTCGTGGGCTTTATACAGTTGAATTTGTCGACGTTGGTCGTCGGCAATCGGAGGCATAATCTGTCGGCAATTTGGCCTCTACACCCCCCCCCCCCCCCATTAAAAAAGTCTAGCGACGCCCCTGAATAGAGAAAGTTTAAAAATGAGAAACTAACTGAGTGCGAAATTCACTCGCTTTTGACTCATGAAGCCTGTTTGTGTGAGAAGCCGTACTCCCTACACAGGTTTCCGTAAGCAATGTGAAGGGATTCGTCGCCAGTGGGTAAAAACATCAACAGAAAGGACTTTGAAGTCAAGAAACATTATCATTATGTACTTTGGCGTAAAATTTAATGAGTGAAAACATGACTTTGTAAACAGGGTAAGATTTAGGGCTCCCGTTTACTACGGCTTCTATGCTGCAATCGAACTTTTACTGACAAAACTAAGTTGAAAAACCATCGAAAGTACAAAAATACATCATACCTTCATTCATCAGATATGACCATTGTCTTACCTCATCTACCCATGTATCCATGCTTTATTTTATTGATCTAGAATAAAGTAAATGGAACAATATCGGGGCATATCTCATATCTTACATTCATTTTGTACACAGAGCCAATCGCGGTCAGCGCGCTTGCCCACCGCAGCAATGGCGTCGTCGATAGAGGGCCAAATACATAAACCGGAGGTGAAATTGGTCTATAGCTATCAATCTTTCAACCATGGAACTATGACTGAAACATGAGTATATCTATTAATTTTTATGTCATTTATCAACAAAAAATTAAGCCTTCTTTTATAAAACGTGTCAGTTTTTCAAACCTTTTCTTTCCTCTGCACGAAACCCGTGAAAATATCTTTTTCCGCAGAAAAAGTTACCATTATTTTCTTTCGTTCTGCTCTCCCCTCTTGATCAGACGTCTCTTTAATTCTAAATGAAAATCATTTACTTTCCTTTTCGCTCCATAGTCTTCACCATGTTTGCAAACATCTCTTTCATATTTCTCCTGTTTCCACCACGCATTCCAAATCACATCACCTTCATTCCATCTAAAGCCGACATGTCTTCTGACGATGACGATGTTGAAAGCCATTACGACGCCGAGGTCGAGGAGGAAGAGAGGACATTGTTGGATTATTTCAACGTGGCGAAAATGGAGGAGCCAACTCTTCCGCTCCCCTCCATTCCCCGGGAGAAACCGCTCCCAGTACCACAGTGCATCATGGAGAAGATCCGCGCTAAAGATATCAAGGCGGTCAGCTTGCATGAACGTAAGTACTCTAAAAAATAGTTACGTTAATGATCATAATGAAGTCGGTTGACCAAGTGCTATTGCGAAACAAGTGATTTTCATTACAAGATCATACAATTACAGATTATTTTTAATCCCGAAAAATTAACATGCATGGAGTAAAAACGAATCATGTACGGTATCAATAAGTTAGTTTTTAATGTAAGATTATACGGAGACGTCGAATTTTGAAATCGAATTCCTATCAGATTTTCGAACAAATTTACAGTTACAGCCATGTTTTATTCGTACTTGCTTTACGAAAAATCAACTTATTAAGCTAACAAATGAAAATGTAAAATTCATCGTAACAACAGTTCTTTCAGCCAAATCATACGTTAGTGCTGACGTGCATGTATTTAGAACAAAGGCTAGACAGCTGCGAGGATGGGGCAGGGCGAGGGACATTGATTATACCTGCTTTTCGAGTTTAGGATGATGGGGAAAAAGCTAATGAGTTGCGAAGATAGGCGAACAGGCTGTTGTACAATCTGCAAATGGAGATTTGAAAACAACAAGTCTTGTCATCAGCATGATCAGTTCGTAGCTTTTATTCCATTCATTTATGAATTTATGGATTATTTATATTGAATGTAAATATGAAGTAATAAAAAAAACTTGTTTCGAAGAAAATGACATCGTTCATATACTTTCTTTCTTTCCAATCAGAACACTGCTACGCTTGTAGAGAAGGTAAGTATTTTCTTGTAGTTGCAAGACACTTGCTTAAATGAGAAGAGACTGGAAACACCTAAAATGAAAAATATCTATGATTGTCGTGATGGTTTATCCTAATAAACTCAATTTAAGTCTTGAAAATAAATTTTCATTTTGTAGCAAATAAATTATCTGCAGTAACTATAGAATTCTCATACTGAGTTGTGATAAGATTAGATCCGTTTGCTTTACTAGGTGACAGAGATCAAGAAAAAAGGGAAGGGGGGAAGAGAACAGCAGCTATATGGTCAGGAGACAAGTCTTAAAAAATGGGGGGGGGGGGCGCTGTAAAAGAGGACAAGACAATTACGATAACAATGATAACGAAAGTGTATTTTGTATTAAAGACTTATACTAAAAATGAAAGTGTATTTTGTATGAAAGACTTATACTTAAATATTTGTTTGACTTTATATTTTGTTTTTGTCTCCCCAATCGTTTCCACTCAACCCATTTTCCCCCCACACTGCATCATCATCATCATCATTCCTTTTCATGACGTCATCACAGCTCTCAAACACTATTGGCCAGAATACTTCACATTGAAAGACGAATCAGATGGCTCGACGTCCGGGGTCGGCACCTCTATCGCTTCAGAAGGTTCATCACTATTTTCTTTTTCATTTCCTTACTTCATTATTTTTCTCTGACCCATACTCTGAAAAGAAAACTTTCATACTTCTTGAAAAACATCTTTGTTGTTTAAATTCATACTTTCATATCAAACAACTACCTGTTTTCAAGCCATACATGATACACCATTTTCTATCAAAGTGTTGTCATTTTTCATTTGGCACTATCATGTTTTCCTTCACCCTAAACATTCAGATTCAAGCCGTTTTATAAACATTTTTAAAAAATCAGGAATAATCACCAACTGACCAGTGCTGTTGATATATTTCATTCAATATCATCTTATTTTGCTTATCTACCAATGACCTCTTTAAAGTGTTTAATATGACGCTTTTTTTCTCATAAAGATATTAATGTTATTACATCAAAGCTCCAAGCTGATGGTCTCGAAAAAGTCATTAGCCTTTGAGAACTATTTAATCAGTTGACGGATGATAACATTATGAAATTGAAATGTCTCGTATTAGTTTGGCTTATATTGCTTTGTTACTTTCTCTAACAAAGGCATGAGTGTGATCAGTACACGTCTTATCATTGCCATTTGAGCCAAACACCTTCATGCAAAGTGTAGATGATTGCAAATCTTTAATTTGATAAAAAGTATTGGTCCCTGTCCTTATACCATGTATTTATTTATTTATTTATTTCGTTTTATATAACCAGGGCTACCATGTTGACAAGGAAAGCTTTACGTTTGAATATGACTCATTTTATCTTAAATAGCTTATTCAGATGTAGTTTCGTTTCCAGCTATATGAAACCGAATCGTTATTGCACTCAATGATGCTTCTTTTTATGCTCAGCTCTCGAGGAGGAAGAGCGCCGCCAAGAGGAAAGAAGACGACAGCTAGAAGAAGCTCGACAGTTAAGATTGGAAGAAGAGGCAAGAAGAAAAGAAGAGGAGGCGGAGAGAAGGAAGAATCTATATAAACGTAAGATAATTATTGTTTGCCAGTGCTATTGCAGTGCTATTTATGTGATATTGTTTGGTCGAAAGAAATGTAACACTTGTGTGAATCAGATATGAATAATGTTCATAATCTCTGACAAAGAAACTTTGAAAAGCATGAAAAGTGAATTCTGTTTATATAGGATAGTTTTGTTAAACTTGCTGAAAGTCTTCTTGACTTGTGGGGAGTCATGCCTTTTTCGCTGAGATCATTAATATTGTCTTTATCAAGCATGATCCTCTCACAATTTTCTAATGACCCTCCACCTCGAACTTGACTCTTTGGACTACTCAACCATTTTAAAAACTGAATATTGTTTTTCAGCTCCTAAAGCTTTCCAGATAAAGAAGACTGAGAAGAAAGTAACAGAGTCCAAGGATCCTTTCTCAACTGAACGAAGTTTGAACATTCCTAAAAGTGAGGGATTCAAACTCAAGAAAACTGAGAAACAGACGACAAAGTTTGTCGAGAACACACGACAAGAGACAGAGTGGAAAGAACCAAGAAAATTCGAATTGAAGAAGTCTGAACCGAAGACCACGAGTACTGACTGGAAACCTCCGGAAAGACCCGAACGACTTCGGCCGAAGACCCCGCCTCCTCCACCACCTCCACCCAAAGGAAAGAAACCTACAGTGCCCATAGAGCCGAAAAAGCGCGAACCTCCGCCGAAGAAGCCCGACCCACCTCCACCACCCCCGCCGAAACCTGTAGAAAAGCCGAAGCCGGTTGAAAAACCAAAAGAGCCTCCGCCTCCAAAAAGGTAAAACCTTATTAATTACCATTTGAATGTCTAATAACTTCTGGAAATCGTTGAATATTTCCCTCTTTGATTTCATACATTATGAAGATTTTATTTGAATATTGTTTTGAATTACTTGCATGTTGAAAAACCCTCTTCCGTGATAAATTTGAAAACGTGCCCCGATATAGCATCCTTTATTCTTTAGTTTTAATAGCCGTCAAACTCATTATGCCATTGTTTCTTCTTTTTTTTCTAATCGTAGTCTTATCATTTTCTCCCGCTCTCTATATGCGCATGTCTGTGTCCTCTATATTTTAAATCTTTATTTTTTTCTAATTTGTAGAAATGCCGGTTTGTTCTATGAATCTATATCCGTAATCTCGGTAGATGAATTCTCAATAAAGCTGTCTTTATCTTGATGAGTAGTGATTATTTCTCTTCGTATACATTGTTATTTAGAAAGTGAAGCATGATGTTGCATTAAGTTTACCCACATTATTTTGTCATATTTTCCTCCCTTTTCAGTTTATTTTAGTCTATTTCGCCGAACTCGAGAGATCTCTATTCAGGCTGTACGAAACTCATTTTGAATCGCTTTCATTTTATTACTTTCTTGCTACACTACAAAACAGATAGTGTGACACTTGTCACATGGAAGCTCAAAACTGAATTATAAATCCATAAATGAAAATCATCAGTGCATTAGAGAATACCTTGGTAATTGCTCTCATCCTAAATGAGAACAAATAAGCTAACTTGTGAAACGGAAGGAATAGAAATTGATTTTTGCAATACACAACCTATAGTTTCTGATCATTCTGTCAACGTGATTTCTGTTGCAAAGACCCCTTTTTCGTCAGAAACTGATTTTCTCTGTTAAGTAAAATTGTGTTTCACAAAAGTAATACAGCCTGTGTAGAACAGATACATAGTTTATTCTTTTCCTAATATACTTTGTTATCATCACTGCATGTTATTTTTCTCCACGTCTTCTCAATTTTGATCGGGACTTGCATTCTTAACATTAAGCGAGCCCAAGCCAGAACCGAAACCGAAACCTGTACAAAAACCTGCAGAAAAGCCGGTCAAACCGAAAGAAGTCCCCAAACCCAAAGAACCGCCCAAACAAATAGTAAAACCGGAACCGAAACAGAAAGAGCCTCCTCCTCTCCCTCCTCCGAAGAAAGAAGTTCCAAAGAAAATAGAACCAGTGAAGAAGGAGCCACCGAAACCAGTTGAGAAACCGAAGAAAGTTGAAGAACCTCCTCAGAAGGAGAAACCTGTCAAGGAAAAACCGAAACCGGTTGAAAAGGAGAAGCCCAAACCGGTTGAAAAGGAGAAACCGAAGCCAGTGGAAAAGGAAAAACCGAAACCAGTTACAAAGGAGACACCGAAACCGATTTTAAAGGAGAAACCCAAACCTGTCGTGAAGGAGCAACCGAAGAAAGAACCTCGGCCAGCGTGAGTAGAATGGACGCATCCGGTTATCATCCACAACTTGCCCGCCCGCACTATACACAATTGCACATCGCACCTACACCTCCTTACAACCCTGCAATATTATTTCATCAGCAACTGTATTTACTGCTTTCCCGTGCGTGTTTCCCCGCATATGTAACCATATTACTTGCATTTTGTGTGTGTGTGATTTCAATATTCTTACCCTTTTATATCACATGCAGTCATTACCTAATATTCCTTCTAACTCCTTTACCTCTCATACAATACTATGTTTTCCTTGCAGCAGTGATTATTACTGTCACAAATATTAAAAATTCCCTGTTTCCTTCGACTACTCTCTCTCTATTCCTCTGCAATATATGCAGTAATTGTGCATTTATGCATATCTTTCCTCTCTATAGTATTCATCACTATGTTTGTATAATTATGTCCACCTTACCTGGGCCCTGTAACATCAAAAATACAATCAATCTTACGATTGATATCAATCGTAAGTCTATGGCAAAATATGCACTAAAGAGTTACAATTGATTTTAAGATTGATTGATCTCTTTATGTTACACCCCCAGATGTGTTAACTGCCTGTTCTGATGATGCTGCAGCATATACTTAACAAATTTTGCATTTTGAAGAAAATCAGTGCCGTTTGAAAAGATTAATAATTTTTTGGATAGGCATGCAGGCACGAATTTTTCTGGGGATATAATATCACACCAAACAAGATTTACATTCGGAAGAAAAGAGGCAAAATTTTCCAGACAGGCAGACAATGTACTTTTTTTCTACAGTAGAACGCAACTATCTACTTATTTGTAAATGAATGAATGTGATTATGCTTAATATATTATGGAAAAAATGCTTGGCAATGGAGCTTTGGGTGCTATGGAAACAGTTCTAAAAGGCCTCTTGCTGCATGACAGCGTTTTCCCGATTGATATATAATAGAGTTATAATCAACGCCTAATATAGTCCTGATCACGTTACCCTCGTCATCAGTGTTATATTGCACATCACATGATTTTGCCCACCTGGTCCATATTGCACTAATTATTCACCTTCTATAAATTTGATATTTGTATTCTAGCAAGTTTGAAGTGTCTTATATGGATTAAATAGATGGATTGTATTGTGAACCTGGTTTTCTTTAGATATAAACTGAAGTTTCGAGCCAGTTTAGTAAAAACTGTAAGTTGATAAGGTCATAATGTAAGAAAGCTTGCTGTGAATAGCCTTGCATTATAGACACACTGTTGAATACGAAAGAATATAACGTGACACTTTATGTCTACGCTAAATTCGCTGTATGATTGTGGTCTCCATGGTGTAGTTTGTTTGGAGCATAATTGCATGTGAAATCTCTTGTTTGTGAAAAGCAATTTTCAGAAATATATTACCCTATATAGTAAATCATACAAATGAATAAATTCCATCCTCATGTATCAATTGGGAAACAAGTTCGTTCAACTTAAATCATTTACATAATCTTTACGTGAAGACATGAAAATCCTACAACATAAAAAATTCTTAAAGCCAGGGACAAAAGTTATTATCAGGGGCTCAAATTCAGTTTAATGGAAACTAGCTAAATGAAAATTGTGTATGACTTTGCATTACCTGTATCCATATTTTTTCCGCTGGAAGATAGAAGTCAGCTCTTGTGTGTTGAGAATAATGATTTAACACTTTTAAGCTTTTCAGCAGACGAATTGTCATGATCGTGTTAATTAATTTCTTACTCTGTTTTTAAATCTTGCAGTAAGAAACAAGATCCTCCAAAGAAACCAGTTGTAGCCGGTGAGTTATCTACTGTATTTTTCACAGTCTAATGTTATAATTTGGCCTATTTTTCCATTAGGCTTATCACAAATTTCCATCAATGGCGATTGGTAGGCATATACATAGAAGAAGTGCTTTGCTATTACCAAGTTCTGCCTTTATTACGAATATAGCATCTTGATTCTAGTCCCTGTCAAATTTTCTTACTCAGTAGTAATTAGCGATTTTTTTCTTGTTCTCGTTGAATTGTTTTTGATTATTTAGACAATCTTGATGATTCAGTTGTGAAGATAGAATAAAATTCTTGAAGTCGCATGACTAAACGAAATATTGAACGGATACAAATTCTTTTTTCAGCACCTCCACGCAATCCGACCCCACCTCCGCCACCCAAAGTGGCTACGCCTCCCCCTCCACCACGGGAACCTAGCCTACCTCCACCAAAGGAGCCCACACCACCCCCTCCAAAAGAGCCCACTCCAGAACCACCTCCAAAAGACCCTACACCACCTCCTCCGCCGAAGCCAAAGAAAGGTACACATTACTTTAAGTTATATGATTTTGATTTCAGAATTAAACACTCAAAAAAGACTAAGATTATAAATGTTTTCTATTGAAATTTACTTTAAAAGTCTAGAAATATAGATTTTAGCTTTTAGGAATAAAAATCTAATTTTTGTTGATTTCTGTGTATGCAGCGATATCACTTTTTTTCTATCAGTTGTGCCTTATGTTTTGAGTACATGTTCAGGCAACTATGGATTTGAGATGATATACATTAAAACCCGTATGCGGATACGTTATGTACAGGCATGGGGAACATAGCTCGACAGTTGATTATCAATCTTATATGAATATGAATATAAACATATATAAATACATACATAAATGAATATAAATCAATACATATAAATATAAACATCGATATAAATGTTAAGTAGTCTCAGGTTCGTTAAAATTATATCGCTAATTAATAATTAGCGATATAATTTTAACGAACCTAACGAAACTAATTTCATAATATGAAATTAGTTTCTGAAGTAGGAAATGAAGAGCTAGTTCCTGTATTACAATTATTTTTGTGACTGAATACTTCATGCACGCATTCAGAATCAAAGCCTCCACGCGAGAAAAAGAAACCCCAGAAACAGAAAAAGAAAAGTAAAACCAAGAACCACGAGGGTAAGTTATAAGTTCTCGTCTAGAGTTTATATTGAGCGTGGTGTCAAGCTTGAAAACTAACCAATGACTAAAATTATAACATAATCTTGAAAAAAATGTGATTTTACAATAATGAAAAACGCCTGTTAAATGATGTAGTGTTTACCATTGGCGTAAATCCCCCCGTGGGGGGGGGGGGGGGGGATGGGGGATATATCCCCCACTTATTTGAGAGGAAGAAGTGATATTTGAATTAATCTTTAAATATGATTTTTAATAATCTGTCATAAACAACCATCATATTTTAAAATTTCTATTTGAAAATGCGATTGAAAACCAGAAAAGCGGTTATCTTTGGCTGGCTCGCTTCGCTCGCTCATCATATTTTGGAATTTCTATTTGAAAATGCGATTGAAAACCAGAAAAGTGGTCATTTTTGGCTCGCTTGCTTCGCTCGCTCGCAAGATAAAATCAAAATGTGTGTAAGGGGGGTCTGTGCAGGTGGGTAGAAGCGTGTGTTTATACTTAAGTGTAAGTTCGACAGAAAAAAAAATCGGCTGAAAAGTCGATCATCCCCCCCCCCCCCACTCCTCAAAGTGGATTTACGCCGGTGGTGTTTACCAATAACGTGACAAGTATGATTGCAATTCTTTTTTAATCTCCTTGATGTATGGGAATGTGAGACACTGATGTTAACAGTTTCTGAAGGATTTATAATCAACCGCACTTATAGTGTCATAATAACAATATTAATGAAATTTTATAACTTTTAACCATCAGTTCGGATAAGCAGACTTTGTTATGTCAACACGATACAACATGATTTATTAAAGGAGGGAGGCTTAATTTACTAACTTCTAATGTTGACGACATTTCGAAACATTATTTACATTTACCTATGATTGAAGAAAGATAAATACAAATGCCTGTTTGATAATGGTTCTTTGACATTTTAGTACATTAGATTCCACAGTTACTTTTTGGATATTAATAGTCTGTGGTTTACTAATGTAGTGTAACATTAGAAAATAATACAAACTAATTCAGCAGTGATAACCAATCGTTTTATTATTTTTGCTTCTGGAATGAAACTAAAGCTAGCCTAGGGGTAAGAGCTAGATGGCTTTTTTGTGACAAATTTGCCTACAAGCATGACAAGTGGAATGTAAACATGGATGATATTAATTTGGCCATGGACTTACCAATTCGCCAGTTTTAACAAGCCCAGAGTGGGGGGGGGGGCAGTCAGAATATGTCACTGTAAACACTCGTGACCACAAGTTTTCCAAAACCAACCCAAACAAGTTTTATACTCTGATCAAAACTGCACCTTTTTTCCTTTTTTTTTCCTTGGGGGTAGGGGGTGGGGGGGGGGGGAGGTTCTTCGTGCTTTTCTTTTAAAAAAATACCCCCTAAAATATAATGTTTATACCTCTCGAACCGAACATAATGTTTAAATTGAATATGCCATATTCCTTATTTTTTGCCTTTTTGGCCTGTTTGATACCCTAAAAGCGTCACGCGTTTCAACCCTCAAAAACTAACCTTTTTTGTCTTACGTGTGTACAATGATATATTTGAAACCCCCCCCCCCCCCCCGAACCACCACCGTGAGCAAATGAATATACTGACGGAAGTTCTATGTGTACTATGTTCCATGTCGGATGTCATACGTTCGTTAATGAAAGCGTGCAACGTTAAAGAATAGGCTATGTGGAACTATATTAGGACCGGGGTGAGAGATGCAGACTTTCCCCAGAAATGGCATGGATGTTCACAGGTGGAAATTCACTATTTAATATTTCACAATAACCTTCTTGTTCAAATTATCTTCTTCTTTTCAGAAAAACTATCAAAGGAATATGTCAAGATACCCATTATTCCCTACAAGACACCAGGTAAACAAAGCACAGTTTTGAATGAACTTTTCATATCATTAAATACTATTTTCATCATTCCGTTTAGGTTATGTTGTGATTCTACTATTCATAATTTATTATAATTTTATAGTATTTCATCAAATCAAATCTTGAAAAAAGACTGGCTGTACGTCCAAGCCTGTGTGGCGGATAAAGAACTTAATTATGCTCTATCATAGATCATTTAAATTATTTTCATTTTTGTTGAAAATACATAGCTTTATGGGAAGGAGTTGCTGAATTTTTTTTCAATACCACATATAAATGTTGCTTTATGTTGAAAAGAAGAAGAACAACTCACAGATACGAATTAAAAACGCACTCAACGATAACAGAAATGTCGAATGCTTCTCAATGTATCCCAAATTAAAATGATGCTAAAAACTAAACCAAACGAATACCAAGCGGTCAAATCAAAATATAATTATGTCGATGCTCTCTACAAATTACGTTCTACAAACAATCATGCAAGGAAGTAAAGGTTTATGAATTAGCCATGATTTGTTCACTCTTCAGACAAAGACCCACCACCCCCACCAAAGGAGGAATCCCGTCCACCATCCATTCCTGATCCCCCTGTTGCACCCATCCAGGAAGTTATTCCTGCTCCTGAACCGGAACCAGTAAAGCCTCTTTCTCTTCCTAAGAAACAACCAGGTAAGAATTTCACGAGATCTTATAAATGTAGTGTGATTTCATTTCAAATCCATGATAGCAGAAAAGAGTGAGATAGTTTTTAAAAACATAACAAAAACAATAAGACAAATTATTCAGTAAAATTCAAGCAATTTCGAGAGTAGCAGCAAGAACCCTCATAGAGCAAACAAATCGGATTTGCTTTGGGTCGATCATGCTCATCCACTGAATAATCGAATAATCTCGTTTCCGTGGGTACAGTGGAAGCACGCTTTCATTGCAAAGTCTTACAACTCAGGCGTGTGAGCTCAAGCGGGCAGAAAAAGAAATCGTGTAGTTAATCTTTGGCACCGATGAATCCATGCGGATGAACGGATTTATATTTAAAAGAAAATGGGGAAAGGAGGAGCAAAGCGTATCTATAAGGGCTTCGGCCAATTCTTGCTTCCAGCTGGAGTGATTTCGGATGATCCAAATGAGACTCTATAAGTTTACAATCTGTGTCAATTTAGTCCATTGCGACTTAGTTTATAAATTATGTAGGATGAAGAGATCTCCTTTTAGAAGTAAAGCTAAAGATTGTATGGATTCCCACAGGGTAGTATCGTATTTCGTATTAGAATGCATTGTTCGTGGTTTGGCAAATCCTCTCTAGTTTCTTCTGTCTCCTTTTTGGCACTTTACATCCAGAAGCTTGACTAGTGTTCAGATTTAACGCTATCTGACTACATGACACTCTGTATAATTTCTTGTATGTGACTGGATGCAGAATCTTGACTATCCGAGAATAGCGTTAAGATCTTGCCTATGGTCCCTTGTGTATTTTCTGACACCCATGACTTAACGTGAGAAATCATTCTACAACTTTTGTATGAACAATGATGAAGGCATATACCATTCACAGGCAGTCAGTTGCGTACGATCAGATTGTGCACGGATTCGGTACTGCAAAAATAAATGAACACTACGCACATGCAGGACTATCTTGGATAATGGTGAACTTGGATATTTCCTTTTTTCAGAGCCTAAAGCTAAGGTGAAACCGCCGAAGAAGAACAGACGAGCTAAGCTTCCAAAGAGGGTTAGGAAGGAGGAGAAACCACTCGGAGTTGCCGCGCCTATGCCTGTCAGAGTAAGACAGTGACCCTTTTCTATTATTAACTTCAAGTTCGCAGCCCCGTACACAAAGGTTTGCAATCAATCACAAATTTAAAACAACCATTCTGATTGATCCAGGGTCACCTTTTTGAACGAGATGCACATGAAACAACGTTCTTGATTAGCTGTTACAACTTTGTGATTGATTGCAAATCTTTGTGTTACGGGGCCCTGTTTATAGTCAGGGGAATTTCAGCATATATTTCAAAAAAGGTGAAACAATCCAATGCGGGGATGGTAACAAATCAAAATTGTCCAGATTCTGTCGTTTGTTCGAAAAGATTCAATTCAGTGCAGCTCATTTTATTGTGATATAAGCACTAATCAACTCTGAACTTCATTTGAAACCAGCTGTCTCCGTTCATGCAGTGGACAATTTCTTTTAATTACCAACATACAACATGTACAAGTTTAAGATCAGCTTCATAAAATGCTCCCGTTTCAGTCACTCCATGTCCAGTCTGCTTCAATTGTATTGGATAGACGTCTCGTTTCTCTCCTTATCGGAATAACTGATTTCAGTTAATGAGTTTAAGAAAGAAAGATCAATCTAAACCATTTTCGAAACAAAATCCAAATCAATGATTATATCATTTAGCAATACAATCATCAAACATTGTTACCCATTTTATTCATACAGCCACCTCCATCGGATCCTTGGGTCATGCCGGATACAGGACCGAGAGTTGCAGATGTTCTGATGCCAGCGTTCCCGGTACCGCTCCCAGCAGAACCTCAGGTTCCGCCTCTTCCGGAGATCAGTGTCCCCGCACCAGCCCCGAAACCACCGGAAGAACCCGCTCCAGAACCTCAGAAGCAACCCATGCCGCTTCCAAAGCAACCAGAGCCTATCATGTGGAGAAGACGACCAGAGTACAAGTGAGTTTATAGTTTTTGTCACTTTTATCATATTTTCACTTTCTTTTCGGGAATAATCTTACATGAAAATGATTATTTTTTGTTGTTGTAATTCTACGTGTTCCTCTCAGGTACAAGATATTTAAAGATTTTATAATCAGTGATCGGAATCACGTTTCACTATTTTAAAAAATGCATTTTCTAAAAATTCTATTTATGATTTTCAGTATTTACCTTTTAACTTCTGTGTTGTTGCCATGCCGCAGAATAAATCTTAGATAAGCTTTCGAACTGTATTGTTACATTCTATAAGTAGATCGTAAACGAAATTGTTTTGCAGGCACAGAAGCTACCTTTATACTTTAACCAGAATCACTTAAAATTTGGGCTCACACCTAATACCTTCACCAGTTTATTCAGTTGGTTTGCGACATTTTAGTTAATACCTCACGCTAATGAGGACTTCCTGATACATTTTCCATGAAAATAATGACAATATTAAAGGTTTGGAGATAATCATTCAGAATAGATTATTAATAACAAGATAATGCAATGATATCTTTATCAATACTGACTTCGCTTAAAGCAGTCGGTGCTATCAGCTTCAAATTAATCTAAGTTACTTATTTATATTCTTCCTTTTAGACCTAAGAAGAAGAAATGGCGGAAGGTGGAAGCTACCAATCCACCAGGCAGTCCTGACCCAGCCGTGAGAGACCCACTCGACTATCTTGCCAAGTACTGCATCGTCTAGTAAGTAATGATAATACTGCCTTAATTTTCAATCTCTATGAACTACTTTCAATTTATAATGTGAAGCGTTGGAAAGAAAGAAGTAAGTATTGTGTGACACTGGAACTGACAGTGAAAACTCTTTTTGGAAGTAGTTATTAAAATATTATCATCAACACCTGATCAAGAAATGATAAATAATATGTATTGCCGTTTCGTTTACAACCACTTCAGCAAAGAGCGTGTGCCACATTACCAACGTATCTTTAACAACCATCTCCGGAGTAATGGAATCAGCGTCCAAGATCGTACGTTAAGACACTGGATGAACTCGACAACGACCGACAAGGCAGGCGGTGATCATGATGGAGACGATCAATCAGAGACCGCATCAGTGACAACCGAACAATCCTCCGGATACGGAAGTGCAATAGTGAGGTCAAGTGAGGTCAATCTAGAGTTCAAGAGTGACCTGGAGGAGTTTCAGACGACTTTCAAGACCACGCCCATGGAGGTCAATGAGGACGATTACGTCAGTCCAATGAAACTGACGGAGAATAACGTCGAGAAGGAAGGCGGTAAAAACGATGGGAAGAATGATGACGCCGATAGCGGTAGAGCGGATAGCGCTGACAGCGATTCGCCAGAAAGAATGTTAAGGGCGAGGATTGCGTCATATGGAATTAACGACAAGGTACATTCGATTATCCTATCATATTTCTTGCCGTGCTTGAAACTACAAAACCTCACTCATTTGAGACTCTAACTGAAGTACATTTGCCAATCGGAAAGGCACTATCCACTTAAAGTAAAAGCCAAGTAATTATGAAATTAATATAAAAAAAAAATTGTCTTGTGTTTACATGAATGAATGTAAGTATAACCCGTTTCATTCTTAATGATTCTCTTATCATTAAATGAGGAGTGTAAAAAGATCTCTTTAAGGCATATGTGTCACTGAGCAATGAATTTGTTCGTGAGATTTGCATTGGAAAATTAGATAAGCACCCAAATCATTTGTTTCTTAATAGCATAATGGCTCAGTCCGCTGATATGGTTCATTGAATTTTAAAATTTAAGTTCTATCAATAATAATAACATGGTATGAGTTTAATTCAATTCGCAATGGATTATTCTCCTTATTTCTCTTGCCCATAGTTTGACGTTGAAGAAAGGTTGGATAGAAGTAGATTTTTGCTGGATAGACAAGCACAAAAAGTGACCAATTTGAAGGAGAAAGCTGCCCAGTTGGAAGGTAGGTCCTATGTCCTCGTCAACATGGGCGAGTCTGACTGAAATTCACCTTATCTAATCATGTTCCTCTATTAGCATGCAAGATGAAAGGAAAACATTGTATTCTCGTTTCATTGTAAAGGTCACGTAATCCGCAGTATTGGCAGTGATCTCTAGCCTTCGGGGGGGGGGGGGGCAAATTTTAAGAAAATCAGATGTGCAAAGTCACAAGAAAGCGTAATTTCAAGATCTGTGAAAAAGAGAAAAGCCGAGAGACCAATCCCGGTCGTGGATTTTTATGTCTTCTTGGCTTCGACCCCAAGACCCATTTTCTCGTGATCTTGCATTCTCGAGCCAACATCTATATAGGCAAGAAAAAAATATAAAGTTTGTTGATAATAACTCTTTGGTCTCTTTTAACTCTTTTGAAACAGCTTCTCGTACGAAGGCGATTGCAGACATCGCACGCAATGAATTTCTGGAAATATTCCGATCTGATTGGGACCCAGATGCAGCTGCTGCCGCTGAGGCAAAGAAGAAGAAGGACAAAAAGTCAAAGAAGAAAAAAGACAAAGGTATCACAACATCAGGGAAAATTCTTTACTTTCCTTCGGTTGAAGATTAGGATGTTGAAAAGAAAATCTTCATGAGATACAGAATTGTTATAAAAACTTTCGTACAGTGTGCTTCACATCTAAGTGTTCATAGGGAAAAGTAGTCAAGTTATTTTTTAAAAAAGGCGACAGACTGTATTTTAAAAAAGACAATGTTATCCTCTTTAGATCCTCGTTTCTTTTACTACTGCCTGACATTGTTAGCCGACTGGAACTATTGCCCCAAAAGCATATTTGTTTGAAGTATGGATATAAGAAATTTATAATTTGCACACTTTTCATAAATATTTTGTAACTTGGTGCTATGAATGTTTTGTGTTCTCCTAGACTCAAATAAATCAGAACCCAAAACTGTAATAATTGGACAAGCAGATAATTCAGGAGCATCGCCGCCTTCCACATCGTCATCGTCCACATCATCAAAGCCGACAGAAGCGGTTAAAGCCAGTGGGTTCAAGTTTCCAGTCCTGAAAAACGGGACCGATGAGTGGGTTCTCAGCCGGATGTCGGACAAACAAGTTGCTATGGTAAGGCATCATGGTTTCTTCATAAAACCAATAATCAAAGTAACAACAGCAAAACAGCAATATTCACAAAAGACACACGTACGTGCATCATAAAACATCAAATTTCTTGATAGATTTTGAAAGCTTCGTTTTGCAAGTATGCTTTGACAGTCATTCTTAGCAAATCTAAAGTTTAGTTATAGCAGTGTATAAGGAAAGTTACATTCTCATACACATGGCCTACTTGAAATATTTGAAATTTGATTTGGACACAATACTTTTCTTTAAATGGCATGGACCTCTGCAGGAAATACATTATACCTTTTTCATCCAGCCGGTTTCTTTAAAATCGGGGCTGTCTAAGAAAGCCTTTAATTTCACATCAACTTTTCAAGAGGTTAAACACAAACCCACAGGACAGAAATAAAACTGTTTCGTCTGCATTTTAAAATGTAATATTTCAGTGCTTACTTTGGTTATAATTATTTAAACAGGCCGAGTCTGATGCTGAAGTTTGCCGACTCACAGTCAGTAAACAGATCACCGAGGAACGACTGGAAGCAGCAAACAAACAGATCAAAGAACTAGAAGGTATGATGTAATATAATTCTGCATTGATCAGCTTATATCATAATTAAAGTGAAGTTGCACAGTAGATAAGAAGGTGAACAACAGACCACGAAGGAATAGTAATTGTAAGGGAAAAGATAAGAAATGTGCCTTATGAACCCTACCGAAATTCAAAACAGTAACTGCAATATTAATTACATCATCCTGTTCCACCTTCAAAACTTTGGATAGTACTTCTTTTAACATGACCTTTGACATTTGCTCTACAGGTGAGAAGAAGATGTTGGAGGATCTGGAAACGAAGATGAAAGAGAATGAATTATCTGATAGAATGGCATCCAAACCAGATTTTAGGAGGAGACAAAGTACTCTCTTTAACATGATGAATCAAGAACAGGTACAAACAACGACGAGTTCTCGCCCTCCCTCGTTTCTCTCTTATTCCTGTCTCTCGTTTCACTGTCAGATTCTATGTTTCTCTGATCTGTCTCTCTCGCCTATCCTTTTCGCTTTCTCTCACTGTATACTCATCTATCTTTGCTTTTTATATTTTGTCCATCAGAAACATGTAATTTTTGCACCTTTACCAAAAGAAATAATCACAAACTCATTATTGTAAGAATTCTGGAATGGAGTCTCACTTCAAAGTTACAGATTATCGTTCCTACATTGATCTGTAAGAAGTGTGGACAACAAACTTGAATTATTTTTGTTTCTACTCTGAAATTTATTCATGCCAAAAGAAAAGTGATGTTGCTGCATGAAAACAAAGCTTTACGGCATTTGAGTTTCTTTTCTTTCCGCAGCCACATGAAATCGAGACAAACAACGTAGAAAGTCTGCTGCAAAAAGTCAACAGTCATCTGATCTCAGAAAAAGAATGTCAGTATGTCTATCATGTAAGTATTCATTCTTTTGTAGGCCTATAAAATTTTTGCTACTAATCGGTCTACTTTGTATCTAAGAACTTTGCCGTATTTCACAACGAAGTAGCCATAATAGCATGTTTTGAATTCATTCAAAATGATTTCTTTCAAAGACACTATATACATGATCGGGAAAAAAACATAAGCAACTAAAGTCACGCACGTGAAAAGCTATCATGGCAACGTTGTCACCAGTGATGGCAGATAATAAGGGCACAGGTAATTCCATAATTAGCTAAGAACTACGTTTTGACAAATGTCATGAAAAATGATTGATTGATTTATTTGATATCCTTACAGGTTCTTGATTTACCTCAACGTCATCGCATTGATTTCAAGCTGTTCACGATCGTTGCAGCTTTGTCTGAGAAGATATCAAGACTCGAGTAAGTTGATTTTATATTTTGTTTGTATTCTAACGCTATTTTCCTCTCTTGCTCATGTCCTTTTCCTGTTTTTATTACGAAAGATTTAATCACTAATCTCTGTCATTATTTCTTTCTTGATCAGTCGATAAAATTATGTTCATCCACTTTCTAATTTCACTTTCTCATTTAAGAAAAGTTGCTCCTGCTGCTGCTCCACTTAATTTTTCAAATCATGGCAACGTCTTATATTGACATTTACTTGTAGGATGATTTAATACAAATTAATAAATACCAAAATGGTTTCATATTTTTCGACAACTTCCTTTCCTAATTCTGCCTCTTTTGCTCCCATCTGTAGCCCCTTCATTAAGAAGCTCATCAATAAGATCAACTTCGAGGCCCTGGATGTGAAAATGGCTCGGGCCAAGGAACTCTTCTATCTGCTGGAAGATGAAGAAGAGGCTGGTTTCCCGGGGGAAGTTCCCGTCAGAAACCTGCAGGTTGAGCTAGAGGCAGGTGGCCTCAGGAGAGAGCACGCGGATCTGGTAAATGTGGAATCTACTTGAAATTTTTAAAAGGAGTATTCCATCTTCTATAAAGCGTGTGTACATCAGGGCCATGGTTGGAAGTGGTGATGCAGGCTGAGAGGCGAAAACATATTCTTGCTAATATCATCATGATCGCCATTTTCTATCTTTTTTTTTTTCGAAGACCATATTCATGAACCGTGGGGGAGGGGGGGGGGAGTTGATGGGAAATGTTTTGTCAAACATGTTATTAAAACCGTACATTCAGAACACCAGTTGTGCGTATTTCATTCAACGACATGGCATGGATTAACATGCTTAATATGAGTAGTTATTGGAGTATCCGAATGCAGATTGAATTGTAGCAGTGAATCACACAAAACATGCAAAATCGCCGATCGCTCACACATTATTCTTACACATTATATAATATTGCTTTATGGAAATAAAAATGAGCATATAGCAATGTAGAAATCCTATTGCTAATCTCTTCTCTTGTAATTTTTTTTGAATCCTCAGGTAATGACGAAGTTCAACCGAGAAGGCAAAGGAACTGTGGATTTCTTGGACTTCTTGACCTACATCCCTCTCTTCATTGACCTGCATGAGAATATCGTATCAGACCCTCTCTATGCAAGCATAGATCTATGAGAATAATTCAGAGAATAATTTAGAGAATAATTCACTGAAAAACATTCCAAAACATGGGCCCCATTCCTGATGCAAAAATGGGTGTTTTAGGAGTGCGAGGGGAGAGTGCATATGTGAAGTCAAAATAGTAGAGCCTAAGATTTGCCGCTCACCAACGTGAGAAATAAAGAGATGTCTTAAACCTGACGTTCACAATGTCTTGAAATAAACTTCGCATTCATTTATTACTTACCCAGAGAATATAGGCTTTAAAAAATGTGTTCTGAAAAAAATTCTGTCATAGAAAGGAACTGACGAGGTCGCCACGACATTCCATCCGTTGAAAGATATGGAATATGTCAAAGGCCTTGTCAAAGTGCTTGTATGTGGCAATTGATGCCTCAATAATGGCGATAAATTACAGATGTTTAACTTCAGCGTTCAGGTTTATCAGTACTATACTGGCGATCGGTAGATATGTAGTTTTCGAAAAGGGCATGGTAGTGATAAATTGTATAAATTGTGACGGAGGTGATTTACTCGTGGTATGTTACCATTCTAATATTTTCAAAATATTCACAATGTCTGTCCGATGTACTGATATCATTCAGGGTATACTTTCATTCCCGCTTGTTATCTGCCTTGTCATACTCATTGATTTACTCATTTTTGTGACAATCAACTTTGTAGTATAATTTCATTATTTTGTACAGATTCGATGTAAGCAGGGTTTGATGGTTCATCCGTCAAAATGTCAAAGTAAAATGAAAGTAAAGGCAAAGGGTAAAGCAATCTGGAAACAAATGCGTTTATACTATAGCATTTTAGCGAGTGATTTTGCAGTCTATTCTGCGAACCCATGTACGTTTTTGTAATTTTCATCTTGACTTCTTCTTCCCTTCTATCTTTGTCTGTCACGCCTATCATTTGCTGTATGCTGTATGTAAATACACTGCGGTCGTTAACCAGCTTCTCTTCTTTTCTTGTTATATATACAGTCAAACTATCTTGCTTTTATTCGAATGGAAAGTTGATAATAATGAATTCTCGCGTTCACAAAGGCGATAAAGACAGAGCACATAATTATACGAATACTCATATTGTAATGGAAAAGTTGTAGAAAATGCATGCACATTCTCAAATGATGTAAAGTGTGATATTCACATCTGTTAGCAACTATTTATCATGGTATAATGTTTTGATTCCGAATGCAATCATTGCAAAGTCGCTATGTAATATATTGTGTACACTTCATAAAGCAATCATATCACTTCAGGTAATTAATCATATGTATATTTTACCTCTACAGTTCATGATATAACTTTAATGCTTTTATTTCTATTGTCTTTCATCATTTTCACCAACTCTTCTTGCAGTCTATAAAGTGTACTATGTCATTCACGACTAACGTGTTGAAATCACCTTAATGATTATCAGTTATCAATTAGTCAAACATCTTCTTGTGTTTAAACATGGATGTTCTTGTTAGTTTCTTACAATTACAACGTAATTCCATGAGCAGATGTCTAAAATGGCAATTGTGTAGAACGAATCGTAAACATTCACTTTTCCTAACAGGCCTGTTTATCTCGAAAAAAATCTCCCTTACAGAGTCATACATGGCAACTTTCCCTTTAGCAATTCTGTATGATATCTAGCTTTGATTCACATGTAATAGCAAAATGATCAGAAAGGTACGGTTATTTATTGCTGGCTCGTGACACATCCTTCTTGAAGAAGCTTTAACTTTTCTCTTGTCCCGGATATGCAGCAGTATATGCTTAATTATTTTATCTTCTTGCCATGTATTCAAGAAGGTATGGTTAATGTATTATTTCATAAGCAGGCTTAATATGGACATAAGGTTAACTCCAGTGCCGGATCTAGCCCTATAGGCTTTGGATTTCGGTGCTCACAACATCCAAGGAAATCTTTCCCAAGTAAACCCATTTATAAACATGGGTGGAGAGTGGCAAATGTATTGAATAGGAAAAGTAGGAATGGCCTGTCATGGTTGATAGAAAAAACAAACACTAGCTGTGTCACAAATATTTTCACTTGAATGTAAGGTGCTTTTAAGCTAGAACCAAATAGGAAAACGGCGTTTCAAAATATATTATCTTATCTGAGCTGATTCTCACAATTAACGCGGGATGAATTCTCAGAGTATGATATCTTAAAAGTGTTTAAACTTGAAATAAATGTCACAATCAAGAATTGGAAGCGTAAATTACCCATACATCGTATATATTGCTTCACCTTCCATACAAGAAAAGAGTTTTTCTTTAAGCCCAAATTACCATAAGATAAATGATTACACTTTGAAAGTATTGTGTTTTCATAGAAACTCGGATAATCGAGGTATGAAAAAAAAAGTATTGAAGTATAGGTGAAAACACGATCATATAAAGTGCAATCTTAAGATTACATTTATTAGTATGTATAAATTTGCAGGATAGTAAATGAAGCAATAAATGATAAAGATATTTACATACATATCGTTGTACCGTGTATTATAGTCTCGTTATTAGTTTGCTCGATTTCTAGCTAGAGATCGTAGCCGCCAAGGAAATAGTCAAAAGAATTATTGTATTAGTACACGTTTGTATCACTTCCCACGCACAGACACCACACACAGACAGACGCACCCTACCTCACAAACTCACAGACACACCACGCACACCCACATGCAAATTCACTGTGGCGCGAATCTAGATAACTTCTCAATATGTCAAAGGGATTATGTCAGAGGATAACATGTCAGTCGTGATATTGTCAGAGGCAAAAAATATCTCGTATCATAAGACATGTAAAAATAGCCCTCGGCTGAGGAGGGCATCCAGCCCATACTTCAGGAATCAATATAAAGAAATAGAAAGACATCGTAAACATCCAGAAAGATATTTATGGAATTATAGACAGGTTCCAAAGTTCAGCTTTTAATTCTCACGGTCATGGAATTTCAGCCAACATCGTTAGAATACCAGCCAGCTTATTAGACAAGTGTACCTTTCCCCCAATTTTGAAGGGTGCAATTCAATGAATAATTGTACATTAAGTTTAATTTTAATTCGGCGATGTTACTTTCTCTAGTTGAATGAAATATGTCAATCCCACGTGGCTTTCAGGGTTCTCCTTTAGTCACATTTTATTGATAAAAGCCTTATAATATTCCAGACAAATCGCTGCCCAAACCAGGTATTTTGTGCTTATCGTCTTAAACATCGATATGACCTCCCAGAAATTCTCAAATTAAATCTAAGTATGGCTTCTCAGTGTGGGGGGAAAATGTCCAGCAAACCTTCTTTAATCTCTTTAATTGGAGCCAGCAAATCATTCCGTTAAATTCGTTAAATACTGTATGGCGTCCCCTGCCCCCTTCCAACCCCGACTGACGCCCATGCTCTTCAACAAACTCCGGTTATTTTATTTTATTAAAACGTGTATGAAAAATAATTTAAGCTTGAAAATAGAAGAAAATATTATTGTTTCTTCGCTTTATATATTTTTATTTTTAAAGCGTTTAATCGTCAGAGCCTGGAATGGGTTGGTAGTCTTGCCTTGCCCAGTGCTGTAGTTTTACGGTACCAAAGATGACAAAAGTCAAACCCCCGAAGCCATAGATACCGGCTATGATCCACATCACCTTCTGCCAACCTGTGATGTCGGACTAGGGGAAATGATGGAGTGAAGGAGAAGGAGAAGAAGAAAGAGAGAGAGAGAGAGAAAACAACAACGACAAAAGATGATAAAGGCATCTATTTTTATAGACGTTATTACCATCAAATACTGGAAGCAACTTAAAGTTGTTAATGGTACATATTTTGTGTATGGAGTAAGGGCTGGTACAGGATTACAAATTCAGAGCGCTTCGAACTATGTCAATTAAGCCTATTTTGTTGACAGGGGATATATTTTGATGCTGACAAATTCAGTTGTTCTGCAAGTATTCAACCTTGGTAATTAATGGTTTCCAAAATTCCGTTCTTCATGACAATATCCCAGTTAACATCATAAGTTATAGCGTCCTATTTGCTGAGTAATAGCATATCTTTAGGAGTCAGTGGTGCACAAAGCATGATTGATGACTTTCATTACAATATAAATGACAAAACACCATCAGGCAACTACATCCCTTCCAGTCTAACCTGTATTTCAGTAACGACACCGACGATGTAGGGGCCAACGATGCCTCCCACTGTCCCGGCCGTGTTCATCATCCCCATCGCCGAACCGGCAAAGGGGCCCGCGACGTCGAGTAAGGCTACGAAGTGCCCACAGAATGAGACGCCAACTCCGCCCATGGCTAAGGTCACAAAAGTCACGGACAGGGCAATGTTGCAACGCGCGAAACCGGTGAGGACCAAGAAGAGTGCCCCAGATCCAAAACCTTATGGTGTAGATGATTAGCAATGAGGGATAGAACCACGTGATAAGTGGCCCATGAGCTTATATAATGGAAGGTCAGATTGCTAATGGATAAACAGATTTAATGTTATTTGTGAATTGAGTGCTTCATCACTCCAATACATTTACCGTAGGCCTATAGGAGAAACAAGTCATATGTCGGCAATAAATAACCACATTGTTTCCTGTAACTTTCATAATACGTGTTTGGCAACCATTTATAATCCGCTGTGTATGTGCTTAATTGACAGTCAAAACTGACAGTCAACTATACTACCATCATGCCATGCCACTGTTACTCTCTGAAAGAGAAGCTGATTTTCTCTTTAAATCATCATATACCCCGTCCGTATGTCATTCCCGATGTCATTAAATGACCAGAAGTGATGAATCCATTATTCTGACAAACGGATCGCAAAATCTGACAACCAACGATGTCAGGGACCGCCTTTGTCATTACTCGTCGGAGGGGAATACCAAACTTCATGGGAAATCATCAGTGGCGAAAAGAAATCTCCTAACAATATGACGTAGTTACCTAAGGCTGCCATGAGCTTTCTGATTGCCAATTTAGTGAGTATTCCCCGTGTATAAAGGCCATCCGAGAAGTAACTGAAGATAAGCATCATGAAGAATTGCAAGGCGTAGGGCACAGCAGAATATATACCAGACTGTAATGTAGACAAACAAAACAATGCAAACTCCATTGTGACAGAATGCAAAATAAAGGTCAGCAGAGTCAGGGCCTCGTTGCATTAAACTTACCATTAATGGTAACTCTGCCATCAATGGTAACTACCATGGTAACATAGCTCAACAGCCAATCAAATTCAGGGTTTCCATGGGAGCTTCCACTGATGGCAAAGTTACCATCAATGGTAAGTTTTATGCAACGAGGCCCTGATACATGGTTTTCATCCCCAGATTCTGACAGCCCTTCAACAAGCATGTCTTCCCGCCTTAGCTTCAGCATAGTGGCACCTCGAAGATTTACCCAATAAACCTTTCATACGTCAACATGCAAACTATAGGAACTCATTAGGGTGGTACAAGTGATCGTCATGCGCTGGGAAACCATTTTTTCATTATCTTTTAATTTTGCATTTAACTGTGGAGGCTACAACACCCTTTCTGACCGTCTGAATACGACACATCAATTTTCTTTAGCGAAAATAAGTTTCAGTAGAGCATTATCCGCTTCAGAAACCATAGCTATTTAATGAAGTGGAACATTATGTATTTCATCGATGACATGAAGACTAAACTTACAAGTTCAAGAGGAACAGAAAGTCCTTCGCTATAGTAGAGGGGTAGGTTGACCAAGAGAGTGAACATTCCCAATGTATGTGCAAAATGAGTGAACACAAGACACCACATCGCGGGTGACGTCACGATGGATCCCCATGGTACAGATGGCTTCGACGTCTGGTCATACAAGAAACAAATGGCATGCCATGGTTAATGATTTCGAGGCTACGAAGTATCAGGAATGCCTATTTCATCTCGAACACCTTTCACTAATTTTTCCCGCGTAATTTATCCAATTCAAGTACAGTGAGTGTAATGTCACGCAGGCTTTCTAGAAGACCTGCACATAACTTTTTAGGTTATTCTGCAGAAGTGTGTGCACAGAAAACGTAGAAATACACAAACCTGCACACAACCCTGACACACATCCACCCACACAGCTCTGCATCACTCTACTCCCGAGGACAACTATTGTCTCCTGTCCTCGAAAGGCTGACGGGATAAGCCTCAAATCTTTTGTTTGACCTACGAGGATTATATTGTTCTCAGGAATTATCTTTGTTCACTGTCCTCGCTTGCAAAGCTATACAAACCCACGCCTACAAGCCCCCCCCCCCCCCCACACACACACACACCTCGTCATCTTACTTTTGCTCCTTCACTCTTACTCACTTCTAGTTTATTGTTGGACGAAAGTCAAGTATTAAGGTGAATTGAAAAATCAACGATGAAATTCTGCATCGTAGAAATCTCAAAACATGAGAGCTTATATGACATACTTTTCAATAGCCCCACTATAACTTATAAACTTGTGTTGAAAGTCTCTACAAAACGGCACAGTGACACAACTTACTTTTGAATGTTTAAGACCATCTTCTATATATTCTCGCTCTTCTTTGGATATCCAGGGGTGTTCAGCGGGTGAACTGTAACCAATAAAGGACCATACGATGAACCAGATGCAGCCTATGGTGCCTGCAAAGATATCATCAGCAATTTGTTTGTTGACCAAAGGTGCATTAGACAGAAGGTCCCCTAAAGGTCCCCTGTACCTATAAACACTCATTAGAGCAAAGGCCCCCTACGCCAAAAGATATTAGACTTAAGTCCTTTATAACGAAGGTTCATCACTCCACAGGTCTACATCACGTAAGGTTCATTCAGCTGAAAGTCCTCCAAAGGTTCTTTTGACCAATGGCCTCCAACACCTACAATGCTTCATTCGACCTGGCCTAAGGTGCAGTGTACCTTTGGTCGAATAAGTTGTCAAAAGCCCTGCACTTCCCAAACACTTTTCCCAAAGATCATTGGTCCGCTGAACCTTCTGTCCTGTAAACCTTTGCTTCGGTCACGTCGGTCAAACGGGATGTAGGTCACCTGCACTGCAAACCAATTCGATACATCTTAAACTTGGACACAATTCTTGTAATGTATATTCTCCTTAACAGAAACCATGAACTAGAGCATCATTCAGAACTTTATTCAGAATTCACTTCAGTTGACCGACTTTGTCACATTGTCAAATGCTTCTACTTGGTGAATGCAGATTTTCAGTAATAATTATGATGATTATAATGATGATGTTGATGAGGAAATTTTAAAAACTAAATGTGGCAAGAAGATGCAATATTTCCGAACAGAAAATAAACAACAACAAAAACATATCACAAACCGAATATGTAGAATGCCAGAGGCCAGCCTCCTATCACATCCAGACTGATGAGATATCCTGTGAGCGCATTACCCACAACATTTCCAACATTGAACCCTGAAATCATAAAATTGGATTTAGTTTTTATCAAAAGAATTCATTGCAAATTAAGTATCCATTGACTTACATCTAAAGAATACACACGTGGGAACTAAGATAGCGAAAACCTCGTAGCAACTTTTAAAGGCTGACTACTTCAAACAAATCAATTTTTAAACGTACACTCCAAATTTCTTAGATTGAAATTAACATAACTCGATTGTAATTAGGGACAGCTCTATAATTAGAGTAAGTAATTATAATCAGTAAGGTTGATTTCTAAATCTATTAGATTAAGAATTTTCATCTAATTTCTGGATTTGTCCTCGATTCCAGAATAAGAAATTTAGAGTGTTGTGGATAATGCTGAAAATGAATATTTGGTACACACTGAGGAAACAATTGAATTCAGATATAAAATTTGTAAAAGTTACGAATCAAACAACTCAAGTTTTTATTGTCACTACATGAAATGCTTATTTAATGTTCTCTCTTTGCGTACACAATGATGTACCTATTTGCTTTAGAAACCTCGACTCATAACATATTGGGTTGAATGAATTAACTAAACGATAATAAAAATGAAAGAGACGGGAGAAAGGAAGAGGCAAAAGACAAGGAAAAATAATCATTGATATTTTAATCATAAACATCTTACCAACGAAAGCAATTACGCTCAGACTGCTTCGTTCATCTGGATGTGCCCATTTAGACCACATCGCAAGAATAGACGGGAAAGAACATCCCTGGAATAATTATTATAGATATAGACTATTATTTCAAAATACACCAATACTTGATTTGAGGGTATAAGGTGCTTGCTAATACAGACCAAAGTCTGCAGGGATAAATTTATGCAATACCAACGAATTTGAAATTTTGAAAACTTTATTTCAAAAATCCAGAGCAAAACCTCTGAAAAATTGTTGCAGGGGCTGCGGAGCAGTCCCCCTAGAATTTCGGATAAAAATTTTTTTAGAAGAAAAAGAAAGAAAATAAAAATAATTGTAAAAAATAATATTTAAATTGCTCATAGGCTCGCAAAACCATAAAGTTGAAAACTTGTTGCAGGGGCTGCGGAGCAGTCCCCCTAAAATTTCGGATAAAAAATCTTTTAGAAGAAAAAGAAAGAAAAAAAAATAATTGTAAAAAATAATATTTAAATTGCTCATAGGCTCGCAAAACCATAAAGTTGAAAACTTGTTGCAGGGGCTGCGGAGCAGTCCCCCTAAAATTTCGGATAAAAAATTTTTTAGAAGAAAAAGAAAGAAAAAATAATAATTGTAAAAAATAATATTTAAATTGCTCATAGGCTCGCAAAACCATAAAACCCAAAGGGCTTCAGGGGGCTCCGTCCCCTGGACCCCGCCTGTTTGGGTGTCAGCCCGGCCCCCCTCCAAAAACGTTCTGCAGCCCCTGTGGAAGCTTTAAGAGAATAAAACGTTATAAGAATAAAAGTTTATTAGAGCGAATTTAAACATTTATCGATCTGTACTTTGCCCATAATAGTGAGTACAAAGTGTTTGGTCTGGCAGTTTATAGTAAGCAATAATGATGACGTTACATACGATTGAATTTGGTGATTCCATTCATAGTTCTTGTGATTACACCATGATTGTTGATGACGCCGATTACGACTTATTGATCTTGTTCCACTAAGACTACGCAGGCGAGACAAAAATCAAAAGAGGGAGACAAAAATCAAAAGAGGCAAACAAAAATTTTTCCCTTACCTCACCCAGTCCACTGAAGAATCTAGTGACAAAATACCACTCTGTCCCACCATACGCAGCTACAGGCCCTAAAAGAGTGCATACACTGGATAGCAGAAATCCAAATCCGAGGACCCACTTCATACCAAACTTATCGGAGAGCCAGCCGCCTGGGATCTGTGTGAAGATGTATCCGTAGAAGAAGCCCGCGAGGATAAGTTCTTGTGTGTGGGTGTCCCAGAGGAACTCGCCCGATCTCTACACACAAGAAATACCGACAGCAATAAAATAAATGTACAAAAAAATCTTACCCATAGATATCATGACTTTTGTTAATGTTTTTGTTTACTGATTATATCTCTACCTCAATAATGCTATACCATGCAAGTATATTTTCACAGTCTGTATGCCTGTAACTCTTGAAGTTTAGGATAATCAAATCTGTATATTTCAGAAATATCATAACTTCATAAATATAGAAGTTGAATAAAACTGGCAAAATATGTACAAAAATTCGTAAAGCACTCTCTTCTGTTTAAAAACTTTGACCATCCTCTCACTCTCTCATAGATATCATGATATTCACAAAGTTTCGTTAAATGTAGGACAAATCAGCTTTCAAACTGTAATGAATTCTAAGGCTTACTGTCTGTCCAGCTGTTGAATTCACCTCAGGAGACACCGCACAGGTCTCCACACCTTCCCAACTCTCGTTTCCGAATGGCTCATGATGTGATGAGGCGTAAGACTCATTAACCATCGCAACCATTGCAACACTGACGTTTTGACGCATGGCGCAGACGGCCGTCATCCCAAGAAAAACGGCGATGGCCATCTGATGGCGGACTTGGATGACACCAGGAACTTTATATTAAACAATAACAGAAGAAACTACAAATCGTATTTGTATTATAAGCAGCTTGTACAAAGTACACACTAAGAAAAAAAAAAAGGTTCAAGTTTGCACCCTAAATGCAGCACTGCCAGCACATAAAAAGGGTGTAAAAATGCACCTTTTTGTTCTTGTTTGCACCCGGGAATGCCCGTTTGCACCCTAAAAGGTGCAACTTTGTCCCTTTAAAAGTGCAGAAATTTTTGCATTCAAAAGGGTGCAAATTTGCACCTTTTCTAAAGGGTACAACTCTGCACCTTTTAGAGGGGAAAATGTAGCTAACTGCACCCTTAAAGGTGCGAAAAGCTTCTTAGGGTGCAAAGTTGCACCCAAAAAGGAGCTCCAAGTGTTGCATTTGAAGGGTGTAAAATTGAACCTTTTTTCTTAGTGTGTACGGGATAAATGAACATGATAAATAATGTGTCTGAGGGAACTGAAATGGGTTAAGAAAGTAAGAGTGAAGTGATTAAGAAATTATGCAAGTTGAAAGATCATGAATACAAAAATGAGCAAAGATAAAGTTGTTCATTTATATAAAAAACAAGCATAATGCAATTCTAAAAGACTCTTAAGTGGACTTAAGAAAAAAGAAATATATGTCATTGATTTATGGAATTTTTTTCTTATTCCTTTTGTTCTTTTTTGAACCTTTATTTTTTTTTAGAGAAATGTCTCTTTTTGTCATAACTGCCTCTTCGTCTTCCCCCTCATTATTTCTTTCTCTCTTTTTTTTTCTTCTTCTGCTCCTTTTTTTATACCTCTCCTATACCATTGCACACCATATTCATGATCTCTAAGTCTTGTACTTTTTTTTTCCATAAGTGAAAGCAAAGCCATAATCAGGTACAAGACTATATCAAACATAAAAAGTTAAACACCATTACATACATATAAACCGGCTTGAAACTACCATTAGGAATATATCATTTCAAATTAGTGATGTATATGAAATGGAATCAGAATTAAATCATGCCCAGGGGCGGCGCCAGGGTATTTTGATGGGGGGCAAGGTTACCCATAGGTAAATTTATTTGTTTTAAATGCAAAAAAGGGGGTATTATATGAGTTGCATGACCCAACCCTCTCTTTTTCCATGCTCTTCTTTCTTCCTCCTCTTCCTCCTCTTTTTCTTCTTTTTCTCCTCTTTTCCCCCTTTTTTTTGATCACTTGAAAAATCATGGGGGGGGGGGGCGACCACCCCACTGCCCCCTGTAGCGCTGCCCCTGATTATGCCCACTCACTATTCTTCTTTGAAGGTCCAATAAGTGGTGTCCTCTCCTGATCCCGAGCTTCGAGCAGTAACGAGCTATAATCCGTGTCACGAGGAACAGTCTCCTTGATAGCCATTGTCTCTGATATCGATGGATATCTGGATGGAATGGACATCGAATTGGACGATGACATCGATTCATCGGTTGTCTTCTCCCCGTAGCCCTTCGTCATGATTGCGATATTGTTGATATGGTTTATGCTGCAGGATCAAGAAATTTGATCAGACGTTGAAAACTGATTCAAATCAATTCCATTATGCGTTTCAACAATGCAACTACTTTAAGGCCCCTTTGTATAAAATATCGGATTAAGAGTGACGTGATTAAACAGTGTACATCCACCAGGATTTGTCTACTGCTTCTCCTTTTCTCCATTTCTTCCTCTTTCACCCTTTCTTTTCTTTATTCTAAAATCTTGCTCTCTAAATAATCATATCCATTCGATGTGTAATTGTCAATGTAATTTAAATTCTGAGTACATTATGTACATGTATGTCTTCTCGGTGACGCGACATTTGCTCCTACGATAATTGCTCCTGTCTTAATATCTCCAAAGACAGGGCTAGGGTTTTGATCTCTTTGCCCCTTTATAAAAAAAAAAAACATCAGCAGCCAGTGTATAGTGTGAATAAAACCGTATGAAAATTCGGATGCTATTAGTTTTTATTGTTAATGCAAGGCTTATTCTGTGTTTTGAAATCACTGATAAAAGAGGTGAAGTGTGTACTAATACAGATAAGTTGATTGTTATCAGCTTCGAACCATGGCCTCTATTCGACATTACATTAGGGGGGGGGGGGGTAGAAAAGTGTATATCACTTTAAATCATTGGTTCTACTTGAAGCATTCAGTTCTTCCTATTCGTAATACTCATCAAACTACAACAAACTATTTGAAGGTCATTTTATCTATTTGTATTTTAAAGTGAGTCTTAAGAAATTAGTGCAAAACAAGATTTCTGTAAGTTAACTGGATTCGTAAAGAGTGCATATTATAATGTAATGTACAAGTAAAAATTGACTTACCACATGCAACCGCCATTTCCTGCTAAAAAACGTCTGTTATGTTTTTGATATAAGGCCTTTGCATACTACACAAACACAAACAGTACTGGAGCAATTTAGAAGGTTTGTCGTTCGTATTTTTATGCTTCCAGATTACTCGAGGTTCATAGTACATTGTTTATATAGTGTGGAATATTTGAACTGGAGCAGGAACATGTTTTTAACTTATCGTCATTGACCTTGATGACGACACTATAAAATCTCTTCCAGAACGCTGTAATCTTAGTGACAGACACTTGTGTGTACTAAGGTTTGTTTAGGCTTGAAGTGGTAAAAAAAATGATGCTCATACATTATCTTAAAATTCAAGACTTACATTTTTTTTACTGAAAATTTCCCCAAATTCCACCAAAAGTATGCACCAGATCCTTCAATTTCAATTTCAAAAATGCAAAAGCGCCCTCATGACCAGCTCAGTCGCTTCACCCCTCGCTTGCGTGTTTCTTCGAACATCTTACGTATTCTTGCCCCCCCCCCCCCCCCCAAAAAAAAAAAAAAAAAAAAACTCTGCGTACTGCCCTGGTCGCAGTGCAGTAATCAATTCACATTTCCACCATTCTCATCAGAAACAATAAGAACACTGTTAGATGCATGCCACGAATGCCACAATAATCCTTCTATCAGTTTAATGCGATCTAGCAATCTAGAAGCGTGTTTGGTAATAACAATGATAATGATAATAATGAAGTAATACAAAATTAGCACTCTCGAAAGACAAAACAAAACAAAACAAAAGAAAAATGAAAGACGGAAGACTAATACAACCTGGAGGAAAATTAATTTTGCGAGAAGTTTCGAATAAATCTTGATTTTTTACGTCTCAAAGCGACGTTGCCCCCTTATCAGCACCAAATATTCGTAGTCTAAGTTCTTCAAACAATTAAAAAATGAGCATTGGAGGCCTATGTGTGGTTGCTTCTAGCCTTTGTCTGACATGGCCAAACTTCAAACTTATGACAAGACTACTGTATGCTCACATGATGTAAGCGAAGGCGTAGGTCCATTTTTTAGGGAGGGGGGGGGGGGGGAAGACGACCAGGTGGAGATGAATATAATATGTATAATATGAAATATATATGACTGGTTGTGTGTTGGGGGGGGGGGAGGGGTGCAATATTAATCTTATTATGTTATAAATAACAACAAGTGGTCTCAATCTGTTATGGGTGCATGGAGCACGGGACAATGGCACAGGGAAGGGAAGAAAACGCATTTGGAACGTAGTAGATATATCACTCACACAGTCATCCAAAAATAAAAAGGAAAAGAACACAACTAATATTTTAATGTTGCAAAGGTTTTAGTTGTTATGAAATCTGCTTATTTTCATCGCAGTTGAAACATGCAGTCACGTTGGTTCGTTGGACATATTCACATGTAGAATAGTTGCATCTTGAATAAATTAGTCGTCCTAGCATGCCTAGTGATACAGCAACTGAAGCAAATTTGTAACTTAAACGCATTTTCCTTTCTTCTTACTTACGAACATTTTGTGGTTTTATCTGTTTATGCAGATTTTTACACTCTAATTTCTAGGGTGTCAAATTTGACTCGGAATGGCGTCAGCTGGGAGTCAACTCTATTTCGAGTTAAAGTGACTCAGATTCCGAATTAATTTGACTCGGAAAGGTGTGGTGTCAAATGAGAATCGACTAAATTCCAGTCAAGGCATACTGTGTATAATTGTATTGGTTGACTCCCAGCGGACACCATTCCGAGTCAAATGTGACACCGCAGAAATAAGAGTGTATGAGGTTTTGACGGTAACATATTTATCATCTCGGAATAAGTGAATGAATTAGAGTCTATAGTATCAACAAATATATTAATTATGATTGTCAAGGCTGCCATGATTTGTTTGTATTATCGTTTTGTATTCATCATTAAATTTTCATTTAAAAAAAGACAGCATCCATTTGTGTAATACATTGAAACAGACACATAAGCCAAAATACGCGCTACAAAAAGAAATAGAAGGAAAAGAAATTAATATATCAACTGTTCAGTAATTTTCCATTCGTGGTCTAGCCACAATAGCTTTCTGATTTTTGTTTCTTCTGTTATGTTGCAGTTGTTTAAATTCACTATGCTGGGATACAGTAAGATAAAAACTGTACTTTGAGTGTATATACAGTGCAAACTGTTCAATCAAATTGAACTACAGTATGATTACAGCATTTTGAATGTAGCTTACTAGCGCCGCAGGTTACTTCTTAAGTTTTACGGCTGTTGGTTTCCTTTTATACTATATACACAGCCACAAAGGAATACATTTTCACGACTAGCACTGGACACACACTATGTCTATCTAGCATCAAGTCTTCTGATGCATGTCTAAGCATATAAAAACATCATAATACCCTACATTTCTTAGCATGTTTTCCTGTTTATTTATTTGACGAAAAGATGTTTTCTTCCATTTTATATACACCTATATAATGACAATTGAGGAGAAATGACGGAATGGTAAAAATCTTTTTGAGATTTTAATATATTTCTTGGGGTGGTCGTGTTTTAGTGTTTTAAAGATATTCTTTTAGTACAAAAATTGACATAATTTGAATGATTTTATACTTTCTTTAATTATTGGGGGAGGAGAGATATCTTTGCCCCTCCCCACCCCCACCCCCAATAGAAATATTTGCCCCCCCCCCCCCCCGATCAAGGATGTAAACAAAATGTGCTTTCTATGTGACACTGTCATCACCCCAAGAATGTCTCACCTACGTCATGCAATATTACGTCATTTTTATCACTTCACAGCTTGGGTATCCGTGCTGGAGGCTGAAATATAATTTGTTTAGATAAAACATAATACACATAAAAGTAAATACAATATAATTCTTCCATCAGAATAAACTACGTCTGCGTCGGTATAAGATCTGACGAGTTATTTTTTTAGGCATATTGCTGACCCATGTCATTTTTTATTGCCAAACACTCTTAGCAAAAGAAAAGGTAACCTAAGGTTATGTATCATTAGCTACCTTAAATCATGGTAGGCCCTTGTGCTAGTTTCTGCAATAAGGTTCTAAGATAGTTCATTATTTCTGTTTTATATTCTTCACTGTATTCATTCAAATCAGTACATGTTTATAAAATCATACAAGCTTCAAACTGAACATGTTAAAGTGTAATACATTTGAAGTGGAATCCATTATGTAGGTTCTTCCTGTGATCATAAACAATGGCAGCAATGCTTAAGCCAGGGTACCAACGCTGCAGCTTTAGGAGTATCAGTTGTGACAGACATGAGAACTATACAAGATATTATTAATATTGTTATTATTATTATTATTATTATTATTATTATTATTATTATTATTATTATTATTATTATTACTACTACTACTACTACTACTACTACTACTAATATTATTATTATCATTATTATTATCATCATTATCATTATTATTATTACGAATATCCATCAAGCTTATTTCAATTCAGTTTATATGGATGTCTTCTGTACAGAGCTAGATGTTGTTCTGTCCTTCAGCTGGAGAGAAGAATCACCGGCGCGTTTCTCTACAGACTTGCCCAGCAAAAGACCACGCCAGAGATCATAGACTCTGCGGGTAGCAGCGAAGGCCAGGAAGATGTAGACTCCCTGCAGAGAGTTGATGATGATGAAGACATACCAGACAGCTTGATGTCTGCTGAAGGCAGCAACAAAGCCACACAACCAGGTAAATCCCATGAGAGAAGAGATCTGTGTCGAGACAAGAACAGGTCGACCATCTAAGTATGCATTTTTCTGAGCTGAGTGTACTTTTGTTATATATGCAATCAATACATTAAAGGCATTGGCTAACTTTGTGAGTAGCTGATTTAAAAAATTCTCAAACTAAGATGAAACATGTGTATGAGTACTTGTATTTGTACTCAAAAACCCTGAAACCAACCATAATTTGGAATGAAAAAGTGTAAGTTAGACGCAAACAGTGATTTTATTATCCTTCGCCTCACGAGACAATCACTAAGAGGACCACTTTGCTTGAATTTGAAAATGCCGTTATGTGCCTCCCGCCGCGTGATACGCCAATACACACAGTACGGTAAGGTGAGTCATACGCGCATGCGCACTCCTTATGTCTATTCTGTGCAACTGACCCTCGTATATTTTTCAAACATTGGTTCACATTTTTGATATTTAAAAATACTTCCTGTGGATATTATACTTTGAAACTTTCAGACTGATATTTTTACAATATAACCCTTATGTTTATCCCATGTTCAAGTAACAAAACAAGAATTTTTAAAATCATAACAATGTTAGCCAATACCTTTAATAATACTCCTTTGTGAAGCACCCACCACCACTCCTCAGAAACGACTGGCTTACTTGGGCGTTAAGAAAATTCATATTATCCCAAGGAGCTATCCCGAGCAGTTAAATCAAAGTCAGTATTTAATTTCATAATAAATTTTGCTATTTCACGGCTAATTAATTCCTTCCAAAATCTTTGTATTGTATTTGTATCCGAGTATGTCTTTCTTCAACAATGCCAGTTTAGAAGTTGCAGAAACGTATAGGTATAGGTAAACGTATAGGTAATTTGGTGATATTGGTAAATAGTCCAATAACGATATTAAAGAATCTTTCTTTTGACATGTTTGAAGGCTCTCAAATGTTTCGGCATACATACTTACTTACCTTAATTGCTATTTTGAGAAGCTCCTGATGGTTCCTCAGATTTTCTACTCCTTCGTGCAATGCCATGCTGTCCTTTTTGCCCTGGGAAATACCACGAACTGTATCCAAGAAACAGCATAAGTTAAACACCAACAGGACAAGAATAGGGGCACCAAACACCAGTAGATTGGCTTGTCCACCTCCAACCCAACAGGCTAACTCGTCGCCGTAGTGCAAATCAAAGTCTTCGCCTATGGAGACACTGAGAGCCAGTGTGACAGTCACAATCACCAAGGGTATCCCGGTGGCCACTAATATGTAAAGTGTCAAGATCTTGCAACTTTTTGTTGATACCCTGATAACCTTTCTCGATCCAAAGGTCCGTTTGAGGTCCAAGGCAATAGACGAGGACAGGGTGAACGCAGTTAACCAAAAGAAGTGAGAGAACGCTGCAAGAGCCGTGCATAGATGTTGGGACACTGAGCTGGCCATGCCACCGAACATGAGAAGACATTGTGCGACAAAGAGGGTTCCGCATAGTGCCATGATAAGCTTATTACTAACTAATCGACGAAGTGGTGGGAACGTGATGTAACAGACAAGGGTAATGAAGAGAGACCCAAGAGACAAAGTTGTTCCTGCTAAGCTCAGTTTCGTTTGAGTGGATGAATAGCGAAAGAAGTAATATTGGGTTGTTTCATTGAATGTGCCGTTTTGACTCAGAAATCGACAAGCTCGGATAGTGCCGTCTTCAAGTAAGACGTATTCGCCAGGATTAATAAAGTCCCCCGTCGGCACGTATTGCAGGATGCCATCATCTCCTACACGGATGAAGAGACTAAAATTGAAGATTGCACTTGGACACAGAAGCTCTGTTGCTGTCATATTACATGTGAATACAGACACATTCTTCACTACATCTTCTCTATTTTGGATCAATTTGTAAACTTTCTCAAGAACCTTAAATTCATAGCCAGTTCTTGAGTCCATAACCTCTGGAAGGTGATGCTGGTCGTCGTCATGAGTATCAGTGACTGTTGGCAGTGTGAAAGCTTTATCCCCCTGCGGGCAGATATCATCATTGCCAAAAGGGTTTGGGTTACAACGAATATACAATGATATAGAGGAGATATTGCAAGTCTCACTGTTAGTGATGTTTTCAAAGAATTCAGATAGTACTATGTCAATGTCATAAACAGAGGGTAGAGTGTCCTCTTCTAATTCCCACAGAAAAATCGTCTTGTACCTGTCACTAAACTCATTTTGCTCACATGCTAACATTGACTGAATATTCAGTGCACGTACCAATCCATCTACATTGCAACTTTCATCGTTTGCTCCCAGAAGGTCACACATGCCCTGATCGATTGTAATCATCGTAGTGGTGATGACTTTATTGTAATCTGATGACAAGGGACGGCAAGCTAAGTCATCCGCTGAAACTTCCCCTGCACAGTCATTGCCAATCATTTCGTAGCCGTGAGGACATGAAAGTCTCACACATGATCCGACGTATGGATCAAAAACCTCTCCAGAGTGACACCTAATTGTAGTTTCAGAAACAACTGTGCCTTCTTCAAGTATTCTGACCCCACTTTCAGATGAAAAGTCGAAAAGAACTGACAAGGGCGGTGAAGAGACGATTCCCTTGCCATCTGAGCATCTACCAGTGCAAATTTTTTGGTGGTCCAGGAAGTGTCCGAAGGTGCAAGCGTAACAGGCTGGGTTCTTATAGCCAAAGCACTGACCCTTTCTGTCCTCGAAGAAGACGTGCGCCGTCATAGACGCACAGGCCGATTGAATGAACTTGTCAGATGAGGGAGGACAAGAATCTACGTAAGCTGAGACAGGGCCTGGCCCGAAGCATCCCCTCACATCTTTGCCAGAGGAATTGGGGTTTAAGTAAACGAGACATAATCCATCGCGAAGTACTTCTCCAATCGTTCGCGTGTTGTTCTTCAGATCGTTAGTAGCAACATCAGTACATAGCATTAATGCTGACCATGGTGTCAGTCTCACGGGATCCTGTCCATTGCAAATCGCACAATAAACGTTCCTAAAGCTTACCACATTTTCTAGAGAGAGGGGGACAGACTCAAGACTGAAGGTTGACGAGGAGGCTGATTCGCACTTTGCCCTAATCTGGCCATTGCCGAATCCACTAGGACATCGAGATATGAGAAAGAAATACTGTGTCTTACCGGGACGTGACGCCACCTTGTCGCAGGTAAATTGGGATCGATCATAGTCATGAACGCTTGGGAAACCCCTATCTTTGTTCAAGGAGCATCTTCTGGGATTATCCTTGGATACGGGTGCAGGACAACAGTCACCAAAGAAAGTGCACTCTTCGTCACAGTAACAGGCCTGATTCGTTGCTTGAGAGACATTACAGGATTCTCTGTCGAGACAAGTGTGCTGGTCGGCGCATATTGGAATGGACATATTTCCTATCATCACGGAGGGTCCGTCTGCAATGACAAGAAGGAAGCATAAAAGAGTTAGCGGAATGAGAGGAAGAAATATGGTTCAGGATTTCAGTCTACCTACTATACATTCACTGAGAGGTAAATACAAGCAACAATAGTTCATTGCAGAACCTGAAAAACCGAGCCGAAAAGTTTCAATTTCCCCATAAATACTCTTGCTTGACTTCTTGATGATCAGACGCGATTTAAGTTTAAGTGTACCATAAAAAAAGGCCGTATGCCAAAATCTCTATCCACATATTTCCTTTGAATTAAAAAAACAAAAACAAAAACGAAGAAATAAGATGAATAGATGTAAATGTAATGTCTTATGTCCTGAGGCATTCAACGAAAGACTTCAAAAGCTGAATACTTGGGATTCTGTAATAGCAGTGTGTGGCAAAACTTGTGTAAAGTTGAGCGAGTATCCTCTCACTTTAAATGTAAATCATGAAAATTAGAAAAAAATTCGGGTAATTTAATAACTTTTAATTTTTATTTTTAATAGGCTATCGCACTCTATTAACAAAAACAACCAAAATATGAATATTCAAATGAATTATATCTGCATATTATAAATGTTTTCCGTGAATTTAATTCTCAGAGGCAGCAAACATTCCATCAAAGTTACATTGTTCATGCTATCATTCTTCATCCATGTGCTTGCATTTCATGCTTGATTGTCAAACACTTCACATGACGTTTGAAAGTTTGATCGTTGAGCCGGAAAGCAATTAAACCTACGCCATATTTTTTAATCAAGTTATTTTGTAATCATTTGTGGCCATATGGTCGTGGCAGTTGAGACGAATAACGATAGCCATTCTCCTGATCAAGCAGAATGATTTATTATTCGCCTTTTAACCTATGCCTCCGAACTGTGTGATTTCAAATGCCTGGAGCCAGCAAGATAAACATATGTAGTCTATTATAAAACATGTCCTTCAAGCAGCGTATTCATGGTATCCAACAAAGAAAACCCTGAACACTTTTTTTTTTGGGGGGGGGGTGGAGGGTAGGTATTTTTCAAACTATCAAAACCTTATTAAGATGTAGAATTTAATTCTTTTTATCAATATTCTATTATTATTTTGGCAAGTAGGGAAGGGATATGTGCTCAGCTTACTGTAGGAGAGAAGTTCATTATTTTCTCCCATATTAATAGGTAGATTTATCACGTCAATATAACGATGCGTCCTTCTGCTAAATTTTATTTTTTTTTGTTATGTAGTATGAATTCTGTTAAGAATGTCCCCCCCCCCTCGATTTTTTTCTGGGGGATCGTCCCCCCCCCTCGATTTTCAAACTTAATATATTATTTTTCAATTTTGAGTCAGCTGACCAACTTTAGGCCAACCGTTTAAATATTTTATCGGCCTAGAATGCATTTTGATGGCAAAATCAGGCTTCTTTTCATTATTATCTGCAATAATTTTTAGCTCGCTCGCATAATATCAATGATCCCCCTCTCACTTTTCGAGACATATTTTCGGCGGAGGCCTTCCGGGTTTCCGTCCCCCCCCCCCCCCCCCCCCCACTCGTGACATGAAATCGCCGCCACTTCTATTCATGCCTTTATTTCTCTTCTACCTTTTATCTCTTTTTGGATCGAGGTGGAGGGGGGGGGGAATGGGTTGTAGAGTGATGTCCGTTTTATTTGTAATGATTATATGTCAGCAAAAGCAATGGTTTACAAAAGTTTGCTAATGCGTCATTATTGTCAAACTTACCTGGAGGTTCCAGGGTAGGCGTCACCTCATCTTTGACAGCTGTGCTACTATTCATGGATGTTGAATTTTGCCCTTCGACTGTAAGCGACGACTCCGTCAATATCACAGTGATCTCCTCAAAATCAGTCGTCGGTCCAGTTCCAGCGATGACAGCTGTGGCCATCCAAAGCAAGACTGGAACAATCATGCTGATGTTCAAGACGACACTTGCTAGAACCTGTAATTAGTTCACCTGATTCCTTTTGAAAATTGAAATAAAAAAAAGATTGGGAAACTCTGTAATTTTGTAATTCATATTTCTCACCCTTCCCCAAGTTAAGCCCAGAATACAAGCAGAAACAAATCGATACCACTCGTGATGACTCGTCAGCTAGCGAGACTGCCAAATATGCTCGGAATTGGAGGGACTCCACCTCCCCCATCGATCAATTCCTAACTTCCATGATCAGTGGCGTGTCGGGGGGGGGGGGCAAGGGGGGGGGGGGGGGGGGGCAAGTGCCCCGGGCGGCACTTTGAGGGGGGTGCAAAAAACGCAAAAGAGAAAAAAAGGAAAATGAAGAAAAATAATATACTTTTAATGATTTTGCGCCCCCTTCCCCCCCCCCCCCCCATTCGCTGGAAAATGCATCAGAAATAGAATTTTTGGGGGTTTAAAGTACAAAAAAATTCTAAGGCTCGGTCGCTTTGCTTCCTCGCTGAACATTTCCTCTCAGAATCTCATAATTTTGCGCCCCCTATGATAGTTCTTAAACAAGCTTTTAACAAAGGGTTCAGAATTTTAAGAATAGTGATGGAATTGGCGCTGTTTTTCTCACTGTCATGTAGATTTTATCTGCCTCTTGCTAGATACTGCTCCCCCAGTGTATCCTAATGCAGCATTTGCAAAGGTTACTATATTTGAAAGAAATCTAACATCTAATAAGGGCGGCACGTAGAGGGGGCGTCAAAAAAGGAGAAAAAAAAATAAAGGAGAAAATGTAGAAAAATCATAATCTTTCAATATGCGCCCCCTTTCTCATCCGCAGGGTAAATGCATCGGAAATAGAGTTTTTGAGGATTTAAAATGCCAAATTTTTTCTAGAGCTCGGTCGCTTTGCTCCCTCGCATGAATATATTTCCTTTCAGGATATCATGGGCTTTTCAAAATAGCTTCTTTTTTAAAAAGGGGGGTTCAGAATTTGAAAAATAATGGTGCAGTTGTCGTTGCTTTGGTCGCTATCATAAGTTTAATCTGCCTCTTGCTAAATACTGCAACCCCTGTATAATACAGCATTTGAAAAGGTTAAATATTTGAAAGGAAAATACTTTTTTCGCCTTGTTATTAAAATTGACTGTTTCTCAAGGGTTTTCGTTAATTTTACTCCCAGTTTTAAAATTGAGAAAATAGAAAACTGTTATCAATATCTAATTTCTATCTTCTCTACCGTTCAATTTCAGTGGTCAATCATGTGTGTCAATTGCCAAATTTCATGGGGAAAATGCGGAAGAAATTGCGTTTTTACGAATTAAAATTTTAAAAAAATTCGCTGCTGGGTCGCTTCGCTCCCTCGCTTATACCATAATGCAGATACGTTTGGGCACTCGAGAAGGGGGGGGGGGCGCAACTTCAGTGTTTGCCACGGGCGCCATAATGCCTAGATACGCCACTGTCCGTTTTTATCTTTAGTTCTCTTCATCAGTGTTCATCTCCATGATCTCAGATCGTAACTATTCAATAATGTCGTAGGCCTTGATATATATATATATGTATGGATGTATGTATGTATGTATGTATATATATATATATATATATATATATATATATATATATATATAAATTTATATGTGTGAGATCAATTGAAATTTTGATTCATGCTACGCTATTATTCTCTCAATTGATCTCACATGTATTTATTTCCACGAGAGTTACCAAAGCTGTTGTATATGTTACCCGATCACATATATACATTTATTTATAAGGATAGCATTCACCAAGTGTATATATATAGGCAAGATAGGTAGCAGCCTTCACATATCACTTTTTTCTTCTTCATAATGCTTCAAAAATAATCTTTTTATATTCAGGAGCGATTTCTAGAGAAATTCTATATTAGAATATATAGACCAATTTCACAACGCAAGAGGGCAGCAGACTGTTCGACACAGTTCGACATACTGCGGTGGGCGCTCCAACTTTTATAGTACACAAGTCAATAGCGCGTTATGTACATTCGTTCGATTTTTTGTCTATTTTGACCAGTATATGCAGATTTATTTTAATATTTGCAATGAGAGGTTATCAGGGAAGTTCAGGTCGCAGCTGTGCGGTGCTCAAATGCCACAAGAATTAGAGAAAGTTTAAAAACTGGAAGCTAACTGAGTGCGAAATTCACTCGCTTTTGACTCATGAAGCCTGTTTGTGTGAGAAGCCGTACTCCCTACACAGGTTTCCGTATAAGCAATGTGAAGGAATTCGTCGCCAGTGGGTAAAAACATCAACAGAAAGGACTTTGAAGTTAAGAAACATTATCATTATGTACTTTGGCGTAAAATTTAATGAGTGAAAACATGACTTTGTAAACAGGGTAAGATTTAGGGCTCCCGTTTACTACGGCTTCTAAGCTGCAATCGAACTTTTACTGACAAAACTAAGTTGTAAAACCATCGAAAGTACAAAAATACATCATACCTTCATCTGTCAGATATGACCATTGTCTTACCTCATCTACCCATGTATCCATGCTTTATTTTATTGATCTAGAATAAAGTAAATGGAACAATATCGGGGCATATCTCACATCTTACATTCATTTTGTACACAGAGCCAATCGCGGTCAGCGCGCTTGCCCACCGCAGTAATGGCGTCGCCGATAGAGGGCCAAATACATAAACCGGAGGTGAAATTGGTCTATATATGAAATTGAAATTGCACCTGTATCGTCCAAAATGCTGGGGGGTTGAGCAATTTTTTTTATATTGGGGGGGGGGGGGGGGGGGTGGGGCTTGAGCCCTCAAAGCCCCCTTAGAACCGCGCCTGTTTATATTCTATTTTAATGGCATCGTATTTAAAATAATATATTGTCTTCTCTGTGCAACAAACACTAAGATCTCTACAAATAAATTGCTTCAATAATGTCAACACTAATTTATTCATATTCATATTTCATTCCAAGCGCCGGCAAGCTGGGGCTTCAATAATGTAAACAAAGTTGGAGTGGGTCGATGTGATAGAAATTATTTCCATAAATTTGTCCATTAGAAAAAGAAAAATTTGCAAGTATTAAATAAAACAATGTGTTTTTAAAAAATATATGCAACAGGAGTGATCAGTTTCCTACAAAATTATCATCCAAGCCCTAAAGCAAATTTAAAAATTTCGCAAGAATCAAATAACAAGCACCGTTTTTTATAACGAGAGAAAAAGAGGTGATTATTTTCCCCACAAAATAATCAATTTCCTCTAATCAAAAGCAACATCCCAGAGTGCAAGCATGCCAAATATATACAGCATTACGGAATATACAACATTTTACGGAAAAACAAATCTGTATTGAAATACATAATTTTTTATCTAAAATCAATACTCACAATTTGCTTCGTGTCTGGTCCTTCGTTATGCTTTTGTAAACGATGGGAGAATTTAAGGATGAAATACACAGCAGTGGAGTTGGGATAAACCGAAGTCTTTTTATATTAATACAAATATTTTGTTGTTGTTCTTAACAGATGAAGTTTAGCCAAAATTAAAGAGGCGAATTCCATAAACCATATTCCACATTCGCTTGCAGAAGTACCGCTAATGGCCACGGACGCCTGAGAACAGTCTCTTAAATAGCACATGGAGCGGATACTGTAAATCAAAATTCGCTTTCACCTAGCGTGGGATGCGCATTTATATAAGTGGAAAGCCTGGGGGATAGGCGGGGGTGACGAGGGGAAAGCGTCCCTTGCATATTTCGTGGAAGGGAAGGAGGACACACTCCTCTCGAAGTGTTAATTTTTGGTTGGCAGACAGAATTTGGAGAGAAAATGCTCTAAAAAGGTGGCGGAAAAAGCAAGAGTACCTTTTTCTGCTGTCAGGGAATTTTTATGCATCCCCCCGGCCCTCCCATCACAAATTTCCACCTAAGCACCTTTTTGTTTACACCGAACTTTATAGATATGTCACATCAATAATTCTAGTGAAGTAACCCGCATCGTCTTTGCCATGTTTCAGTGTAATTATACAGTTCTCGGAAAACAGATTTTCAGAAAGCAAAATTTAAGAAAACATAACACAAAACATTATTTTCTAAGGCCATCGATCCTCGGCAAGGTCATATGAATGACTTGCGCCACCCCGAGTTATTTTGAACAACATTATGATGCCTTCCTATAAAATAAGGCATTAGCCTTGACCAGCGCAACCCCCCTCAAAAAGAAAAGAAAAGAATCCTGAAGACGGATTCACACGCCTACAATTTGCATTCTTTGTAATTGGTTATTGGTTTGTTACCTGACTGGTAATTTAGAAAGCATGCGTTTTTGTGAGTAAGCAACCAGCAACTATAATCTTGTATAAATAGATGAATATAAATATATATATATATATATATATATATATATATATATATATAACACGAAATGAAAATGGGAGAATAATGATTGCGTAGGTCTCTCAATGTTCCCCAGAGCTGTCATCCATTTTGGATCTAGGGTTGAAAAAATGCCTCCGCCGGGAATCGAACCAGGGTCACTGGCTTAGAACGCCAATGCCTTAACCACTAGACCACAGAGGCGGGCCAGCAGTTAGGCGTGACCGAATCCAATTGACCGACAGGCAGATTTCCAACCCTATTGATCCTTTGTTTTGGTGCAGATGAGTTAATGAACAATGATAAGCCGCGTGCTGCAGTTGGATCCCAGCTAGAAGCCTGAATACATGCATAAGTCAGAATAAGGGGACAATAAATTAAAGAAATTTGACAAATGCAAACAACTTTGGCAACTCCCTTGTAAATAATAAACATTGAAAGAAATGAAAATGGGAGAATAATAATTGCTTAGCTCTCTTAATGTTCCCCAGAGCTGTCATCCATTTTGGATCTAGGGTTGAAAAAAATGCCTCCGCCGGGAATTGAACCCGGGTCACTGGCTTAGAACGACAATGCCTTAACCACTAGACCACAGAGGCGGGCCAGCAGTTAGGCATGACCGAATCCAATTGACCGACAGACAGATTTCCAACCCTTTTGATCCTTTGTTTTGGTGCAGATGAGCTAATGAACAATGATAAGCCGCGTGCCGCAGTTGGATCCCAGCTAGAAGCCTGAATACATGCATAAGTCAGAATAAGGGGACAATACAATGAAAGAAATTTGACAAATGCTTGTTCATTAACTCATCTGCACCAATGGAAATATCCAAATGAAAGTCGGCTTGAGGTCTGGCCACCTCAAGTCGGCAGACCTCAAGTCGACAATGCAAGTTAGAAAATATTACGAGCAAATACAGTATAGGCCGTCATATAAGGCTGCCTGTTACAGTTATTGCCTAAAGTTATTGTTTAGGTCAAAAAGTTGACTTGACGTCATCAATGACTTTCATTTGATAATCCAGGGGTATCGCTTCCATTTGAGTGTTTAATTTTTGTTGGGCCGGGTGAACGGGACAGGGAACAGATGAAAATGATCCATCCTTTGTCAGAGTTCACATAGGATTGCTTTTGAGGGCAATAAACTTGAAGTAACTATTGGTAAACCATAAGATGACTTCATTTCGTCAGATTTTTGGGTTTAGATTCAGTTTAAAGTGTCCCCCTATTTCTTCTTTTTTGTGAACAGGCAGCCATACATTACGGCCTGATCTGTATTTGCTCGTAAAATTTTCTAAGTTCCGTTGACGACTTGAGGTCTGCCGACTTGAGGTGGCCAGACCTCAGGTCAAATTTCACATGGGTATTTCCATTGCTGCATGGCATTTAGGTATATTTATTACTTTGTATCTGATAGTGTTCCATACCCTGTACCCTATTCTGTAATCCGGACCACTAGGAAAGTTTTCAGTAATTGACAAATTCCCTTGGGTTGACAGCAAATTATAAAGATGGTGTAAAATGCGCATCATTTTTTGGTCTAGCTGATTTGCTAAATCAGCGCAATTATAGGAGCAGAATATGACAGCATAATTTGGCAAAGTAAAAAATCGTTTCATAGGAAATAAGGAGACGAATCAAATTCATTTATTTCACGTGTATTCCAGCAGCAAACAAACCTCGGACGCTCGAGAATAAAATCAAACCTTGCAATAGCACCTTGTTCGAAATAAGCATGTATATTTTACTTGTAAATGGAATTGACTGTTGAATAACGCCATTGTGAAATTACACGTGACATGTGAAATGAAGAACGTGCTGAAGCAGGCTTCCATTAGATTTGAAATAAAAATGTTTTTAATATCATAAGCTGATTAATGATAATCACAAGGGGAATCTGACCCTTTTTCCCAATGTAAACTACATAATGCTACTGCAAAGACCAAAACAATGCACTGCATGAAGTTTTCCCCAAGTGGTTTTGGCGTTCTTGTCCTCGATGCCTATGAGTTCATGCTCAACTATTCAATAAAATTCTTACCCATTTCCTTCTTCAGGGTCGACAATGTAGTCGAACAACTCAAGTAGTATTCTTAAAAGTTTGTCTTTTCCCTCTCTTCCGAGACACAACTCTCTTGTGTAAATCATTATTTTACAGTATACGAAATTATTAAGTTTTGAAGTTTTGTGAAATGTAAAGCATCCCTTTCTTTATACCAGCACTTTGCGTTTTCCTCCAGTTTCTCTTCCCGTACCCCCCCCCCCTCTCTCTCTCTCTCTCTCTCTCTTTCTGAAACATACTTCGCATCCGCTTTCTTTCTCCGAATTCAAGTATCATTCAATATTTCGTAATGTTCACATGTGCACATAAGTTATATTTGAACGTATCCATAGCTTCGGCTAAATCTTGTAATGACCAAGTCATTTTTTTTTTTATGAACAAGAAACAAGACCAAACAAAAACAAAAACAAACAGACAAGCAAACAAAGTGTTAATAAAGGCACCAAGCTACATTACAACGATTTATGTACAATGATGGCGATGTGTATATTAAACAAGAGAAATAAAAGAGCAATATCCATGCATGTTGTGGCACCAAAGTTGTGTTCAGGCAAGCTCTGCATGCCTTTTGTGTTTTCAGTTTATTCATCTCAAATATCGAGTAACGTCAGTACATTAATACGATATTATGAATAAATACTTAAAAATATATCTGATGATTTTGGAGGATTACTGTCGATTATAAATGGATATAGATATAGATGGAAACAAAATTAATGAGTAAGAAAATTCTATACATCACTTCTCACAGAATAACACCAACCACAAAAAATATTAACATTAAGGTTGGCTTATAAATCCATTTGTTAGTAAAGAGATTTACAAAGTAAAGACGTAGTAATCAGACTGAGATTCTATTTTCCTTTTACTTACGCTCCCCTTATACCCTTCTGAATTTTTTAACCCTTTCATTCTAGCAGAGTGTTAACCTGACCTCACAAGATTATGATGTAGCTGAAAATGATGATAAAAAGGTTTAAGTATCTTGCGTTAATGGAAGCAAATGCAGACTAACGTATCGTCATGGAAACCGAGATTTGATACGAAGCAGAGGGGATGAACGTGGCCATAAGTGTTGATCTTTTCATTACGTACAGACATTTCGGCTCTTTTACCCTGCTATTCTTAAATGAATCCGTACTTTTCGAATATACAAACGATTGAATTATTGAGGCAACACTCTGAATTGTTTGAAATTTGTGCAATCCTCTCGAATTAAGCCAAGGGTAAACTATAGTGGAATACTGCGAAAGGGAAATGAATAAGGGAGAGTCCATGTGTATTTTTGCAAGTTGCTGATTAAAATCAGCCATAAAGTGTAAAAGACCGAGAAAAAACTAAGTGAAGACATCAGATTCTTGTTTGTATCATTATTCTTTCTTTCTTCCTCCTTTCTTCTTCTTCTTCTTCTTCTTCTTCTTGTCCTTGTCCTTGTTCTTGTTCTTCTCCTCCTCCTCTTCCTTCTTTTTTTTTTTTTCATTATTTATAGCAATAAGCAATGAAGTGATGAATAACATAAGAATAGTCATAAAAGATATATTCAGGTCGTTTGGTTGCTCACAATGTGTCTGTCGAACATTTCTCTTCATCGGACTACTTTCCATATTAACGAACATGATGGATAGGAAGGTCATAAATTCCCCCTTGTCTGTCGATTAACCAACATGTAATGGAAAATGCACATTTTAAAATTGTCTTTTTTAAATTAAAAATCTGTATTTGAGTGATGTGTCCATAAAAAACAGCATGCAATCTCACGTAAAATAAATTTCAGATTGGAATATTAAAGCGATCTTGATTATAATGACCGACATATTTACTAAAATTGCTCTTTTTTGAAGACTGCATCACGACTTTTGGGAAAAGAGCGGAAAGAAATATGTACTAATCACCTTATATAAATCCGATTTAACATGTTAACTGGGCAAAGTGTTCACATGATCGTAAAAACGTAGTTTACTTCATTTCATGTTGGCAAAAATTGTAAATCAAAAAGAATTTTGAAAGAGTTATAAGAATAAAATGAGGAGAAGAAAGACTTATAGGCCTATGTATAAACACGTTTTTGCACTCGGTACGTAAAATGTATGCAATATCGGGTTTTTTTTTCTCTGTCGTGCAAACGTTTTAATATTTCAACGGGTTTTTTTTTTTTTGGGGGGGAGGGGTTCATTTTGATAACATTTCGAATATATATATATATATAACATTTCATCTTGTTTTATTTTTAATTATTGGCAACTTACCAAAATCTGTCAACTATTCACATAGCCAAGCCCAAGGCAGACATAACAGAATAGAAAAGCATTCAGATCCTATTTCGTCGGATAATTGAAATATTAATTTTGCAGATAAGAAGATGCGACGAGACAGGCTGGCTAGATCTGGTTTCATTGTAAGTACATTTAATTATCCAGTTTATTAGTACATGTACACCGTTTTGAAGACATGTCAATCGTCACAATGATAGATAGATGTGCTGTTGTTTCTTCATCCACTTTCTATGAAGTGATGATGAGATTGGAGCGACAGGAGCGTGACGAACGTGAGTTCTATCATACATGTACATGTTTCAGAGAAGTTACAGTAACCATTTCTCTTTATCTGAAGTATCGTAATTAAGGACGTAGTTAGATTGTTGATGAAAAATCTTCTTGCTGTCGTTGTGTGGTGAAGGGAGGTCCTTCCATCTCGAGTAGCTTTTCTTTCTCCACCTTTTTTGAATTTATTTATTTTTCATTTATGAACCCCTTTTTCTGACTTGACCATTCATCTTCTGTCATCTTCCTTCTCTTACAAAACAAATCCTTTTCTTTGGTAATCAGACTACAATCTCTTTCTAGGGCCCTTACACTACCCTTTTTACGCCTTCACATTACTTCTTTCATTCTCGCTTTTGCCACATCTCTCTTTATGATACACTCTTTTCCTCTAACATCTCTTGCACATATCCATATACCCCCGTCATTCATCTTTCTCTTTCCAAGTCTTTATTTTTTACTATTTATTTATTTTCTCCTTTTTGTTGATCCACATAGCCTAAATCACCCTCATATTCAAAGTTACTCGTCAATGATTTTTAGCTGGAGGGAAAGAGCCAAAGAGATGTCTTTATTATAAGAAATCTATTTTTAATGGAATGAAAATGAATTTTGATAATGGCTCTACAATTTTTATTCTCTGCGGATGTGAAATATTGATTTATTTCTTTCAGTAGCAGCTATATTTAGCCATGTAACATACGAGCGGAAGTCTGCCTTAATTGAACGGGGGCAATGCAAACCACAACATGAAAAATACAAAAATGTTTTGATACCGTGCCCTATAGAATCTCGTATTCTATGTTCCCCATTTTGTTAACAATGTCAAGCCTCTGACAGTATCGTTTTTTTTCACATACTCCATACCAATGTTAGCAGTTGAGTCCATGGAGAAAAATGACATGATGACGGATGAAGTTAAATAATCACTGCTCTTTGCAAAGTGGTTATTGATTAACTCCACTGCATGTTCACAGAATTAACATATTTTCACATTCACAAACTTTCTCGAAACTAAAAATAGGGTTTTTTCTGTTTGTATAATTCAAGGGTGGATAGTGATGGTGGTTGCTGTGGTGGTGGTGGTGGAGGTGGAGGGGGGGGGGGTTACGGGGATCTGGACATCCTTTTTTTAGGATTGTCTCTGATTGGGGGCTATCATAGGGTTAGGGTTAGATTTTCTCTTTGTGCCTTTTTTCAAACCATTTATTCATTTAATAATTTATTTACCCTTTCTATCACCCAGAGTTTTATGGGAAAGTGGACCCCTTTTACGCCTTCATACCTCTTTCCAGGCTTTCTTATTTTAAAGTTGACCTCATTGTTAAAAACTTTGGATCCGAAATAGATTTTTTTCCCCCGGAATTACGAACCTTTGGAATCATGAACCCTTTTTCATTAAGGAGTTATGAACCCTATTCATTTACAGAATTATGAAACTTATTTCATTTTCGGAATTACAAAAAAGTCGGGATATAAACGTTTGGACTGACAACCCTTAATAATAGCAAACCTTCGAAGTTATTAATAATCGTAATAATGAACCCTTATTGAAAAGATGTTTGATACTGCAGAATTGTAGAAAAGCGTTGCAAACACACACGTATACTTAAGCTTCTCGACATGCACTCATCAGAGTATACCGAATGATTGAACAGAAAGCCGAAAGTTAGACAATAAAAGAAGGAATCTATGGGCACAAAACGGGCGACCCTCCCCCTTTTTTTATCATATTCGGGATCATAAACCCCTTAATGCGGGAAGTTTGTGTTTCGGAATTATGAACATTCGGCAAAACGATTGAGTACCCTCAAGCCTATATGAAGAATGCTGTGTTTCGAAGCAAGTCGTTAGATTTTTAGAATGATCAGACTTTTATGACGATGTTCAGATGTCGATCTTTGTGTGGCTGGATACTACTAAACTCGTACTTTAGTCTCTCAGTCTGATGTAATTCTTACAGCCGTCGATCGGTTTATTGGTGACCTCACTACGCATCGCATGAAGCTGGGACTGCTCCAAGCGAAAATCAAAGCTCTGCAACAGTTTTCCGAGGATTACCTTTGATTCCATCTGTAGAATCATAAATAGATGGAGACATATTATCATTACTATCATTACCATAACAATCATTCATTATTATCATCATTGTTATTATAGGTTTTCCCGCCCATTTTCGTCACCTCTTCATTCAGTTTCCAAAAATGTGCTTTCAATTTCGTCTTAGGTCGATCAATTTCGAAACATCGTCATTCAATTTCCTGCTTTGTCAGCCATTTTCGTCAATTGCAATTCAAATTCATTGGTCACAGTAGTTGGGCAAGAGACAGCAAAATCAATTTCGTCTTTTGGCATACGTTTTCGTCAAAGCCTCATACAAATTCGTCGTCCTGGGGAGCGTTTCATGAAGAGTTTCGTCGGTGATTTTCACCGACTAATTTGCTTTCAGCCAATCAGATGCAAGGATTTTCAGTAGCTTATAACATTTGTCGGTGATTTTCACTGACAAAACCCTTCATGAAACGCTCCCCAGATATACGGTCTACTGGCAGACGACGATCCTGTCACAAGACACATAGCGTGTGGATCGTGTATCCTATGGGTGTATCATACGAATTTATTTTGAATGATATAAAATTCTACATTATTATAATTACATACATTTTTTTAAAGAAAAGTGGCCAAAATCAAATCACATCACGAGAAAGAAAAGGGGCTATATTAGACCTGGTTAAACCCTCCATTTAAAAGCCAAGATCACACTTGACAAATCTGAATGATAAAGCGATGAATTTGCTTGAAAGAATGACAAAATTGATCCGAGCATTCCTTATTCGCTTAGCGGCAGAGATGAATTTCAGTGACAACTGACGAATTTGAAAGCTGAATTTTTAAAATTTGGTTGACCAAAGACGAATATGAATGACATCTTAACGAAACTGAAACTAGGATTTGAATGCAGTAAGCTTCTGCGGACGAAATTAAACTTCAAATTGATGAAATGGAATGAAGAGATGACGAAAATGGGAGGAAAAACCTATTATTATTATTGATATTATTATCATTGTTATTATCATTAGTAGTAGTAGTAGTAGTAGTAGTAGTAGTAGTAGTAGTAGTAGTAGTAGTAGTAGTAGTAGTAGTAGTAGTAGTAGCAGCAGCAGCAGTAGTAGTAGTCGTAGAAGAGAAGCTACTCACCAGAGCTAACTGTTGTCCGATGCAGTTTCGTTGTCCAATCGAGAAGGGGAAGTATGCATAGAAGTGTCTTGGCCTTTAAAGATATTATTTTAAAAATATCTGATTTCTTATTTGATTTATATCCAACAGCAAAATTCAATGATTTACAGAAAAGGCAAAAACAAGTGATGTGCACATAACTTTAAAATACTATATCACAATTCGTTGTCGTATCATACAAAATAGCAATTTTAATAGGCTAATAGAAGGAGAGAAGGATGAAAGGAAGGGAACTCTTTGCTCAGTATAATTAGCTCACCGATATTTCATTAATATCCACTTTTTAAATCTCTTCATTATTTTTCTTCAGTTCACCAATCAAAATAAAAGCTCAGTCCACTTTTCTTGATGTTTATGAAGTCAGTGCAAAGTAAACGACTGCTTCGGATTTTTTTTTTCCCAACGTACGCCCTCCCTCTACAAGTTTATATTGAACCTGTGCACTTGTTATATTTTTAAAAGAATGCCAGAGTATAGTTTGAATCAGAACACTGATTGATATACTCACAGTTCATCAGTAGGAATGAATCGATCAGGATTAAAGAGAAGAGGATCATCAAAGTATTCCTCCATTCGTGATGTCAAGTATGTAAGAAACTATGGTATGGAAAGAAAATGTCTCATGAAAATCCTTTGGACATGAATACACTGTACATGTAATCTTCGGTTCTCTTTTTCACTTTAAAAAAAAATCATACAATGGAATTAATTTCGTATTAAACGTGCTAAATGTCAGAAGAGATTATCAATTACTAACATTAGAAGGAACGTCCCAACAATATAAAAAATTTGAATAAGTTGTCACTTTCAACCCAAGAAAACATTAAGAATACTAGTAACCTTCAGTAGGCCGTTTTTGTTCGTTTTGGTATTTTATTTTTTATTGATTTTTTTTTTTTTTTTTTTTTTTTTTTTTTTGGGGGGGGGGGGGGTCTGCACCCAGCGCCCTGCCCTATGAGAACTATAGTCGTGCACCTGCTACCAAATTTTCTGAAAAGTGACCTGTTATTTAACGTAATCTTATCAAGAATATAAAAATTAACCCCTGACCCCCCTCAAAAAAAAAAGAAAAGAAAGCAAGACAAAATAAACCTTGCACTCAATTAACTAAAAATAAAGTGTCAAATATAATGTAGCAACTCAAAAGTTGAAATTAAAACTGAGCCTAGTTCCTTAATCATACTTTTGTGACTACTAACCATTACAGTTGACCCCTTGGGAAGAAGGTAACCAGATGAGGTGATATTCCAAGCAAGCTCCCGTGACGTCCCACTAACGGGCGGGAAAAGTCGCATTGTCTCTTTAAACACCTGGCGAGAAAGTTATGACTTTCTCTCAATGTTGGGCTTTATAATTTTCAAAGCTTAATCCCACATCTGACCCCAAATTTCATATTTCTTGTTCTATATACCTGTTCTTTCGATTTTCACTATGTTATTTTTTGCCTCATACGATTGATGTATATTTCATTTGTATGATCTTCAACAAGAAGAAAGTTTTATCACATGGAAAGTATTAAAACAACGATGGAATTGAATTCAATTAAGATTGAAGATTTCAGAGGAAGTGACAAAAATAGATTGAGGAAAAGGGGCACTTTACGCTAATTCTAAGACTGAAGACACTTTGATTACAACATGGTGATCGTTAATAATTTGTGTGTGTGCGTGCGTGGGTGTGTGTGTGTGTGTTGTGTGCGTGGGTGTGTGTGTGAATGAACACCAGTTTGAATGTATTTAGATAAATTTCATCACTGAAATGTCTACAAGAGGAAGAAGTGATCTAAAAAAATGAAATTCTGTTGTAAGGTTCCATCGTACATGAAATATTTCTAAAGAAACCTATCAAATATCATACCTATCTGATGAAGTATCAGTACTTACCCGAGACATGTACTCAAGTTTGGCTAAATCCGTGTATTCAATGACGGATTTACTTCCAAGCACTTCGTCGACTTCTTTTTTTAGTCTGTTTATAGGAGATTAAATAAATCAATCGGAATAAGTTATTACTGTTGTAATTATAGTATACAAACATCTACACCGAAATACTTTATAGAAATTGTAAGTTGTGTTTTTTTCTGTACAATACCTGTTGCGTTTCCCTGTTTATAGGCCTCTTCATTTGATCTTTGGTCACCGATACTCTTTATTTTGTTTCTGTTTCTTTCTCTTTCTCTTAAAATTTTGATATCTTCACTTTCAACAAGTTAGCGCTAACTGCATGTTTAAAGTTTACTTCTACTTGCAATCCATTCCCACTTCCTTTAAATTACTTTCTCAAAACTTCAATAACATGATTTTTTTTTACTCCGTTTATGAGATTAATAAGGCATGAAAGCCTATTGCTTCCTACATAATTAAAAATATTTGATATTATTGTTACCTCTTAGCAACGTCTTTGTGTCTTCCAATCTCCAACAACGTGAAGGCAAGGAGATTGCTTGTCGTTTCTTGGCCTTTGGGGTTTGAAATAAGAGAATGCTAGCATAGTATAGCACGAAAGATGATTACAAATAAATTATCATTTTGTGTATCCTTAAACATGTTAAAGTTGTAGCATGTTATATTGCCATAGTGACTCTTTTGCCATTGCTTTTCAAAGAATTAATATAATTTGTGCTAAAAGAAATTTCCCACGTAATCAGAAGAACATCCCTTCAGCAAAATAGAGAGAAGACTCCACCGTATGTGTAGCTAGGAGGGGGAGGGTGGCAACTGCCACCCCTCACCTATCGTTGATAACTTTTTCATTGTGATATTCTTGGCAAATTCATGTATTAATGCATTAACACTGATTAAGTGCCAAAGAAAATGTTGGGATTGAGGTTTGATGATTAGGCCTACTATTATTATCACTGTTATTCTCTCGATGGAACAAAATTATGAGGAAAACAATACCCTTATGACCAAAGAAAAATATGATTTTTCAGTTGATTATTCAAAATGCAAATAAAAGTTAAGTTAAATGAGTTGCAGGCACATTGCTATAGGACCAAAAGGGATCTTCATTTCTTGAATTGGATATGACTGGTTCTGTTTCCTGCCTAATTACAATTAATCAGTTATTCGGCCGACAATTTTACAACTTATTTATCTATTGAACCAATCCTAGACATAGTTCAGCTTACGTTCATTTGAAATAATAATTGTTACAAGCTAACCAGCTACGAAAAATGTTCCAAACTCGTCGATTAATTCTGCCATGTCAATTTTCTGACCGTCTCCGAGATCGTCCTCGGCTTGTAAGATACATGTCAGGACGTCCTTAGGCAACTCATCGCCTCTCTTCTTTGCCTCCTTTCTCTTTTCAATACATTCATGCCCAATGTTTCGTACTAGTTTAGTGGCATCGCGCACCGATCGGCGATAGTTGCGTGCCTTGCTCCGTGGATCAAACTGCAGTTCATAAAAAAGAATGATCAGATAAACCATGTCGACAGTGAAAATGATGAAAGCGCCAAACGTCATTTTGTCTAAGTTTTTAGTTTGCACATAATAGTTTCGACCATAGGCGCCGGAAGCGCGGGGGGATGGGGGCAGAAGGGGCAGTTGCCCCCCCCCCCCCCCCCCGGGCCTCCTCGCAAAAAAAAGGGAAAATTTCGGATCCTCAGCTCTACAAACATGTAAAATGAGCTTATTATTAGTGCCTTAAAATGCACACTTTCAGCATTCAAAAATCAAAATTTTCTTACTCGGTCGCTACGCGACCTCGTATATCAATAAGATGCAATGCGTCTCAGTATTTATGAATTCTGTATATCATCTAAGAAAAAGGGGCAGATACTTGTTTCATGGGGGTAGGCCTATTTTGCCCCCCCCCCCCCCATGACAATACAGTTTGCAGTGTTGTGGCCAGCTTTCGTGTGTAAAAGAGCAGGTTAATTCATGCCTAAAGTTTCTCATATATATCATGCACATAGGAACTGTGTATCCCCTGTCTACCAGTGGCGGTAAGAGATAGGGGCTGATTTTCTCCTTATCATGGGGGGGGGGGGGGAATCTTTTCCCCTCCTCCTCCCCCTCTCTCTCTCCCTCTCTCCCTCTCTCTATCTTAACCCATAACACCATATCTAATGTTGAGAAATGCAAGTTTTCAGCAGGAAATAATCTGAATTTTCATGCTTGCAAAGATGCACAAATCTAATTTGCCCCCGGCTCAGTGGGCCCCCTCGCAAGATAAAGATTCATTTTGATGTAAAAGGATGTCTATTGAGCTTCATTGAGCTTCCTTTGCTCCAAAATACATGGCCTCTACATTCCATTCATTTACTTCACCCGGTCGCTACGCTCCCTCGTACTACGCTTCTTATAGAAATTAGAAAGCGAGGTGTGACGGGGCAAGTGCTTCTCTCTGCAAGAGTAGGCATTTTTTTAATGGGTTTTCCTCTGTAAAGAGATAAGAAAATGATCGTTTTGTTCTTGCCCCCCCCCCCCCGCAATGTTAATGGATATAAAAAATTCCATTTTCATAATGGATTCCACAAAGAAGAAAAGAATTCAAGTGGGAGCAACTTTCCCTAGTTGCATTCTGATAAAAGTGGTGTTTCTTGATATTAAACAAACCCTGTCTACCAAAGGCGCCACACGCTGGGGATAGCGGATAGATGCTTCCTTTTGTAAGTTGGGGCAAATCAATTTTCACCGCTCCCTCAGTAGCTCTCATAAGACAAAGATGTAGTGATTTACTTCTATAGTGACACGACCGATGTGTAAGCCCCGTATTTTCTCATATTTGGGCAGTGCTGGAATATGAATTTCCTGTACATTTTCACCACCAAAATTGTAAAATATTTGCGCGCTCGCTTCGCTCGCGTGGACGAAGTTGTGAAACTGAAGAGTTGTTTTAGAGAAAAAGGCATCGGACCTCATCGCGGAAATGTGCCCGTACGCCATAACCCTCCCAGGCCCGGTGTCTACCTTCTCACGCCATCCTACATTCTACCATGCTACCAGCGGTGAACAAATAATCCTGTCTCAGTACTAATGATGAGAGAGGATGGGAAACAATATTTATGATAGGCCTAACCATGATCAAATAAAACCCCTTTTTGGGTCCTTAACGAAAATTATTTAACACTTTGCTCTTTTAAAATATAAAGAAATATATATTAGGGGGATAAATGTGCTTGTTCGGGGAGGGGGGGGGGGAAGGCTGTAGGCTGGCATTTGAGGTAGGCCTCCATAAAGGTTTGAGGTGAGCCCCCCCCCCCCCACCCCCCCCCCCCCCCAAGCTGGGACCCTTCCGGCGCTCTTGGTATCGACTTTGATTCATTTATGGCCCGCGTGCACACAAAGTTTTTGATCCTCAGGGAGAATCAAAACCTCACCAAAGTACATTTGCATTACGGATGGACTTCGACTCGACACCACTCTACCATGATACACCCTACAGCGATAACCATTCCATTGATACAAATACCAAAAGTGACAAAAGGCAGTTTTGGACTATCTGTCAAATTGATAGCTGATGTAGGGTTATGGTCCGGAATCTGAAGGAATGAAACAACAGCAACAAAACAACAACAATAAAAACAAAACAAAAACATAATATCAATCCATACCTGTATGGTAGGGGTTCTAAATCGTACACGCATGCCTTCCAGTGACAGCGCCACCGCCGACGGAAAAGGGCAGTCAGGTTTCTCGATGGCGTTTATATCCATGTCAAAGCCGACCTTTGGAATAAGGGAATCGCGGAAAGGGATAAAAATGAGATTGAGAAAGTTAACCCGGTATTCTTGTCAAAATTTATCTGAAGTATCAATGATAATAAAACAAAATTAAATGAAGAATATCTAATATATGAATATATCAAAAAATATATAATATATGAATAAATAATAATATCCAAAGTCCTTTGGAAGCACTTAGATAATAATGTGATATCCACTATACAAGAACGGATTATTATTACAATTATCGTTATTATTATTATTATTATCATTATTATTATTATAAAAATCAATAACATGATCACTCATTCAATCATTCAATCTAAAATATGAATAAATGAATCAATAAATAAATAAACAAATGAATAAATAAAACACACATACACAAAACGATACAACGACCCTGCTGAGATAGTAGGGAGTTAGGAATGAAAGAGGTGGGGGAAAATATAAACACTAAAAGTATGAACACCAAAATTTTCAGAGGTAATGTTAACAATTTATACTATGATTGACCCTTTTAGCTTCCTCTGGTATTCATTGATCCCCTCCCCCACCCCCCCCCCCATGACTATGGGGTAAAAGAAGATGAAAGAGAAAGCAAGAGAGTTCATTAATTAGGAAGATAGAGAGGGAGAAAAAGACAGAAAACGAGAGTGAGAGAGAGAGGAGAGAAAAGAAACTTATCAGATCATGTGAGAGCTGAAGAAAATACAGTATGAACTGGGAGAAACGATAAACAGAAAGAAATTAGATAAATAGATTATGAAGGAGTGAAATATACAGAGAGGTGACAAGGGTGGAAGGAGAGAGAGAGAGGGGGGGGGGGGGGAGAGAAAGGGGGTATCTATCCATATACCTTTGACAATGACATCCAGGGTAATGTTATTAAAATGGTCGAGCATTCTCAGAAGTGTCTTGTCGTCAGCCAGAGGTGCCAGATGATCTCGAAGTCTGGTCGCAATCTCGTTAAACGGTCCATCATCTGCATTAGATATCTGAAAAGAATTCGTATATAGTTCATTTTAAGCTCAGACTGCTCTTTCTTTCCTTTTCTTTGTCTTCCTTTTATTCTCTTCTTCTTCTTCTTCTTCTTCTTTTTCTCCTTCTTCATCTTCTTCTTCTTCTTCTTCTTCTTCTTCTTCTTTCTTCTTCTCTTCTTTCTTCTTCTTCTTCTTCTTCTTCTTCTTCTTCTTCTTCTCTTCTTCTTCTTCTTCTTCTTCATCTTCTTCGGATTGGATGGGATTCTATTTAAGTCTTTTTCTAAAAGTCAATGTAACACTACCAGTGCTGGAAACATGTCCATAATTATTATGGACGTATATCATACCGGTATTATACCGATATTATACCGAGACAAATCGGGTTAGGGGTTCGAGTCCCGGATCGAGTTCATGCAGTCTCTCCTCCGTAAATCGAGTTGATTAAAAATGATAACCGACTCGAGTCAATACAAAATTCAAGTAACCTTTTGTCTTTGAGATGTACTCACTTGCGGTTGAAGGCGGGATTCAGCAATGCTCGTCGAGAATGCCATTTCTTGTGATTGGTTTGTGACACCAACCCATATCCCATAAATCTTTGGCCAAACACCGAGTAGAAGGAATTGTACAGGGAAAGGGGCTTAAGATGACTGCTGTCCAGACAAACTTCCTGATAGTAATGATATAATAATAATGATTATAACTGTGACTCACATATCATAAAGGAAAAGGAATACTCCAGTCTCTCGGTTATGAATACCCTACTCAAGAACTAAACTTGAAAAAAAGGTGCATTTCATAGGCAAAATTTCAGTCATGCACCTTGCACAGGCTGGCACACTCAGGCTGAGTTACATTGATATTTACATTCTACTGGTGTACTGGTTTCCCTTAATGCACCCGAGTGGAAAAGAGCAGTTAAGATGAAATCCTTAGATTTTTTTTTTTCATTTCATTTCATTTATTTTCTACAATAACAGCAAACAATAATATTGACAGAAATTTTCTCTTTACAAAATCAATACAAGCATGAAATACAAACGATTAGGTTTCACAATATGGTTGATGGTATTCATGATTGATGGTATTCATGGCATTGTGCCGGGCGAAAATTTGGCCACATAACTTTTGCATTTGCATTGAAGACACATTCAAACGCTTAAGCTCTCTTCTTGCCGTCTGCTTCTTTTTCTTCCTTGTTGTCCGATCCTTGCAGGACTTTCTCTTTCCGCTAATAATGCATTAGACATAATGATCAAAATCAGCGTTACCTTCCCATGTTTGTATCTTTGCATCTCAGCGTTTTTGTGTGTGTAAGTTAAGAAACAAACGAAGATAAAATAAGTTTCCCTTACCTTGATTGTCTTGGGGTTGGAGCATACTATCATTGGTAGCACCATGAATCGGAGACAAAATACTGGCCCCATATCTCTAGTCCTTTAAAAGAAATATGAAAGTAAAATTTTAAGAACAGATAGTTCGTGATGTCATCGCTATTAGAAATTTGTGAAATAACCGTGTTAATCTTAAACATTAAACTGCATTGTCTATGAACGAAAAACGAAGCAAATACATGTACAAACATACATGTATATATATATATATATATATATATATATATATATATATACATTATTTTGTTACTCCTGTTCACTCTTCATGGAATGGAACAAAACTTATTTTGCAAAAAAAAAGTGTTGACCAACTCAACTCTCCTGTTTGCAATTCTTAACAATTGTTTCTTCCTTGATTTACTAATCTTAATCTCCCAAGTTTAATTTCTTTACTCTTGGTGCAATGTTTAAACTATTTGCTTGATCTTCCCTTAACTTAAGTTTTCCGGTCTGACATAATCTCATTGAATTTATGTTCAGTTCCCTCTCCCCTATGTACTCCTTCTCTATTTTCCTCTATTTAAAAAAAAAAAAGATGAATAAAATATGTGGCGAATGTGTAAATATAACCTTACCACTGGTACAAAATCGTCAACGTTGGAAAACCCATCTTCTTCTCAACGGCGTTCATATGAGAAAGATGGCCAGTAAAGAAACTAAAAAAATACAAATACAAATCAGAATTGGCAAAGAAGATAATGCTCACTGAAATAAAAACGTTGTCATCTACAATTAATTGTGGATAACACTGAAGTACACTGCTAAACGCTGGTATTTCAATACAGAAAGCACACTTCCTTGATGTGCTAAACGCTGCTAAACGCTGGTATTTCAATACAGAAAGCACACTTCCTTGATGTGATTATTGTTAATCACTGTGCGTTTGTTCCCAATTCCAAACCAATTTAAATTCATGTATTATTGTGAATACTGCTGTTTGGTCATCTACTTTCCGAAGCATGATGGCTAGGGTGTTTTTATATGGAGTTCAAACTCCCCGATTATTTGTTTGTTTTTCAGTAGTCTGTTATCGACTCCATAAACCATCAAACAATTTAGACATGACAATCAACATATTACAACACCATGCATAATGAATGCAGACAACTCAAAACGAATGGAATCTATAAAGTAGTACCAACCACCGGTTCTAACCCCCAAATTCCTCTCCTAAGCCCCCCACCCCCTTCCACTTTCTTCCACCCCTTCCCCCCCATCCCCCCCCCCCCCCCGCCCCTCCGGTGGACGGTGGGCTCCGGGCTCTGCCGCTGTTGGTTACTATACAGTTAGGTTTTCCCATTATACTATGAACTAAAGATAGTTTGATCAGTATTTACCAGGGAATTCAGTGGGGTGCTACAGTGAGAATAATTATAAGGGCCTGATTTGGGAAGGGCCAATCACAAGATCTTTCATTCAGAAGTGATATCTTAATATTCTAATAAAACTCTGGTGCAGGCCTACAACATTCACTAAGACAATTTACGCATACTGTTCAAAAAAAGGGTCAGAGCATATATAGGCTGAAAGTCATTTCTCGTTTCTTTGTCATGCAAGTGTGCAGGAAGCAAATACGTTCATATGTAATAATGTATACCTACCTTTTAGGCTGTGGGCTTGGTAAATGTCCATACTTCCTGTTAAATCTGAACAGCAGCAGGGCAAACACCATAAATGCAACGCCGACAGCAGACGTTATGACCAAGCATACATAGAACAATATTCGAAGCACAGCACTCTCCATATTTCTTATCTGGCTGACAATTGCGAGTATGATTGTACGACTGTCTTCAAGTACTTATTGAATATGAGATTCGTTTGTTTAGTGACCCAGAGAGAGAGAGCGAGATTGTCTATGGTGAACCCTAGCTGGCAGCTTTTGTGCAAGAACTTTTGAACATGAACAAAATACATGTACGCTTACAATGGGATCTGACTGATGAGGTGTCGCATTCAAAATGCGTGGGTAAAGTTTGGGGTAAGGAAACGCATATGAGTATGTTATAAATAATCTGACTGGCATCTCGGAGGGCAGCTTGTAGGTAACACAGGTAATACTGGCATTTCAGATCTGTTTGCAGGTTGGATGTCTGGGAGAGACCCATTTAATCATTGGCAAAAGTACAGACAGGCAAGTGCCCCGGGCTGCTCTTTGGAAGAGGATTATAAGAATGCATAAAGTGAGAAAAATGAAAGGGTTGGAAAGGTTCAAATTCGAGAAAAAAATCAAAATGTTCTTGCTTAGTTTATAATACCACCAAATTATTCGCACCCATTATTGATGAAAATATTATTTTGAAGGGGCTAACACGATGTAGAATTCCTCAAAAATACAGTATTTTTTCATGACTGTCGTGCTCCGAATATAGGACGTGCACGAAAACTGTAACGCTCCGTTGCTTTACTCCCTTGGCAATGCTTCCTAGGGCTAAAACGAACAAGAAATTGTGTTTCTGAGGGATAAGAACGAGAAGAATGCATGGAAAAGAAATCCTAAACATTTTGTCTTCATGATCCTCCTAAACCGTTAACCCAATTCCGACCTCTCCCCCCCCCCCCCTTTTTTTTTTTTTTTTTTTTGGGGGGGGTATTTTATACGTAGCAACTGTACACCAAGTATATTTTCAGGTGAATGGTATACACTTAAAATGGTGAATGGTGAATGGTCACTGATTTGGGGGAAGGGGTGGATTTTCTCTTTGTGCCCTTTCCCCCTCCCCCCCCCCCCCCTCCACAAATCATTCATTCATTTATTCTTTTATTCATCCTTTCTGCCCATCACAGTTTTATGGGAAAGTCGACCTCTTTTACGCTCAGTACCTCTTTTCAGGCTTTTTATTTTAAATTACTGAATTCTCTCCCAAAACTTTACATAGGGGCCATCCGGTTCCAGTAGCCAAAGGTCTAAGTTTGACCTCATTGCTGAAACCCTGGATTTGAAATAGAACACTGCATTGGTTTTCTTTTCCCTGAATTTTGAACCTTTGGAATATTGAACTCTATTTCGTTTACAGAATTAAGAAATTTATTTCATTTTCGGAATTACAAAACAGTCGGGATAATTATGAACGTGTGGATTGACAAACTTTCGGAATACAGAACAAACCCGCATGTTCGTAATGATAAGGTTCATACAATTTATTCATTGTGGATGATATAAAACGGAAATTACATGGTATACTTTCACAAATACACATAAATACAATTATTTTTTTTTTAAATAAAAAAAACAAGAGCACTTACTGCTGAAAAAAGCGAATAAATAAAAACAAACAACTAAAAACATACATGTCTTGCACTAATAATAATTTCATTTTAAAAACATGAAAATAAACAGAATGAATAAATTTATATGCAGCACGTTACACGTTTTCATTTTTATTGATATTACTACAAGTACTATTATTATCATCATTATTATTGTCATTTATAATTATCATCATTTTTGTGATGATTGTTATTATTATTATTATTATTTATATCAGTATTGTTCTTAATTTTTGCTTCTTTTTTCTATAAACTAACTATCACTGTTTATTTATTTAATGGTAATATATTACTGAATGTGTAGTTGTTAGTCTATAAATATGATACTGATTTCATACACAAAAGCTATTGATATTCATGTATATAGTAAGATGCAAGGCGGACAGAAGATTTAAAGCTCTTAATAAATGAATGGGATGACTGTCATATCAACCTTTAATGAACCTTTATTGACAATGTTTGATACTGTAGAATCAGAGCAGATCATTGCAAACACATATACCTAAGCTTTTCGACATGCACTCATCAGAGTATACCGAATGACTGAACAGAAAGCCTAAAACCAAATAATAATAAAAGGAAACATGGGCACAAACGTGCAACCCCGGATCCCCCTCCCCCATATTTTTTTTCTTTCATATTCGGGATTATGAACCCCTTGGTGTGGGGAATTTGTGTTTCGGAATAATGAACCTTCGGAAAAACGAGTAACTAGCTCAAGCCTAAAGAATCATGTGTTTCCAAACTAGGCGTTAGATTTGTAGAAAGATCAGACTTGCCAAAATATCTTCTCTACAATTACTATATGACTGTCTCATCATTCCAGGAATCGGAAGGGGAAATTTCACTTTTATTGATTGATTGATTGATCTATTTATTTATACACGGTTAAAAGCCCAAGCAGTTACATGACTGGTTTCCACTGGGGCCGTGTAAATCAACATTGTAAAAACAAATACCAAAATTATCAAAAGAAACACATTTAGAACAAAGTAAACTATTAAAAAATTTAAACAAAAAGGAATATGGCCAGCAAGATATAATGAAGCAAGAAGACAAAATGACAGGAAAATACAAAATTGAAAATGAATTAACTGTGAAAAAGTATTTACATATTCAAGTAGTTTATGAAGAGTTTAGATGTAAAAAAGATACGTCCGTATTTTCAAATCGGAACATTTGAGATCAATAATAAAATACAAAGAGATGAAAGGGAAACTTTACACTACCTCTGACCACAATTGAAAATTACAACAAACAAACAAATAAAGCTTTATACAAAGTGTGCAAACTTCATGTTTGAAAAATTGTAATTTTGTGCCACAGATCCCATTTTAAAAAGACCAAAAGGGTCCTATCAGTTTTTGCATATTAGCTTTCATACATATAGTAAAAGATATATAGAAATGAATTTAAAATATGATAATAATTGAACATATAAAAAAATGATTTATAGATTTAAAAAAAACTGTTTTATATCGTATTAAAATCATGTGCAATTAACAACTACAATTAGTACACTCAAAATTGACAACAGATAATCAAGGATTATTTTATGACGGTGTTCAGATTCGATCTCTGCGTGGCTACTACTAAACTCTTACTTTAGTCTCTCAATCTGATGTAATTCTTACAGCCGTCGATCGGTTTATTGGTGACATCGCTACGCATCGCATGAAGCTGGGACTGCTCCAAGCGAAAGTCAAAGCTCTGCAGCAGTTTTCCGAGGATTACCTTTGATTCCATCTGTAGAATCATAAACAGATGGAGAATGTATTATCATTACTATCATTATTATAACAATCATTTATTATCATTATCTTTATTATTATTATTATTATTATTATTATTATCATTATTATCATTATCATTAATTATTATTATTATTATTATTATTATTAATATTATCATTATTATTATTATTATTATTATTATTATTATTATTATTATTATCATTATTATCATCATCATCATTATTATCATTAGAAATACATATTGTCAGTTGTAGTAGCAGTAATAATCATCATAGATAACTATTATGAATCATGATGAATGAAAAAAATGGGAATGCATATCTGATAGGTATAAAGTTAGCCGGTCACAAGGACACTCCCGGTCGAATTTCAGTCCAGTCCTCACCCCCCCCCCCCCCCCCCGTAGGAATCCACTGCGTGGCGAGATGATCTTTGACCAGCAAGAGATTGTACTCACCAGAGCTAACTGCTGTCCGATGCAATTTCGTTGTCCAATTGAGAAGGGGAAGTAAGCATAGAAGTGTCTTGGCCTTTAAAGAAATTATTATAAAAAATTATTTAATTTACAGAAAAGGCAAAATCAAGTGATGTGTACATAACTTTGATATACAAAATACGATGTCACAATGCGAAATTTGCTTCGCTGTCGTGTATCATACAAAATATCAGTTTGATGAGGGTAACAGAAGGATAGTAAGCGAATAGGTCAGGAGACTCTTTGCTCAGTATAGTTATGCTCACCGATATTCCATTAACATCTGTTTTTTTTTTTAAATCTCATTATTTTTCCTCAGTTCACAAATCAACACAAAAGCTCAATTCACTCTTCTGGATGTTAAGGAAGTCAGTGCAAAGTAAATGACTGCTTCGATCTGTTTTTCTTTTTTTTCTCCAATGTACGCCCTCCCTCTGCAAGCTTATAATTGAATGCATACGCAGCGGGGGGGGGGGGGGGGGGAGAGGGGGCAGGGTGAAGTTGCCCCCAGAAACTTTCAAGACTTAGATTTTTTTTTACTGTAAAATTTCCAAAATTCCACCCAAAGTGTGCATCAGATCCATCAATAAGAATTTCCGGGGAAAATTTCTGCGTACGGCCCTGACGGAAAGTATATACCTGTTATACTTTTAGAAGAGTGTCATAGTACAGAGTGAATCAAAACACTGATTGATATACTCACAGTTCATCGGTAGGAATGAATCGATCAGGATTAAAGAGAAGAGGATCATCGAAGTATTCCTCCATTCGTGATGTCAAGTATGTAAGAAACTATGGTATGGAAAGAAAATGTCTCATGAAAATCCCTTAAACACGAATACACTGTACATATAATCGTCAGCTCTCTTGATCACTAATTATTTTTCATACAATGGAATGAATTTCATACTAACCGAGCAGAATGTCGGATACAATAAATCTATCGAAGCATTTTGAGATTAATAATATCCAAAATTACAATGAATGTCCCGACAATATCAAAGTTTTGAATTGGTCGTTATCTTCAGCCTGAGAACAGGAAGAATAACCATCAGTATGCCGTTGTTGCTGTTGTTTGGTAGCATCCAGCATCCCGATGAGAATTTGCAAGTCAGGCACCTGCATGCTACCAAAAGAAGTGGCCTGTATTTCTAGATGTTTTTCTTTTAACATGTTAAGTATATCATAATCAACCCCCACCCCAAACAATGAAAACAATAACAAAACAAAACATAATATAACAAAATCAAAAACTGGCATTTAATTAACTAAAAACAAAGTGTCAAAATATAATGTAGCAACTCAAAAGTTGAAATTTAGGAACATGACATCGCCCCATCCGGATAAAACTGAGCCCATATGCCTATAGTTCTAAATATAAAACATGTATTATATACTCACCGCTACAACTGACCCCTTGGGAAGGAGGTAACCAGATGAGGTGATATTCCAAGCAAGCTCCCGTGTCGCTCCGCTTACGGGCGGGAAAAGTCGCATTGTCTCTTTAAAAACCTGAAGAGAAATATCTTTGAATGTTGGGCTTTAATCATCATGCTAAACCTTCATAACCGCACATTCGAAAACCAAATTCACGTTCATGTGTTACATATTGTTCTATCTACCTGCTGTTTCGATTCTATTATGTTATTATTTTGCCTCAGAATTGATGTACTAGTATATGCCATTTGTATATTCTTAAACGAGAAAAAAATATCACATGAACAATAAAAACAAGAAATGAAATGGAATTAAATAATGTAAGGGCATTTCAAGGGAAGTGAGAAAACGGATTGAGGGAAAGGGGCATTTTATGCCAATGCTTCAATTCATGACTTTGATTAAAACAGGGTGATCATTAATGACTTCTCTGTGAACGAATCTTTACCAGTTTATTTGCATTGAAGGAAATTTCCTTGAAAAAAATGTCTACAAGGGGGAGAGTGGGTCCGCACATTGATAATATAATGAATTCCGACTTTTTGATGATTGTTATTCACACATTTTCTTTCTTTTAGCTACTAAGCCTAAACACACATACTATCTTAAAAAGTATGAATAACTAGATGAATCTTCGACCACGCGTGGTCGAAATTTATGCCTCCGCCATTACCAAATCAGAAATAAATGGCACTTCATGTTGATTTATTTTCATTTATACAATGACATCTTTGACCTTGACCTTTGACCTTGTGACCTCCAAATCTAATGAGAGCATTGCCCTTTCCATATGCATACATGAGCCAAGTTTGTCGAACCATCAAATGGTTACTGAGTTATCATAAGAACGAACCATTTCTACGTACATAATGACCTCTATGACCTTTGACCTTGAGACCCCAAAATCTAATCAGATCATTGTTCCTCCCATATGCATACCCGTGCCAAGTTTGAGGTTGATCGGTCAAATGGCTGTTGAGTTATGGTGAAAACGAACCATTTCTATGTACATAATGACCTCTATGACCTTTGACCTTTGACCTTGTGACCCCAAAATCTAATCTGATCATTGTCCCTTCCACGTGCATACATGAGCCAAGTTTGAAGTCAATCTGTCAAATGGTTCTTAAGTTATAGCAAGAACGAGCCATTTTTATGTGTATTATTACCTCTATGACCTTGACCTTTGACCTTGAGACTCCAAAATCTAAGCAGATCATTGTCCCTCCCATATGCATACACGAGCCAAGTTTGAAGTTGATCTGTCAAACGGTTCTTAAGTTATCGCGAGAACGAAAACGGGACGGACGGACGGACGGACGGACGGACGGACGGACGGACGACCCGAAAACATAATGCCTCCGGCAACCACCTACGGTGGGCGGAGGCATAAAAATTTCTTTGTACTTTCCATTGTATATGATAATTCTTAAAGAAACCTTTTCAAATATATTCATCTGATGAAGTATCAATACTTACCCGAGACATGTACTCCAGTTTGGCTAAATCCGTGTATTCGATGACCGGTTTACTTCCAAGTACTTCGTCGACTTCTTCTTTCAGTCTTGTTACATGGGATGAAATAAGTCATTTAGAATCGGTTATTATTGTGGTGAATATAGTAACATTTCTTGGTATGTACAATATGAAATACCTGGTGCGTTTCCCTGTGTTTATCATGTTTACAGGCCTATTCATTAAAATCTTTTGTCACCATACCATTTATTTTGCTTTTTTTTAAATATCATTACTTTCAATAAGTTGGCACTAACTGTGTGTTTAAAGTTTAATTTTCCTGGCAGTCAGCTCAAAATACGTTTAATTGCTTTCCCAAAGCTTCAGCAACATGATGTATGTACTCCCAGGGGCGTCGCTAGAGGGGGGGTGTGGGGGGGTGTGACACCCCCCCATTAAAAATTCTTGTCGGCAAATTCGCGATCGCTGTCGGCAAGAGAGAGAGAGAGAGAGAGAAAGGAGAGGGAAGAGGAAGGAGGGAAAAAGAAAAAAGAAAGATGAGTAAGGTGCCCAAATAGAGTCATATTCGGCTTATTTGCTTGTGCATTTTGACGACGAAATAACACTGGTAACACGAAAGAGAGCCTATTTTTCCTCGCTCGCTGCGCTCGCTCGTTTTATTTGAAGATACAGGATGTTTTCGGAAAGCAAACACATTTGCCAAGTGAAATAAACAAATATATAATTTAGATATTTTGGGGCCCATCATGTATTTTGTTGAAGAATTATCACCTCTATACCATAAAAAAGAGTAAATATATTTTTCCTCGCTCGCTGCGCTCGCTCGTATAATATTTAGATACAGGATGGTCTTTGAAAGCAAATAGATTAGGTAGGAGAGGTGACCAAATATATCACAATAGGTATCTTAAAGGCCCATCGTGTATTTTGATGAAGAACTTTCACTTCTACCATGAAAAGGAGTATTTTTCCTCGCTCGCTACTCTCGCTTGTACAATATTCAGATACAAGATGGATTTGGGAAAGCAAACGAATTCGGCAAGCGAGGCCCATCATGTACTTTGATGAAGTGTTATCACCTACCATAAAAAGAGTATATATATTTTTCCTCGCTCGCTGCGCTCGCTCGTATGATATTTAGATACAGGATGGTCTTTGAAAGCAAATGAATTAGGTAAAAAGGTGACCAAAATATCAAAATAGATATCTTAAAGGCCCATCATGTATTTGGATGAAGAACTTTCACTTCTACCATGAAAAGGATTATATGATAAGGAGTATACAGATTTTTTCCTTGCTCGCTGTGCTCGCTCGTATAATATTACGATTCAGGATGGTCTTTGAAACCGAATGAATCATGTGAGAGAGGTGACCAAATATATGATTTAGATATCTTTAAGCCCATCATGTAGTATCACTTCTACGAAAGAGAGTGTATATTTTTCCTCGCTCGCTGCGCTCGCTCGTATTATATTTAGATAGAGAATGTTTTCGGAAAGTTAACACATTCAGCAAGTGAGGTGAACAAATATAATTTAGAAGGAAAATATAATAGAGGCACACAATTGAACATGCCTCGTGGGCTTTATACAGTTGAATTTGTCGACGTTGGTCGTCGGCAATCGGAGGCATAATTTGTCGGCAATCTGGCCTCTACACCCCCCCATTAAAAAAAGTCTAGCGACGCCCCTGTGTACTCCGTTTATGAAACTATGAGATACATTTGGCTTACGACCAGCGTACGGAGCCCGTATCCTGCCCGTAACCCCCTATCCGTGCGGCCTCCGTGAGGAGGTAGAAGGCGATCGTAAGATTTTCGTACGGATTCACAGGCTCCGCAGCCTCTACAATTTTGTTTCGCGAGGAGTTATACAAATTTGAAAATTGCAAGCTCGTAGCCCGTGAACATATCGTAGGTTGTATTGCACGATACCTACACGGGAATAGTGTGGAGATCTCGGGGGGGGGGGGGAGGGAGGAGGAGGAGGAGGCTGCGGAGATTGCACGATCTCCGTGCGGCCTCTGTATTCCAAGGCCTGCCCCCTATGGCCAATACACAAAAATAGCACGATGATCGCAGACACTGTAAACACATACACCGTAGCCCGTAGCCACCAACGATGCCTCCGAAAAATCGTAGACCAAAGTCGTCATACGGCGCCCGGGGCAAAGGTATACTAGGCTTTAGGCATGCAAGTATATTGCTTCCTATATAATCAAAAATATTTTTATATTGCTGTTACCTCTTAGCAACGCCTTTGTGTCTTCCAATCTCCAACAACGTGAAGGCAAGGAGATTGCTTGTTGTTTCTTGGCCTTTGAGGGATTGAAATAAGAGAATTTCAGCACTGTTTAGTACGAATGATGATAACAAATAAAATTATTATGTTGTGTATCCTTAAATTTGAAGAATGTTTATTGTCATAATGGCTATTTTGCCATAGCTATTGATAGAATTAAAAGCAATGTGAAAACAATGTGCTAAAAGAGATTTAGATAGTGATAAGAAGAATATTCTTTTCAGTGGTTAATTTGAAACTCACCAAAATAGAGAGAGGAAATGCGTAGCAAGGTGGGGGGGGGGGGGGGCTGGGGGGCAACTGCCGCCATCAACTATCACTGAAAATTTTTCATCGTAATATTCTTGGCAAATTGCCAAATTCATGCATTAAAAAGTTGGAGGTCCACTTCTTTAGGACGAAACAGGACCTTTATTTCTTAAATTGGTTATGACTGATTCTGTTTTCTGCATAATTACATCAAATTATTCGGCTAACATCATTGATTATTCCTCACGCTCCTAGAGGTTTAGCCTACGTTCTTTTGAAATAATGTTACCAGCTAACCAGCTACGAAAAATGTTCCAAACTCGTCGATTAGTTCAGCCATGTCAATTCTCTGACCGTCTCCGAGATCGTCCTCGGCTTGTAAGATACATGTCAGGATGTCCTTAGGCAACTCATCGCCTCTCTTCTTTGCCTTCTTTCTCTTTTCAATACATTCATGCCCGATGTTTCGTACTAGTTTAGTGGCATCGCGCACCGATCGGCGATAGTTGCGTGCCTTGCTCCGTGGATCAAACTGCAGTTCATAAAAGAATGATCAGATATGCCATGACGACAGTGAAAATGGTACAATGAAAGCGCCAAACATCTTTTTTTTTTTCTAAGTGTTTAGTTTGCATATAATAGTGTTGAGACTATGATTTATTTCTGGCCCGCGTGCACACAAAGTTTTTGTTCCGCACTGAGAACACGACATTCATGCCGGGCAATAAAAATTGGCAGTCCTTTTTCCCCTCTTCGATAGGGAAGTGTAAATGCAAATTTATACCTCGCCAAAGTACATTTGCGTTAAGGATGGACTTCGAACCCACACCACTGTACCATGATACACCCTACAGCGATAACCATTCCATTGATAGAAGTATCAAAAGTAAAAATGATCTGTTTTATTGATATTATTATTATTATTATTATTACTCATTATTTATACTGCGCTTTTCCCATAAGGCCCAAAGCGCTTACAATAATCAAACAGTAAACGTAAACATTGATAGCTGTAAATGTAGGGTTATGGTCGAGACTCTGAAGGAATGAAAACAACGATAAAAACGAAACGAAAACAACAACAAAATTGTATACCATCGTGGTGGGGTTTTTAAATACTTCATCCATGCCTTGTAGTGACAGCGCCACCGCCGAGGGAAAAGGACAATCAGGTTTCTCGATGGCATTTATATCCATGTCAAAGCCAACCTTTAAAGTACAGATAAGGGAATGGGGAAAGGGGATAAAAATGAGACTGAAAAAGTTAAATTGATATATTATAATGAAAAGAATTCTAATAAAAATTTATCTGAATTATAAATGATAATGAAAAAATGAATGAATGAATAAAAAGATAAGTAAATAAGAGATATATGTATATACATATATATATACATATATGCCCATATATATATATATATATATATAATATATATATTTATATTTATATATAAAACTACAAAAGGAATAAAAAAACTCCGTAAACCAAGGAAATTTCACGAATTTTCGCCCTTTGGCCTTTATCAAGTGTTTAATGTCAATTTGAAAATGCGTCGTTTATCATGATAAGTAAACAGTGCGAACACTCTGCTGAAGTCCTAGGCGTATAGCTCACCAGACAGAGTGACGCACATTACGTAACAAAGAAGTACATGAGCTCAAATAAAGTGAAAGAGACGGGAAAAAAAGGGGGAGAGAGAAAGAAAGAAAAGAGGGAGGCAGATAGAAGAAGTAGGAAAGCTGAAGCCTGCGAGAAAGAAAGGAACTGGAAGAAGAAGAAAAAAAGAGAGAAAGAGAGAGAGAGAAGAAGAGAAAAATAGATAAGAGGAAAAAGAAAAATAGGAGAAAGAGAGGAAAAAAGAAAAAGAGAGAGAGAGAGAGAGGAAAACAAAACAAAACAAAACAAAAACGGGGAGAAGAGGATATACATATATATATATATATATTACCTACCACATTGTAAGGGAGGTTAAAGAGAATGTGGATTCCACAGGATATATATATATACATATATCTCTTATTTACTTAAGAGAATGTGGATTCCACAGAACATATGTATATACATATACTCCCCCTCCCTCTCTGTCTGTCTGTCTGTCTCTCTCTCTATATATATATATATACATATAGAGAGAGAGAAAGAAAGAGAGAGAGAGAGGGAGGGAGGGGGGGGGGAGTCTGTAACTTATATACCTTCGCAATAACATCCAGGGTGACGTTATTAAAATGGTCAAGCATTCTCAAAAGAGTCTTGTCGTCAGCCAGAGGTGCCAGATGATCTCGAAGTCTGGTCGCAATCTCGTTAAATCGGTCCATCATCTGCATCAAATACCTGGAAAGAATTCGTATATATTTCATTTAAATTTATACTTCTCTCTTTTCTTTTTCTTCTTCTTCCTCCTCTTCTTTTATCTTTTTCTTCTTTTCCTCTTTCTTCTTCTTCTTCTTCTTCTCTTCTTCTCCTTCTTCTCCTTCTTCTTCTTCTTCTTTTTTTTTTTTCTTCTTCTTCTTCCTCCTCCTCTTCTTCTTCTTCTTCTTCCTCTTCTTTTTCGTCTCCTTCTGTTGCTCATAATTTTCCGAGTTGAATCGAATGGTCGAGTTTCTCCACTAGCTGAGACTCGGTATAAGTTAATCAGAAAAGGCGGAGCGGGAGGGACCCTACTTAAGCCATTCATTTTCTTGGGGTCAATATAACACTACCAGTGCTGGAAACACATCCATATTGATACCGAGTCGAATAGGGTCAGGGCTTCGAGTCCCGGGTCGAGTTCAGTCTCTATTCTGTATACATCGAGTTGAATTTTTAAAAATAACAACCGACTCGAGTCAAAATACAAGTAACCCTTTGTCTTTGAGATGGTACTCACTTGCGGTTGAAGGCCGGATTCAGCAATGCTCGTCGAGAATGCCATTTCTTGTGATTGGTTTGTGACACCAACCCATATCCCATAAATCTTTGGCCAAACACCGAGTAGAAGGAATTGTACATGGAAAGGGGCTTAAGATGACTGCTGTCCAGACAAACTTCCTAATATTTATGACATAAAAATAACGATTACACACTAAGAAAAAAAAGGTTCAATTTTGCACCCTTCAAATGCAACACTGGGAGCTACTTTGTGGGCATAACTTTGTACCCTAAGAAGCATTTTGCACCCTTAAGGGTGCAGTGTGCTAAATTTTGCACCCTTAAGGGAGCAGAGTTGTACCCTTTAGGGAAGGTGCAAATTTAAACCCCTTTGAATGCAAAAATGTTTGCACCCTTAAAGGTGCAAAGTTGCACCTTCACGGGGTGCAGACGGGCATTTCCGGGTGCAAACAAGTACAAAAGGGTGCATCTTTGCACCATTTTCATGTAGGGTGTTATGCATTTAGGGTGCAAAATATTTGAACCTTTTTTTTCTAAGTGTTTATAAATGTGACTCACAAATCATAAACAAAGGAAAAGGAGCACACAAGTCTCTCAGTAATGAGTACCCTATACTCAAGAACTAAACTTAACAAATGGTGCACTAGAGTGGAAAAGAGCATGAAATGCTTAGATTGACGGTATTATGTGCCGGGTGAAAATCTGACCACATAACTTTTGCATTTCCATTGAGGACACATTCAAACGCTCTAGATCTCTAATAATTTCCCGCCGTCTGTCTTTCTCTTTTCCTCCTTGGTGTCCCGATCCTTGCAAGACTTTCTCTTTCCGGAAATAATGTATTAGACATGGTAGACATAATGATCAAAATGTTTGTCTTTGCATCTCAGCTTTTGTAAATTAAGTTAAATAAACAAAGACGAAATAATTTTCCCTTACCTTGATTGTCTTGGGGTCGGAGCATACTATCATTGGTAGCACCATGACTCGGAGACAAAATACTGGCCCCAAATCTCTAGCCCTTTAAAAGAAATTTGAATGTATCTGTTTAGGAACAGATAGTTCGTGATGTCATCACTATTACAAATCTCAGAAATCATCGTGTTAATCTCAAACATTACATTACATTGCTTAATGAAAAACGAAGCCAAAAAACAAACAAACAAAACAAAACAAAACAAAAACATATCGTAATGTCAACCATCACTTCCTGCTGCTATATATAAAGTAATACTGACTTTTACACTTTGTATTTTGTTACTCGTGTTCACTCTTAATGGAATGGAACAAAACTTATTTTGCAAAAAAAAGCAATTCTTGACAGTCGTTTTTCTGATTTATTAATCTTAATCTCCCAAGTTTATTTTTTTCCTCTTTCCAATGTTTAAACTATTTCTTGATCTTACTAGTTTTCTGGTCTGACATATCCGATTGAATTTGTGTTCAGTTCCATCTTCCCAATATTCTTCTTCTCTATTTTCCTCTATTTTTTTTTTAGATTAATAAAAAAATATGTGGCGAATCAAATGTGTAAATATAACCTTACCACTGGTGCATAAGCGTCAACATTGGAATACCCATCTTCTTCTCAACGGCGTTGATATGAGAAAGATGGCCAGTAAAGAAACTAAAAAAATACAAATACAAATTAGAATTGGCAAAGAAGACAATATTCACTGAAATAAAAACGTTCTATCTATATAGTATACTATATAGAAGCAAATCCCTCGCAATATTTTGAAACTGAAGTATGATCAATTATACTTCTCTTGTGAAGGCATTCCCATCGTTTTCTTTAATAGCATAAGAAATGTTGTTGATTTCTCTTCAAAATGATATCAAATCGGCTATGATTCTGCAGTCATGGAATAAGAAGACATCAAAATATGGGGCAGGGTCAAAAGTGAAAAGTTGCAAAGTACACTGCTATGTAAACGCTGGTAGTGTTATGCAGAGAGCACTCTTCCGGTTGACTGACATAAGAAAATGTGATTATTGTTCCCAGCTGGTCATCCATGAATTTCAAACCAATTTAAATTCATGCATTATGGTGACTACTGCTGTTTTGTCAGCGACTTTCCGAAGCATCGTGCCTAGGTGTTTTTATAGATTGCTCAAGCTGCCTGTAGTGATCTTGGAGTGCTTGCAAAGGCCTAGTATGCAAGCAATTTATTTATTTATTCTATTTTGTTATTGTTTTTCAGTAGTCTTTTATTGATGCCATAAACCATCAAACAATAATTATACATGACAATCAACACTATTTAAAAAAAAAAAACAGAGATAAGAATTACACTTCCACCAGAAATGGCGGGGGAAAATACCATGTATAAATGAATGCAGACAACTCAAAACGAATGGAATACAGAGTGAAGCACGAACCACAGGTTCTAACCCCCAAAGTCCTCTCCTAAGCCCCCCACCCCCTACACGCCGTCATTCCCTTCATGGCCTTCCACCCCTTCCCCTTCCGGTTGACGGTGGGGGGGGGGGGGAGGGCTCTGCCTTGTTGGTTATTATACATTTAGGTTTTCCTATTAGACTTTAACTAACAATAGTAACAGACTAAAGGTAGATTTATCAGAGTTCTTCCAACTCCCTGGTCATGCTGGCATTACAACCAATGAACATGGGGTGCTATACAGAGAGAATATGGGCCTGATTTGGGAAGGGTCAATCACAACGCTGTCTTAATATCTAATACGTATAGAACTCTGGCGGAGGCCTGCAATATTTCACTACAGACGATTTATGCACACTGGACACAGGACACAGCAAGGTCATAGGCTGAAAGCCATTTCTCGTTGCTTTGTCATGCATGCATGTTTGTAGGAAGCATATACGTTCATATGTATAATAATGCAGTGTACATATGCCTACCTTTTAGGCTGTGGACTTGGTAAATGTCCATACTTCCTGTTAAATCTGAACAGCAACAGGGCAAACACCATAAATGCAACGCCAACAGCAGACGTTATGACCAAGCATACATAGAACAATATTCGAAGCACAGCACTCTCCATATTTCTTATCTGGTTCAATTCACACTGAATTGCGAATGACTGTACGACTAAGGAACACGTCTTCAAGTAGGCCTACCTATGGAATATGAGATTGGTTTGTTTAGTGACCCATATAGCTATATATAGCGAGATTGTCTATAGTAAACTCTAGCTGGCAGCTTTTGTAAGAGAACTTTTTGTCAGGAGCACATAATACGTCTACAATTGCATCTGAGGCGTCGTATTCAAAATGCTGGGAAGGGTTCAAATTCGAGAAAGAAAAATCAAAATGTTCTTGCTTTATTCCTAGTACGCCAGTTTTATGATGAATTTCGGACCCATCATTGATAAAGAACATAAAAATATTATTTTGAAGGGGCTAACATGGTGTATAATTCCTCAAAAATACAGTATTTTTTTTTCATGATTTTCGTTAATCCTGCGCCCCGAATATAGGACGTTCATGACAACTAACGCTCCGTTGCTGTGCTCCCTTGGCAATGCTTCCTAGGGCTAAAACGCACAAGAAATTATGTTTTTGTGGGATAAGAACATGAAGAATTCACTGATGCATGGCGAAGAAAATCCGAGACACTTTTTCTTCATGATTCTCCTAAACCGTTAACCCAATTCCATTCTCTCTCTCTCTCTCTCTCTCTCTCTCTCTCTCTCTTTTTTTTTTTTTTTTTTTTTTTTTTTGGGGGGGGGAGTATTTTACACATAGCAAGTATGCTTTCAGGTGAATGATTTACGGACACCATACTTGTATGAAACGGATTTGTAGACAAAACACTCACTTGGTAACAACCTTTGTTTACTTTAACCATGTTAACATTTCCTTTTTCCGCTCAATCAGATCAAAGGATTGTGAATATTTCCTCAACATGTGATTTCCGATTAAAACCGAAACATCGAATTTTTTCCTTTTTTTAGAACCAAGTTACCCTTATTCTCATCTACAATATGTAGAAATTACACAATCTTAACACAGTCTAGGACTTAATCTCGAATTCGCAAAAGAATTTCACATTTGCATGAGGTTCTCTGACACATCGATCGCCCACACTCTCAAAACATTGGTAAAAAAAATTAAGGTTGGTTAATATATGAACCGACCAACTGTTGGTTAAAAGAAATCTCCATTCGTTTTACACGCAATTTTCTTTTAACCAACAGTTGGTCGGTTCATATATTATCAACCAACCTTTTATTTTCTTACCAGTGTTTTGAGAGTGCATGTGTGTGAAACACCCCCCATCTCCTCTCGATTGCTGGAAAGTAAGTAAAATTGAACTGCTTGAAGGGAAATAGCCACATTAATGGAAGCGACACACACATAAATTTATGTATCTTATGCATCTACATGACTTGTGATCCTAAAAATGTTTAGTAGATCTGCTCAGTCATGAATTACAAAACAGTCGGGATATGAACGTGTGGATTGACAAACTTTCGGAATATATAACAAACCCGCATCTTCGTAATAATAAGGTTCGAACGATTCATTTATTGTGGATGATATAAAATGGAAATTCGTTAAATTTACATGGTATACTTTCACAAATAGTGTTATATTGAAAAACGTCATTAACTTAATTGTTGATTCGTTGGTGCACATATTCAACTTATCCCTGACTCGCGGCGAAGTTCCCGACCGCACGAAGATTTCCAAGGTTGTACCGGTTTATAAAAAAGGAGAAAAAGAAAATACATGTAATTTTAGACCAATTTCCTTACTGTCGGCACTTTCAAAAGTTCTGGAAAGAATAATATACACAAGACTTTTGAATTTTTTGAATAAAAGCAACATAATTTCTGATTTTCAATTTGATTTTCGCAAAAGTTATAGTACCTCCCATGCCATACTTACATTTGTTGAGAAAATTTCAAAAGCTATAGACCAATTTCATCGCCGGTTTATGTATTTGGCCCTCTATCGGCGACGCCATTGCTGCGGTGGGCAAGCGCGCTGACCGCGATTGGCTCTGTGTACAAAATGAATGTAAGATATGTGATATGCCCCGATATTGTTCCATTTACTTTATTCTAGATCAATAAAATAAAGCATGGATACATGGGTAGATGAGGTAAGACAATGGTCATTTCTGACGGATGAAGGTATGATGTATTTTTGTACTTTCGATGGTTTTTCAACTTAGTTTTGTCAGTAAAAGTTTGATTGCAGCATAGAAGCCGTAGTAAACGGGAGCCCTAAATCTTACCCTGTTTACAAAGTCATGTTTTCACTCATTAAATTTTACGCCAAAGTACATAATGATAATGTTTCTGGACTTCAAAGTCCTTTCCGTTGATGTTTTTACCCACTGGCGACGAATTCCTTCACATTGCTTACGGAAACCTGAGTAGGGAATACGGCTTCTCACACAAACAGGCTTCATGAGTCAAAAGCGAGTGAATTTCGCACTCAGTTAGCTTCCAATTTTTAAACTTTCTCTAATTCTTGTGGCATTTGAGCACCGCACAGCTGCGACCTGAACTTCCCTATTTTAAATATTAAAATAAATCTGCATATACTGGTCAAAATAGACAAAAAATCGAACGAATGTACATAACGCGCTATTGACTTGTGTACTATAAAAGTTGGAGCGCCCACCGCAGTATGTCGAACTGTGTCGAACAGTCTGCTGCCCTCTTGCGTTGTGAAATTGGTCTATTGACAAATTTTATCATACTGTGGGTGTTTTTCTGGACCTCTCCAAGGCCTTTGATACCATCGATCATAAAATACTTTTTTACAAACTGAACAATTACGGAATTCGTGGTAGGGCCTTGGAGTGGTTCAGAAACCACCTAACAAATCGCAAGCAATATGTATGTATTAATGACCAATGTTCTTCTATGCAAGATGTATATTGCGGAGTTCCGCAGGGTAGCTTATAGGGTCCGCTATTATTCATTATCTATATTAATGATATCAAAAACTCATTTATTTATTTTTATTTATTTATTTCGTTTTATTTATACAGGGTAGCCCCGTCAGTAATCTTGTACTGTTTTTCAGGGGCCCTGTAGACAAATATATACAAAATAACAATCAAAACAAACAAACATAACAAAATAACAAACATAACAAACAAAATAAACATAACTAAATACATGAAACAAGATGAAAGTAAGGAAGTGGAGAACAAGACTAAATATAATAGATTTCAACCAGTATTGTAAGGAAAGGAAATTCAAATGAAGTTATGGAAGCATATCCCCTCCCCCCCCCCCCCCCCCCCCATAGTATCTAGGTACAGGTTACTAAGTGTGGATGCGATATGCCAAAATTTACTTGTCCGGAATGAACTTATGAAAAACTAAAAAGTACAAATCATTAATTATTTTCCATCAAATTACCAGGGAAACTCAACTTACCATTATTCTCTACTATATGTTACATAAATTAACAAACATTACAGGTTTTTATTATAACACGTGTATTCAGATAAGTTAACAGGTCTTTGCACGTACATCTCTGTTTCATGTACTGATCTCAGTGCCAATATAATATAATCTGCATCCCGCAGAGAGTGAGGGGCTATTCCCCAGGAGAGCACCATTTCAAGTACTGGGAACGAAATGCATTCTTACTCTGGGCATTTCGCACTGAGGGGGGTAGGCTATTCCAAAGTAAAGCACCATCAACTGATAGGGCACGTTTGCCACATTCTGTTTTTACTCTTGGAATGATGACACCATAATTCTCGGAGCTTCTTGTACTATATCTGTGAGTATGGACGGATAATGTGAACCTGTCATGCAAATAAGATGGTGCACTATTATTCATAATGTCAAACAATAGCTTACTTTTCTGGAACTCCCATCTGTTTTCCATATCGATCCATTTTAAGGTACGGAACATTTCGGAGGTGGGAGTGAACATGTTAGCTTTGAGGATAATTCTTGCCATCTGCTTATGTTGCTTTATTAGGATATCTTTTGATCCTTTAGTGCAATTACTCCATGACGTACTACAATAGTCATAATAAACTAATCTAAAATTCTCTCCTTTGTCCTATTCGCAGATGATTCTAATGTGCTCCTCTCACATCCAGATCGTGACATTTTGGTCAATATACTTAATAACGAATTAGATAAATTATTACAATGGACAAGAGCTAATAGGTTATCGATAAACTTACAAAAAACTAAATGTATGCTCTTTAGCAATTCTATAGATAAACTACCACATAATATTAAACTAGATGATACCAACTTAGAAACAGTAACTTCCATTAAATTTCTAGGTCTGATGATAGACCATAAATTGTCTTGGAATGTTCATATTGATAGCATTTGCCAAACAATTTCATCCGCCCTTACCAAGAACTATACTCTCACAATCCATATTCACGTATACAGGCCCGAAGCTCTGGACTACTCTTGATGATAGCATAAAAAATGCCATTAGTTTAAATTCTTTTAAATTCAAATTTAAAAAGTCCCTTCTTCGCAAGTACCATGCACCGACCCTTTAGACTCATTATCCCTCATTCAGTTTCATTTTACTTAACATAATACTACTCAATTATGTTTTTTCCCCATTCATTTTATGCAGATATTCGTTTTCCGGTCGGTCCGTGTGTGTTGTGTAGGTTGTTAGGCAGGAGTCCTCCACTCTCTCTCCCCCTTTTCTCCCCTCTCTCTCTTTCTTCCCCTCTCTTTCTATCTCTTCCTCTCTCGTTTCTCTTCTCCTTTCCTTCATTTTCCTTTCACTCACTTCATGTAATGTATATCCGCTGTTTGTACTAGTTTGTGTCTTTTTTAAATTTTTACTGTTTAACTATTTTTACAACTCTTAAGTTATAGGGGGCTGCAATCTACAAGCTCGGCTTTTCAGCAGTACCCTCCATTACCAACCCTTTTCAGGCTCTTGTACACGGGAACTATTTATATTTACGAATCCACTGTTAAGTTTCATTTTTTACCTTGTGCTATGCATACTTTGTATTCTGTCTATTTTATGTTGGAAATGGAAAATAAACGAAATGAAATAACGATAAATACAAATTTTGTACAAAAGAAACAAATCAAGAGCACTTACTGCTGAAAAAAACCCCGAATAAATAAAAACAAACAAATAAAAACATTCATGTCTTGCACTAATAATAATTTCATTTTAAAAACATAAAAATAAACAGAATAAATAAATTTATATGCAACACGTTACAATTTTTCATTTTTATTGATATTACTACTAGTACTATTGTTATCACCATTATTATTGGCATTTATAATTATCATCAATTTCATGATGATTATTATCATCATTATTATTTATATCATTATTGTTCTTAATTGTTGCTTCTATTTTCTATAAACTAACTAGTCACTGTTTGTTTATTTAATGGTAATATATTACTGAATGTGTAGTTATTAGTCTATAAATATGATACTGATTTCATACACAAAAGCTATTGATATTCATGTATATAGTAAGATGCAAGGCGGACAGAAGATTTAATGAGGCTGCCATATCAACCTTCAATGAACCCTTATTGAGAAGGTGTTTGATACTGCAGAATGATCGTAGATTGCAATCACACATGTAGGCCTATGCTAAGCTTCTCGACATGCACTCATCAGAGTATACCGAATGATTGGAAAGAAAGCTGAAAACTTAACAATAACAGTAGGAAACTATGGGCACAAAACTGGCGACCCCTCCCTTTTTTTCATATTCTGGATTACGATCCGCCTTGGTGTGGGAAGTGTGATTCGGATTTATGAACCTTCGGAAAAACGATCGAGTCGCCTCAAACCTATAAAGAATCGTGTGTTTCGAAGCAAGGTATTAGATTTGTAGAATTATTAGACTTTCAAAGAAAATCTTCTCTACAATAATCATGATTGTTTCATAATTCCAGGAATTGGATGATGAAATTTCACTTTTATGACGATGTTCAGATAGCGATCTCTGTGTGGCTGGATACTTTACTAAACACCTTCTTTAGTCTCTCAGTCTGATGTAATTCTTACAGCCGTCGATCGGTTTATTGGTGATATCGCTACGCATCATATGACGCTGGGACTGCTCCAAGCGAAAGTCAAAGCTCTGCAACAGTTTTCCTAGGATCACCTTTGATTCCATCTGTAGAATAATAAACAGATTGAAAATATAATTTATTATCATTATTATTATTATCATTATTATTATTATTATTATTATTATTATTATTATTATCATCATCATCATTATTATCATTATAAATACATATTGTCAGTTAGCAATAGTACTAGTAGCTGTAGTAGTAGTAGTAGTAGTAGTAGTAGTAGTAGTAGCAGTAGTAGTAGTTGTAGCAGTAGTATTAGAAGTATTACTGGTAGTAGTAGTAGTAGTAGTAGTAGTAGTAGTAGTAGTAGCAGCAGTAGTAGTAGTAGTAGCAGCAGTAGTAGTAGTAGTAGTATTAGTAGTAGTAGCAGTAGCAGCAGTAGTAGTAGAAGTAGTAGTAGTAGTAGTAGTAGTAGTAGTAGTAGTAGTAGCAGCAGCAGTAGTAGTAGTAGCAGCAGTAGTAGTAGTAGTACCAGTAGTAGTAGTAGTAGTAGCAGTAGTAATAGAAGTAGTACTAGTAGTAGTAGTTAGTAGTAGTAGCAGCAGCAGCAGCAGCAGCAGCAGCAGTAGTAGTAGTAGTAGTAGTAGTAGTAATAGTAGTAGCAGCAGTAGTAATAGCAGTACATGTAGAAGTCGTAGAAGTAGTAGTAAACTGTGGTCAGATTGCCGGTTGATCACATCGTTTTAAAGAAAATAAATTCTATGGCTAGCCACGTCCTTAACTATAAGTCTTCTTAAGATTTCGTAGTACTTTAATGAACACCTTGATGAACAAAAGTTTCAACATGACCAAAAGGGAATTTCTTTATCTTCCTTAATAGAATCATAATCATCATAGTTCCCATTGACGTTCTAGAAATCCTAAAATGAAGTCTTGCCTATGTTTGACAAGAAGAGTAATACAAAATATGTGCTTGCTCGCTTTGCTCGCTCGCACAGGTTTTGTTCCAAACATTCGAACTTTGAGCAAGAGACGTTATTCTCTGATAAAACTGCGTCGAACGTCTATATAGGAGGGACGTCGAACGGTACGACAAAGATAACCATTTTAAATCGTGATGAATGAAAAAAATTAGGAAAACATATTTGACAGGTATAGAGTTAAGCCCGCCGCACACTTTACGATCCGTCTGTGATCCAATTTTGGAACTAGATGAATCCTCGACAGCACACGGTCGAAATTTATGCCTCCGCCATTGCCAGATCGGAATATATATGGCACATTCATGTTGATTTTTTTTATTTTCATGTATACAATGACATCTTTGACCTTGACCTTTGACCTTGAGACCCCAAAATCTGGTCAGATCATTGTCCCTTGCATATGCATACATGAGCCAAGTTTGAAGTTGATCCGTCAAACGGTTATTAAGTTTTCAGGAGAACGAAAACGGGACGGATGGACGGACGGACAACCCGAAAACATCATGCCTCCGGCACCCACATTCGGTGGGCGGAGGCATAAAAATTGTTTCAGCGCTTGATATGAACATTTAAACATGTAAAATCATAATAATAAAAGTTTCGAAACACACACACAAAAAAATCGAAATTGCGGGCTATTGCGAGACTCCATGTGTAGGAATAAAAGCGAACTCAATTCCGAATCGTAGTGACGTCATAGCAATCTTGCGATCGGCTACGATTTTGTATAGTGTGCGGCTGGCTTAGACGATCACATCGACATTCCACTCAGCCCCGGTATGAATCCACTGCATAACGAGATGATCTTTGACAAGTAAAAGATGCTACTCACCAGAGCTAACTGCTGTCCGATACAATTTCGTTGTCCAATCGAGAAGGGGAAGTATGCATAGAAGTGTCTTGGCCTTTAAAAATATCATAATGAAACTATTTGATTTGATTTAATTCATATCGAACAGAAAAGTCAATGATTCACAAAATATACCAAAAACAAGTGATGATTAGGAAGTCAGTGTAAAGTAAAATCACTGCTTCGTTTGGTCTTTCTTTTCTTTTTTTTTTCTCAAGCGTCCTCCCTCTACAAATTTATATTGTATTTTTATTTGTATTTATTTGAAAACGTCATTCACATATTTACATGAATATTATGTTTTGAAATACACAGGCCTGATTACAAAACAATATGTAGAAAAGAAAAACAAAAAAAGAATAAATCATGAAATTAACGAAAGCTACATACGAATAACAAACAAGGAAATGGTTTTCTATATCATTATGAGCCAGAAACGGAAACATAGCAAAATTTATGGTACCTTCAGAATTCACCTCTTATGTTTATGACCAATGTAAGAAACTTTGAGGACTCATCAATAGTATTTTCTTCTTCAAATTTAATTGTTTTGTTTTTTTTTTGCACATGTATACTTGTTATACTATTAAAAGATTACCAGAGTACAGTTTGAATCAGAACAATGATTGATATACTCACAGTTCATCGGTAGGAATGAATCGATCAGGATTAAAGAGAAGAGGATCATCAAAGTATTCCTCCATTCGTGATGTCAAGTATGTAAGAAACTATGGTATGGAAAGAAATGTCTCATAAAAATCCCACTAAACACGAATACACTGCACCTTGTAATCTTCAGTTCTCTTTATCACTCTTTTATTGTTTCATACAATGGAATGAATTTCATACTAAACGAGTAGAATGTCGGATACAATAAATCTATCGAAGCATCTTGAGATTAATAATAACCAAAATTACAATGAACGTCCCGACAATATCAAAGTTTTGAATTGGTCGTTATCTTCAGCCCGAGAACAGGAAGAATAACCGTCACTAGGCCGTTGTTGCTATTTGTTTGGTAGCATCCAGCGCCCCGCCCGATGAGAATTTGCAAGTCAGGCACCTGCTACCAAATATTATGAAAAGAAGTGGCCTGTATTTCTAGCGGTTTTTCTTTTAACGTATTAAGTATATCATAATCAACCCCCACCCCCCAAAAATAAAAACAATAACAAAACAAAACAAAAACAAAACTGGCACTTAACTAAAAATAAAGTCTCAAAATATAATGTAGCAACTCAAAAGTTGAAATTTAGGAACATGACATCGCCCCATCCGGATAAAACTGAGCCCATATGCCTATAGTTCTATATGTAGTACATACTATATACTCACCACTACAACTGACCCCTTGGGAAGGAGGTAACCAGATGAGGTGATATTCCAAGCAAGCTCCCGTGTCGTTCCGCTTACGGGCGGGAAAAGTCGCATTGTCTCTTTAAAAACCTGAAGAGAAATACGAATATCTCTGAATGTTGGGCTTTAGCATTCTCAACCTACATAATCGCACATGTGAAACCAAATTCACTTTTATGTGTTACATATTGTTCTATGTACCTGTTGTTTCGATTCTATTATGTTATTATTTTGCCTCAGAATTGATGTACTAGTATATGCCATTTGTATATTCTTAAACTACAAAAAAAAATATCACATGAACAGTAAAAACAACAAATGAAATGGAATTAAATAATGTAAGGGCATTTCAAGGGAAGTGAGAAAATGGACTGAGGGAAAGGGGCATTTTATGCCAATGCTTTAATTCATGACTTTGATTAAAACAGGGTGATCATTAATGACTTCTCTGTGAACGAATCTTTACCAGTTTATTTGAATTGAGGGAAATTTCCTTGAAAAAAAAAAATGTCTACAAGGGGGAGAGTGGGTCCGCACATTGCTGATATAATGAATTCTGAATATTTGATGATTGTTATTCACACATTTTCTTTCTTTTAGCTACTAAGCCTAAACACACATACTATCTTAAAAAGTATGAATAAAAATTTCATTGTACTTTCCATTGTATATGATAATTCTTAAAGAAACCTTTCAAATATATTCATTTGATGAAGTATCAATACTTACCCGAGACATGTACTCCAGTTTGGCTAAATCCGTGTATTCGATGACCGGTTTACTTCCAAGTACTTCGTCGACTTCTTCTTTCAGTCTTGTTACATGGGATGAAATAAGTCAGTCGGAATCGGTTATTATTGTGGTGAATATAGTAACATTTCTTGGTATGTACAATATGAAATACCTGGTTCGTTTCCCTGTGTTATCATGTTTACAGGCCTATTCATTAAAATCTTTTGTCACCATACCATTTATTTTGCTTTTTTATATCATTACTTTCAGCAAGTTAGCACTAACTGTATATTTTAAGTTTACTTTTCGTGGCAGTCAGTTCAAAATACCTTTAATTGCTTTCCTAAAGCTTCAATAACATGATGTATGTACTCCGTTTATGAGACTATGAGATAAATTTGGCTTACGACCAGCGTACTGAGCCCGTATCCTGCCCGTAACCCCCTATCCGTGTGGCCTCCGTGAGGAGGTAGAAGGCGATCGTAAGATCAGGGAGATGGGAGTTCAAACTCCATCTCCCAGGTAAGATTTTCGTACGGATTCACAGACTCCGCAGCCTCTACAATTTTGTTTCGCGAGGAGTTATACAAATTTGAAAATCGCAAGCTCGTAGCCCGTGAACATATCGTAGGTGGCATTGCACGATACCTACACGGGAATTGTGTGGAGGTCTCTGGCTGATCCTCCAGCCCGAGGCCTCTACACGGGTTCCGTATGATTTCGGGGGGGGGGGGGGGGGGGGGGGAGGCTGCGGAGATTGCACGATCTCCGTGCGGCCTCTGTATTCCAAGGCCTGCCCCCTATGGCCAATACACAAAAATGGCACGATGATCGCAGACATTGTAAACACATACACCGTAGCCCGTAGCCACCAACGATGCCTCCGAAAAATCGTAGACCAAAGTCGTCATACGGCGCCCGGGGCAAAGGTATACTAGGCTTGAGGCATGCAAGTCTATTGCTTCCTATATAATCAAAAATATTTTTTATATTGCTGTTACCTCTTAGCAACGTCTTTGTGTCTTCCAATCTCCAACAACGTGAAGGCAAGGAGATTGCTTGTTGTTTCTTGGCCTTTGAGGGATTGAAATAAGAGAATTTCAGCACTGTTTAGTACAGACAATGATGATAACAAATAAAATTATTATGTTGTGTATCCTTAAATTTGAAGAATGTTTATTGTCATAGTGGCTATTTTGCCATAGCTATTGATAGAATTAAAAGCAATGTGAAAACAATGTGCTTAAAGAGATTTAGATAGTGATAAGAAGAATATCTTTTCAGTGGTTAATTTGAAACTCACCAAAATAGAGAGAGGAAATGCGTAGCAAGGTGGGGGGGGGGGGGGGGGGCAACTGCCGCCATCAACTATCACTGAAATTTTTTCATCGTAATATTCTTGGCAAATTGCCAAATTCATGCATTTAAAAGTTGGAGGTCCACTTCTTTAGGACGAAACAGAACCTTTATTTCTTAAATTGGATATGACTGATTCTGTTTTCTGCCTAATTACATCAAATTATTCGGCCAACATCATTGATTATTATTCCTCATGCTCCTAGAGGTTTAGCCTACGTTCTTTTGAAACAATGTTACAAGCTAACCAGCTACGAAAAATGTTCCAAACTCGTCGATTAGTTCAGCCATGTCAATTCTCTGACCGTCTCCGAGATCGTCCTCGGCTTGCAAGATACATGTCAGGATGTCCTTAGGCAACTCATCGCCTCTCCTCTTTGCCTCCTTTCTCTTTTCAATACATTCATGGCCAAAGTTTCGTACTAGTTTAACGGCATCGCGCACCGATCGGCGATAGTTGCGTGCCTTGCTCCGTGGATCAAACTGCAGTTCATAAAAGAATGATCAGAATGATATGCCATGACGACAGTGAAAATGGTACAATGAAATTTTTTCTGAGTGTTTAGTCTGCATATAATAGTGTTGAGACTATGATTTATTTCTGGCCCGCGTGCACACAAAGTTTTTGTTCCGCAGTGAGAACACGACATTCATGCCGGGCAATAAAAATTGACAGTCCTTTTTCCCCTCTTCGATAAGGAAGTATAAATGCAAATTTATACCTCGCCAAAGTACATTTGCGCTAAAGATGGACTTCGAACCCACACTACTGTACCATGATACACCCTACAGCGATAACCATTCCATCGACAGAAGTACCAAAAATAAAAAAGATCTGTATTATTGATATTATTGTTATTATTACTCATTATTTATACTGCGCTTTTCCCATAAGGCCCAAAGCGCTTACAATAATCAAACAGCAAACATATAATCAAACAGTAAACGCAAACACTGATAGCTGTAAATGTAGGGTTATGGTCGAGACTCTGAAGGAATGAAAACAACAACAACAACAAAAACAACAATAAAAACGAAACGAAAACAACAACAAAATTCCATACCATCGAGGTGGGGTTTTTAAATGCTTCATCCATGCCTTGTAGTGACAGCGCCACCGCCGAGGGAAAAGGACAGTCAGGTTTCTCGATGGCGTTTATATCCATGTCAAAGCCAACCTTTATAGTACAGATAAGGAAATGGGGAAAGGGAATAAAAATGAGACTGAGAAAGTTAAATTGATATATTATAATGAAAAGAATTCTCATCAAAATGTATCTGAATTATAAATGATAATGAAAAAAATGAATGAATAAATAGATAAGTAAATAAGAGATAAATGTATATATATATACATATATATATATATATATATATATATATATATATATATATATACATATATGTGGAATCCACAGAACATTCTCTTACTAACTACAATCACACTACTTTTGCCACAACCGTTGAGTTAGCAAATAAATCTGATGAAGGCCTAGAGACGAAAGCTTATCAATCTTGTGGTCCAGACCTGCGTCATCCTGTACCTTACCCTTCTTTGTTTCACGTGTGTGTTTGTACATATATATATATATATATATATATATATATGTGTGTGTGTGTGTGTGTGTGTGTGCGTGTGTGTGTGTGTGTGAGGGTGTGTGTGAGGGTGTGTGTGTGTGTGTGTAGCAAGGAGGGGGGCAACTGCCACAATATATGAATATATGAATTGTGGAATCCACAGAACATTCTTTACAAACCTCCCTTACAATGTGGTAGGGAATGTCTCAATTGTAATATATATTCATATATGTATATATATATATGTATATACCCATATATATATATATATATATATATATATATATATATATATATATGTATATATACTCACCCATATAGCAAATGTGTAGCAAGGGGGGGGGGTCAACTGCCACAATATATCAATATATGAATATATGAATGAATGAATAAATAGATAAGTAAATAAGAGATATATGTATATACATATGTTCTGTGGAATTCGCAGAACATTCTCTTACAAACCTCCCTGACAATGTGGTAGGGAATGTCTCTATTGTAATATATACATATATCTCCATATATATATATATATATATATATATATATGGAGAGAGAGAGGGAGGGGGTGGGGGAGTCTGTAACTTATATACCTTTGCAATAACATCCAGGGTGACGTTATTAAAATGGTCAAGCATTCTCAAAAGTGTCTTGTCGTCAGCCAGAGGTGCCAGATGATCTCGAAGTCTGGTAGCAATCTCGTTAAAACGGTCCATCATCTCCATCAAATACCTGGAAAGAATTCGTATATATTTCATTTAAATTTACACTTCTCACTGTTCTTTTTCTTCTTCCTCCTCTTCTTTTGATCCTTTTCTTCTTTTCCTCTTTCTTCTTCTTCTTCTTCTTCTTCTTCTCCTTCTTCTCCTTCTTCTCCTTCTTCTTCCTCCTCTTCTTCTTCTTCTTCTCCTTCTGTTGCTCATAATGTTCCGAGTTGAATCGAATGGTCGAGTTTCTCCACTAGCTGGGACTCGGTATAAGTTAATCAGAAAAGGCGGAGCGGGAGGGACCCTACTTAAGCCATTCTTTCTCTTGGGGTAAATATAACACTACCAGTGCTGCAAACACGTCCATATTAATACCGAGTCGAATAGGGTCAGGGCTTCGAGTCCCGGGTCGAGTTCAGTCTCTATTCTGTATAAATCGAGTTGAATTTTTAAAAATAACAACCGACTCGAGTCAATACAAAATTCAAGTAACCTTTTGTCTTTGAGATGTACTCACTTGCGGTTGAAGGCAGGATTCAGCAATGCTCGTCGAGAATGCCATTTCTTGTGATTGGTTTGTGACACCAACCCATATCCCATAAATCTTTGGCCAAACACCGAGTAGAAGATATTGCAGAAGGAAAGGGGCTTAAGATGACTGCTGTCCAGACAAACTTCCTAATATTTATGACATAACAAATAACGATTACACACTAAGAAAAAAAGGCTCAATTTTGCACCCTTCAAATGCAACACTGGGAGCTACTTTATGGGCATAACTTTGCACCCTAAGAAGCATTTTGCACCTTTAAGGGTGCAGTGTGCTAAATTTTGCACTCTTAAGGGAGCAGAGTTGTACCCTTTAGGGAAGGTGCAAATTTAAACCCCTTTGAATGGGGTGCAGACGGGCATTTCCGGGTGCAAACAAGTACAAAAGGGTGCATCTTTGCACCATTTTCATGTAGGGTGTTATGCATTTAGGGTGCAAAATATTTGAACCTTTTTTTCTTAGTGTTTATAAATGTGACTCACATATCATAAACAAAGGAAAAGGAGTACACAAGTCTCTCAGTAATGAGTATCCTATACTCAAGAACTAAACTTAACAAATGGTGCACTAGAGTGGAAAAGAGCATGAAATGCTTAGATTGATGGTATTATGTGCCGGGCGAAAATCTGACCACATAACTTTTGCATTTCCATTGAAGACACATTCAAACGCTCTAGATCTCTAATAATTTCCCGCCGTCTGTCTTTCTCTTTTCCTCCTTGGTGTCCCGATCCTTGCAAGACTTTCTCTTTCCGGAAATAATGTATTAGACATGGTAGACATAATGATCAAAATGTTTGTATCTTTGCATCTCAGCTTTTGTAAATTAAGTTAAATAAACAAAGACGAAATAATTTTCCCTTACCTTGATTGTCTTGGGGTCGGAGCATACTATCATTGGTAGCACCATGACTCGGAGACAAAATACTGGCCCCAAATCTCTAGCCCTTTAAAAGAAATTTGAATGTATCTGTTTAGGAACAGATAGTTCGTGATGTCATCACTATTACAAATCTCAGAAATCATCGCGTTAATCTCAAACATTACATTAGATTGCTTAATGAAAAACGAAGCCAAAAAACAAAAAAACAAAACAAAACAAAACAAGAACATATCGTAATGTCAACCATCACTTCCTGGTGCTATATATAAAGTAATACTGACTTTTACATTTTGTATTTTGTTACTCGTGTTCACTCTTAATGGAATGGAACAAAACTTATTTTGCAAAAAAAAAAAGCAATTCTTGACAGTCGTTTTTCTGATTTATTAATCTTAATCTCCCAAGTTTATTTTTTTCCTCTTTACAATGTTTAAACTATTTCTTGATCTTCCTTATAAACTAGTTTTCTGGTCTGACATATCCGATTGAATTTGTGTTCAGTTCCATCTCCCCGATATTCTTCTTCTCTATTTTCCTCTATTTTTTTTTATAGATTAATAAAAAATATGTGGCGAATCAAATGTGTAAATATAACCTTACCACTGGTGCATTAGCGTCAACATTGGAATACCCATCTTCTTCCCAACGGCGTTGATATGAGAAAGATGGCCAGTAAAGAAACTAAAAAAAAATACAAATACAAATTAGAATTGGCAAAGAAGACAATATTCACTGAAATAAAAACGTTTTCATCTACAATCAATTATATGAATTAATATACAATATCAAACGAAAGGTCAATATCTAGTGTTATTTCCTTTTCATGCTGAGGTTACCAAGTATACTATATAGAAGCAAATCCCTCGCAATATTTTGAAACTGAAGTATGATCAATTATACTTCTCTTGTGAAGGCATTCTCATCGTTTTCTTTAATAGCATAAGAAATGTTGTTGATTTCTCTTCAAAATGATATCAAATCGGCTATGATTCTGCAGTCATGGGATAAGAAGACATCAAAATATGGGGCAGGGTCAAAAGTGAAAAAGTTGCAAAGTACACTGCTATATAAACGCTGGTAGTGTTATGCGGAGACAATGGCGTAGACAGGTTCTCACACCTGGGGGGGGGGGGATGATTTGCCGTTCACGAGAAATCGAAGATAATTTCGGATACAGATACACACTTTTTTGTTTTTCCGTATTCTTTATTCGATTCCATTCACAAATCAAATGATAAAATTTAACATACAAAATATTCCTCTTGAACATGTGTACATGAAAACATATTTCACTTGAATATGAAAACATATTACACACACCCGCACCCCCCCACAACTCACACCCACATGCACACACCCACATACACGCACACATACACACCCACACCCGAATGCACAGACATAAACAGACAGGGCGGCGGAGCGTCTTTCAAAGTGGGGGGGGGGGGGCACTAGCGAAAAGGGGCACTTTGGGGGAAAGAGGGCCCTTACAAAAGCTGAACACGAGAAGGAAAATATACCCTTACATTCTATTTAATACACTTTTAAAGTGCATACTTTTACAAGTCAAGATAATAACTACTTTGCACTATTATTGTATACTGATCTGTCTTACTCAATTTTGAGCGAGCGAAGCGAGCGAGCAAAAAATGCTAGGTATTTTTGCCGAAGGGCATGGTATTTGCAGTATATTTTGAGTGGCCTATAATGATAAAGGCTTCCGGAAATTCATTTTATTCGTGTTCCATTATCATTGTACCATTTATTCTGTATATAGTTTTCCTTACAGTGACCAAGCTATAATGTTTAAATGCATTAGTGAGGTCTCATATCAGAGAAAATTATTCAAATTGAATGGGGTTTTGAGCACAATACCATCAGGAACTTAGGAGAACATATAAGACTTTATGGTTACAACACACTTGACCTGCCTTGAGTGAGATATCATAAGTACGAGCGAGCGTAGCGAGCGAGCTTTAGAAAGAAAAAGTAAAAAAATACCCCCCAATAAAGGGGCACCGTTCCTTCTAATTACAGTTGCGGGAAGCACTTGCCCGAATGGAAAAGGGACACTATCAGAAAACAAAAATGGCGCTAAGTGCCCTTCTCTTACATGAACAGATGCAGAAATTGGACATACTAGAAAGGGAAATGGGCACTTATCAGAAGTAAATGAGGGCAGGTATCAGATTTCAAATGGGGCACTTATTAGGGGTGAAAAGGGGCAATCTGCAGAAGAGAAATTGCACTTTGAAAAAAAAAAGAGGTAGTCAAAGGGGATAACAATCACATTTTAAAAGGGACATTCACTTGAAGTGTAAGAGGCGCACTTCTCAGAAGGGAACAGAGCGCTATTAAAAGGGAAAGGCATAAAAGAGCGCATTTCTGTAGATTTTAAGAAGGGTAACTTATCTGAAACGAAAAGGGGCACTTATTAGAAAGCGAAAGGGCACTTGATCAACAAAGAAAATGGGCCCTTCTAAGATAAAAGAAGGGCACTGAACAGGTTTGAAAGGCGGCATTTTTGTTGGGTAAAAAGGGGCACTTTTTGGATGCTTCGAAAATTGCGGGGGGGGGAGGACAATGTGCACCCCCCCCCCCCCGTGAACGCCGCCTCTGTAAATTGAAGATCTACGCACTGTGACAAACGTATATAGAATATGGACTTTCACACACATTATTGCATATTTACATCACGATATTTATCTCTTTTTTAAAATTTTGTTATTACACCATTTCAGGAAAACTGAGACGGCGCCCCAAATTAATATGAATTACCCAAAACGGCGCCGAAATTACCCAAAAGTAATATAAATAACTACATAAATCAGAATAATGATCGATATAGTTATGATAGCAATTGCCATTTCAGTCATATTAACGATGATGATGATGATGATGATGATAACTACTTAATATTATTATTATTATTATTATTATTATTATTATTATTATTATTATTATTATTATTATTATTATTATTATTATTATTATTATTATTACTATTATTATTATTATTATTATTATCATGTTTATTATTATTATTATTATTATTATTGTTATTATTATGTTTATTATGTTTATTGTTGTTGTTGTTATAATGATAATGTAAGAAAACATCCTTCCCTAAAAACCTGGGGGGATGATTGTACATGTCACCTTGTGAGGTGGGGGGGGGGGAGGCATACCCCTCATCCCCCCCCCCCCCTCCGCTGCCTACGCCCCTGTGCGGAGAGCACTCTTCCAGGTTGACTGACATAAGAAAATGTGATTATTGTTAATCATTGTGCTTTATTGTTCCCAGCTGGTCATCCATGAATTCCAAACCAATTTAAATTCATGCATTATGGTGACTACTGCTGTTTTGTCAGCGACTTTCCGAAGCATCGTGCCTAGGTGTTTTATAGGTTGCTCAAGCTGCCTGTAGTGATCTTGGAGTGCTTGCAAAGGCCTAGTATGCAAGCAATTTATTTATTTATTTTTGTTGTTGTTTTTCAGTAGTCTTTTATTGATTCCATAAACCATCAAACAATAATTATACATGACAATCAACACTATTATTTTTAAAAAAATAACGGTGATAAGAATTACACTTCCACCAGAAATGGCGGGGGGGGGGGGAATACCATGTATAAATAAATGCAGAACAACTCAAAAAGAATGTGGAATGTATAGAGTTAAGCACAAACCACAGGTTCTAACCCCCAAAGTCGCCTCCTCAGCCCCCCCCCCCCAACACACACACACACACACACACACCGTCACTCCCTTCATGGCCTTCCACCCCTCTCCCCTCCGGTTGACGGTGGGGGGGGGGAGGGCTCTGCCTTGTTGGTTATTATACATTTAGGTTTTCCTATTAGACTTTAACTAACAATAGCAACAGACTAAAGGTAGATTGATCAGAGTTCTTCCAACTCCCTGGTCATGCTGGCATTACAACCAATGAACATGGGGTGCTATACAGAGAGAATATGGGCCTTATTTGGGAAGGATCAATCATAGAACTCTGGCGGAGGCCTGCAATATTTCACTACAGACGATTTATGCACACTGGACACAGGACACAGCAAGGTCATAGGCTGAAAGCTATTTCTCGTTGCTTTGTCATGCATGCTTGTTTGTAGGAAGCATATACGTTCATAATGTATAATAATGCAGTGTACATATGCCTACCTTTTAGGCTGTGGACTTGGTAAATGTCCATACTTCCTGTTAAATCTGAAAAGCAACAGGGCAAACACCATAAATGCAACGCCAACAGCAGACGTTATGACCAAGCATACATAGAACAATATTCGAAGCACAGCACTCTCCATATTTCTTATCTGGTTCAATTCACACTGAATTGCGAATGATTGTACGACTAAGAAAAACGTCTTCAAGTAGGCCTACCTATGGAATATGAGATTGGTTTGTTTAGTGACCCATATAGCTATAGCGAGATTGTCTATGGTAAACTCTAGCTGGCAGCTTTTGTAAGAGAACTTTTGTACAGGAACAAATAATACGTCTACAATTGCATCTGAAGCGTCGTATTCAAAATGCTGGGAAGGGTTCAAATTCGAGAAAGAAAAATCAAAATGTTCTTGCTTTATTCCTAGTACGCCAATTTTATGATGAATTTCGGACCCATCATTGATAAAGAACATAAAAATATTATTTTGAAAGGGCTAACATGGTGTATAATTCCTCAAAAATACAGTATTTTTTTTCATGATTTTCGTTAATCCTGCGCCCCGAATATAGGACGTTCATGACAACTAACGCTCCGTTGCTGTGCTCCCTTGGCAATGCTTCCTAGGGCTAAAACGCACAAGAAATTATGTTTTTGTGGGATAAGAACATGAAGAATTCACTGATGCATGGCGAAGAAAATCCGAGACACCTTTTCTTCATGATTCTCCTAAACCGTTAACCCAATTCCATTCTCTCTCTCTCTCTCTCTCTCTCTCTCTCTCTCTCTCTTTTTTTTTTTGGGGGGGGGGAGTATTTTACACATAGCAAGTATGCTTCAGGTGAATGATTTACGTACACCTTACTTGTATGAAACGGATTTGTAGACAAAACACTCACTTGGTAACAACCTTTGTTTACTTTAACCATGTTAACATTTCCTTTTTCCGCTCAATCAGATCAAAGGATTGTGAATATCTCCTCAACATGTGATTTCCGATTAAAACCGAAACTTCGAATTTTTACATGTTTTAGAACCAAGTTACCCTTATTCTCATCTACAATATGTAGAAATTACACAATCTTAACACAGTCTATAGGACTTAATCTCGAATTCGCAAAAGAATTTCACATTTGCATTAGGTTCTCTGATACATCGATCGCCCACACTCTCAAAACATTGGTAAAAAAAGATTAAGGTTGGTTAATATATGAACCGACCAACTGTTGGTTAAAAGAAATCTCCATTCGTTTTACACGCAATTTTCTTTTAACCAACAGTTGGTCGGTTCATATATTATTAACCAACCTTTTATTTTTACCAGTGTTTTGAGAGTGCATGTGTGTGAAACAGCACCCCCCCCCCCCATCTCCTCTCGATTGCTGGAAAGTAAGTAAAATTGAACTGCTTGAAGGGAAATAGCCACATTAATGGAAGCAACACACACATACATTTATGTATCTTATGCATCTACATGACTTGTGATCCTAAAAATGTTTAGTAGATCTGCTCAGTCATGAATAAAAAAGAAACGCTAAAAGATTACTGGCACGATGGTTTCTTCTTCTTTTTTTTTTTTCTTTTTTTTTTTGTTGAGAATTTGGCCCTTAAAAGAAACCAACACCCTCAAATCGAGGTATTTTTAAATCAAAGATAAGACGGAACAGATCAGCGGAAATTTTAACAAAATTGGACACGGAAAAAAGAAGTCATAGCTAAATGAGATTTTCTGAGTGATATTTTTGACCCTACCATATAGCTATTGATGACATCAGAGGACAACTCTAAATATGTATACATTTACGCACATAATCAAACCTTTTCACTCTGCTCAAAACTTGCATATTTCTTAAGCCAAACTCAAGAACTATAATGTAGGAATGTTTTCTCCACAACATATTTGGGATATAAGAACAATAAAACCATGTATTCTTCAAGATAACACAGACTGTGTGAACTTCTGTGTACAACACATTGAGAGTTGTCCAAAAATTATGGTAGTGCATGTTTAAAACAGAAAATTTCATAGAGGCATGATGGGCCTAACATTTTTATTCCGTGTCCGATTTCGTTCAAATTTTCCTTGATCTCTTTTAATATGTCTTAGCTTCGAATTAAAAACTACTTGACTGGAGGGTATTGCTTTCCTTTAAGGCATTAATCAAGCAAATGACTATGATTTGTATTTGTAGGCCTATAGATCTCAGATTGCAGGGGAATCGCTTGAACCCTTTTCACATACCCATACCATGTGGGTCTTTTGCCCATACGAAGGTACAACATCTTTTATATACCTGACAATGTGCCTTATTTGATCAACCGCGTAACAAAACCTTATCAAAATCTTTACTCCACTCCGTTCCTCGCCGAGTAAAGTTCAATACGTCACGGCTTTTCATTATTTTGATTTAGGCTGCCTGCATAACTCGATACCGGAAGTAGGGACGGACACATTCATCTGGCTATAGATCTACTGTTCATATAATATACGTCACTACTGATCCAAGCCCAAACACAATCCTTTCAAGCAACTCTCGTTGTCATTCTATTAATTGCAATCAGGATAGTTTTGAAAACCTGGTAGTCACGACGGGTAGCATTTTCTGGACTCTTCAAGTATAGGCCTACGGACTCGCGCAATATCTTGGACAATTTTGGAGCTAGGCCTAGGATGGTAGACGGTTGGACTTGACGTATCGATCCGCTTGTGATTGTTATGAGGTGAGTAGAATTTACTAAACTGACAATGCAGTTGTATTAAGCGCTTTACAAATCTAGAATTTAGTATTGTTTAAAAACTTATAATGCCTAATACCAGGAGCGTAGATAACGGTGGGGATGTGAGATGCATCCCCCACTTTTTGAAGTGGATATGATAATGATAATTATAATAATAATGGTTTATTTATTCAACAAAATGTGTGTATTGCAGCCCGAAAGCTGAATTGTACAATATTTTTTACAAGAATATATATAAATGATAAAATATACAGTCATTTGCATCATATCAACTATTTTTATTGTAAATACAAGATAAACTTAGAAAATACTTACAAAGTATCGCTGAATTGAAATTAACATACGTGCAAAGGAATATTTTAAAGTTAGTGAACAACCACGAGAAGAAGCTTCGTGTTCTGAAAAGGCACGACGCAGGATACGGTTTAAGAGAAATAGGTTAAGAGGGGGAAAGACAGAGAGAGAGAGAGAGAGAGAGAGAGAGAGAGAGAGAGAGAGAGACAGAGACAGAGACAGACAGATAGAGAGAGAGAAAGAGAAACTTAACTTGGTTTACATGCATGCATTGTCGCCAAATACAATCGTTACTATGTTGCAGTCTTCTTCCTCGTCCTTTCTCTTTAATCTAAACTCTCTCCCTGTCCTATTTCCCCTCTCTTGTCTGTCATTCTTTTCCTTCTATTATTATTATATTTGTGCTGATTATTGTTCAGGCGCGAGCCTTCCACAAGTACTCGCTCTGATAGGGACCCCGCATTCTTCCATGATTTAAATTTATCTTAAGATATTTAGGTCACCATATACAAATTGTACATTTAAAAAAAAAAAATGTTAACTCCTGCAAATCCAGTGGATGAAAATAAATGTTTATTTGAATTGAACTGAAAACTTCAACGTAGTCAAATCAATATGTTTTAAGCATTAGTGTCAATGTGCAATAAAGGGAGATGTAGGTTTATAACAAAGTGCAACAGGCTTGCGATGTATAGAAATATTTGTGCAATGCGATTTACTTGTAAGATAATTACACTTAACTGAGCAGCGTTTCCATGTCTTTTAGTTTGAGAAGCCTCCTTTTTCAAGAAACTATATATAGCAGCAGGAGCCGCGGAGCGTTTTTGAAAGGGGGGGGGGCTGAGCATGCGAACAAGCATAATCATTAATTGCTGCGTTATTGTACTAAAAAAGTGGAGGGGGCTGCAGCCCCTTCCCCAGCCCCCTGGTTCCAAGGCCCCTGAGTAGTCAGTTAGTGCTAATGTATATTAGCCTGTTTATTAGGTCTCATGACTATATAGATCTTTCGTTCTTTCGTTCACAGTTGAAAAAAAAACCTTACAAATTATCATTACAATCAATCATTGAATCAATCTCTATGTCACAATCAGAGAGATCCCCTACTAATAGGATAGTGTGATCACCCCTCTCCCCTCTCTCTCTCTCTCTCTCTCTCTCTCTCTCTCTCTCTCTCTCTTTCTCTCTTCTGTACTCATTATCCCAAACCCCAGTGTGCTCTTGTTTTTCTCTCATTTTTAATAAGCAGTGCAAGTCAGCAAGTAGACACATTTTGTTTGTAAATTAAAGTCAATAATCAAGTGTATTTACATATATATTCATTGAGAACTGATACATCTGCCTATTTGATAACATCGTTATCATACATTCTCTGTTTCTTTAAGTATTACCAAGAATCTTGTGTGAATAGGGGTTTTTAGAATCCAATTTGGCCAGTGTTTAAGTAAACTCTACCGTCAAAATTAGTAAAATGTATATGATTATTAATGTAGTACGTAGAAATTATGCCCAGCAATAGACCAACATAATTAGACATGATAAACACAACTTTTAATATCATACGTTTCAATATCAGACCACCCAACAAAAAATACCAAACTTCAGGCTGTTTGGTAGTTGATGTCAGCATTTCAGTTGATCTGGAGTTTGAAGTGTAGTAAAGCCTTCTAAAGAATCATAGTTATTCGTGTAGGAGCTTCACTGATATTGTATTTGAGAGTATATTCATCGTCAGGGATACTGAAATATACTTTCATCTGTTCTATGAAATTTCCACATGTATAAACCATAAACATTCATCTGTTATAACAAGATGACTTGATATGAAAGTGCATGAATATATCAGAATGCTTCTTAATAATTCGACGTTCACAAGTGTTCTTCTATACTTTTACGTGCATGTCATGCAGAAATCATTGACGACCATTACTTTCTATATTCGTCTGTTTGCTCAAGCAACTTTGTAACGCATCGGGAAATTATGTTTTATCGGTGTGCTCAAACAAAATATGTCAACAAAACTTGTGTACTCTTAACATGGACTTTGATATCGAATATTCACATTCAAGATATGATATACTAGGGAAATGTTTGATTCTTTTTTTTTTTTTAGTAATATATAGAATCAACAAAATGGGGCTAAAATGCATTTATAAAAGAGAAACTTAAGCGCTATTGAAAATTTACAAAATTTTCAAGACATTAAACTGGAAAGTTAAGGAAACGTCATGATGACAATGGTCAGTTCCAGTTCCTCATTTTTGTGCAGCACAAAGTGATAAATTCTCATGGAATTACCCATAGGAATAAACTAAAAGGTATACCTAATAAACCTCTGACATTTTAGAAAATCACAAGAAATCTATCAAGAAAAAATAACAGCCGTGCACAGAAGCATTGCATCAACTTATAGAGTCTGAAGAGACATGAGTATAGCACTGTCTCGCTTCCTTATACCTAAATGGAAATTGCTCAAGTTTTGTATGGATGATAAATTATACTCAAGATTCTGTTTTACTTTCACTAGTAAACATTTATTACCAAACCTTGGTTACACAAGTCCCGGGGGCACTCACATTTGGAAAGGGTAGGGGTGCGTGGCCTCAAAATCTGAAACCATACCCTTAAGAACTGAAGTTGCTTATGAACTGAGGGGCTTAAGGACTAAATGGCGCTCTCCAAATGGGGGTCTTGGGAACTGGAATTTAACATGAAATAGAGGTCTTGAGAACTGACGCCTTTTTGAAGGAGCGATGTAAAATAATGTATTAATTAATGCGAGCAAGCTTGAACATTTTTAGACAAATCTACTTCTGTTATTTCATTTGGGGCAATTTTTTTATTATTTGAAGTGTTTATTCGTCATAATTTTTGGATTTCCCCATTTCCCCGAAATTCCAAGAATTTTTTCATTTCCCGAAAATTACACGGAAAAGATTTTGATTTCCCAGAATTCTGGAAATTTCCCTTAAAGTGGAAACACTGGCCTGCACGTCATGACAAGCCGTAGATCGAGCTTAGGCATGTTAGGGTTCCAAAGATCAGTATGACTCGATCGACGGAGCTGCCTGCCTTGAGCTGTTTACAGTAGACCTAGAACTTTTACGCGCTTTCCGATTCTGATCCGGCATCGAATTTCGAAATCGCGATATCTCTTTTTTTTTTGTAATGGTTGAAGAAAGTGAAAATTGTTCAGGAGGGACCGAAGCCCCGGACCGAAGCACGGTGCTTGGGAACCCTTAGGAACGGGATCTAAATGATTTACAGAACGAGCGATAAAACCAGAGAACGAGAGATTTCAACTGCGTACCATAGGAACGGGTTGGTCAATGAAACAGATATGCTTTGGAGCGTCTGGCAAGGCGTGAAAAGGGGGTCTTAAGGGCCGCGCATACCCATACTACCATTATACGTGAGTGCCCCCGCCCCGGGACACAAGTAGTCACGTACATCTCAGATGATAATATTGACAGACCGATTACAAACTTTCTTCCATTCACAATATACATCACGAAATAAGTGCTGATAGGTATTGTAAGGGGTACTAAAATAAAACAAAACAAAAACAAAAACAAAACAAAGCAAACCATCACGGTTGCATAATTGATACAGTCTTTGTTTGCTTGTTTGCTTGTTTGTTTGTTTTTTGTTTGTTTTCTTTGTTTGTTTGTTTTTCGGGGGGGGGGGTCATAATGCCATGTATATCCTTGGGCAGAGTGAGTCTAACAGAGTATTGACGAATACATTGAACACCATGAAAATTATCTACATTTCATTGATTTTCATTTTAACCAAATAAATTATTGTCAACCATCATTGGTTAACTACATGCTTATGTTTAATCAAAGTTGTCATAGTCATGCCCTAATACTAAAGACGTGGTCATCACTAATTTAAAATGAAGAGTAAATAGCGGTTGAAACTCGTGCGTATATGAGTACTTTCGTAATCATCACGATCATGATAATGATTTTCGAATTGCGAAATGACGGGCATTTAGTTGGTTTGTACTCATCAGTCTGTTCGCGTTGTAAATCACCTCATTATAAGATTGTTAAAAACAGATACATACAAATCAACCCTAATGAAGCTAGTCTGCAATGTTTTATCGAGGGCCTAGTCAACACTGTTAGCTAACAGTTTGTTTGTTTGCTTGTTTGTTTGTTTGCTTTTTGTTTTTGCAGTATTTACATGCAGGGATATCAACTGAATACTGTTCTAGAGGTAGTGAACACCCGCCTTCCTGTCACTGGTATTTAACAGCCGGTATAAGATGTATCTGTAAGTGTCATAATCTAAAACGCTTTTTTTTTCTTGTAAAACGAGGCTTTCTGCAATGACATCTAGTAGAAAAACATTTTCTCTATATATAAAATATTGGTTTACAGTTTATATTGCCATTATTTTAAACATCATGAGGTTTATTTCATAATTATGATGTGATACGTCAATAACCAAAATTATTACCACCATTTTGCGACTCATATCATGTTATGTACTGATACTAGAAAACAGGGCTTTTAACTGACCAACTATGCTAGACGCCCTCTTATATTTTTGGTAGGACTTAAGTTCACCCTCATCAAAGTTTGCGTTTTATTTTTTGTCTGTTTTTAGGTGATGTTTTTTTTTTCCTACGACGATCATCAATCTACTGAAAAAATCTTTTCCAAAATGATTTGGATAATCTACACACACTTCCTCATGTCACCTTTACGGCTTGTGTTTATTCTTCAACTTTTGATACTTATATCAGGTAAGATTTACCTCTCCATTATGGTTACTTTTATTCTTTCTGTTGGCAGGAAAGTCGGTTCCCAAAACTGGAAGATAAAGGGTTTCCCTCTCCCGGTTTGGACTGTTGGAAGCACATGAAAAGGGACATTATACGACTGTCCCTACCATGCCTACGGCACTCCGGCACAGGGGAGCGGGCTCTGCCATCCCTAGACCCCCTGTTTATTTTGCTTCAATGATTTTGTTATTGTTTTGGTTCGCTTTTTGCTTTGATACGCCACTGTTTTGTTTTTCTTTTGGCATTCTTCTAATTGGACACCCCCTCTCTCGCTCTTTCCTTCTCCTCCTCCTCTTTCTTCTTCTTCTTCTTCTTCTTCTTCTTCTTCTTCTTCTTCTTCTTCTTCTTCTTCTTCTTTTTCTTCTACTTCTCCTTCTATATACTCCGCTCTATCCATAACTCGCTTAAGCGGGTACCTCCTGAAAAATTCCTTGCAACTGGCCATCATGGGTAGTTCCATGTAACCATGATGAATGATCTCACGAAAATAGAGCTTCGCAAAGCTTAAAAGATTCACAGAGATGATGACCTTTTTTGGTCCGAGAAGGCGAGAAGGCGAGATTCTAAATTTCGTATTCTCGACTTCTCGGTCGTGAGAAGGTGAGAAAGAGAGAGTTAAGATCTCATCAAGTCGACTTCTCTGGTATGAGAAGGTGAGAAGGCGAGAGTAAAGATGCCGGATCTCACCTTCTCGCCTTCTAGGACCCAAGAAGTCGAGTTGACGAAATGCCGGATCTCGCCTTTTCGGACCAAAAAAGGTCGAGAAGACGTGATGCTGGATCTCGTTTTGTATAAACTTTTGAAAAGACTGAAGAGATTTTGGAGAGATATAAGCAAGGAATTACGTAATCTAAAAGCAGCATATTTATAGGATTGCGCTCTCTTTTTTCATTTATTTCATTTTTCGATTTCCTTCTAATGCAGCATCGTCTGTCGATGTCACAATCGGAGAAAATACGCTGAAGGTGTGCACCACCTCCCTGTGTGACAGATGGAATTGTGGAGAGATACCTGGTGAGCCAACCCCTTGCCGTTGCGACTATGCCTGTGAGTTTTATAACGACTGTTGCGGGGATTACGGCAATGTCTGCTCAAAGATGGAAGCTACAGAGAGTGCAAGAGGTTTTCATGAGACCGTAGATGCTTTGGAACAGGTTCACCTGGTGTGCATCACTCCGAACACGGATGCAGAAGATGCCTACTTGATGATTCAGTCATGTCCAGATACTTGGAAGGACCGCGCCGTGCGATCCAAATGTACATCACCAAATCCATCGTCAACCACTGATTTGTTACTTCTACCCGTGGTACACGATGAGGTAACTTATAGAAATTTATTCTGTGCTCTCTGCAATGGAGCTGAGCTTAATGATGACATTTTCGGATGGAAATTTGAATTTAGCTGTTCAACTGACTATGTTGGAAGTGCTGAATCCAGAAACATAACCCTTCATGAACTCATTAATTCCGAAAATTGCCAACCACGTTTGGCTCCTCCGGCAAATGTTTCTAAAGTTAGCCTCCGCCCATGCTTGAACAATAATTACATTGCAAGTTGTCCAGATGATTCGCCACTGTTTCTACAAGTCGGATGTGTGTCATTTAGTGCTGTCTTCAAAGACGATTCGACGGGGAAGTTTTTCAAGAACCCGTACTGTAAACTGTGCAATGAGGGAGCAGCAATTAAAAATTTGACGATTGATCAACACAATAAGAACGTAGAAAGAGTCTGTTCTCTACCGGAAGAATCAATTGGACCAGACATCCAATCCTTCGGCTTTGATTTCGGCTTTGATTTCGGCTTTGATTCTGGCGATAGCTCTCTTGGAAAGGGATCCATTGATAGAGACACCGAGAGTGTGCCCCTGACTCCAATATCCGTTCTTGTGGACTTTTCGGGAAATAGCGGAGTGTCCATCTTTTATTCAGAAAACATAGTTGTGAAAAGAGAAGTGTCGTGCAACGATGGGGAAGTCTTTGATCTTGCATCTGAGGGATGCGTGGCCGTCACGTGTGCAAAAGGTTATACCCTCTCTGATGGTAGTTGTGTCAGGGACTCGCCACCGTTTAATCTCACTTGTGGAAACGAAGGTGCCGATTTAGAATTATCTCTGACGGTGTTGATATCAACAGAGAGCACCATGATGTTTCTACAGTCAGATATGGATCAAATGGACCGTATTAAGACTTGCATTGCTACCAGTCTATCATTGCCCAAAGATTCACTTGTTTTAAACGGTCAGGTTTCAATGGAAAATAACACCGGAAGTTCTGGATCTTTACAATATAGATTAGACACAACAGCCCTTACTTATTCCGAACTTGAAGACTCAGTTGACGAATCGCTTCTGTATCTCTATCAGTCATCTGCAGGTTGTGCCATTCAAAGTGTAGAAATTTCACAAAGATGTGTCGCAGTAGAAGGACTTCATCACTGTCCGAACGGCCACAAGAGACTCTCAGATCCTACTTTTCAGATTTTGAATGGCACATCATTTGTTTATGATAACCAGACAGGTAGTCTTTACCACCCCTATGAAACAAAGTCTTTAGCTATCTATAATCGTACAAATTCTTCCACTCCTGGATTTCATAAGAAGAACGTAGTTCGTATTTGTGATCGAGGAAATATTCTTTCCTGTCCATTGATATCTCGAAATGCAACGTTCTTTGAATCGGTTACTGGAAAGGATCACTTTCTGTTAGATACAAAGACAGAGGAAATACTTGGTCCTGATGAATATATAGTGACTTCAGATGGCAACATCCAAGTTTGTGTGCCAGTTGGCTCTGGTCAAAACGCAACAGTGAACGATACAGTTGTGAAACATTTCTTCCGGTACGACCAGTCACAAATTATTCTTAGCTACGTTGGCGTATGTTTTTCGCTACTGGCACTGGTCATCACGTTTTTGACCTACAGCTTTTTCCCAGTCCTTCGACAGTGCGTCAGCAACAAACTCATCATGATCCTATGCGTAGCTCTTTTTGCAGCTCAACTTTTTCAGTTATTGAACGGTCTTGCAACAGGTGATGAAGATACATGCATGATTGTAGCAGTTGTGGGGCACTTCCTTTGGCTCTGGGTTTTTGCAATGACAACGGTCCTCGCAATAGAACTGGATAAGACCTTAGGCAGTTTGAACAACTTTTTCGTATCGTCAGACAGCCTAAAATCACTCTTGAAATATTCTTCTTGTGCGTTCGCATTAGCCGGCGTCATTGTGGGTATATGTCTTGGAATTCACTTCACCATTGGCGATGAGATCAACTTTCATTACGGCAGTGAAAATCTTTGTTGGATAGGTGGTAAAACTGCAAATCTGATAGCATTTGGTGGCCCACTTGCCATCTTTCTGCTCGTCAATATGATTTTGTTTTTACACACGGTCTACGGGATAAGACATGTGACCAAGATCCGAAACCGTGCCATCCGCCAAGCAAGTACTCTGAAGGAAAGAGGAAAGGAGCTCCGGATATATTGGAAGGTATAAGTCATGCTAAGTGATTATCATTTTATGAATTATCTTTCCGAACTGTTGAATGTCTAAAAGGGAAAATTTTGAAAGAACATTGAAAGAACATAATTATTTCATGGTGCTATTTTTCTTCTTTATTACTCTGACCTTATCTTCCGTCGTACATAATATCCGTTTTTATTATCTTCCCCTCCCCTTTGCCATTGATCACACGCATTTTTTTTTTTTTTTTTTTTTTGGGGGGGGGGTAAGACGAACACCGCCAAGTTTTATATCTGTCTGGAAGGGTTTCTATCTCAGTTTCCTCTCCGTTTGGAAATATTGATCTGTTTACATCTTCACACCTTCTCCCTTTCACTGCTACTACCTTCTTTGCCCCCTGTAGATATCAACCTTATTAGGCTTCACCTGGCTATTCGGGTTCGTAGCCGCCTTTGTCGGTGCGGCAGCCTTGTGGTACGTCTTCATTCTTCTCAACTCTCTCCAAGGCGTGTACATCTTTCTGGCGTTCATGGCCAACAAAAGGGTCTTCAACCTCTGGACCAATGCCTTGAGCTGTAAGAGACGAAGCGGAACGATGAAATCGTTTGGAAAAGGGACACGCAGCAGTGGTAAATCGACAACCCTGACGCTGGTTGCAGGAACAGTATCCACTGCATCCGAGCATAGAATATCCAACCAATTCACGACGTGGAACTCCAACGTGTCCAAGGTGTGAACCCTCCTGGCATTTTAACAAAAATAGTTGTGAAGTCCAGCAAGAACGGTACTATACTGACCGATACAATGTGGACAAAATCTTCGTCATCGGAGAACATTGAGACTGACAATATACTTACATATCACAGTTTTCCTCCATATTTCGTATCTTCCATAAAACCTTATCCTCAGCGATATCATGGTGAACGTTTGTTCTGCTCTTATCCACACTTTTGATGTAGGTATAAGCGAGGTGTCATCGAAACAGTTCTTAGGTGCTTGCAAGCAGCGAAATCAGAGGGATGGTTGCAAGGGTTCAACTTGACTCCCTTTACCCGTTATTATGGACAAGTATGTAGAGACTATAATTATGGGTAACGTTGCCTCTTATCTGATGCCAACCACTGTAGAGGTCTATATAAGGTGATTTGTCATTATGTGTAAACTATAACGTTAAAATTTATTTTTTAAAAGTGCAATTGTCAGATGGTCAATCAATCGGTCTAGATGCATCCTGACCTAGTATAGACTGATCCAGACATACTCCCCAGCTGGACACTCTCCAGGCATGCCAGTACTCTGGACTTTTTAAAAAGCTTCCAAGACTCTCCAGAATCATTTGTCTGCTTCCTTCGAATTCTTATCTCCGTTTCCACGAAGCATCTCAAACTTTATATATCAATCAGTGATGAACAGCAGTGATTACTATTGTTTTAATATTTGTTGCAAAGAGTTGTGAAACGACAGAGAGTTTGCAATGTCAGTGCTAATAATATTGTATTATTGTATAGTCAATGATAGCCACAGAAATGGTGCACCTGATTTGGTGATAATTTAACACAATCATGCAGGCTTTATGCAGGTATTGCACGATACATGGACTTAATAATTATACCAAAGTGCCTGCAAAGTGCAGGGGGGGGGGGCAGGGGGCAGTTCCCTCCCCCCCCCCCCCCGCAATTTTGAAAACTTACATATTTTTTTACTGAAAATTTCACAAAATTCACCAAAAGTGTGTACCAAATCCTTCAATATCACTTTCAAAAATGCGAAAGCACCCTCATGACCAGCTCTGTCGCTTCGCTTCCTTGCTTTCGAGTTTCTTCGAAAATTTTTACACGTTTTGCCCCCCCCCCCGGAAAAAAATTTCTGCGTACGACCTAAAGTGTCATTTCATAAAAGGTTCATCTATTATAAAACAAATCATTTTGGAAACTGATATCCAGTTCAAACTGAAGAGGAATCATACCGTTGAAGAGACGATGACCAAAGCAAGTGTATAGTACACGGTCAAAATTTTGTCTTTAACACCTGTTTAAAGACACTTTAGAACCTCCAGACAAATTGTCTTCGTGGTATCTCTTACAAGTATAATTATTTCTTTAACAGCCGAGAGTGTCACAATATTATTTCACTTCGTCCTTTGACAAAACGTCTAAATTTGGTCTTATGAGAGATTTGTGAAAAAAGATGAAATAGATGTTTTAGAACGTATTCTGTTACAGTGAGTGTGAGTTCTAAAAAAAAAAAAGAAGAAGAAGCAGATACATGAAACATGTAAGATCTGACAGCATTTTACAAAATGAAAAACAAGCGATACAGGGGTATCTGTGCATAAGGGAGGAACAATATCACATGCCTTTGCGAGTAAGCATTTCTTGTTTGAAAATTGATATAGCTTGTCATGAGGGCAAGAAAAACAAAACAAAATAAAATATGTCCATAAGGGCGGCAAAGTTTTGGGCCAATCTTCATTGCATTAGAAATGAAAAAGGACTGTTTACATTTTTAAAAATAAAAGAAAAAATGAAAGAATAATGTTTCATGCACACTCTGGAGTCTGCAACAAGACTGCGGCTTATAGCTCATGATACATCATGGAAACACTCTTGAAGTTATGGAGAAAATGATTCGTTACAAAAGCGAATGTAGGCCTATCATCACATTTCCATGTGCCGGTAAGCAAATTCATGTGCGCAGTGCACCGTGCTCCCCCTCCTTTTTTTTTTTTTTTTTTTTTTTTTCTTTTCTCTTAGTGAAATCATGCTAAATATTATTGATGTAAATGTGTTGATGCTGTGTATATGCATTTGGGAAATAAATGTATAGCTTTCGTTTGCTTTTTGGTAATCAATCTCAACTATGAACTACATTATTTTTTGATTCCTTAATAAAATAAAAAATATAAAAATACAAACTTATCTGTGGTAAGATTCCGAAAATTAAAGCCCCACGAAATAGGAAAAACCTAGCTCAAGATTATAATGGGAAATTATTTAGTAATATATAGTAAGAAAAGACTACTATATGAACTTTGGTTGCTGGCCTTGGTTAGATCAAAAGAGGAGAAACAGGTAAACGAAATAAGGAAGCGAAATTGAGGATGTTATTTTGAAACAGTAAATGAATAATGAATAAGAATAATCAGAGTGACAGACCAGTCAGAACTAATCGCATCAAAGATGATAAAACGAGGGTTTTATGTCTAAAATATGGGATCATAGCCACCATGCTAGCTGGGTAAATGTTACATTCCCGGTTTTATACCGAGGCGGGTTAGGGATGAGGACGGGGGGGGGGGGGGTGAATTAAGGTATTTTAAGATTATACCCATGCAGCTATGTAACTTCTCAGAAATATATCTTAAAATATGGCGGATGAAGAGAAAGAAAGAAAGAGAGAGAGAGAGAGAGAGAGAGGTAGACAGACAGACAGAGAAAGCGGTATAGAGAAGCCTGTAGTGGGAGAAAGAGAAAGTGAAAACAGACACCATCTTTCCTTTCTAACCAGCCACCCTGCCTGACGACTGACTTTATTCACGTTTCATCCAGTCTTCACTGAAAGACCATTGCCCCTCCCCCCATGCAGTACCCAATTTTTTATATATTTTTTTTCTTTTTCTTTCTTTTTCTCTTTCTTTCTTCCTTCACTCCTTTCTTTCTCCAATGGTAGAAATTGCTTTTGCTAACTTAGCGATACCATAAATGCACAAAGATGGCGTCAAACAGCGACGAATATGCGGTGAATTTGGCGACTTACAAGGCTCAATTGCAGCAGGTAAGTTTAACTTATTATTTGTTTTATTAAGCAGTAGTGTTATGTTTGATTTTTCTTGGAATTAGACATGGAATTATCGTGAAATAATGGCCATATCGTGGTTTAGGAAACCACTCGTTCATTTGACGCACGCACTTGTGTACAAAAAGAATGGAGGTGGAATAATGACTGTGAGTGTGACTGAATAAAGCGCTGCTGTACAAAGACAAGTGAACGGTGGTTTCCTATTTCACGATAATGCCGAAATAATCACCAGTCCTAGCTATAAGATAGCTATTCGTTGAGTATCAGAATACAATCAACGAAGCTATAGGCTATAGCTAACCAGTCCATTCACTGCCGTTTCAGTGCTGGTCATGCTGGTGACACTTTCCATTGCACTGACTCCCATGGCATTAACCCGGCCCATATAGCCTATCCTCTAACGTTAGATCTAACTTAACTTGTTACGCAGCGACAGCGCTGTACAAGCAGACACACCGGTAGCCAAATCTTGCGAATTCACGACAAAAAGTGCAACAACATCGCGTAGACCCTATGTGATGAAGCTGAATTCTAGACTTAGCTACAAAAGTGACATCTTGAATTAAAATTGAATGTTGATGTTTTTTCGCTTCTCATATTTATTTTTACAACTTAACTGTTAAAACTTACCCAAAAACGATGATTTATTCAATTCTGCAATTATTTATTGGCATTGCTTCATCTGCACTCGGAAATTTTGTTCTTTCCGCTGAGGTCAACCGGAAGTTCGACCTCCCTCACATAAAGTCTAGATCTATGTATGCAAATGCCGATTACCTTCTGGGATACCGAATGGGGGCGCTAATGCATATTTTCAGTTCTAATGAATAAATTTTCTTTAAAATTTCACAAAATGACAAGCAATATGTATGCAATCTGTCACCTGAATTTGAATGAAATCGGACAAAGGAAACCTCGATTACGGCTTCGTCAATGTCCAACACCGTGGTCCTCTCAATCTCTGATTGCCTAGGCGCTGTGTACCTTCTGTTTGCCCGTATGCGCATTTTCGTTTTACACCGTAGCATAGGCAGTTTTGTGAAAAATTCGTGAAGTGCTCTGGTGAAAGTGTCTAAGTCGTCAGCGCACACTTATGATCCCCATCACACCTTCCCCAACAGCATGCACTCCGTTCATAAGGTTTATACACCGAACTCCCAATGCCTTTATAGTTCTGTGGGTTTATACAACAGAACTATATATCGTGTACGTGTACAGCTAATGTGCGCGAAAATATAGCCTACACCGAACCTGAGAAGCTAAGGCTTAATGGGCCTTAATAATCAAGGGGAAAACAATATAGTGTACCCCTAAGATGGAAGGAAAAACAGAGAAACATATAAGGAAAGAGAAGAAAATCGATCAGAGTGTAAAACAGAAGAAGGAAAGATAATATTAGAGGATAGATGGAAGGAAAAACAAAGAAATACATTGTTGTGTACGTAAGGAAAGAGAAGAGTATAGATGAAAGGAAAAACAAAGAAACAAAAGAATATAGGAGGAAACATGGAAGGACTAAAACAAAGAAATACATAATGAATAAGGGGAGAGCATGTAAAGAAGAGGTAAAACAAAGAAGTAAGGAGAGATGAAAGGAATATCAAAGAAATACAAAAGGATATGGGAGGATAGCCTAGAGGATAGATGAAAGAAAAACATATACCGGTAAATACATGAGGAAAGAGAAGTAGAGGATAGATGAAAGGAAATGGATAAGGAAAAAACTAGGAAATACATGTACCGGTACATAAGAAAAGATAAGCCCTCCATAGATGGAAGGAAAAACCAAGAAATATATATGGAAGGAGAAGATGAAAGATGAAAGGAACTTAACAAAGAATAAGGAAAGAGAAGTAGACTCTAGAGGATAGATGGATACATTTATAAGCAAAGAGAAGGGGATAAATGGAAGGAAAAAGAAAGAAAGAAATGTATATAGGGGATAGATGGAAGGGGGAAAAAAGGACAAAGAAAACTATAAAGAAAGGGGAGAGGATAATTATATAATATTGACTGGCCTTGAGGGAGATACCACATATATTGCCCAATTAGACTCATATTGCCCTGAGTCGAAGACGAGGGCAATATGGGTCTTGGGCGGGCAATATATGTGGTATCTCCCGAAAGTAAAGCCAGTCAATATTTTTATTATTATCCAAATCAGACATCTAGAGCAAATGAAACTTTAAAAAAAAAATGAAAAAATGAAAATATCAATCTTACCTTATCCGTCATGCTGGCCACAGATTCACATCCAAGAACATATTGCTACTAAATGTGTATATTCCAAAACTTTGAAGAAATGTCACATAAATTTGCACAGCTCACCATACCAATGGCTCCCTGAGGCTGAGTGCTACATACCATGCATCATGATAGTCATGTATGTACAGGCAAAATGTTGAACTAAACTGCATTTGGTTGTGCATATGCTAGTCTTACATGGAGTTAAACTTAAAAAGCTTTCTCTAAATGTGCAACTTGTGCATGATCATGATGATGTAGGCTTGTTGCACTTGGCGACAAGTACATAGACTTGGGGCCCGTTTCATGAAACCGTCATAAGTCTAACTTCTTGGACATCCCATTGAAACGTGTGTTGTAGGGTTAACACATGTTTCAATGGGATGTCCATGAACTTAGACTTATGACGGTTTCATGAAATGAAGCCCTGTACTATAGGCATGATGGGGAAACCTGATGACTTGGTGCCTCATGCCAGAATAAAGTGAGTCACAAGATCCTAGACATTTTGGAACTTGGCTTGAATAAATTCTTTGAAATGGAACAAATACATGTATGTTTTCATAGCTTCTCAAGGTGTCTTTGTCTTGTCTTTGTTTGTGTAGGTTTGTTTGTTTGCTTTTTCCTTTGAGAATGGAGATAGCGCCACTCTTTTGGCAAGCTTGCTGAAAAGAAATTTGAAAAAAAAATTTAGAAACTGATGATCATTGTGGTTTTAGACTGCACACATTCATGCGTATGCACATCATGCCAGGTGAAGTCTAAGCTTATATTCTTGTTTGCTTTCCTCTCTTTCTCCCCCCCCCCCCCCCCCACTATCTGATTAGGTGGAAGCAGCCTTGACTAATGATCCAGAAAATGAGGAACTTTTGAAACTGAAACATGATTTAACGGTAAGTACGTCAGTTCTCTAGCTGACAAGAGAAGTTAAGCATATACTGTAATCGTGTAGCACAGTAGCACCCTGTGAAAATATTGATTGCTACAAATTCTGAAGTTAAAGTGATTACACAATGGTACAAAAAATTTTTGATATATGATTGAGAATAGAATTCTAAGAACAATAACATTAAAACTTTGATGATTTTCAATCAAAATCAATGCATTTTGGCTAATTTTCTCAGAAAAAGTCAAGAGTTGACCAAAAAATTTGAGTATGAGGTATGAGGTAAAAGTGGGTACCCAGCTTCGCGCATTGCACTTGTGCTGCACGCTAGACTGTACAAAATGTATTATACCTTGCACACATTTTGTTAGAATTTCGCGACAAAGTACCCACTTGAAACTGGGTCACGGCTGAGGGGTCAAAAATATTCTGAAATCTTACCACATTTGGAGGTTTCCTTGGCAACACGACTTATTAAAAAATTTAGGCAGATGATTTTCTGCTAATAAAATTATGCTCTTTTAAATGAACTAACATTGTTTCAGCATTGGGTACCCCTTTAAGTTCAGTTGTTATAAAATTTATAGTTTATGTGGACCTTTCTTTGATAATCTTAAAGTCTTACTACATGTACTTTGATTTCAAGTACATGTACAATGATTTATAGTATTATTAAGAACTACATTGATGCATAGCTTTACAATCCCAATTACCAGTTTTCTGCTATGTTCTTGATGTTGGTTGCAGTTTTTTAGTTCAGTTCAGTTCAGTTTGATTTATTATCATATTGCAGCCTCAGCTGAATTACATGAAAATTTACAATCAAATTAGAAATAATATCACATTTCGTTTCAAAACAACGTATTCTTTAATGCAAAGCATTTATATATATATAAAAATAGATACACTATACATGTAGATACTTTACATGTAATATAATTGATATTATTATCTATATAAGGCATTTTTGTGGTGCATTTGAAATGCATATTTTTGTCTGCGCAATATCAGAGCATATTGTATGAATGCCGAATTCCCCATGTACAAAATTTGCTGTACAATATGATACTGTATTTTGCACGGTCTGTTCGTGTGCACAATAACACAAACATATGCAATAAGTATTACATTGCACGGATATGCAGGACATGCAATGCACAAATGATACTTTATGATGACATCATAAAGAGGTAATTCAAACTTGTGTGATTAAAATTAATGTATGATGAGGGACCCTTTTTAGTTGGTGAAATGATTTTTATTGAATTTTAAATCACTTTCCTGTTGGGTATAGATAATGATAATTATATTGGATGGCTTTATTTCATGGAATCCCAGAAATATTCCACTCATTACGGCCAATATTTCGTGCAATATTGGTCCTAACTCGTGGAATATTCTCTGGTGTCTCATTCAGAACCATCCAATATAATATAATTATTTAACCCATTCGTGACAGGAATTACTTAAAGCCTAATTTGATCAGCTTTTATTCTTCAAATTGGCAACACCAACATTTTTCTTTTATTGCTACATTTTTCTTATAAAACGTCATGTATCTGAAATGAATATACAATGTAAATTGACAGAAATTATGATGAAAAGTCAAAAAGATGCCAATTTGCAGGGGAAAATGGTGATTTTAAACCTTCTATCACATTGCCAATTTACGGATTTTAATGCTTATTTTCCTTTAAAAAATTTCAGCATCAAACAACGAATATTGACGCAACCAAAATGGGCACAGTTTGTGTAGAATTTTTTGCTCTTTCTGCTCATGTATTTGGTATGATTTTTAGGGGTTTGCATCAAAAGATATTAGGCCAAACCACAAAATGTGGACCTCTGTCACGAATGGGTTAATCTAAGAAACATACATATTTACAGTTGAACTGTGTACTGTTTTCTTATCGCTTTGCTTTGACATTAGGAAGTGATAGAGCTGACATCGGACCTCCTCAGAGCATCACAAGGGGCCAGTACATCGGCTGAGCCAGAGGTAGAAGATGTCGCTCCGGTCTTACACTCATGGAACGTTGGAGACAGGTGCTTAGCATGTTGGAGCAAAGAACAGCAGTGAGTAGTAATAATGTTAAAACTAATGTAATATTGAACATAATTGAGATATATCTTCATTGACAGAAAACAACACACTTATTTATATTTATCAGTTGAACTACTGGAGTGATTACTTTATCATTTTTAATTGTGATTTAAACTTTCAGAATATCAATATTTGCTGCACAGGACCTGAAAAGAAATGTTATTCCTATTCATTCCATTATAACTTGAAAAAAAAAAAAAAAATCCTTTAGTGTGAGTCTTGCAATCAAACAAGAGTATATTAATGCTTGATTACATGTAGTGTGGAGTGTATGCACACAAGTAACTATTAGTGTTATTGTTATCCAAAAATTTTCTGTAATCATATTTCCTTTCATAATTTTCTTTGATATTTTTTTCTTTTATGTTTATTCTTCTCAGGTATTACCCAGCTACAATAGACAAGATCCATGATGAATTAACAGCGACTGTTATATTCGATGTCTATGAGAACGTAGAAGTGAAACAGGTTTGCCCTTTTTCATGTCTTGATAGTAGTTGCTAAACACTGTCTTCAACAAATATTTCTTGAAAAATGAATGGATTACAAATTGCTAAATAATAGCAAGATAAAGGAAAAATATTATTGGACTTTAATAAAGGTATAACAAGTTGTTGGCAGTTTTCCTTACAATTTAATCCAAACTTATATATTTTAGATGTTTAAATGGAAGCTTGAGTGGCAGGAAAGGTTAAAAATATTAAAGACACTAGGTCGTAGGCTTTCATGGGGAATGGATCATAATTTGCTGACACCAGACTTTGTGAAAAATACCTGTAATAGAGCTACATTTCTGGAGCACAGCAAAACAAGCTGTCCCACCACAAACATTCTTCGGCCTGCTTCGGGCATTCTCGGGCCAGGGAAAGTGAGATAATGACTTTGCCATATGGGGAAAGGGTGAAGTATACAGAGCATTACATAAGGTCTGTTGGTCATAAAACTCACAGTGATGGGCAACACCTGTTACTGGGTAAGCACCCGTGGTGTCAAATTCCCCATGAAAGCCCACGACCTAGCGTCTGAGCTATCTCATTCTTTTATGTCATTTACATGTCGGCCGTGATATGGCAAAACAACATATCTCAAATTTTGAGGTTTTTCAGGTTTTTAGCTTGTTGGATACATTAAGCCATTCTTTAACATCTGTCAAAATTTCAGCTCTCAAAATGATTTCAATTTTAAAAAAATTGCATTCCAATTTCAGCAAGTTTCCAAAATTGTTCGAATTTTTTTTGCAAAACAACGTAACTTCACTTACGTTGCTTTGCCAAAACATATGCATCCCAGATAGACTTACGTTGTTCTGCCACGTTGACAGCCTCTCATTTGAGCTTCCGGTTTTTCTGACAGAACAACGTATCTTTGTTGTATTACTGCAGATTATGATAGAAGATACGTTGTTTTGCCAAATCACCGTCTCTGCGCAGAATGATGTGCGCAGAGACTTCTATACCCTACGAAACAACATACATTGTTTTGCCATATCACAGCTGAAGATGCGTTGTTTTGTCAATCACATCCGCAGCCCAGAATGATGCGCAACGACATACGTTGTTTTGCCATTTCACAGCAGAGAAGATACGTTGTTCTGCAAAATCACGCACGAGATGCCAGATTTGGGCGATCTTCAGAAAGTCTTTGATATTTTTTAACAAAAAATCTTTTTATGATTTAATTTTACACTAGATAGTAGAAGAATGATATTAGTTACATTGAGAAAAACGTATCTTGGAAAATTATTCAACTGGAAATAAATGAGAACAATTCTAGCTGTAAAATCTAAAATTGCTGATATCTCGAAAGTACAAAAACAGAGATACGTTGTTTTGCCAAATCACGGCCGATGTAGGAAGAACATCATAGTACATGTTGAAAGGTTTCCTGTAAGGGATGTGTTCCTCAAATGCCCTCATACTCACAATAAGAATAGAAATAGCTGAAATGCTTGGGCTGAACACTTGTGCTACATTTGTGTGGTCCCATACACTAATTTCTGTGTGCAGTGCAAGTTCCATAGTACTGGGAAAGTGAATGAATTTGTAATCACTTTGATAGTTTCCAAATCTATACTTGACACTTATGGTATGTTTATTTACACATACAACTACAGTGTAATCTACCTTTCCCAGTTGCTTGGAGACAGTTTCTGTCTCGGTGTGTTTCCATAGCCAGAACTCAACTTCATCTTGAAGATTGTAAAACATGGAAAAGTTTGGTAGGAAATGCTAATGGCAGAATGTATTAAGAGAAAGATTTTGTGATATTTGTTACATCTGACTGATTCTAAAGCTATTTCATGAAGGCTAATAAATCCTGTGTGAAATACCTGTAATTTTTAGAATTTCAATTGTCAAATTGTTGCAATCTAATGTAATCTGTTTACATTACTATGACGTGCATCATCTGTGTGCTACTGCCATGCATGGTCAAAGAAATCTGTTACCATTCTCTAATGGCCTTTGTTCATCTGTTGCCTTTGTTCTTTCAGTTATCCAAGTTGAAAGATATACCAGCAGACTACAAATCCAATATAAAACCTCCGTCATCAGACTCTGCTATTTCAAAGTAAGTGTGACAGAGAAGTTTTCATTTTATTGCCTAGCATAATATACTGCTTAGATTTATTGATGTGAACTATGGTGTTTTGAATGATGCCAATCGTGATTGTTGTCTTTTGATTCCGTTTTGTTACCAAATATATACTTAATTGTCATACCGTAGTTTTATGTAACTGAACATTTTTGAAATAGTCATGCCATAGTTTATGTAACTTTGAACATTTTGGTAAAAAGTTCACTTATTGTTTCCAGAGATGTTGGTCATAAAATGCTCACTGTGAGGTGACAAAACTTGCCTAGTGCTGAAGCCTATCTCTACTAGTACTCCCACTTATTTGAGTTTTCTGGACTTAAAATAGGGTATACACTTCATACAATTACAGTGTATGTGACTGATTAGTTTATCCCATTCATGACAGGAATTATTTAAAGCCTAATTTGATCAGCTTTTATTCTTCAAATTGGCAACACCAACATTTTTATTTTATTGCTACATTTTTCTTATAAAACGTCATGTATCTGAAATGAATATAAATTGACAGAAATTATGATGAGAAGTCAAAAAGTTGCCAATTTGCAGGGGAAAATGGTGATTTTAAACTTTCTATCACATTGCCAATTTTCCTTTAAAAAAATTTCAGCATCAAACATCGAATATTGACGCAACTAAAATGGGCACAGTTTGTGTAGAATTTTTTACTTTTTCTGCTCATGTATTTGGTATAATTTTTAGGGCTCTGCATCAAAAGTTATTAGGTCATACCACAAAATGTGGACCTCTGTCACGTATGGGTTATACAAAGTGATTGAGTGGAAAGACAATCATTGCTTCTCGTCATTATGAATACATACACTATTGTTTATTATATACATGTAATTGTCTTTCTACCCAAAGGAAACAGTTACTTGCTAAGCAGCGGGAGTATAAGAAGAAGAAACAACAGAAAAAGGCAGATAGGATGAAACAACAGGAACAGCTACATGAAGACCAGAAGAAATCATGGCTCAACTTCAGCAGCAAAGTAAGGGTTTAGCTCATTTGCCTACACTAATTACAGATTAGGTATGAGATAATTCGTAAAGGCTCTTCCAGACATGCAGCAGTAAGCTATGTCAAACCATGGCTGTGGTATTTAATATGAAAGAAAAGAGGGGGAGGAGGAGGAGGAGTGAGTGACACATCCAAAGATCTACTGTAAATGCTGTTATTTTTGCATGATTAAATTTTCACACGAGCGACCCAAGAACATATTTGCTGGTTCCAGATCCGCACTGCACAATTATTCACTTGCAAAAGTGCAAGATTTGATTTGATATTTCAGTGCATATGAAATTGTGCTAATATGTTCACAAGTTCTGGAATTCGTGCTTGCTGAAAATTTCGCGAAATCCAAGAAAATTAATGTACCGCAAATATTTCTGCATTTACAGTATGCATATATTCCTTCTCTGTATGTGTTATAAGCAAAAATGTGAAGCACAGCTTCGTAGTATGCTTTAGCACTGAATAACACCCCTTCCCCCCCCCCCCCCCCCCCCAGTTTTTTAAAGTGGTTTACTGCTGCTCTAGGAAAGCTTAAAAGTATGTAATGGCACCAAAACAAAATGTCTGGAATGCAAAATGCATAATTCAGGGAAAATCATATTATAATTTGATGGCAAAGAAGTACTGGTAGAACCATCATTCAGATGCAAAGCTGGTAAAAAATACCTTTAATGCAGCAATCACATTAGTGCATCAATAATAGTTCAAACTCATTTAAAGAGAGTTAATGCTGAAATTTATCAAACTCATGGCAACATATTTTGTACTTAATCTATAAGGATTTGATTGGTCCACACCTTTTTGCCTCCAGAAGGCTTCTGTATTCCCCCCCCCCCCCTGTATACCATTCGTTTCTGTGCAAAAACCTGTGGGGGTCCGCCACTTCATATGTGAACAAACCTTTAGGTCTCCTTTTGAAATGTAAGGGAATGTCTTCAGCAGTCCTTATCAAGTGACATTGCTATTATGATCAGGAATAGAAAACAGATATTCCACATCTTACATTTCACCTTAACCATTTTCCAACATTCTGTCATATGCTTCAGGCAATAAAAGGAAAGAAGGGTTTCACCAAGAAGAGCATCTTTGCCTCACCAGATGTCACCGATGGAAAGGTGGGCGTTGGCACCTGCGGGGTCGGAGGTCAACCCATGACAAAGTTCAAGATGCCCAAGCACAACGTTGTGAGAAAATGATGAAAGTATAGGATATGATGGACTGATGTTGTGGCAGAGTGAGCAAAGGATTTAATGGAGGTTGAACTGGAAAGGATAGGGATTGACAGAAGGATAGAGGATGGGCCTGTTGTGGAGAAGGAAAGGATAAAGAATCAAGAGGAGCACTAGTAATTACAAAACATTGGAACAGGAAGGAGCATAAGAGGTCAGAGGAGAAAATAAAGATCAAAGTATGCTGATGAGTGAAACTGAGTTAGTTTCAAACATCAGAAGACAAAACTATAAAAAATAGGCAGGTTAAGAGCAAGGGAGAGGTAAATGGAGGAGTGTGACAGAAAGGACAGAACCAAGAAGTATTGAAGTGAATGAAGATTCCTTTGCAGGGAGTGATTCTTTAGAGGAAAGAAAAGGAAAAATGGGAAAATGATTGCAGGGAGTCTAATGGTGTAAAAAAATTATGTTGTAAGACCACATCTCCTTATTTTTAAAGAGGATAATGCAAATTAGAAAGTGTAGAAGAGCGTGAATATATATTTATGAAACGGCATAGAGAAGAGATCAAATTAACCCTGAAGACTAATTTATAAGGCTGGGTGATGCATGATCTACAGAATGAGATTCAACATTTGTAAGAAGGTGGGGGGGGGGGGGGGGGGCTCAGTCAAGAAAATAATATTTGAAATATTTTACCTTGCCCCTTGGGTTAAACCTTTGCAGGGGATGCTTTTAGTGCATGTAGATCAATAAATTGGTGCATTTGGATGAGCACATTTTGTTTCTTAAAAACATTTTCAACTTTGAGTATTCACGGTGATATGTATGTAGTAGTGGCTGATGAACGGGTATCAAATCTAGGAATTTGTACTTTATACCCCTTTGAAATACATTGTTCATTGCAAACATTATTTTTCATAGTCTCTATTAAGATGTAAGGCCCTGCTGGACACTAGAGAAAGTCCAAAATATAGTTTATAAAGAACAATGATATATGAAAATCTTGTTATGATGAGGTACCAGTAATTTGCAAATCCCTCTCCTGGGTATTCTATTGCTTTTTAGTTCATATATAGCTCCATTTTGAAATGCGGGTAAAATTGTTTACATGCAAGTGGATATAACAATGTTCCTTTGTGTGTGGCCTTGTAGTGTCTCACAAGTTACCAAGTGTTGTGGTACATAATAAAATTTAACATCAGCATTGGCATTTCACTTCATATGATTTATGATCTTTTACAAGATTTGGAAGGGCTTGATAACTGATTTCATGATCAGTGTTTCTGAGAACTTTAATGAAGTGGAAAGTGGTAACATATTCAATTCAATTCATTTCATTTTTGCGAGATGAAATCAAAATGCATGTTAATAATAAAGTGAAATACATACAAGATTTTGCGGGGCTTTCCATGAAGGTTAAAATGGATCGGCCAACATAATTATGGGACAAAATAGCTTACAAATGACCAAGGGTATGATCATCCTCACATGTATTCTTGCTCAAAGTAATTACACAGCTACATGTGCAAATGTTAAAATGATATTTATACGTGTATATCCCGTTATTGTGGATTGTAAATATATGAGTATAATAAATGTTTGTTTTAATATGATTATTTCTTCTGAATCATAGATATTTGGTTTTCTTTGTTGTTCATGGGGAGATGTGGGTAGCAAGCTTTAAGAGTGTGTTTGAGATTGAGCAATACAGAGGGAGAAGGAAAGAGAGAGAGACAGACAGACAGAGACAGACAGACAGACAGATAGACAGAGGGAGAGAGAGGAGGTAAGGGGTAGCCTAATGGTGAAGGTATACGTGTTGTTGCATTGTGCAAATGTGTGAGAGAAGTTTTTTATTCAAACAGCACCCTCTTTAAATTTCGTGTACTAGCTAGTGGCAGTATCATTGTCACGAGGCAAATACATGTACATGTATATCGCATTCAGGCGGCTTGTTAGACAATCCTCACAGGTTCATCAAAGAAATATTGGTTGAACAGGTAATGTCAGAAAGAGAAAAATGTGGGAAAGCAAAGAGAGAGGGGGGGCAGAGAGAGACGCATAGAGAGAGAGAGAGAGAGAGAGAGAGAGAGAGAGAGAGAGAGAGAGAGAGAGAGAGAGAGAGGGAGAGAGGGAGTACAGTGACCAGAGAGGTGCATTCGTTCATAGAGAAGCAATCGATGCGAGGGGATCGAAATTGTGAGTGAAGAAAGTGAGAGGAGCAGACATTTTTGTTTTCTTTTCTTTTCTTTAAAGATAAGCAACCATTTCATTCAAAATTGATTCAGTTGAGTTCATTTATTTCGTGCAAATGTACATACAAAAATATACAGAATGTAAAGAATATACAATGTACAGACGGGACAGGGGCGTGCAGTGGTATCGCCAAATAATGTCAAGGTCAACCCTTTGCTTTGCTCCTGGTATCATGTGAATGGCCACGATATCTTTGTTATACTTCAACCTAGGGGTAGTGATAGAAGGAAGGTATACAGAGGAGTCTACTAAGTTCTAAGTACAAATTTAATACTTCTTCTTTTTTATTCCCTTACATATGTTTTTCAAATTCCGTTTCATTTCATTTCACGACGAGGACTGACAGTATCAAAGAGATGATATGATTTTTTTGAAGCTAAAACTGTTGAAGAGAGAAAGTCTTGGAGTACCTGTGTCTCAACGTCCATCGCATTGTCGCTCTAACGGGCTTCAAGCTGCGGGACATAGTGGAAGATTTTTTTCTTTCCTTTTCTCTTTCATTTGCTTCATTTCAATTAGTCTCAATCATATCCTTGGTCTGGATGCAAACCGTGCTAAAGTGCGGTTTTCAAAGGGTACGCGAAAGATTTGTGAAGGATGCGAATGTCGAAAAAATGGCAAAGTCCGACATTTGCATTTTATGCTGCAAAAGTTCGCCGAACATGCGCGGGGGTTCGAAAGCGTCGCCAATCGTTCGTTTTTAGTTCGGCAGAATTTCCAAAAAGTCTGAAATTTTTGCGAACGGTTCCCGTATCCCTCAAACAATAACTGACAACGCTTCCGAACCTCCGCCCAAGTTTGGCGGATTTTCGAAGCATACAATTTTTTCGATATTCGCATCCTTCGCAAATCGTTCGCGTGGCCGTGAAAACCGCATTTAATCATGAGCTTTTTATCTTCTTGTGATTTCGATACCACCAAAAACACTCGGAAAAACATTGTAACCAGTTCATTTCCATAAAACTTGACGAAGTCGTTTAATACTAAAAAAAGATATGAGTAGTTTTTCTCCATAAAAGAGAAACTGTCTTCTTTTTTTTTTAACAAAGAAAAAGTCTTTCCCGATTGCAAAGGAATTCCCGACTGTGGTTTGACCACTCGATTACATTCCCCTGTGTTATTTCCTAGCAATAGTGACCATCTCAGTGAGGAACTTTCCACATACACTGAGAGAGGTCTCTGAAGATACAGTAATTCGGTGCATATGTGATGTAAAATATCCTAAAATGCCGTAATTGGCAGCAGAATATAAAGTGACAATAATACATGCGATCTCAGGAAAAGCAAGTAGTAGTAGTAGTAGTAGTAGTAGTAGTAGTAGTAGTAGTAGTAGTAGTAGTAGTAGTAGTAGTAGTAGTAGTAGTAGTAGTAGTAGTAGTAGTAGTAGTAGTAGTAGTTGTTGTATAGTGGTGGTACTTAACACAGCCAAATAACAATGTGAATGCAATAACTCGGCAAACGTTAGATACAAAAATTAGTCATAAACGTATACTATTGTAGCGTTCTTCTGAGTGCAACAGTCTGATGCCTTGGGAGAAGAAAAGCAAAACTTAATAACGATAACCTTAATAGTTCTTGTTCCCGACCAACTGACTGCTGCCACCATAAGACCAGTAAAAATGTAAGATGAAAGTACAACGGAAACATAAAAAGGATTTTTTTTAAAAGGATATAATAATGTGACAATAATTATGATAATGAAAATAACTGAGTATTTTTTTCTTTTTGTTTTGTTTCGTTTTTAAAGAAACTCTGTGGGCAATGAAACAAGAATATATGACTTTCGTAAGTTGCAAAGTGAGAATATTATTCAGAAAGAAGTATATACATGCAAAGATTGGCTATAGCCAAAGGGAGTTTGGAAAGCATTGCCCACTTGCCGCTGGCAATTTTTTTCTCGAGGGCTGACCGATGAGCAGTGTCTGATGGCGGGTTGATATGGTTTAGTTAACCGGTCAGATCAGAATTCTCCGACCGAATATTTCAGTCTCAGACCGCCTTATACGGAAAGGTTAAATGTCCACACTGGCAATGTCAATGTTCATTATTATCTTCCATCCATTTATAACTCGAATTATGCTTCACCGTCAGTGCTGGGATACTTGGGCAGAAAATAGAAACGTCTCCGCATCCCCTGACTCTCGTAAGCAGGAGTCTGACGCACCTCAAACTGGCGCTTGGTTACCTTATCCGAATACTGTGATCGGAACCTCTCAGTCACCAGGCAGGTTACCTGTCCAAAAACAGAAGGAACGAGAAATTAAAAGAAAGTTTTAATCATAACGCAGTGTAGGATGGCGCATCGGTTATGAGTTCGCTTTCTTCTTCTTTTAAGAAGACGTTTTCCCCGGGCATGTCGGGTAGCTATCCACAACCCCCCCCCCCCCAAAAAAAAAAAAAAAAACAACAACAACAACAACAACAACAACAACAACAATAAAAAACAAAACAAACAAAACAAAAAAAAACAAAAACAAAACAAAACAAAACAAAACAAGAAGAAGAAGAAGAAGAAGAAGAAGAAGAAGAAGAAGAAGAAGAAGAAACACCCCTACTATACTGCTTAGAGTTTTCCAATTACCAGTCGTATATCACTACAAACAAATAAATAATCTTTGGTGGGGTTTGTTCGTTTGTATTTTTGTTTGTAATTTTGTTTGTTTGTTCTTTTGACTGGGTTTAGTCCGGTAGTGAATATCAAGGTTACGATCTGATGAGGATCATTATGGGTTAACACCTATCAGGGTAGAGGTCAGGATTAACAACGAGAATGCAATCACTGAATAGTTATTCTATAAAATCAGAAATTACACCTGTGGGGTGTTTCATAAAGCTGTTCGTGAAGTTAGGCATGACTTTACGAACGACTTGAATATGAAGTGCCAGATGGGATGCCCAAAGTTTTTCCTGATGTTTAAACGAAAGTGTGGTACATTTCCCATAATCCCAATTAAATTGTGGCAAAAATATACTTTGCGTTTGTAAACAATAGTCTGTATATTTTTCCTTAAACTGATGCGATTTGTAATGATTGAGTATCCCATTTGGATTGCCATATTCAAATCGTTCTTAAAATCATTTCGTAACTTTACAAACAGCTTTATGAATCATCCCTTGCTTCTATACCCTACACGAACAACATTCGCAAAAGCTAATGTGACTCCTCACCTTCCTCATGAGCTCATTGAGATCGTCGACGTGTGCGTACTCGAGGAAGATTTCTGAAATAGCTTGGACGAACCACGACCCGTCTCGTCGCATCCTGATCGAGTAGTACCCTAGTTAGGACAAGTATGAATGAAAAAGGATAATGTTTGCACTATCAATTAACAACATTCTAATAATGATAAAGTTTTGTTCTGTATTTGTTTTTCATATGTTTATTGTAATTTTGATGGTAAGTTTTACTGTCACATATTTCCGTTATTATCTATATTTTAATGTACTTTTTCTCCCTTTCGCTAGCACATTTTAAGGTATCTTGTGGAAATAACGGAATTTTGATTTAGACTTTGAATGAGCAAGATGGCACGTTTTCTAAAACTGCTCAGTAATGCATGATGTTATTAAGTATACGCAGGGATGGCGCTACCGGGGTGGGGTGGGGGTGGGGCGGCTGCAACCTATCACTTTTAAAGTGATAAAAAAGAAGAAGCAGAAGAAGCAGAAGAAGGAGAAGAAGAATAAGAAGAAAAGAAAGAAAAAAATGAAAAGAAGAAAGATGAGTATGGAGGAAGAAAAGGTAGGGTCATGCAGCTATGTAATAGCCCTTAAAACGTAAAGAAACTCATCTGCGGGTCAACGTTAAAATCCAGAAAATATTAGCACGTCATCTTGCCTCTTCCCTCTTCCCCCCTCCATCAAAATACCCTGGCGCCGCCCATGAGTTTACGGTTTACTGGCGGGAAATCCAAGGAAGGAGGAAAACACTCTTGCAGAGACAACGACCTGTTTGCGTAATTTCCTGATTTCCGTAGTTGAACCTAAGCCATGTTATCGTAGAACAAATGTGATTTCCGGGGAATTTCCGGTTGATATGGTTTAGTGAATTGGTGAATTCGTTCACCTTTCAGCCGTCGTTTTGTCATTCCTTGAGAGAATGATTGCATAGGAAAATGTTATAATGTAATGATTCACTACCCATTCGTTTACTGTGAGTGAAATGCCATTCTGACTGAATAGTATATATAATCTTCAACATGAGGAATATTCTATTCCTGGGATATTGATTTATTCTACTAATAACATACAAAGCATTTTAGAAAAATAAGAAACATTATAGTAAGAGAATTTTAACGGCAACTCGACAATGTGTATAAATAAATTGAAATCTTAGGATGCAGTATAACAGAGAAACATTTAAATTTTTTTGTTTAATATTTAAAATTTCAACGGCAATTTTAAAGTTTTCTTTAAAATTAACCTAAACTAGCCATATATAAGGACAGATATATCATGTATATAAGGACAGAAACTATTTTGGATGCAAGATAAGCTGCAGGCTATCGACGGAAGAAGGGTAGGGGGGGGCCAAACGTTTAAAAAAGTTGGCACAAAAGCGTTTACTGGTGATACATTTGCTCCTGCCACATTTGCTCCTGGATTTGACGGTTTCGTCGAAAATAAAGCGGTAGGGTTTAGGTTGCATTTTGATTTTAGGGTTAGGCATAGTGTAACATTAACTACAGCACTGTACCATTGGAGGTTGCATTGGCCACAAATATGTCGGAGTTATTTGGCAGCTCTCCCCCGCCATCAACATCGAAGTCGTCTGTATTGTCATGACTTTCCACAGAATCAAAGTCGATGGCGAGTGAAGGCGGTTTTTCGACTTGTGGTACAAAGTCCACTTCAAATGGTTGTTCGTTGTCCTGTAATTGTTGTGACTCTGGGATGCTGTCTATTTCGAAGGTTGCTCCTTCGTTGTGGCCCGATACCGAGTCAAACTCTTCAGCATTACGAGTGAACGTATCTGTATGGCCATTGAAAAACATAAAGGACATTCAAATTTAAACACTGACTGTAAAATAGTGATGCTGGGACAATTCAGGATGAAAGCTGCAACCAATTATTAGAAGTAGGCCTATAAGGACGATAAATACTGGATCCTGCGTCACAGAATTGCATACGATCATCCCAAATTAAATGCACTTTAAATTCCAAACCAATTAGAATTATATGTTCGATATTTATGTTTCATTTTGTTCTAAATCACATGTGCTAAGCGGTGTATCGAATCCTAGTGGGTAAAGTTAATGTAAAGATAATCAATATAAGCACGTTATTTATGTTTGATAATGTAGATTATGAGATTAGGCCTACTGAAAATGGCCTGGAAAATGGCTGAAGAGATATTTCAGTCTTCGTGAACAGTGTTTAAACCTACTTCCTCTACATGCTTGGATGAAAATGAGCTTCGGTTTCCCAAGAAGAGCTCTACACTTTCGACCAGAAAGCTTGTCTTTGATCTCCTTCCTGGTGACGATTTGCCTGTCGTGAAGGCGAGCATCCGTACCACAAACACCCTCCTCATTGCCGTGACTCATGAAGAACAGGCACAATGAACTGTGTCTATCGCCCTCTTCGTTGATCCGACTAACAGTCTTTTCCAGAGTCGCGAGAATCTCCTGCACAGGAAATTGATTGTACAAGGAAATAATTAAATACATAAATACCCAAGATACCGCTGTATATACAAGCTAGTCATCGGGCATCCCCCTCCCCCTCCCCCACCCCCCGTAGGCACATCACTGGAAAAATACTAAACTTACCATCCTTTTCAGATTTGGATAAACCAGTGGTTCGTAGCCGAGCTGGGAGAAGACATGGATGACGTTCTGGACATCTACCTCCGACCCTCGTCTCACTTGCGACTCAGGAGGCAGGTACGGAAAGTAGTTGTTGTTCAAGATGTAGACGAATCCTTTCCGCGGTGATTGCCATGTGATGTATGTCTGTGGGACAGGGAAGGATGAGAAAAAATGGCAGGAATTAGAAAGGGAATTTGTGAAAATTAGAGATACCGATCAAACATGATTGTGAATGGGTTACTAGCTGGTTGACAGTAGATGACTTTTTGATAAATGATACATAGGTTTAAGTTCCTTTCTTTTTCTTTCTTATGGATGAATAAGTTATCATGAATTTATAGTTTTAGCAATAAGTCTAAAGAGAGATGAAATCACAAGTTTGAAATGAAATTTGATCTTTGGATCTGAAACAAGTAAAATGTTTATTCATTGTCCATATTCGCTATTGTTGAATTCATTTGCTGTCCTTTTGTTCCATGGCTCTGTGATTAACCCCTGTACTTACAGAGCTCGGATCGAGCAGTGCCGGATCAGGCTGGGCGGGAGTGATCATAATCGAAGTGTACATTCCATCTACATCAGGTTCTATGCCATAATGAAATACACCCGATATTGCTGATCTGTAGTCTAAAAACGGAACAAGCATGGAATTAGAAACATATAAGATTAGTAAATGTTGCAGGTGCGTGCGTGTGTTATGGGGGGGGGGGGGTATTCCCCAGTCACAACCCTCCAACCCCCTCCCTCCATTAGCCACATGAGCTAATCTAGAGGAGGTAAGCGCTTTTGCTATGTATAATGATTATTCAGAAAACATGTTTATTTCCCGCCATTGATTAAAACAAGAGGATTAATTTTTCATTTCAACAATGACACCTATACTCCTCAAGATCTTATAACGGCTAGGATACCATAATGGTTCCACAGCTCATTACACTTAAAAGTCGTCAGATCCCAAAGAATTAAAATGGCCATTCGAAATTTTGTCCCCATCCCCCTCCTTACGACACTTTACATGCTGTGCGTTCTCCTCGGCTTTCCCTCCTCTACCCGGTTTACAACCCTGTCCTTTGAATCAATTATTTATAATCAATCGAAGCCCATTGTCTCGATCACTTCAGTTGTAGAAATGTGAGCCTAACCACAGGCTTTAAAAAAAGAAAAAAAATCTCTCTAACAATTCCTCAAATTTTCCCCATGTCTCTAGGAGTTAACATGATACACCGTTGTTAGCATGGTTACCGTGATGAGAAAGGGGAACTTTCTGAGACGATGCCGGTGGATTGCTATAATTCTGAGTTGATGATGCCGACTGAACGGCGGGGTGGTATGCAGGAGGAGGCGAAGTGGGCGCAGGAGGGGTAGGTGATTGACTCGGCTCAGATATGAAGCCCTGCTTGGTTAGCACTTTCATCAGTGCTTCTGAAACGAAATGAACCATAAAGACGTTGATAGGCTCGGCCTATGTATGGAGGTGAAAGTGAAAAGAGAGAAAGTTTTGATGGCCGGGTCCAGAATTATGGCACAATGGACTGCTGTGTGTATGAGCAACAGTGTGAAAGAGATGGATAGTTCATAAAGGGAGGAGACACTGTACTAAGAGGAGTTATAGAGACAGAAAATTATGCTGGAGCGTTTGGATCAAAAAGGAAAAAAACTTCCATTGAGAAATTGACGGGGAAATTGATAATGAAAAATACATCATAATCGATCTCCTCCAGCATGTCCAGATCTTATCGCATCATTTAAGACTTTAAAAATCTCATAATACAGAACCTTTTAGGCCCTAAAATTATTACCACCGTTGTTTCGTTGGAACATAATGTACATGCACATCTCTTGTCGCGAAATATGTAGAGCGAAAACCTTCACTGAAATTGCATCATAATGTTCTAAATAAGTAAACACTTTTGACTGGTGTAGATTTTGAATTTCTGGAAAAAAAGACGAGGTGGGAAAGACTTACGATTAATTTGTTCTTTTTTGCCTTGATTGTAAGCGGTGAGCATATGCGCAGGTGTCTGCCCTGTCGCTGTTGTGTGTCCCCCCTGATTCCCCGCTGGAAACATATTCGGATTTCCCGTCAAACCCTTGTCTTTCAAGATGCGCATCACGACATTGACGGCTTCATTCACGCCCTCTTCTTTTCTGTCAAAGTGGTTGACTTTTTCGGATGTCCCCGTGATCACGTCGGTAGCAGTGACGTCATAGACCCAGGGCTCTGCGGGATTATGAAATCGACCCTCCACTAGGATCTTGAATGGCCGATCTTCTCTTGTTATCTAAAAGTCAATCCAGGAAACACAAAAAGGGAAGATTTTTTTAAAAAGGGAGAAAAAGAAGAATTGAGGGGAAGGAGCAGGGGGAAGAAGAAGAGAATGATAATGATAACGGCGACGACGACGATGATGATTATGGTGATGATGATGGTGGTGGTGGTGGAGGTACGCGGTAGTGATGATTTCATAAATTGACCTCTGTGACTTCTGACCTTTGACCTATATACCTTAACATCTAATCAGATCGACTTCCTATGGTGATACATTCAAGGATCACGTTTGAAGATCAAATCTCAAATGGTTCTTACAAGATCTTACGAAAAAGCGGGACGGGCGGGCGGACCACCCGTACCCCCTGCACCACCTTCAGTGGGAGGAGGCATAAAAACAGAGATAGTACGATGTCATAAACCTATATCATATAACAACATATAACAATGACAGAGAATTTTGTTTTTTTGGTTTGTTTGTTTGATTTGGTTTTGGTTTTTTGTGTGTTTTTTTTTTTGAGAGAGAGAGAGAGAGAGAGAAAGATTGGAACATTTTCTGAAGACGAAATCGCCGTATCATTACAGCCAATATATATATATATTCCTTGTAAAAGCATTGCCATTATAATGGTACCCAACAGCATCCATGGTAGAAAAATGATTTGAACATATACCATGATATTACCATGGTTGTACCATGGGCACATTCGTACTTTTTTTTTACAAAGGGAAACCAAAGAACTCACATTGATTTTTTAAAAAGTATTTTATACACCATGGTACTTTGACGGTACGTTAATACGGTATACCATCAAATTACCGTCACGTTAACATATAATTACCATGGTAATTTGAAGGTACTTTGATGGTATTCCATCAACCATTGATCTGTATGAAAAGAATCTGGATATCTCATTGGCTGAGATTTGTGAAGCCGCCCGATCATCACATTACCACTCCAAAGTACCACTCCACGAACGCATTCTCCATTTGTTTGTGTAGAAATCCACCCCTTAAAAATGGGCTAAATTCAACGTAAAATGCTGGAATTTTCAGCTCTTAACTGCATAAATCGTCAAATAGAAGGCTTTGGACCAAGTTTTCACCCATGATCATGCATGAATAAGTCTAATTTTCATGTAAAATCATCGAGGTTTTGAGTGATAGGAAGGCCGATTTCACCTGTGCGTCTGCTTCGTGTGTTTGTACGGTGAGTCATAACAGACAATGAGATATCCATATTCTTTTCATACAGATCAGTGACCATGCATCAACCTACCATGGGCATCATGGCACTTTTCAACTAAAGGTAATATTTTTCACCTTGACCATTCCCTTCTCCATCATGTCCACCTCCAATCCATCCCTCTTTTCCCTTCCCCTCTTTCTTTCTCTCTTCTTCCCTTTCTTTATCTATATAATTTTGTATGTTTACCCTGAACTAACACAGAATTTGCTGATTGTTATTTATCCTGTTTGTATTTTCTAATAAATGAATGAATAATAAATGAATGAATGAATAAACAAACAAACAAATAAATAAATATATTAATTAATTAATTAAATGAATGAATAAATAAATAATGGAAGATTTCGTGTTTTTTATTTTATATTGAAATAAGATTTTGGTCTCTTACCTGGAATTCTTCGTTGGTTGCCTTGTCGATAACATCGATGATGTTCACTAAGCCTTTTAAGAACGACATCGTACTGCTAAGCTTGATCAAAGTTACGATTTCAGGGATCTAGCATCAAATTTTACTCCAGTCTGCAGATTTAAGGCTTTGATACTCCTGCTGAGACATCTGCGTTCACTTCTGACTTCGTGAAAGCGTGTGCTCTTGGTTGTAGCGATTAGCCAGCGGTAGGTGTGCGTTGTGTGTGTGTGGTTCTGTTGTGCAATAACGCAACGCCATTATCATGAGCTCATCGCACGCTCGGGGAATTCCCGCTTTCAAAATCCCGAGCAGGTTTTCCCAGACACGCTAGTAAGTGATGGTCGCCAAGGTATTATTTTTTTCAACCACATAAGTTTAAGAGCTAACCCAACGCTTTCTAAATTATCCAACTGTGACGTGGCGTCGAAAATGATATACAAGTAGATTGGAGCACTTGATGTTAAAGATAATATTCAACATAAAGTGAAAATGGTACAGCATCGCTGAAACTTCTGAGGAAAATATTCGACTGTAGGGGAAAAAAATACTGCAGCGAGAATAACGAAAACTTCATAGATATCGTACTAACTAGTCATCAAGATATATTTTATCTTCATAGCCTTTTTGGACTGATTTAGTTCTTTTTTTTTTCAAAAATTATATTTTTTTTACTTAAATGACAATTTTACCCACATCCGCTACATTTCCTTTATCCTTTTATCTTCCTAGTTTTTTTTTTTTTTTAATGAATAAATTATGTGCTATTGTTATCAAGTTCATTCTTGTATATATTTTGTATTTTTTTAATATCTTCTTATCTTTGTATCTGTTTCAAAGGATGCCAAATAAATGAATTGAATTGAGCTGACTTATTGCTGGACAAGGATGGAAATCGACATAATCTTTCATAATCGAGACATTGGCAGATTTACTATACTGTGTCATCACAAGCTGCATGTAAGATAAGCAATATAATGGTATCACAGCAAAACTGATTGGAACATATGCGATTGCGTTGACGTTCGGAGCGATCGAAAACGTGCTGTTGTCATGATTGTGGGGCTTACAATGTGTGTTTTTCTGTCACAAAAGGCATGCAAATGACCAAAACCCTTTGATCCCTGCAGTGTAAGGTCGATAATGCATTTACTGCATACAGTGAGCTGAAGCTTGCCAGACATTATGCTATGCCAAATAGGCCTACCGTATAGTATGAAATTTGCAGTACGCCTACGTGTTGACATTCTACGACGTCATAGCTTGATATGATTAATGCTCCTGAATCTACCGCACTTGTTTGGCAATAGCCCTCTGGCAATAACCAATAACTCCACATTGGGGAAAACTCGCTGAAATAATTATCCTGGGAATCCCATGTTTCCTACCAAAGATTATTATGTCTGGGGCCTATATGCTATGGATATCCGACTGACTGTTGATTAGCCGGGATGATAGTTGAAAGTGAACCAGTCGAACCAAAGATCGTTGGGATGACTGAAGCCTACGTTGTGTGTTATGGTTATCGTGCCCCTTTTCTTTCACTTCCCTTATTCAAAGTAATCTTCAATCTTAACCCGGCCTGGAAGTGTGAAACGGTTGACATTACCTCATCATGCAGGAAGCATAATAAGCAGGGATTTCCCCATGACGTCATTGTATTGAAATCCCCAGCAGACGGGTTCCGAACGCAACTTCGCAATCACTTTCCATCATGTACTAATATAAGAGGAATAGGAACCACATGAACAGTCAACGCCTCGACTTCTGCAGAGGAAACGACTGCTTTATGTCAGCTAGTGTATGAGATTATCTCTAAGGTGCATAATTATCATCTGCTACAATTCATTTTTTAAGGTGAGAAATTGTTTTCTTTACATTGGTTGGTTCTGTGACTACGTACATGGTTGTATCAATATCGGAAAATTACTAAGCCCATGCACAAAAATGATATTTTACTTTCTTTTTTATTGAGCAAGTGTTTAGTGTCAGTGACAAACAAAAGACATGTAGGAAGGCTTTGAATAGTGGCAGTGGAGATAATGGCACCAACATTATGCACATGTAACGACCAACTGGATTCTCGCGATACTGTAGCCAGATTATTTTTCAGATGTAATATGGTTGATGGTTAAATGTTTGGTTATTTTACCCGACTGCTAAGAAAGCACTGTATGCTTGCTATTAAGAAACCAGGGGACCGACGGGTCTAAGTCCCCTCCGAAGGACTTGGTAATGAGGGTTAATACCTTACCAAACATGCCAAAGGGCATTAGCGCATTCATTTTGTTTCGTACCCGGGTACTCCCAGTTGCGAGACCACTTCTGTTACCACTGAGCCACAGCGCCTCCTCTAAAATTGTATAGTGACACACTAATGGCCGCCCCTTTATGACTGGCTAATGCTGAAAAATCTACTCCCTCAAAAATAAACTAAATAAGGAATAAAGAGACTGAATAATGCGCTCGGTCGTCAATTTAACCCACTGGCTCCGGCAACTGAGTGGAATTGAGAATTCAGTAGTGATTAATATACGGTTAAGAAAAAAGGGTCCAGGGGGTGCTTCATAAAGCTGTTCTTAAGTTACGCACGACTGGTGATATGTTCTTGTGCTACATGTAAATGATTGAGAATCTGATTAGTACCCAAGAACACGTTCAAGTTGTGCGTAAAGTCATGCGTAACTTACGAATGACTTTACGAACGACTTGAATATGGCAAACCAAATGGGATTCTCAGTCATTATAGATCACATCAGCTATGAAATATGCAAACGCAGAATAACATTACTATTGTTTACAAACATTTTTATTGCAAAGTACAATTTTTGTCACAATTTAATTGAGATTATGGGAAATGCAGCCACACTGTGTTAAAATATCAGGGAAAACATTGGGCATCACATTTGAAACTTCATATTCAAGTTGTTTGTAAAGTCATGCAAACATCTTCATGAAACACCCCCAGGTTGGTACCTCTCGATGAATCTACATGATTATTGGTATAAGAGGTTGATGTTGCAGCTCTCAAACAAGTCGTTGTTGCACATGCTTATCTAAAATGCTCCTTTGATCTCTTTTACTCAATAATAATGACAGCAACTGCATCTACAACAATGTCTGGACTGGACATCGCCCAGATTATCAAGACTATGGTCAATGAGAGCGGACAGGTGAGTTATGATTGTTTGGGTTTGTAATGTTTATGTTCCTGCTTTTTTTTCTGTTTTTGTTTTAAAGGGGGTATTAAGCAGTTAATGTATGAATTTATCTTATTACAAGCTCGGCTCTTTATTTGGCCCATACACCCCACGTGCTTTATGCGAAATGGAATAGAATTACTGTATCATACTGTGTCGTCGTGTTTACAAAAACGTCTAAAGCGATAAGTGCCTTGAAAAGAAAACAATTTTTCAGTTTGAGTTTGCATGGGGTATCTATCACCAATGCTTCTTGGCAAATGAGATTTTATGGTAACGAAAAGAAAAAAGTCTGTTTGTTTGGTTTTACGGATTTATGATATCTAATTACTCTTAATTGGTAGTTCTCCTGAGAACCAAAAGGTTGACCCGAACATAATGCTATCGTGGCTATGGCAACGATTGCTCCGAACTTTGCTTCGTCAAAGACACACGGTTAAGATGAGGATCGAAATGGGGTTTTAGGTTAGGCTTAGAGTTGGGGTTATTTTTAGTTTGGTATAATGTTTGTTTGTTGTTTGTTGTTGCTGTTGTTAGTGTCATACTGCTGTTTCTGTCAACTAAGAGCAAATAGGCATATGTCCATTTTTATTTCCTCTCTTTTTCTTTCCAGTTGGAACTCCATGGAAGAACTATTGTTTATAAGGCAGAGGGCAGGGTACACAAGTTCAAATGGGTTTATGATGGAACCGCTTGGGACGTAGCCAGCGGCACCAGCGTGAAAGATAGACACTACTCCAGCCGTCAGGGAGCAATCGAGCACGCAGTCGCGAAGCTTTTACCGGAATTGCAAGCCAAGGGGTTGCTCCCTAAATAGACGTATCTCGTAATTCCTGGCTTATCCAGCAAATAGGTCTCATGGATCCGATGAACGTCCATTATGTCCTGTTGAAGAATACTGAGCGCATTTCCTTGGGGAGAGGGTCAGTGGCGTATAGTGAGCAAAGACTTTTGGGAGGGCAAAAGTTACCCAAAAAAAGTGGGGAACCCCCCCCCCCCCCAAAAAAAAAAAAAAAAAAAAAATCATGTCATTTCAGCAACATTTGTAAATCACTGGTATCGAATTAAAAATAAAGACGTTTTAATTTTATTTGGGGACCCCAAACCCCCTCCCCCATCAGTACGCCAGTGGAGAGGATACAGAGAGGGAGGGGGGGGGGGTAAGCTTTGACGCTTCTTTGTCATCGTTCGTTATCTGCTCATTCTCTTCTTACCATGGGGGCGGGGGCGACGACCCCATCGCCCCTGTTGTCTTTAGGGGCCAAAGTAAAAAGAGGCTTGTTTGAGTAGGAGTAATTACAGTTTCTGTATAAAATACCGTTCTTGTTAAATATTTCCCACGTATTTTAAGCGCACTGGTTTTGTGAATGTTTGTGTATTTTTTTTCATTTATAGGCCTGTATATTTGATCTATTTTTATGTAAAAGTTTGTAGTGCTATTTCAAATAATTCCTTTTGTATGACATCTATCCCATCGTTGCAATATAAATTCTAAAGAATCACTTTTTAAAAATCAGTCTTAAAGTGTCTATTGTATTTGGTATTTGTATCTATTTGAAATATCATTCACATTACGTACATGAACTGATTAATATTTTGTTTTACGATAAATAGGCACAATGTTAATTACAAAATAATATGAAGAAAAGAATAGAAAAATCATGAAAGTAAGTATAACATACGGACAACAAAGAAGGAAATGGTTTTCTGTACTATTATGAAACGGAAACAAAACAAAATGTATGATGCCTTCAGAATTCACCTCTTACGTTTATGACCAATGTAAGATCCTTTGAGAACTGATCAATAATATCTTCGTCTTCTAATTTCATAAATTTAACGAGTTGCTCTCCCTTGTCTAAATCATTAAATCCTACTGATATTTCATTTACTCTATCAGAGAGGGCCTTCCTTTCTATTTCATATTGAACATGCTGGTAGTGTAAGCCGTAGCTTATACTCGAAATTCATTACTTTTATTAATCCTCTGAATACTGAATCCGTAATGTTTCATAACAATTGTTGACACTCGGGAGACAAAGAAAGCATATACTTAATGCATTATAGCTAGTAATTTCGTTTTATTTACTAAAATGTTCAACGCTCCCTGGCGTCTTCTCAGGAGAAATGATACGGTATCATTGTAGGATCGCTAGAAACGTTTAAAAAGAGTCTAATCATACATGTTCACATCTTATTTTAGTTAAATATTTGTTAGATATACACACACATAATGTTACATAATGCACTTTACTTCTTTCTCTCTCTCTTTCCTTATCTCTTTTACTTATCTCTGCGCCTCAGAGTAGTTACTAGATCGATGGCGCATTACAAAGTCCGTATTTATGTATTTATATTGTATCAATCACCGGCGAAGATCCGTCCCGGGGGGGGGGGGGGATGGTGATCGAAATCTTTTGTATAATGCATTAATTGTAACTTAGTTCATTGTCACTGTCTACGTCAGTTCCAAACGTTCATTTCAAAACTGATACGTGTACATTCTAAAATGGAAATTCATTGTGCTTGAATACTTTGAAAACTTTTCATGTATGATTTGAGATGCCGAATAAAATACTTTGTAAACAGTAATGTTTTGTTGTTAAGGTTACTACCGATATTATACTGTTTTCCAGCGCTGACACAATAAGAGGGATATAATACGTAGACCACATTGTCTCGATATTTCCCTTGACACGATTACATCAAACTAGATCAACTACGAGATTACCACCACTGAAATTAGTTCAGGAAATCCGCAAAGGAGGTTATTTCTGGTCACAGACGAACAATGATATACTGACATCTATATCGCCAATATCTGTTTATAATAATTCAAGTCGTGGTAAACACCTGGAAAGTGAAAGAAAATTGTGAGCTTTCTCGTTGTTATGTAACTCTGGCAGAATATCATAGTAGAAATTTCCCCTGCGAGAATGCTCTTTAAATGCCCTCGTATTCGAAATATGACAAGAAAGAGAGCAGTGATTGGGCCAAATATTCAAAATGTAGTCCCGTATGCCCACTTCTATGGGCAGTGCATGTGTTTAATTTCACTGAGATTCAGTCAGTTTCCTCCCATTCTGATGATTCAAAAACCTCGCATTATATACGTCAATTTTATCAACTACATAGTCATTATTTCACAGTTGCTTTGAAACATTTTATTTCAAAGTGACCAGACCTCAACTCTATCTTTGAAGTTTTCGGGGGGGGGGGGCGTTAACTAGGACAAGGGAAATTGTTGAACTCCATCTATGAATATCATAATTGTGTGTTGTTCCTGCTATTGCTGTTCCCCTCTTTCCTTCTGATATTTCCATTGTAGGCTGTTGTATGTTGTATGCAACAAAGGATAGTGCTAGTTGAGGCAGTTTTAAGCCTTCAGATCTGTAAATCTTGTTGCTTTGGAATCATGTTTAGGTTGCTCTGTATACATTACACTATTGACATATTTTCTAAAATGTGAACAAGAACATACTGCATGTACTGGAAGATAATATATTATGCTTTGAATAGATACTGGAGTGATGGTTCGATTTCTAGTCATGCTAGTCATGCTAGTAGTGCAATTTGTAGACCAGTTCTTAATTCTTTTACGAAGGAATCCATAAGTATGTGCCACCCGTCGTGTGAAGCAGACAAACACGGCAAACAAACACACTGTTTCCTTTTGATACTTATCTTTCATGTACTTTTTTTTTCTGTATCCTGTTTTGTGTACAATCTCTTCCATTGAGCCATTTTAGTCATGACAGCATATTGACAATCTCAGTGGTCATTTTTATTTTCCATTGTGGTTAACACATTTCTGATTTTGGTTAACAATTTCTTTGCAATCTGAAATTCGTCTGTTGCAGTATAAAAATTACTCCTGTAAACTGGTAAAATTTCTGGCCTTATTATATATATCTGCCATGCATAACCGCCGACATCTGATGTCTATGTTTGCAGAAAACACATAAATAGCACTTCTTCTCATAAGATCTGGGTGCCGTTGCATAGAACTTGCTATTATAGTAACTTTGCCATCAAGAGTAACTTTCATGGAATACTGGATTTTGATTGACTGTTGAGCAACGTTGCCATGTATTTACCACTGATGGCAAAGTTACTATAAAGGCAAGTCTTTATGCAACGACACTCAGTTGGTTCAAATTGAACCCTGTTTAAAATCTTATATTTTGTTCTTTCTCATGTTTATAAATCATCTGAAAACATATGACTTCAAAGTCGAAGAATGAGAAAAGGATAAACTTAACTACTATGAAAAATATGTCATTGCCTTATGCAGACGAAAAACAGAAGTCTAAGTACATGCAGGCCTATCCTCAGAAACCATGGTGTTAACATGGTTAAAGTTTGTCAATACAGGCCTACTTTGAAAAGTTGAAATGTTTATGACTATATGGAAAATGAAACAATGATTGTCCATGAAAATCGGGTCATCCTCTTAAGAACAGTGAACATTGCACACAGGTCGCTATTATTTCAACCAATTAAATTCTCAATAATAAAATCAAATTCTACCTAGTTCCAACGAGGGCGCAGTTTAGGTTGGTATGTCATCAAATTTATACTAAAATCAAAGATAAACCAACTTGCTGCCAGAATATAAAGTGACTGTTGCCTAAAAATCATCAGCCTGTATAACTTTCCGACTAAGCAAAACTGAAGAGGAAGATGACCTCACTGTCCTCACATAAGATACTCAAATTAACGTTTATCTAGATGTATGTGAAAATCTGATGGTAGCAGAGTCATCAGTCGATGACCAATGCTGTAGTCCGGTTTAGCCCCGGCAGGTAGCCTGATTTTAAATCGTTGAAGAACAGATGTCGCGAACAGAAAGAATTCCATTTTGGCTAGTTGTTCGCCCAGGCAGCTTCGCCGGCCTGTGTATTAAGAGAAAGTATCGTTCCATGATAAATCAACAGCTAAAAAGGTTGGGCCCATATTTCAACTGAAATGTCTAAGATTTCCGATCTGTTGTCAATAGTTTCATTCAATCCACTTAACATACAAATGAGTTTGTATGCAATTTAGTATCTCTTTTTACATTTGGGGTCCATTTAATTCATGAGAGCTTTGAAAGTAATCACAGTTGTAGCAACAGTCTTGGTGCTTAAGTGGCACTACACTCCCCATGTTAGCTCCTAGTATATAAGAACACTTAACGCGTTTAATGTCTTCAAGTAGAAATTTTTAGAATGGTCGAAAAAGGAAACTGATATCTCTGAATGTCTCAGGTTGTTTTTTTTTTTCAATTTTACAAATTGATTAAAATACATATATCACTCTTTAGTGGAATTATGGTCATGAATCTTCATTTTATAGGTTTAATTCATACCTAGACTAAACGCGATAAAAGCGTCGCTCTTCATAAAAGTATGGTGGTCATCACTCAAGAAACGGTTCGGGTCAAACTTGCTTGGTTCCGGGAATAGCTCCGGGTCATGGTGTATTCCAAGAATGTTGGCCAGGATCGTGGAGCCTTTTGGAATTACATAGTCCCGGATGTGTATAGTTTCGTCGGTGATATGAGGTATACCAAACGGACCAACAGGTCTGTATCTGAGGACTTCTGTCAGGGTCGCTTCGGTGTACGGCATGTTCTCTCTGTCTTCGTAGACAGGCGCCCTCTCTGGCCCGATCACAGTATCAATTTCCTTGACTACCTGCATAATGAATGTACAAAAAAAGTGAATGTACAAAAAAAGTGAATATGAGAAAGATAAAAACGGTGTTAACAGCCGCTTATTGAGACTTCCACTTCAACATAATTCATTTCATATTGATTAATTTGATGTTATATAGGGCATAGGCGTTTTCCTGAGAAAGGTGTAGGACTTACATCTCTACTTCCTACGAATATCATTTGCTTTAACCCATTCTTGACAGGAATTATTTAAAGCCTAATTTGATCAGCTTTTATTCTTCAAATTGGCAACACCAGCATCTTTATTTTATCGCTACATTTTTCTTATAAAACGTCATGTATCTGAAATGAATATAAATTGACAGAAATTATGATGATAAGTCAAAAAGTTGCCAATTTGCAGGGGAAAACAGTGATTTTAAACCTATCACATTACCAATTTAAGGATTTTAATGCTTATTTTTCCTTTAAAATTTTTCAGCATCAAACAACGAATATTGACGCAACCAAAATGGGCACAGTTTGTGTAGAACTTTTTGCTCTTTCTGCTCATGTATTTGGTATGATTTTTAGGGCTTTGCATCAAAAGATATTAGGCCAAACCACAAAATTTGGACCTCTGTCACGAATGGGTTAAAACTGGAACCGTATTTCCTTGCAATGCTAGATAATAATCATTTTGTTTTCGTTATTACTTGTGCTCACCTGGTCTTGAACGTGTGGGTGATCAGCCATGAAAAGCAAGAACCATGCTAATGCTGATGCCGTTGTCTCGGTTCCTGCAATGAATAAGTCGAACACAGACATCCAGATGTCTTCTTTACGAATGTAATACTTCTGCTGGCCGTTCTTCTGCAGGCGGCGAATTTCTGCAAGGAATGCGTCGACGATGTCACGGATGTCATCCCCATCGAAGGTTCTGTCGTGCTCGTTCACCTGTCCGACGATGAAGTCCTTGATGCTCTGGGCAAGCATCTGCCTTCTCGTGGACAAAGTATAGAGGAGCATGGTTGGAAACCTTTGGGCAATTATACGCAACACACCAGGGAGATCGCTACCTGCCATCATTTTCTTGATGTTCTCCACCTGTAGGACGTAGTCAGGGTCGCTGAAAGACAGTTTAAAAGAGTTATTGTTGCGCCAGAAAATTGAAAGAGGCACTTATTATTCATCACCATGGTTAAAGGTGATAACTTTGCCTTAGGTTTATCGTATGTTGCACCAGATACGATTCACAAGTCCATCTTACATCCTGGTTTTATGCATAATATGCTAACCAATTGCTTTTTTCAGTTAATGATGACACACCGAAATATGATCATTATCCTACTGATTAAAAAAGCACTGTTTTATGATTCTGAGTTTTGAGTGTCATCAGAGATGTGAAGTATTAGGTGAAAATTCATCATTAATGACAATGAAAAGCTCTTTATATTATTTGTGGTCTCATACATACATGTTGAGCCGTTTGAATAATTTTGAGTTAATTTCTCACCTACTGGGTATTTTTCCAAACACAGGTCACTTTTTAAATTCGTATTTTGATACACTGACTTTAATTTTTCAATGACACAGCGGCGGGGCTATGATTTTTTTTCACAAAATTCTGGATGCACTTTGTTAATTGTTTATTATAACTGAGGCCTCACGTATAATGCACAAGTATGAAACACTGATTAGGCGAAATAAGAATAAATCTAAGTTTCTCGTCCCTCTTTCATATATTTAAGTTTAATCTGAGTACATCTGTACAATGATATGGCCAAATGTTTTACCGCTCAAAATATGCTTAGATATATGAATGGAATAAATAAACCGAATAGATGGACAAGAAACATATCAAACATCAAATAAAATGAAACCTTTTCCTCCTCCTCAATTAAAAAAAAAGCAGACCAAGAAACTAAGAATCAGTTTTCCTTGGCCTTACCTGTATTCAAATCTCCTTCCAAACGTGATGGAACAAATTACATTGGAAACCGCTTTGTTCAGTAAATCACCAGGGTTCACGCCCTCTACTTTCTGGCTCTCCGACAAAGCATCCGTGAACAACCTTGCCTCTTCGGTAATCTTCGCAGCTATGCTTCGTTTTCCCATGCCAAAGCTCCGCAGGGCCGAGAGGCTAAACCTTCGGAGGGCCTGCCATGATTCTCCAAATATCAGACCCCCTAAAATTCGAAAGTATATAGTTGGGTGATACCATTGTAGGATTTTTTAAGGCAGGGTTTTACTTTCACGCAGACAAACCGTTGACATACAGTGGACATTACACTCTTAAAACAAATCAGTAAAAAAATGACTAGTTGCTGGCTGCAACTAAAATACTAGTCATTTTATTTTAGCCATTTGTGACCATTTTCTAGTCATATTTTGACTAGAATGTAGGAACTTTTATGACTAGATATATATTAGTTGCACCCAGCTGACTAGTCGTCTAGTCATTTTAACTGATTTGTTTTTTAAAGTGTTTTTTTTATTACAAGTAATTCATTGTGACTTGGCTTCAAGTTTTAAATCTCACTTTAACAAACTTTATCGCAAGGTCTTAATGTTAAAATTTTAAAATGTGATAGTTATTCCAGTGTGAAAAAATGATGTAGTTAGAGCAGTCATAGCCCATTATGACTTCTGGGCCCCGTTGCATAACTCTGCCATCAATGGTAACTACCATGATTACATTGCTCAACAGCCAATCAAATTCAAGGTTTCCATGGTAGTTACCATTGATGAAAGAGTTACCATCAATGGTAAGTTTTATGCAAGGGGGTCCTGGTCGGCTATACAAAAGAGACAAAGACATGTAAGAGATACTAAAATCAAGCTTTCGTCACAAGGTCATTTCTACAAGCGTATGCAAGGCCGGTACAGGCATTACCAAATTAGTTATTTACTGTATTTTGTTTATAATTTCTCTCTAGGCCCCGTTTCATAAAATCTGTTATCAGTATTACAAATACCATATTCTATGACAAATGTGATCTCAGCCACTCAGATGTCAGTATTTCAGTAGCTTATAACAGCTTTTGAAACTTGCTGTTGAAACAGGGCCCTGATGTGACAACCGTCACGGCATATCCAGCCAGGACAATGGAAAGGCATTCTCTCTCACCTGTGTAGTTGACCATCACCTTCAAAAATTTTGCTTCGGGCCTACTTGATGTGATGTCGCCATGTTTCACGAAGAGTTCCCGAACTAGCTCCGGAGACCCGACGAGAACCCGCGGCTGTCCATCAGTGTCGATGCTGACGAGGTCTCCATATCTGTACATTCATGACATTGGTATAAGACAAACGAGACTGGTCTGACAAAATCCGAAATGACCGACATGCAGGCTTATGAATACGTCGATCACACAAATTACGTAATGATAAACATATACAGAGAGTACCTGCTCTAAACAGGGAGACCATAATGGTGTTCTGTACCTTTATTCCAACCCTAACTCTGCATAGCCACTTAATTTACATCGTTTTCCTATTCTGTGTCGAATTAATAGAACTGCAAATGGTTGATTATGATTCGTTACCTGAATGATAAGAAAGCATGCCTCAATAAGCAACCGGGGACAGAAGGCTTGAAGTCCTCTCCGAGGGATTTGGAAATGATGAGTGATACCTTACCTATAAGGGCACTAGCACATCAGCTTAGTTTCTAACCCGGGTTCTCCCACTTTAGAGACCACTGCTCTACCGCTGAGCAATGATGCATCCTGCATGATGACTTTTCAAACTTTTCAAAAAATTGTATAGGCCTTCAGGAAAGTCTTTCTATTGGTCAAAATATTGTTTGTAATAAATCATTCACCTAAAGAACTGCATGTGCTCTCGCACCCTTTCGACAGTGTGATAATTTCCTTCAGCTTTACACGAGAGTCATGTGTGTGGGGTCAGTGCTACTCGCGATTTCTTTGACACACCATCTGACAGTGACATTGCAATAAACATGATAAAAGTGATTGCGAAGTGCATTGTACAAACATAATTGAAGGGATGAGGCATACAGCGATTTGCTTGGTGATTATCATGATAACGCAATCGAATTGATACTCTATGTGTAATAGGCTGTATTAACATAAGACCCATGGACGTTACAGTTAACGATCTCAGACTGACAATAACTCGATTAAAGCATTCGACGTGCTCTCACCTTTGTTTTGCTGATAGGATCATGTCCATTCGGCTCTCCGTTGAGAACAGGCAGACGATGAGATTGAGAGGGAACGGGACTTTGACAGGTCCTGGTGGAAGTTTGTCCCGTTTCCCGAAGGTTCGCCGAACAATGACGAATATGATGATACTCCCGAGCAAGCCGATCAGCAGGGCTGTGATGATACCCGTGCTCAGCAACCAACTCGTTGGGTACTCAATAAAGCTAGCCATGGCAAGACCGTAAACTTCTTCGGATAGGAGGTATGGAAAAGAATAGTGCAGGAATGATTTATATGGACAATAAGGCGGCATATTATTATGATACATGTTTATTATATTGGACGTCTCGTTTGACAGGGATGTAGAAAAAAAAGGTATAAAACCGTTTATGAAATGTAATATTACTATATAGCTTTGAATTTTGAAAGCTGTTGGCAGTTCTTACTGATTTCATTTTATGTTATTCTTATTTCATTTCCAGGGACTGAAAAAACAGGCAATAGAAGAAAGAAACTAAATTACAATCACTGAACACACGGATAGAAAATAGAAAACAAAAAACTGATGCCTGTGGATTATCAAAAGAAAATAAGTTTCCGTAAAAGGCTCTCCTCATGAATTGAATTTAAAAACTGATATTTTAAACAGTGTCCCAGTATATACCCATAAAGGCGGCGCCAGGGTATTTTGATAAAGGGGGGGGGGGATAACCCGCAGGTGAGTTTGTTTACGTTGTAAATGAAAAAATATGGCTATTATATTAGTGATAAAAATAGTACTAAAAAGTGATAATAAAATAGTAATAGTTTGATATAATAATAACTGAAAAGGGGGTTTTGAATATAAGCACGATCTCGACATGAATGTTTACGATTACAGCATACGTGATATGCCATGCCTGAGACATAACATGTAAGTGCGAACGAGCGTATCAGATTCGAGTGAGGGAAGGAATGGCACTTACTAGAAAGCTAAATTAAAGGGCCGGCACTTATCAGATTGGTGGGTGTGCATCAAAGTTTTAAAAAAGGGGGGCACATTCAAGAATGGAAAGGGGACAGCCATTAGAAGACAAATGGAGCACTTAATATGGCACTTGTGGCACGTCAAAACAAGGAGAAATAGACCTACCAGAAAAGAAAAGGGGCATTTATCAGAAGTAAATTGGGGCATGTATGATTTCAAATGGGGCAGATGCCCAAGTATTAGAGGTGAAAGGGGGCACTCAGCAAAAGGAGAATTGCACCGAAATTGAACCGAAAATGAGCAATCAAAAGGGGCACTTATCACTCTTCAATGAGGACATTCAATAGAAGTGAAAAGGCCGCACTTCTCAGAAGGGAAAAGAGCGCTATGAAAAAGGCGAAAGGGTCACTAAATCTAGTGTGAAAAGGAGACAGGTTAGAATTTTAGTAAGGCGACATATCTGGAGTGAAAATGGGTACTTACTAGAAGGTGAAAGGGCACTTATCAAAAAAGAAAAAGGATCGTTTTGAAAAGAAAACGGGCACTAAACAGGATGAAAGGGTGAATAGGGGCCCTTTTGGGTGCTAGGAAATGCGCGGGGGGGGGGGGGGGGGGTGACTGTGCTCCCTGCCCCCGGCTCCACAGCCCTGAAGTGCCATCTCTTTGTCCATACTCTTCATTCTTTCTTCTTCTTCTTCTTCTGGCTTCTTTTTCATCACTTGAAGAATCATGAGGGCGGCCGCTCCTGCCCCCCATCCCCCCCGTAGTGTTGCTCTGTATTGTCTCATTGAATAGTGTGGTCACTACTGTGGTCAGTAGAACAAGAGTAAGTAAGACCATATGAAGCGTTGAAAATAATATGTCGGAAAAAGAGATTTGTTTAACTTTGTGTTTTTTCTCTGAGTTATTGCATTTTGGAAGGGTGGTCTTAAACTTTTGCAAATTATGGTAATGTTCAGAAATCGCAGTATTGAAATTATTATTAGAGAATATTGAAGGAAACGTTAAACCCTTTCGGCTTAACATTTTACAAAGTATTTAAATATATGTATGTAAAGGCTTATCATGAGTACACATCTTATAAGTCAATAGCGTGGTATAAATGGAAAAAGACGTTTTACAAGTAATGTTGTACATGCCACTTTTAAATTTGATTATCCAGTGTAAATATTATTCTTGTACTCTCACAACCCGAGATGGGATAGACAGAGTCAACAAAATTATGCACACCAGTTGCGTAGCTTGCGTTCAAGTGTTAGCTTAGACTTGGCAACATCATCGTCTCTAAAATATTTTTTTCCAAAAATGAATAAAAATGAAGTATAACATATCAATTCATAGACATACCTGGAAACTATGGAAAAACGTTCGTTCTTCCACAACACTTAAGAACTGTAGACATCATTCTATAAGGTTATCGTCGTTGCTCTGCGTGCGTGTGTGCTCAATCGTGTTGGTTGAGATTGATTTGAACTTGAAAATGGCCGTAGTTATTGTACTACTTTCCTTTCGGTTTCACACACACTATACTGAAAGTCTACTTGACGTAGCCTTTAGCCAAGGCACTTGGTGCTGTTATTTCCCTAAACGCGCCTGAATACATAGACCAATCGCAAGACAACCGTGATCCGTGGGCGGAGGTTCGTCAGAACGAGGCGCTGGTCAACGCGCCTCGTTCCACTGATCACTGCCATAAATGCACATTGTTTAGTCTATTTTTCAAACCCTGCTTGGCAGACAAGCAGCGCACGAGGCCTTGCCCAAAGGCTAACTTGACGTGACATTATACTCTACACAAGTATACGAGACTATTTGAACTTGCCAAAATATGCATACAAGACGTAACCTTGGGCTTGCTGAATGCGGTGTACGTGACGTCATTATTCCTGAAACGTTCAACGAAAAATTGTGACCTTTAATTTGACCTTTTACCCTCATAAGGCAAGGCGACTTCAGGATTTAGGGGAAAATATTACCCTCCCCCCCCGCCCAAAGGAAATGCCATCAGTGTTAACACCGTATTATCAGGCCAAAATGGGGGTCAAACCAGTCAAAAGAGGATTGGAGGGGGGGGGGGGGTCCAGTGTACAAAACATATGAAAATCAAGCTCCGAATGTATCCGGACCCCGCGACCACCCCAACCCCTCTCCCCATGAAAACAGGATGATTGAATGCATCTCTGATTCAGTAAGTTTAGAAAAGGAGGCGGTTGGGCTGTAGTTATGTAGTTAATCTTTTTCTTTTCCCAGCATCCATGTGACGTACTCCGATTTGTAGTCTTAATTTTCCCAAATGAAAGGATATGATAATGATGATGATGATAATGATAATAATAAGATGATAATAATCACAATAATGACTATAATACCAACATCATCAACAATGGTAATAATGATAATAATAATGATATTCATACTGTCTAAAATCTAAAAACGCAGTGTTGCCAAAAATCCAAGACCGAGTGTTGCTGTATAATGTAAGGAAAGGGAAAGATACAGCAGAATCTAGGCGTCAGATGAAACTTTTCCAGGTGAGATGATGATAACAAATTCGATGAAAATCTGATCCGACGTTGCGGGCTTCATTTCGTCAAACAAGATCCTGATTCTGTTCTTTTGATGACGGGGTTTCTAACTTACCCTTTTCTTCCTCTATCTGACCCGTCTCCCTTTGCATTTAAGTGTTTTCTTCTACTAGTACCTTTCTTTCCTCCCCTCTTTCCCTCTACCTCTAACTCTCCCCCTTTCTCTCTCTCTCTCTCTCATTCCTTAATTTACCCCCTTATCTCTTCTAGGACCATCTCTATTTCTATCCTCTATCTCCCCATGTAGACTTATATTTCATCTCTCTTTTTATCACCCTTGCCCTAGCTCTCTACATCTCTCCTTTCCCTTTTCTTTGCGCAATGTAACTATATCCCAGTTACTCTCTTTCTTCTATACATGAGCAAGTGCAACTGTCTGCTTTTATTGATTTATTGATTTATTGATATTCATTATCAAATAGATTAAGAGATTATATTTACATTTTTCATTCGAATTAGTGCAGATGGACGAATTCATTTTAAATTCGCTTGAACCTGAGCCTAAGATTTATCATTTTATGCAGTAACAAAATATCACCAAAGGTACACAAAGTTGGGCTTATATATATATATATATATATATATATATATATATATATATATATATATATATATATATATATATATATATATGTATATATATAATATTTTCCCCAAGCAAATAAACTTTATTGTTCATACTGAATTAAAGCATATTTACAATATAAACCTAGGTTACTATCTGCATTAAATACAAGTACAAGGTATAACAAAAAAACAACATGCATATAAAGAAGTAAAAAGATTTTGTGAACGTAAACAAGGAACATATAAACAAGAGAGAAAAACGAACTTGTGAAGTATAACTGACGAATTGGAGGCAACCAAACAGTATATCCGGATAAAGTCAGAATGGGTCTATAAAAGCGTAGTGCAAGAAATAATATCAACGAATCTTAATTGTGTACTTATATTCCACACTAAATTATTGTAACTGAAAATGATAGGTAACTACTGGTATTAACAGTGGTTGAATTTGCAGGATGGATTCTGATTCTGATATACAATAACGTAAAATTCATTTCATTTATTTATTTCGTATTCCAACAAAACAATAATTCACAAAATATAAACAAGAATAAATCAAAATACAATTGTTCAATAGTTTTGCTAAATAATACATAGTCGCAATATACATGTATCACCAATGCTTATGTTACAATTTATTATTACAGAAATACGAGGAGGCCTACTAAAAAGCATGCTTGTAGAATTTGTAGGCCCCCCAAAATGATTAATATGTACTGGTTTATTTGTCTTATTTTAAAGTGAAATATGGCGAAGTGTAAGACGAACCAATCAGAAGACTAAACAAAACACACGATAACGAAACGAAACGTGAATCAAGATTAGTGCATTAAACAAAAACAAAAAATACACATACAATTAAATATACAATAAAATCACGAGATATGGTGAAAAATCATCAATGCAAGATATTGAAAAATTCATATTTGCAACATGAGACAAAGAGAAGGTACATCGATTAAGTTGGTTTTGAGTTCATAGAGTGGGCAAGTCTTTCTTCGTTATCTTCAGTCTGAAGTAATGCAACAAAGCGGTGTTATATTACAAGGACAGCAGCGACAATTTATACAATGGATACCAAAATAAATGCATAAATGCAGATGTGCGTCCAAGTATATAGATTATAATGACGGGTTATTATATGTCTGTAGTAAATTAGCTCTGAGTTTACGTTTGAAAGTACGAAGAGTCATATTTTCTTTGAGACTAGCATCAAGTTCGTTCCAGTATTTGGGTCCAGCAAAGAAAATTGTTTTGTGTGAAAAAACTGTTCGCGTACGGGGCAGTTGATAACAACTAGAGTGTCTGGTTGGATAAGAATGGATTGTTGTGTTTAAGGTGAACATAGAAGAAACTGCAGGAGGTAAATTACCATGGTGAAGTTGAAACATAAATACTCCAAGATTAAAGTGATAAACATCATCAAATTTTAGGATACTTGTGTTATAAAATAATGAATTAGTATGACTGTGAAACGCGGCATTATTTATATTTCTAAGAGCTCGTTTTTGAATAAGAAAAATTTTATTTACTTGTACTCTTGCTGAATTACCCCATGCTAATATCCCAAAATTGATATGTGGCGAAATAAGGGTAGAGCATAGCGAACGAAGTATGTAATCAGGGAAAAATGATTTTAATTTATGCAATATACCAGTATTTCTTGAAAGAGTTTGACAAATAGTATTAATGTGAAACTTCCATGTTAACTTGCTATCGATATGCAAACCGAGAAACTTCGTTGAATTAACTTGGGCAAAATTCTAACATTAAAAAAAATCTAAGGCTTATCATTCAGCAAAAGAAACTTAATTTGACTGAAAACAATCTTAAAAATTGTAATGAATATTGTCAGAAGGAGATTGGCATCTGAGGACAAATATTTGATTGTTCAGTTGTTTTGGTGGTAGAGTACTTTATTATTCAGGGGCGGCGCCAATGTATTTTGATGGGGGGCAAGATGACCGAAGGTGAGTTTATTTACGTTTTGAATGAACTAATAGCGGTATTATGTAGTTGCATGACCTAGCCCTCTCTATCCCCATACTCTTCTTTCTTCTTCTTCCTTTTTTTAATCACTTGAGAATTCATGGGGGGCGGCTGCCCCTTGCCCCCCTCCTCCTGTAGCGTCGTCCCTGGTATTATTTTCTTATGAAATTCGTGGGAAATTTCCAAGCCCTCCGAGTAATCACAGTCCAGCCTTTTGGGGGGTTAAATGCTTCTAGTTAGCGTTTATCTAGATGAATGTGGAAATCTGATGGTAGCAGAGTCATCAGTCGATGACCAATGCTATAGTCCGGTGTAGCCCCGACAGGTAGTCTGATTTTAAATCGTTGAAGAACAGATGTCGCGAACAGAAAGAATTCCATCTTGGCTAGCTGTTCGCCCAGGCAGCTTCGTCGGCCTGTGTATTAAGAAAAATATACAGTATCATTCCATGATTAATCGACAGTGAAAAAAAGGTCGAGCCCGTACCTAAATTCAAATTTCGAAGATATCAAGTAAGTCATCAATCAGTTTTTTTCATCAGACGTCTTTACAAACAAGAAGACTAAGGTTTGTATTCATTCAGTCTCTCTCTCTCTCTCTCTCTCTCTCTCTCTCTCTCTCTCTCTCTCTCTCTCTCTCTCTCTCTCTTCTTTTGACATTGGTCTATAGTATTTAATTCATGCTAGAGCTGCACATGGTGTAATCCTACTTGCATCACCAAACTTGGTGCTACAACTTTAAGTGACACGACTCTTCCCGTGCTAGCTGCGAATCGACTATAAATAGCATATAAAATGCTATATTAATAGTGTTCTGGTATAGATTTTTTTAATGGCTGAAAAAAATGATATCTTTGAATATCTCAGGATTTTTTTCCAACGCTAAAGTTTAATTCAAAAGTTACATTTTTGCGGAATTTGGTTAAGAATCTTCATCTAGTACCTAAACTAAATGCCACAAAAGCGTCGTTCTTCACGAAAGTGCGGCGGTCATCACTCAAGAAACGGTTTGGTTCAAACTTGCTTGGTTCCGGGAATAGCTCCGGGTCATGGTGTATTCCAAGAATGTTGGCCAGGATCGTGGAGCCTTTTGGAATTACGCAGTCCCGGATGTGTATGGTTTCGTCGGTGATGTGAGGTAAACCGAACGGACCAACAGGTCTGTATCTGAGGACTTCTGTCAGGGTCGCTTCGGTGTACGGCATGTTCTTTTTGTCTTCATAGACAGGCGCCCTCTCTGGCCCCATCACAGTATCAATTTCCTCGATAACCTGAATAATGATAGCAATAAGAAGACTTTACTTTCCGTTGACTACTGAATTCTTTAATTTCCATATATTGACATTATACAGGCGCCCCTTGGTTCCAGTAGCCAAACGGTTGAATCAGTGCTGAAAAAGAAGAACTCATTATTTGCGTAATTCAGCCCTACATCAGTTCTCTTGCTAAGTATTTTTTATTCGTGATTACTTGTGCTCACCTGTTCTTGAACGTCTGGGTGATCAGCCATGAAAAGAAAGAACCATGCTAATGCTGATGCCGTTGTCTCGGTTCCTGCAATGAATAAGTCGAACACAGACATCCAGATGTCTTCTTTACGAATGTAATACTCCTGCTGGCCGTTCTTCTGCAGGCGGCGAATTTCTGCGAGGAAAGCGTCGACAATGTCACGGATGTCATCCCCATCAAAGGTTCTGTCGTGCTCGTTCACCTGTTCGACGATGAATTCCTTGATGCTCCGCGCAAGGATCTGCCCTCTCTTGGCCAAAGGAGTGAGGAACAAGGATGGAAACCTTTGGGCAATCATACGCAACACAGCAGGGAGCTTACCACCTGCCATCAGTTTCTTGATGTTCTCCACTCGCATGACGTAATCAGGGTCGCTGAAAAAAAGAAGGATGTCGTAAGCAGTGGCGGCACGAGGATTGTTAAAGTGGGGGGAAAATGGAGGGCAAAAGAAAATGTTTGGGGGCAGGGGCAGTCAAATTTACAAACGTTCTAATTTTTATTTTGGGAGCGAGCGAGCGAAAAAAATGACTTTTCTGGTTTTTAATCGCATTTTCAAATCGATATTCTAAAAAATGATGAACGAGCGAAGCGAACGAGCCCAAAATAATGACTTTTCTGGTTTTTAATCGCATTTTCAAATAGAAATTCTAAAATATGATGAGCGAGCGAAGCGAGCGAGCCAAAAATTAACCACTTTTCTGGTTTCTAATCGCATTTTCAAATAGATATTCTACAATAAGATAAGCGAGCGAAGCGAGCGTGCCAAAAAAACAACCACTTCTCAATTGCATTTTCAAATAGAAATTTTAAAATAAGATGGTTATTTATGACAGATTATTAAAAGTTTTACTAACTGATTAATTCAAATATCATTTCTTCCTTAAAAAGTGTGTGTGGGGGGGGGGGGGGAATGTTTGTACACACCATCCTCCCTCTCGAAAAAGTGGGGGGGGGGGCGGCGGATATATATCCCCCATCCCCCCGGGATTTACGCCAATGGGGCAGACTTTGAGTAATTGTTCTCCACGTCCCCCCCCCCCCCCCCACCCTCCCCAACACACACATTGTTCACGACAGAATACACGCCATGTACTGTATTTTAACAGTTACATTAGCTTGTGTATTACACATTGAAATGTCTGCCTTACTATAAGATATAACAAGCGATATAAACTTATTACAAACTAATAGTGTGAGAAGAAGCCAACACCGACTGAGTGAGAAAATTTTCAAGTTTTGAAGAGCAGAAAATGGTATTTTAGAGCACTCCACAGCTTGAATATGATGCTTATGACAGCATCTACTTATTTACAAATTACTGTATAATTTTTCTATTCAGTCCTCAAAATTTCTGGGGGGGGGGGGCAACTGGGGGTAAAGCTTCTGAGTGGGGGAGGGGGCAAATGCCCCCCATGCCCCCCCCCCCCACCCTTAATGCCGTAAAGAAATTCACACGGCAAAAATTATTTTCTGATTATTGTCGAGTGAGCAAGCATTGTCCTCTGTTATCTGTCAGAGAAAAAAGACACCTGAAGAAGCAGGATAGAAGAAGATAGGATATGCCCCTCAAATTTTAGGAAAAGAGACACCTGGAAAATTTGTCAGCCAATATATATATATATATATATATATATATATATATATATATATATATACATATGTATATGTATAAAGATTGACATCCATGTCAACAATTACTGTTGCCTCTACAGCGTCATCTGAATTGCAAATTATTTGCTTAAGATACCTTTATCGTCTATAGACAAGTCATCAAGGACTTTTTGAAACTGTCATTTCAACATTATAGCCTCTCTTCCCCCTGCTGAAGGAGTTAGTGTGTTTGAGTATTTTTGTATGCTTGAGTGTTTTGATTCTTCTTTAATTCTCTTCTTTTGCAAAATACAGGTAAAGTAATTTCTGTTTATTTCTTACTCGGATGAACCTCCTTGCACTTCAGTCTTTTATCCCAGCAACATAGCCAGGATCTATTCGCAATAGTCTAGATACACTCCTGTTGTTGCTAGGCCTAGCGCATTCCACAAGTCTGAAACATTGGTTACCTGTATTCGTATCTCTTGCCAAAGGTGACTGAACAAATTACATTGGACACCGCTTTGTTCAGCAAATCACATGGGTTCACACCTTCTGCTGCCTGGCTCTCCCACAAAGCATCTGTGAACATTCTTGCCTCTTCGGTAATCTTCGCAGCTATGCTTCGTTTTCCCATGCCAAAGCTCCGCAGGGCCGAGAGGCTAAACCTTCGAAGGGCCTGCCATGATTCTCCAAATATCAAACCCCCTATAGTTTGAACATACAAAGATAGAGGACATTACTTCGTGTTCATCTTTTTTTTTTTTTTTTTTTTTTTTTTTTTTTTTTTTTGCTTGTGAAGGCAATTAGGTCAAGAGCTGGTCAGACCTTAACGAAAACGAATAATGACACATCCTACTTTTTCATGTTTGTTGTGTGTATATATGTGAATGTGTCTGTCACTAGCGGATCCAGGATTTGATTTTTTTGGGGGGGTGGCGGCAGAGCGGCGCCATTGTGCTGATTTCATGTGCGATGCCTCTGTTTTTTGTACAGTGGTGCCTGGATCCCCCAATGCCTCAGCAAGTTATTAAAAAAAAACCAGCAGAGCAATTGTGGAGTATATCTCTACTACGAGAAAAATCGTTACACTTATCGTTATATAGGTGAGGTCTGATCAACGCTCGTATGGTTTTATCAGACTAAACCGTGGACCTTGACGGAATATATTTCATCGACATCCAAGGCTAAATGGAGATTTGGTTTTCAAGCTAGAACCTCTAGGAATTTAAATTCGCTGCTGCGTATGAAATCACTAAGAAAAGGAATCGCAAGTGCTCAGCGTTAACAAACTGAAAGTTGGATGGCTAATTAGTATCCACTACCGCAAAGTGACGAAACTCTAGCTGAATTATGATTCTTGACTTATGGTGGCCGTGAAGTACGCTCCACAACACAGGTCATGTACGACGTGAATTTTGCATCCCAGGTCCTGAATTTCGCATCCCGGGTCCTGAACTTCGCATCCCAGGTCATAAAATTCATGACCCGTGGCGCGAAATTCACGACCTGCGATGCGAAATTCACGACCCGTGGCGCGAGCTTTGCAACCCAGTCGTGAAATTCACGACCCGCGATGCGAAATTCATGACCTGGGATGCGAAATTCACGTCGCACATGACCTTTGTTGTGGAGCGCACTTCAGGGCCACCATATTGACTATATACACCTTGCCTATAGATATAGGTAAGATTGATTTTGATTCAATTTTCTGCGTTCGATTTGAAATGTGGTCAAAAATGAAATGAAAATATGAGCGTACAGTTTAGATATAACACAATACATTAAATAATACAATATAGTTGAACATGCTGAATGTAAATAATTCTCGATTCAAGTTAAAGACTGGGTTCGACATTTGCATCTTGATCGAGATCCGAGAGAGAATAATTGGGGCAAAAAACTTTGCCTAAGCATGTAAGAACTAAGAACCGAGAACCTCTCGTTGGAGTGTCTAGATCCTTCACCAACTTGCCACGGTGGTCTCACATGAAAATCAAATATTGAAAATCAATGCAAATTCAGTAATTATCATGTCCTGTAATGACGTCCAGTTAATAGGAGTATATACACACACACACACACAGGACCGTACGCAGATTTTTTTTTCCGGGGGGGGGGGGGCAAGACGCGTAAAAATTTTCGAAGAAGCTCAAAAGCAAGGGAGCGCAGCGACCGAGCTGGTCACGAGGGCGCTTTTGCATTTTTAAAAGTGAAATTGAGGGATTTGATGCACATTTTTCGTGGATTTTGTGAAAATTTTCAATAAAAAAATGTAAGTTTTGAAAATTTCTGGGGGGGGGGCAACTGCCCCCCTGCCCCCAGCTGCGTACGGCCATGCACACACGCACACACACACACACACACACACACACACACAAAAGTGCGCTACGAAGGACGTCATGCACTTTTTTAAAATTTCATTTTATTCTTTAAACATGTTAAAGGAGCGGAAGGGCAATCTGTTATTCCTGGCGGATTTCTGATCAGGGAAGAAAATTGGAGCCAAAATTTAGGTAATCGTTTGTAAATAGTTACAAATGATTACTTGCAGGAATAGTAGTTGCAAGATTGCTCTCAGAAATGCATGCAGTATTTTACCGATTCTCAAACAACACGAACAAGGGCCTACAAAAGGTTGTTTCCTTGTGGTGGATCATTGAAAACTGAGATGTTGTGCCCCAGCCTCCTGACGCCAAAGTTCTTTAGATTCGCAACTGCTCTTGAACTTGAGCAAGTCACAACTTTTTCAACCTGGAGATCAAAGAGGCATCTTTCTCACCTGTATAGTTGAGTATCATTTTTAATCGCTTTTCTTCGGGCCTACTCGATGTGACGTCGCCATGTTTTACGAAGAGTTCCCGAACTAGTTCCGGAGACCCGACGAGAATTCTGGGCTGACCATCGATGTCGATGCTGACGAGATCTCCGTATCTGTACATTTAAACAAACGAATTGTTGTAATAAAATCCGAAATAAACTATACTTGCAGTTATTCATTTTCATACAGGTACGCTTGAGTATGAAGCTTGTCCCTCTCCTTTTGCCAGTCTTGTAGACGAAAAAAATATTGCTGTACACGGCATACGCGCAGTGTCCTGGACTGGTCAATCTTTGAATCGTGAGACGAATTAGAGTACTACGGCTCACGAAACCGACAGTCAACGAGGTCCGGCATTATTCTCGAGAGATACTAGTTTTACATTCTATTTGAGTTTACCTTTGTTTTGCTGATAGGATCATGTCCATTCGGCTCTCCTTTGAGAACAGGCAGACGATAAGATTTAGAGGGAACGGGATTTTGACAGGTCCTGGTGGAAGTTTGTCCCGTTTCTCGAAGGTTTGCCGAACAATGACGAACACGATGATACTCCCAAGCAAGCCAATCAGCAAGGCTGTGATGATGCCCGTGCTCTGCAACCCAACCGTGGCGTATCCATCCAAGCTATCCATGACAAGATAGGACCTTAGACTTCCTCGGATAGGAAGTAGAATAACAGTACGAGAATCTGTGGGCATGGTGGGCAATGAGGTTTCATATCGTATCATTAGTGGTTGCTTACATTTACTTCTTGTGAAATAATGCTCTACAAAAATGTTTAGAAGTGTCACACAACAGAATAGTGATTGTCAATGTTCGCTTTAACCGTTTGGCTGATTAGATACACATTTCATTTTACGAAATAATGACTTTGACAACCGAACCACCTAATGGTGGACCCATGCAGGGGGGGGGGGGGGGTGGTGCCGGGCGCGCGCATTCCCTACTTTTTGCCGCTGCTGATGGGCTTAAATTATAATCGGCAGCATCGCACATGAAATCAGCACACTTGGTGTTGATTTCATTCATTTTTAGAAGTCAGCAGAAAGCGTTATACCATCCCTTTTCAAGCCCGATTTTCAAAATTTGCTTCATTAAGTGCATGGATAACTTTTTTGTAGTTTATCTATAATCACTTCGTGCATTTTCCAAGATTATCAACGTCAATATTTCATTTTTTTAAAATGTAACTAGATGTACAAAACAGTGTCACTCATAAATTCATAGATTTACTTGGAATTTATCGGAAAGCGCCTGCCCTCCCGTTCTTTGTAACAATTTTGCTCTGGACCGGGTGCCACCGTCGTTGCCGTGATCGTTACTTACGAAACGCAGTTTGAACTTGAAAATGGCCATCAGTTGTAAAGGATAATATTGTACCACTGTCCTTTCGATTTCAAATACCAGATGAAAGTATGGCTCGACGCTCGACATATACGCGACCTCATCACAGTATTTGAACTTGCGAAGTGTACACAAGACCGACACGACAGTGGGCTTGCTACATGATTTAGTGATGTCATTATTCCAAAGGCGTTCAACAAGATTTTGACCCTTGCCCTAAAGAAATGAGCTAATGCTTTCAGTTTCGAACTCGAAAATGGACGATAGGACGATAGGATGCAACTGTATAAGACATCAGGTGAATGTGTACATGGAAAGAATATTGACCGAGCTAGCAAGTATCATGCGTATGTTACAAAAGCGAACCAGGGGCGGCGCCAGGGTATTCTGATGGAGGGGGGGGGGGGGCAAGATGACCCATAGGTAAATTTATTTACGTTTTAAATGAAAAAAATAGGGGTATTATTTGTAGTTGCAAGACCTATAGCCCTCTCTTTTCCAATACTCTGTTTTCTTCTTCATCCTCTTTTCTTTCTTTTTCTATTTGTTTTCTTTTTTTTGATCACTTGAAAAAAATCATAGGGGGCGGTCCCCGCCTGTAGCGCCGTCCCTGCCCAAGACTGCAAGAAGCCATCAAGATATCCTTCAGGAAGCAGAACTTGCACTTTGTGGAAGATGAATCCTTTTCTCCCGTTTCTTTCTTTCCTTATCACTTTTTCCCTTTCTCTCTTATTTCGCTTTTTCACTCTCGTGTATAATCTTGATGTCGCCTTCTATTCTTAGAATTTCTTTACTCTATTTCTTATTCCGTTTTCTCTCCAAGTGATATGTAATTTCTTATTTTTACATTTTTTTCAAAAATTCTGCTTTTACCTCTAAGAATGACAATGTGATCTATACTGATCACAGTTTCGACTTTAATCTTTTTCTTTTATAACAAGAACAAGATGAGAAGTAAATTTTAGGAATCAGGTAAACATTATAGTACTGTAGTATAGTAGCAAAATGAATTAAATTTCGTTTACTGGGATAAAACATCATTTCAAAAAAATAATTGTCATTAGCATTCCCAACAGAGAATGCAATGTGGAAATGTTTTCCTTTTGCATCGATGTATTCAACACAATGATTATAATGACAGTTCCACTTTTTTCTTTTAAGTTTAGTTCGTATCAAATTGTTTTCATTTCAAATTTGTACAGATAGAAGCCTTTCGAAATATCGAGCCATGACTTATCAGACGACGCCTCCTGTTGTATTTCGAGGTAAGGTAATGATTAGCTAATGAACTCATTTTCTATCTCCACCACAAACAGTTAAAAATCATTACCATGTTCACATAGCTTCGGAATACGAAGTTCACGAGCTATATTCAGTGGATTAAAATGAAGATAATGAGTTAGGAGTGATCGTCCATTTATACCAAGTTGGTCAGCGCCTGAAAATAAAGGGCAATGTGTCTACATATACTGTTTACATAAAACGTCAAATAATCACATGGGCGTTGGTGAAACTGACTGGTACATGTCATAAAATCTCCTTTATGGACTGCATGATAAGACGGTGCACAAATAATGTTCCTAGAACCATTCATTAATTGAGTGAATAATATGAGGATGATAAAAAAAAAATGAAAAAAAAAAAATAACTTGGAAAAAAAAAACTCTACGGCAAATCTAAAATGCTAACGTAGCCAAATGTTAACCTTTACTTTGGGGAATTAAGGGCCCATTATTTACGAAAGGTCAAATAACGCAACGATGAGACGATGACGTGATCTCCCGATGGTTCAAAGTAAACCGCCCAGATATATATGTATCTCTATTATAGAAAAGATTCACTTACCCGGCCCTTCACTCCTCTCCGTTGATATGAATACATGTATTATATGTATAATAAAAACCATGATGATCGCTGGCGTGCCGATGGGGGTTTCGGGGGGGGGGCGCCCCAAAAAAATCACAACCAAGGCTATTACTTCAAAATTAATGTTTTTATCTCTTCAGTATTGTCATTTCTAAAAATATCTGGCCGATTTGACCCATTTTAAAAATTCTGTTATTCTTCATTTTCCTCGAGGACCCCCCCCCCTTTTTTTTTGCTTGACAGCAGCTGAACCTCTCCTTGATAATGTAGCCCCCCCCCCCCAAAAAAAGTATTTGGTTCAAGTGACGCCATTGATAACGATCCTATTTTACGTAATAATATTTCTCTTGAAAATTTCTGAACTCGAGTAAAAACCTTCCCCAAGGAAAGCCTTGAGGAGCATGCATGTAGATGAGTAGGTCTACATAATACTCCAAAGTTTAAAAAATATTTTAATATACACTGTCAACATCAGAACTCGAGGATTAATGCAAACATTACTCTTTTCTTCTCGACCTACTTATTTCAGTTCTAGGCTAATGGTCACAGGCCGTTATTATCTCCTTAATATTCATCTATTTTAGGTCAATTTACCGTTCGAATCCTTGCAATTATATTACTAACATTTTATGAGTAAAAGAATAGCATAATATTGGATAGAGAGCCAAGATGCAAACCTATTTTCCTTCTTAAGACTATAGTAATATTACAGACATTGGTTAAGATACTGAAAATAAAAAAAGAGCGAAGCGAGTGAGCGCTTCCAGGTTTTTCCCTTATATTCATTCCTCTTTTTCCTTTCTCTTCCCTTTTCTTTTTTTTTAAAGGAGATGCATGAGCAGGGAGCCATGGACGCCGTGTGCACTCTGTCTATGCCAATGGACGGGGGAGGGGAGTATCCCCTCTCACGGGTGGGACTTTCGAATTACCCTCAGCCTGAAAAATCACATTTCAGAGCATTTGAGTGTGGTTTCATGGGAGATGCTCACTTGCTAAATTCCATTATTTTCTTTAAATTCTTGATTTTGGACATAATAATCATAATAAAAAGAAAAAAGCAAAATCATGTTAATTGATGGTAATCCTATGAATCATCATCATCATCATCATCATCATCATCATCATCATCATCATCATCATCATCATTACCATCATTCTCCTCGTCCTCCCGATTATCATTATCATTCATTATTTCATCATTTCATTTTTGAAGATGGATAATTGGGGGGGGGGGGGGTGTGATCATACAGACCATCCCCACCTCGAATTTTGGGGGAATATATCCCCCATCCCCCACCCCAGGGAATCGACACCCCTGCATCCTATGTATCTCTGGTATCTAATAGCATTCCAAATAGAAATTCTACTACTATAACCGACGTCTATGACAGATTTCTTTAAAAATTTCAACAACTGATTGATTACAATATTATTTCATCTTTAAAAAGTGGGGTGCATATTGGTACACGTCACTCCCACCCCGGATTTACGCCAATGCCATTCCACCCTGTCCACAACCCAATTTTTGTTTGTTGTTTCTTTTCCTCAATTTTCCTCAATTTGTACATCTACACCACCACCACCACCATCACTACCACCATACTCTACGACGTACAACCATCGTAGTCATAGTATCATCATCATACCTCATGTTTTTCTATACCTTCGCTATTTCTAGTCCTTTTGCATCTTTTCTTTCGCTCTTTTCAACCTTCATTTCGTTCAAAACAAGCCATATTCATAACAACTCGATATAATAACAACGAAAATAATACTTGCTTGTTTTCATTATGTTATTGTAAATTTCAAACAGTTATCAAATATAAAATACAAATCACTTTGTGAAATACATGTATATATCTTTGCGACAGAATAGCAAGCTACACGCAGAAGAAACTGGAAGAGAATAGGACTCTTACAATGAAGTAGGATAGGTTATTTTGACCGTTAAATTCTGTACACCGTTACATCAAGTCACGTCAGCGAAGACGACCCAATGCCGAACAACAATACGAACCAGAAACTGCGTGATTCCTAATACAGTTTGTAACACAAAGAAGCCGATTTGGTTTTGGTTATGATGGAGAGTCGGTTTGAATTCGGTGCATAATCGGTTTGACATCGTACGACTGATACATTATGATTTACATAAACACTGCAAGGGACGTGGAGCGCCCCCCCCCCCCCCCACACACTTTTTTTAGTAGACACGTTGGCCTCTATACAATAATGCGGCAATGATTATGCTTGTTCGGATGCGCAGGCCCCCCCCCCCCCCCTTAAAAACGCTCCGCGGCTCCTGCACTTGCGGGCCTATGGCTTGAATCGGCTGCAAAACACTGCCACAATAGACCCATTCACAATTATCATTCAGATCCCCCCCCCCCTTCTAGCCGAGTGACGAACGATTGAACGCACTTGTTGCTATTGTAATTCAATAATTATGTTGAATCGGTTTGCATTATTGCAGGGTTTTTTTAATGTTTTCGTATAGAGGAAAACAGACTTGGGAACGTTTCTGACAACCGTCCAAGTACATGTACAAGCATTAATATTGAGATCTATTCTTGCTGAGCCCTTCAGGTATTAATGAGAATTCATGTCACAGTCCATAAAAACGGATATGTACGGCGGATCTAAATGTTTTTTGGATGCGTCCTTATTGGTTTATCAACTTGATCTCAATAGATTATGCCAACGCCCATGCAGTGCAGGGCCGTACGCAGATTTTTTTTTCCGGGGGGGGGGGAAGGGGGAGCAAGAATCCATAAAATGGTCAAAGAACTACGCAAACGAGGGAGCGAAGCGAGGAGCTAGTCATGAGAGCGCTTTTGCGTTTTAAAAATTGAAATTGAATGTTCTGGTGCACACTTTTGGTGAAATTTGTAAAATTTTCAGTAAAAGAAATGTAAGTCTTGAAAATTTCTAAGGGGCAACTGCCCCCTTGCCCCCCCCCCCCCCCCCGGCTGCGTACGGCCATGATGCAGTGTTACTTCTAATCTGATTTTCAGGCAAACCTGGGGTTTTTTCATAAAGCTGTTCGTAAAGTTAAGAATGACTTTACAAACGACTTGAATATGAAGTGCAGAATGAGATGCCCAAAGTTTTTCCAGACGTTTTTACAAAGTGTGACTGCATTTCCCATAACCTCAATTAAATTGTGGCAAAAAAATATATACTTGGCAATAAAAATGTTTGTAAACAACAGTAATGTTAATCTAAGTCTGCATATCAAGTTTAGCTGGTGCAATTTATAATGACCGAGAGTCATATTATTTGGCTTTCCATATTCAAGTCGTTCGTAAAGTCATTCGTCACTTTACGAACAGCTTTAGAACCTTGCGCTATAGGCCATCACACCGTGTGCCACAAACTTGTCAATTACATACAGTTTACGTCCCTACTTGTGAATGCCTGAATGTCCTTTCGGGAAGCAGTGAAAATGACGTCTCGTGTGCAGCTATTGCAGCATGAGAAATGACTATCAAACTTACCATCACAGTAAAAGAAAGGGGGAAGAAATCGTTACAAACAGTTCTCTTCCTACAGTGCATACAATACAGAGTGCTTATAATAAGAAGATGACTGAAAAACTTTAACACGACAGCCTCTTCGGTATTACAACTACAACAACAACAAAAACAACCACAAAAGAGTTATATTGAGAGCCTATCGCTCCTGGGCTAGGAGTTTATAGTTCTTTGGCACAACGGTACCGAGGCAGTGCTCGAAGCCAAGGTCTCCAGTCTGACCTTCGGGCAAGTGAAAACGGAATCGTTGCACGAACGTCGTAGCGAAGAGAAAGAACTCCATCCGGGCTAGCTGCTCACCTAGACACACACGACGCCCTGCATAAAAAACAACAACATATAACAAGATATTCCATGAACATGACTTTCCATGAGAAAAGACAGAGAAGCCATCCGGTGATAAAATTTATTGGAAACTTTTGCAAAGAGACAAATACCAGTTCCCAATATCAAGAGGCTAATTAAATAAATTTATATACATTTAAAATTTAGGAACATGGGCTAAAGTTCTTTGTGGCCATTCATTTAGCGGCTGGTTTCTCTAAGGAGAGCCATGATTCCCCGTCTCGTCCCCGATCCCGATCTTGTTACCCTCAAAAAACAGCTATGAGGGGTTAAAACCCGATAATCTTTACAACAGCATTGACAAATAACTTTCCAGCATGTTACAACATATCAAGGACTTCATGTGCTGTCACAGGGGCGGCGCAAGGATATTTTGATGGGGGGGGGGGGGGGACAAAATGACCTGTAGGTGACGTTTTAAATGAACTGTTGCAAGCCCGAGGCATCTCTTTTCCCCACCCTCTTCTTTCTTCTTTCTCCTCCTTTTTCTTCTTTTTCTCCTCTTTTTTCTTTCTTTTTTATCATTTGAAAAATCATAGGGGATTCACCCCTGCCCCCCCCCCCCTCTGGCGCCACCCCTGTGCTGTCACATTATATTTTGAATTTAAAAAATAATGGCATGCACTAGATATCCTAATGAGAACATAATCGGATCCTATATACACTGGATTTCCTTACCCGCCCCAAACACCGTGAATGCATCCTGTTTAATCACGGTCTTTCCGTTTTCACTTAGGAAACGACTAGGGTTAAACTCTTCCGGGTCATCCCAAAATCTTGGGTCCAGGTGTATGCCAAGTATGTTCATTAGAATTTCGGTGTTGCTAGGGATGGTGTAACCTCGGATCTCCACGTCTGTGGCGGTGACGTGCGGGACGCCTCCAGGCGCCACAGGTCTGAAGCGAAGGACCTCTGTCAGGGTAGCGTCGGTGTATGGCAGGTCCTTTCTATCGTCCACGCATGGTGCCCTCTCGCGTCCAACAACCTGATCGATCTCGTTTATAACCTGTGAGGTGAATAATTTGAGGAAAGAAATCCATAAAATGCATAAAATCTTGTATTTTGTACATTCTAATCTATTGTATAGGGAAAATATGAAATAAGTCGAAACCGTATTGTTCGGACGAGAATGATCGAAGTCAAGGGCTAAACGATACTGAACCCGCCACGTCAAAAGTTTCCAACTTAAGAGAAATATGAATAAAGATTTGGCAGGCTCTGGAGGTCTATTGCCCATTTCCAACACGATGAAGAGTATTCGACCAATATCACATGGCTCTGTTTAGGCCACGGCTGCCGTGATCTAAGAATATTAGGTATTCGGAGACTGCTCTGGAATCTTGTCACTGTGCCTAATTTCTTCTTAGTAACTTAACTAGGGTTTTTTGTCAGTGTTGTATCCGAGGCCGGCTCGCCCGAGGTCAAGGCCAATGCCGGCACGTCCGAGGTCAAGGACGAGGCCTAGACAGAATGTCTGGCCTCGAGCCGGCCTCGAGGACGAGGCCGGCCCCCAGGACTACAACACGTTTAGACTTGCCACTTGCGTCAACAAAGTCCTCATGGGCTCTAAACCCAAATTTGACTATCTTGGAGCCTGCAGACATCAATGTTGTTTGTTTGATCATCAAAAAAGGCCAAAGTAAATTTCAAAAACACTGTATAAAAAGAGCGCGCGCCGTCGACGCGACCTCACCAAGTAAAGTCTTTATCACGAATATTTGCGAAGTATAAAAAAAATGTATGTACTCAGGAAATTTTCTCAATAATAAGTTAGATATAGAGAAATATATATCTTTTTAAAATTAAAAATGTCATGTAAACACTTTTGAAAATAATAATATAATAAAGTAATATAATAGCGCCCTTGTACAACACTGGCTTCCTCAATCTGGATCACAGCTCGCAGAGCTTCGTGCGCACGCACGGCCACATCTTTTTACCCGGCCTCGGCCCGGCCTCGTTCGAGGACTGCAGAGGAACACTAGTGTACGAGGACGAGGCCACTGATTTTTTGTCCGAGGTCAAGGACGAGGCCAAGGCCAGAATGTCTGGCCTCGAGGACAACACTGGTTTTTGTGTTGGGTAAAAATTGGACCAGTAAGAGAGTGTGAGAGTAATGGGATCACAATTTAATTGAGTTCGCACCTTTTCTTGCACATCAGGTTTACTTGCCATCAGAAGAAGGAACCAAAGCAGAGATGACGATGTAGTTTCGGTTCCAGCAAGGAAGAGATCAAAAACACACATCCAGGTTTCATTCTTGGTTATATAAGGCTTGGTTCCACCCTCCTTTGCCTTCTCTTCTTCCAATCGTTGTGCTTCGGTCAGGTACATGTCAATAATGTCCCGGATGTCAGTGGAATCATAGGTATCCAAGTGCTCTTTCACTTCCTTGTCGATAAAGTCCTGCACGAGATAGCAGCGCAGATAGATACGAGATCGAAGGAAAGTTACTAGGTGTTTCAGCCCTACCCAATGGAAAATGTTACAAATTAAAAGTTGAATATGAATTCTAATGAATCACTAGTCTAGAAAAAAGAAATGTGGTGACGTCACCGATACCACGAATAAAAATCTTCTATTCAACAAAGGTAAACAAGACCGAAGGTCCATTGGATCATATTATGTTCGCAGGGTGGAGTACTGGACCCCGCACCAAGCGCAATTATTAAGAATATCATATTCCTATGTTCCCGACTCATATGCAACGGACCGAGTATACTGCCCAACCACGGAACGCGAGGTTTAATAATTAGTACATTCATAGCAACGTTTATAGATCATGATTCAAGCATTCTACATACCTAAAATATTGATAATCAATTGAAACACATCTTTCTTTGGGGGGGGGGGGGAACTTACACGTTATCCAAGCTCTACCTCTGCTTGACTTCAAACGAGAATAATGAAAGTAGGCAGTACAATTTTTTTTTTAATTCTCATTCTTATTTGACAACAAAATTGCCGTCGCACTAAACTTAATGTAGCCAACTGTTCATGGCCGTACGCAGCGGGGGGGGGGGGGGGGCAGTTGCCCTTTTTTTGCTAAAAAATTTCATAAAATCAACCAAAAACTGCACCAAGTCCTTCAATTTCACTTTAAAAAATGCAAAAGCGCCCTCGTGACCAGCTCGGTCGCTTCGCTCCCTCGCTTTCGAGTTTCTTCAAAAATTTGTATGCGTCTTGCCCCCCCCCCCCCCTCCAGGAAAAACTTTCTGCATTCGGCCCTGCAACTGTTGGTTACATTAACTTTAGTGCGACGGCAGTACTTGATATCAAAATAAAAAACAGTTTCCTGTCTTTTTAAAACACATTTTCTCGTATCAGGTTTAGTTTGAGAGAGAATCATGTTTTGAAGAGAAAGCATCGTTCATGTTTTAGTAAAATTTCAAAACCAACAAAATGACGTGGTACCATATGAGTTCATAATTATCATTGTTATTACCTTGACTCCCTTCAGGTTGTCTCTGGACCTCTTCATGAGTGGTGACTTGAGTAAGAATGGGAATCTCATGATTAATTCCCGAACGATAGGGTTAATTCCAACCCCGCTCGTGAGACGTCTCAACCTCCTGATTAGGTCGATGAAGACGGGGTCGTCGTATTCGAGCCTCCTCCCGAAGGTGATACTGCAGATGATGTTGGAAACGGCAGCATTAGTATGATGCAAAGGATCAAACGGCTTACCATTGAGGTTTGATATCGCCGTGCAGAGGCAACGGGCCTCCTCCTGTATTCGGGTCTCGATGCCCTTCCGACCCATGCCGAAATTGCGGAGAGCCGAGAGGCTGAATCGACGGAGTTCCTGCCAGGGTTCCCCATCGCTAAAGATGATGCCCCCTATATCATGTATATGAAAAGGGAAAGCTGACTTTGGCTTGCCATATTCAAGTCGTTTGTAAAGTTATTCGTAACTTTACGTACAGCTATATGAACCCCCCCCCCCCCGGTCATACATTGTATTCCCACGTTAACTATAGCGACAGCGATCCTGCCAGACTCGTGTGTGGTAACAGTATTCCAGCTCAAAGATGAACCTTTACAATTTTCATTCTCGTTATCATGTTATCGATACATTAGCGGTGAGAATTTGCAACTGTAATATATACTGCTGTTTCGCCTATCTTTGTATCATACATTTTTCTGTTTTCTTTTCTTTACTTTCCTTTTTCTTTCTTGAGGAATCCACGTCACTACAAGCATTGTTTTTTTGTGGATTTCTCTTTTCCAGTATCATTTTTTGTATGTTAATTTACGATATTTCTGCTTAAAAGAAGAAAAACAATTTTGTCTTGTGTTATATTGGAAATAAAACCTGAACTTGAACTTGAGATCTGAACAGTCCTAAAAAGCCACACAGTTTATCAAATACAAGCAATCTAACAAAGAGAGAATCGTAAAAAGAAATAGTTCTGTCAAAATAAGCTGTTTTCCTCATCCTAGAAGACGGTGGATGTAATAAATATACCCACACAGCAGGAGAATTACCTTTATAGTCCATGAGGAGATCTAAGAATGGAGGTACTTCCCTGTTTGAGGTAACATCTGCCTGCTTCACGATAAGTTCCTTGACAAGACTCGGGCTGGAAATCAGAATCCTCATTTTCTTGCCAAGCTGAAGACATACTATGTCACCATACCTGGAAATTGACAGAAAAGGGCAAGAACAGCATCTCTTTCAGAGTACACATAATTACTATCTTGTCCCCGACCATGAGCCGACATCCTGTACAGTGATGACATGAAGCAAGAGTTTACAGACAATCTTGAACTGTGCTCAGGCGCGGTTCTAGAGCAAAAACTTGGGGAGGAAGGCTACTGGGGGCGTGGAGGACTGTAATGTACACTGGTGTAGATAAGGGGGGGGGGCACAAGGGGACCATGCCGCCCCCCCCCCCCCATTGATCGGCGAACAAAATATTTTTTAAAAAGGATAGAATAATGAAAAAAATAATTAAACTAGATGAATCTTCGACCACGCGTGGTCGAACTTTATGCCTCCGCCATTACCAAATCAGAAATAAATGGCACTTCATGTTGATTTATTTTCATTTATACAATGACATCTTTGACCTTGACCTTTGACCTTGTGACCCCCCAATCTAATGAGAGCATTGCCCTTTCCATATGCATACATGAGCCAAGTTTGTTGAACCGTCAAATGGTTACTGAGTTATCACAAGCACGAACCATTTCTATATACATAATGACCTCTCTGACCTTTGACCTTTGACCTTGAGACCCCAAAATCTAGTCAGATCATTGTCCCTCCCATATGCATACCTGTGCCAAGTTTGAAGTTGATCCATCAAATAGTTGAGTTATCGCGAGAAAGAACCATTTCTATGTACATAATGACCTCTATGACCTTTGACCTTTGACCTTGAGACCCCAAAATCTAATCAGATCATTGTCCCTCCCATATGCATACATGTGCTAAGTTTGAGGTTGATTGGTCAAATGGTTGTTGAGTTATGGTGAAAACGAACCATTTCTATGTACATAATGACCTCTATGACCTTTGACCTTTGACCTTGTGACCCCAAAATCTAATCAGATCATTGTCCCTTCCATGTGCATACATGAGCCAAGTTTGAAGCCAATCTGTCAAATGGTTCTTAAGTTATCGCGAGAACGAGCCATTTTTATGTGTATTATTACCTCTATGACCTTGACCTTTGACCTTGAGACTCCAAAATCTAATCAGATCATTGTCCCTCCCATATGCATACACGAGCCAAGTTTGAAGTTGATCTGTCAAACGGTTCTTAAGTTATCGCGAGAACGAAAACGGGACGGACGGACGGACGGACGGACAGACGGACGGACGGACGTACGGACGGACGGACGGACGGACGGACGGACGGACGACCCGAAAACATAATGCCTCCGGCAACCACCTACGGTGGGCGGAGGCATAAAAAACTTCCATCGTGTTCACTTCACATAACTTACCCTACCCCTCCCCTGCGAAATGAAAATAAAACGTAAAACTTCTCATATAAGTTACCCTTAATACTTAATTTTAGTGTGCAGCAAGTGCCATTTTCATGCACGAATTTTCAGAAAGCTCCCTACCGTGGGAGAGGGGATACCCCCTCCCACACCTTTCCCCGCTCGGTCGCTTCGCTCCCTCAGCTTTGCCCCCCCCCCCCTTATAAGCCACATCTCATATAAGTTACTCCTAATACTGTATTTTTGTGTGCAGAAAAAGCCATTTTCATTCACAAATTTTCAAAAATCTCCCTACCGTGGGAGGGGGATATACCCCCTCCCACACCCTCGCTTTGGCCCCCCTGTTGAAAATTCCTGGCTACGCCAAAATTTGGAGGCTTGAGCCCTGACTGTGCTATGCAAAAATAGAAAAGGTGAGAAAGTGGCAGTATTTACCTCTTACTTATCTGTATCAGCCTGCCGAACCGGTTGGGCACCGGAAACAGCGCCATGAGGACATCGAGAGGATATGGAATGACGGGCGGGCCAGGGGGAAGGCGATAGCGGAACGACGCCCCGTAGTTCGTGCGGAGAAACCAGAAGGCTAGAAGACAGAGGGTGGTGGTGGTCACGAGATTGGCAATCCCGATGTACTCGACCACCCTCACGAGAAGATTGAGGACAGGCGACATCGTACTCGAGTGCGTAATCAAAGGCAGTGAATGTCTTTTGGGTATACGGGAGTCTCGTGAGCAATCTGCAAAAAGAAAAGAATGGGCCCTTATATATCATTTATGTCACAAACATTGCACCTTATATAGTTATACCATGGCTACATTAAATTTGAACTTTGATCGTAATGTTGACAATGCCTGGGTGTGTCATTCGTGTATACTCACAACTATAAAGGTTTGTGAACTTCAGCTTTGTCATAAGTTGAAAAATATAACCGATTGAAATATTTAATGTATTTCACACATGGATTAAAATGGGCAATCGAACTCGAAACGGGTTTTGGGATTTCAACTTCATGTTAATTTCATTCCTATGGCTAAAACTAACTAGACATTTTTCCCCCAAGAAAAGAAAACAGTATAAGTATAGGCCTATAGATAAATGGTTAAATGGTTAAAAGTTTGGTTATTTTACCTGAATGAGTCTATAAACGCCCCCAACCTCCCTGCTTACATGATTTTACACCAGTGCAGATTCTCTTATGGTTTAAATACACATTTTATATTGTTCAGTGATGACCAAGATGACATTTTTTAAATCAGTGCTAAAAACATGTTTTAATATTGTAAAAATAATATTGAAAATGGATTCCAAGCCCCGCCGAGCCCTTTACTATTTCGAATGGAAGCAGGCCTATACACATACATTTTTACTATCTTCAAGTTATCACAGGTCGCATAAACGAGATGAACAACATCAGGGTTCCACATTTAACGTAAGTTGTCTTGTGCCATGTAGATTTATGGAAATTTCGTAAATTGCCCAACGCTGTTGGTGGTCTTTTTTTCTTTCTTTTTTTTTTTTTTTTTTTTTTGGGGGGGGGGGGTTGTTTTTTGTTTTGTTTTGTTTTTTCTTTTTGTCTTTTTTGCAACAAAGCTGAAAATATTCATAGACCACTTAGGATCAGGAAGCAATTAACAAAACTGCAATGAAATGGACTTCTATACGTTACACTGTACTATGAACAGGATAATGGAAGTGGGGATCTCCCCGGTACTAATATGACTGTCAAGCCGACTATGACAGGGGCAATTCCACAAAATCATGGGAAGCACTAACAGCTTACTTAATTCAGATTTACAGTAAAAACAATCACTTTGATAGTCCTGAATAGCCAAATCTTTAAATTCAAAGAAGCTTTAAAAAAGAATTCCACCATCTTAGTCAGTACTGGTATAATGTAAGTTTGATTTTACGACATTTTTGTTTTTAATATTTGAAAGTGATATAATTTTCTGGTAATTCCGTTAGTACCGAGGTACATATATACCACAATATCATGAATGCAAGTAGAAAATTGTTGGAATTCAACATGTTACTAGTATATGTTACTACTACTAGTAGTAGTACATGTAGTAAAGGTAGTAGTAGTACTACTACTACTACTGATAATAATAATAATAATGATAATAATAATGATAGTAATAATGATAATAATAATAATAATAATAATAATAATAATAATAATAATAATAATAATAATAATAATAATAATAATAATGATAATGATAATTATAATAATGATAATAATAATGATAATAATAATGATAATAATAATAATAATAATAATAATAATAATAATAATAATAATAATAATAATAATAATAACAATGATAATACATAATCATCATGTCGACAAAAAGTACGTGCACATAATATGATCTTTGATGGTACAACCGGCGTCTTCTTCGAATACAAAACTTCGTAAAGAGTCTGCTGTTTAGACTAGGTTCGAGGTTTCTCTGTTACACCAAGGATTATATAACCTCTGGTTAATACATGTTCAATATATACAGTCATACAATTACCTGAGAAAGTTACAGTGTACAGTACACAGGTGGAAACAAATTGGTTTTGATGGAATATCTCACACAATGCAGTATTGGTTGCAAGCGGGGAGGTCTCAAGAGCAAGACGTACGATTGCAATATCATACCTGACTATATTCTAACGAGGCAACAGACCTCTCCCTGGCCCTGTATACTGGGTGTAGTACAAACAGTGAAGTCTCAAAGATCAGCACAGTTCATGCTCTCAAAACGGAATACATGTACCATGTTCAAGGGCTCTCATTAGCACTGAAAATCATGTCCTGCATTTGCGTAGCTGATCTGATCCGAGATAGTCTGCATACACAGACTCTAATTCGACGCCACAACGTGTTCCGACTTCCGAGTGTACAGATTAATCCTAATTTCTATAATGTAAAGTGGAAATAGTAGAAACAGGCCCGTAACTAGGACTTTTGCCGGGGGGGGGGGGGGGGGGAGGTCGACATTGGAAAAAGTGGACCTTTCCACCGAGTAGGGGGTCAGGGGCGTGACCCTCCCAGTGAATGGGTACACTCGTAGTCAGAATTATTTGACAGGGGGGTGGGTAAAATGTGAAGCTCCAAAATAACCACTGAGAAAGGATCCAAATAAGGCGAGCTCGCGAAGCAACAATATTGTAAAAAGTAGTCAGTAGAAATGTGGGCATACTCGTGATTTAGGCCCCAATTACCCTAACCCTAATCCTAAACCCTACCCTAACCCCAAACCTAATCCTCACCCTAAACCCTAACCGTTACCTAACAGGCCCTTAAAAAACTTAGATTTTTTTAACAGGGTCTATTTCACAATATTTGCCGAAAAGTGTACTTTTTGCTGTCTTAAATCATCCTGTTTCTTGATTTTATGAGAGAGAGAGAGAGAGAGAGAGAGCAGCTTAAGTTTAATTCTTAGAAACGTTTCAGCACAACATAGTTATACCTTTCTGTGAGTATGATAAAAGTTAAGTTTTAGTCATTTCCTCTTCTTTTTTTTAAATTTCTGTTTCCTTTTCCTTTCCTCTCCTTTTTCTTTCTTTTTCCCAATTTCCCCTTCTTTTTCCTCAGGCTTCTTCTCCCTCTTTTACACTGCTTTCACATCAAGGTACGGTCGCTGCGACCGGTCGCTGCGACCGTACCCAGCGACCGATCGGACGTGCTTTCACACCTCCGTCAAAATTTGGTCAGGCCCAGAGCGATCGGTCGCTGTATAGCTGACCTAGCCGGAAGCGGAAGTAGAGATAGTGCGTAGGCATGTATGGGGGTCATTGCATTTCGATCGGTCGCTGAGTACGATGTGCTTTCAATCTAGCTTGCATCGGTCGCGATCGGTCGCTGAAGTACCTCACCGACCGTACTCAGCGACCGATCGTTTTTGACCAAAACGATCGGTCGCAGCGACCGATGAAATGCTTTCACATTATGATTTCATCGGTCGCAGCGACCGCTCGCAGCGACCGGTCGCAGCGACCGTACTTTGGTGTGAAAGCAGTATTATAAGCTTATAATTATATAGCTGACGGAAATTTTTGGTGGGGGCGCGCGCGCGGAGGGATGGGGGGGGGGTATATGGCATGTACCCCTTCTTCTTCTTCTTCTTCTTCTTCTTCTTCTTCTTCTTCTTCTTCTTCTTCTTCTTCTTCTTCTTCTCTTTATTGTTTGTGCTTGTCCTCTTAGATAATTATGTTTATGTAACCATACTTTTTTTCTTTCTAGTGTAAAGCGCATAGAGAATTAAGGTTTAATTATTATGCGCTGAATAAATCTAAACTTCTTCTTCTTCTTCTTCTTCTTCTTCTTCTTCTTCTTCTTCTTCTTCTTCTTTTTTCTTCTTCTTCTTCTTCTTCTTCTTCTTCTTCTTCTTCTTCTTCTTCTTCTTCTTCTTCTTCTTCTTCTTCTTCTTTTTCTTCTTTTTCTTCTTTTCCCTGTGACCAGGGATTTCCCTAGTTCAGTGTTGGCAGGCATGCGCTCGAAGTCTTTCAACACATACCAATTTCTAAAATCAGTCTCTAATATAGTGGCGTCTATTAGTTAAACAACAGACACTCTAAATCCGGTTTCATATTGAAGATGGTTTCAATTTGTAAAACTCAATTCATAAAATGATTTTATGGCAACAATGCTTTGAAGCTGTACTGGGTGCCAATTTTATACTATACATGTATAGTATTCTCAACAATAATTCCGAAGAGCGTTAGAGGGAGCCCGTCAAATTTGATTTTTGTGCTCGAAGATTTCCGCGAATGGGCGAATGAGATGGGAGAAAGAAATTCTATCAATATCGGCCGGTGCATGCAGAGTCTGTTAAAACAGGTGTGGGAGGCAGGGGGAGGCAGTCCCTCACGCATAGATCAGTATTATACAAATAAAGCCTAATAAAAATGATACATGCATTTGCAGCCCCCCCCCCCCCCCCAAAAAAAAAAAAAAAAAAAATCTGACAGTAAATGAACGCCTCGAGTTGCCGACTTATTTAATACTGACTTTCCCGAACACACAGCAGTATAGTAGTGGGGTAACTGCAGCTGGCCCAGCCTATAATAAACAGCCGGGGCACACCCTTCGTTCCTCCCCCTGTCCCCCCCCCCTTTCCTCTATATTCAGTGCAAGATAAACGCATAGAGTGTGCAAGGGGCGAATGGAAGGGAGAGAAAACAACAATATTGTAAAAAGTAGTCAGCTGTTTGTTACTTTGCAGTATAAAATAAATAAGACAAAATAAATAAATAATAATTAATAAAAGATTGTTAGCAACTGAACAAATATAACAGTTTGAACATTATTGAAAGCAAACTGTGACTGTGAAAAATGAGGGGCTTATTGAAACGTGAGGCTTGTAATGGTACAGTCCCTCTTGAAACAAAAAAATAGGGTAATTATAATATATAAATGATCATCATTAAAGTAAGACACTTTGTGGGATTTTACAGTTTGTAGGTTGAGATATAAGGACAATTTTTTATTATTTATATAAATTATTGTTTACAATATTGGCACAGTCAATCAGTGTACACTGAGCCTAGAGCAATTAAGCAACGGTGCCCAGATTGAGTATTGCACTTTAGGCCTATCCTTTTAATTTTCTTGGAGTAAACGTTGAAATGTCCGTGGGTGAATCATCAACATTTTTTTTTCTTTCGTTCGTGAAATACTATTTTTTTTTCATTTCATTTCGTTTATTTCCACAATAACAGCAAAGATAAATCATTTTACAAAAGCAATGTGAGCATAAAATAAATTAACAATTGAAAATATTGAAATAGTTTACATAGGTCCAGTACACAGATATATGTATAATTTGAAATTTTAAAAAGTTCAGTATTAACTTAAATGCTAGTTGTATTGTGGGGGAAACCTTGGAAAGCGGAGCTTGTAAGCAGGTTCCCCAAAATAATATTACAGTATCATTAATTAATGAAAAGGGCATAAAAAGATACAAACTAGACGGGACGATACAAGACTACACTAAACGGGACAAGTACATCAAAACAACACAAGCACAAACATGGGACAATGAACAGCCTCCTGCAGGAAAATCATAGTGTAACATTATAGCTATTTATCTGTGTAGTCTTAAGCTTATGTTTGAACGAAAATAAGCTTGGTGTCAGTTTTAAAGATTCATCTAGAGAATTCCAAAAATGGGGACCAGTATAAACAATAGTCTTCTGTTTGTAAAAAGTTCTGAGCTTCGGAAGATGGAAAGATGACGATAATCTGGTGGGGTAGCTGTGCAAATTCTCGTTTCTTAAAAACAGTAAACTTAAAGAAGTTGGCAGCTCTCCTTGGTTTAAATGAAACTTAAAGCAGCCCAGGCGAAGAAAGTATAAATCCTGTATTTTTAAAACTTTATTGGAGAAGAACAACTGATCTGAGTGAGCTAATCTGTTTTTATGACAAATGATTCTCATTATTCTTTTTTGTGTAAGTAGTAGTCTATCCAACTGATTTCTATAGGAACTGCCCCAAGCTAATATCCCATGATTTAAGTAAGGAAGAATAAGAGTATTATACAAATTTAATAAAACGTTTGGAGGCAAAAAAGTTTTTAGTTTGTTTATGACGCCAACATTTCTAGATAATAGTTTGGATAAATACGTAATATGCGGCTTCCATGAAAATTTGTTATCTGTATATAGACCAAGAAATTTCGTTGAATCAACAATATCGATTAAAGTATTATTAAGAAAGACGTTCCTGGGTAGAGCTGTAATTGAATTACTAAAAAGCATGCACTGGGTCTTTGCAACATTAAAGAAAGTTTGTTACAACAGATCCATTCATGAATACATCTGAGTTCAGTATTTACTATATGTTTACAAGAGTATCAGGATTTTTATGTGAAAAGAAAACACTGGTGTCATCCGCATACAATATGAAAGACAAGGCCTTTGATGAATCCTGAAAATCGTTGATATATAAAATGAATAATAATGACCCCAAAAGCGAACCCTGGGGTACTCCGCAAATCATGTCATTATAATCTGAATTAGAATTGTTTATGGAGACAAACTGTTTCCTTCCAGCATGTCCAGTAAGATAACTTCGGTACCACTCCAAGGCCTTAAGGCCCCTAATTCCATAATGTGATAGTTTAGACAATAAGATTTCATGGTCAATGGTGTACCAAGAGTGTGAAGGTGGTCGTCAACAGCAGTCGCTATATGATTAATGAAATATAAGATTGCATGTGTTGTTGAGTGCTTTTGCCTAAAGCCAAATTGTGATTCTGATAATAGACCAAAACTCCTACAAATTATATTGTACGATTGTACATAATTTTTTTCTAAGACTTTGGAAATAGAAGACAAGAGAGATATAGGTCTATAAATACTTATATCGGACTGATCTCCCTTTTTGTAAATAGGAACTACCTTCGCAATTTTCATTCGGTCGGGAACTATACCATTAACAAGAGATAAATTCATGACGTGTTCTAAAGGAATAACAATTTCGTTAATGATATCTTTTAACAAGTCATTACTTATTTCATCATAGCCTGGACTTTTTTTTTAAACTTTTAAGTTCTTTTACTATCTTTATGATTTCATTAGCATCGGTTGGAATAAAGAATAGTGAATGCGGGTTTTGGTTCTTTAGAAAGCATTCAAAGGTTTTATCTATGTATGGTATTTCGTTGGCAAGACTTGGACCAATGCTTGAGAAATAATTATTAAAGTTCGTAACTATATCAAAATTATCATCAATAACTGAATTGTTAATCTTCACATGATTTATAGTATTGCGATCTTTTTTCTTATTTAAGACATCATTGATATTATTTGAACTCGATGCAAATTTAGAACAATAATTTTTTTTTTCAGATCTCAAAAGAGTTGTCAAAGTGTTTTTATATTTGACGTATTTTTCACGAGCTGCATCAGTCGGGCTTGCACGATACTTGTAATAAAGGTTATTTTTTCTATTGATAGATCTTAAAAGTGATTTACTAACCCAGGGGTTTCGTGGTGTCCGTTTGTTGTTTGGTTTATATTTTACAAGAGGGATACATTCATTAAAAGAATCGAGGAGGATAGTCATGAAATTATCAGAGGATTTGTTAACATAGTTTGTAACTAATACTTCATTCCAATTGAGTGAACTAAGCTTATCCTTGAGTTTGGCAATCTTTTCAGGGGTGATTTTCCTAACCATTTTTACATGAGAAGAGTACGAGTTGTTATCAAGGATTCCTAACGAAAATAAGAAAATGGTCAGAAATGTTAGACAGAGTGACACCAGAATCAATTTCTCTCTCAACGTTTGAAAAAATATTGTCAGTTAAAATTCCTGAATGAGAAGAAAATCTCTCAGAATTATACAGGCCTATTTCTCTAATCTCCTAGCTAGTAGCTACTGGGAAATTCCTCTGACATCAAGTTGATGTAAAAAAAAAAAAAAAAAAACGAAAACAAATATAGAAATCAAGAAAATGAATCTGTCCAATATTTTCAGAAAAAAAGATGAGAAAATTATGTATAATTTAACAAATGCAATATGACCACCCCCAAGAAGATTTTCTGACAATCCTACACCAGCAGTTCCTAACCTGCTTTCCTACTTATATGTGGATTGTGCGAAATCTTGTGGAGTGTGACCAGCCCCAGGGCCCAGTTGGCCCTTGACATGATCAATTCTTCGCTTTGGCAAGGCACTCCCTATTGCGCAATCCTATCAGACGTTCATTTTTTTTTAAAGCTCTGTGTTCTCTTGTCTTTTTTGTTTGTTTGTTTTATTGTTATCCAATTTCTGCTGATAACTTGTAAATTTTTTTTATTTTGTCTGTGATTCAATAAAACACATAATCTTAAAAAAGTCCGGAATACAAGAAAAAAATGACCTGCTTTACTTTTCATGTGCTCATTGATAAATATTATACAGAGGCTTGTTGCACTCGATCATGAGGCAGATTAAGAAAAAAAAAGGAATGGAGAGACACATGCAGATATAGAGGGGGGGGGGGGGGGAGGGAATCAGTTTCAGTTTCGCAATTTCTTACATGCACAATATGCAACTCGCTGTCGAGACGATGGAGGCCGCGCACGCTGTATTACAGTATCTTACAGATTTATGATTTTATGGCATGGATTCATAAAGTTCCTCAAATGGGTCATCGTGGGATATTGATGCCTTATACACGACATCGGTACTAAAAATGTAAACAATAACAAAGATCAGCTGGTTCGAACAAAGCACATTAAGCTAAATGAGAAATGCATCCGCGGGATGCACTAAATTTAAAATTGAAATCTCAAGTTGAATTGCAGCAAAAATGATTTGAAATCATCTAGTGTGCCAAAAAATAAGCTTCACTTATTTACAAAATTATACTGTTCGACCATCCACTTGCCTTTAACTACTGACAAGTTGGCACGAGAGGGAACTACATAAAATTGCGGAAGTAATTTTTGAAAAAATCAATTATGATTTTCGGGTGATGAGGCACATGTGGAAAATGGTGATGTACGTCATGCATCACTCTCTGTGTGCATGTGTGGTGTGTGTGTGTGTGTAGGCGTAGGCATGCATGCCATTCTGGTGATGCATGTTGATTGGTATTGTGGGGCTAAGTACCTGCCAAAGCTTCGAATGGAATAAATTTCACATTTTATTTGGACGAATAGACAAGTTTCTTTTGAGACTAGGAGGTACAGGAGATCATCAACATGGGGTGCTGTACGAGGCAGTGCACGATGATAACGTTATGTATTTTACAGTTGGTAAGTGTACCCGGTGCATCTTGGAAATCGATTTTGTGTGATAATGTGCAATACCGGTTGCTGAACCCCGACAGGTAATAAACCATACGCCAGCAGTCCCCCGTGTCCTGCCTTCTGTGTGCCGCCACCGTCACTCCCGAAGCTTTGCCTTTGCTTGGCTCGATTATCTTGCATGCACATTGGGTCTAGACTAAAGTACTGTAATTCAAAGCATGTGCAAAATCTGTTTGAATAAAAAAGAATACGTATAAAAAGATGGCCTTATTGTGAAATGCATTTAACGTTAAAGTCATCTAGATCTATCTGTCATGTATTTTTGAATGAAATGTTATAACCTAGATCTAGATCTATATTTTTTATTATTAATTCAATTGCAATATGTCCCAATCATGAAATGTATTTTTGAATGAAATGTTATATATTTTTGATTAACTAATTCATTTGCAATACTGTTTATCAATCACATTTCATATTTCATATATTTAATACTGATATTTATGCAACCTACATGTATCTTATCTTTATTCAGGGTGGTCGTCTCGACAAGTCCATATGGATTTTTATGACCACCCAATTCCAATATGGCAATAATGCTTTTGTAATGTTATCTGTTCTTACGTTAGTGCTTTAACTTCTTACCTCGTTGACTTATCTGTATTGTTTTACATGTATTTGTCATGATTGTATTCTGTCTTTTGGATTTTATTGGAATTGAATAAAAATTGAATTGAATCTCTTTTCTCGCATGTGCACTCGCTTTATACAAAGTCAAAGTCTATGGAAGTGGAAAGCTGTCACCAGCACTGACGAAATAACTGACTTATTTCACGATAATGCCAAAAAGCCAGGGATCAAAATAAGATAAAAACTGCAATTAAACTTTTAAAGTAGTATGTTGCTAAGGCCTTAGATTTAAAATGGTAGAATTTGAAAATTTGAAATACCAGTAGATCCAACATGTACATGCCAATTGCCAAACACAATAAATGACAGTGACAAATGAATAGGAACTGTGTTAGATATCTAAAAAATCTAACATACTTTTTCAAATCATAATCTTTGTTTCAAAATTCTATGAATAAAACATTAGGCCCTACTGGCCTGGCTTATAAAACTTGTCATCACTGTGCCACTCTTGCTCACATCTTTTCACTTGAGTGCAAGACTTCCTTTTGTGACATTCTCCTAGCATGAAAAGAAAAGAAAAATATATAGGGCCTAGATCTATATAACTCTATAGATCTAGGCCTAGGGATGTAAAATGGGAAGCTAAATATATTTAAGAAATCTTTTTTGGTTATATGACTCTTTGTTTATAGGGTTAGGGTTAACATAGGATTAGGGTGATGATGTTGCCCTTTTTTAGAATGACAGGGGAAAGCAGGTACACTGTACACTGTACACATGTACAAATTTGGGTGGCTGTCACAAAAGGAAGTTTTCCGAAGCTTGTTTTGGTTATGGTGCTTTGATAAGTTGATAAAGTCAGATTGATGGTTAAATTTTTCCACAATTTAGAAAGACCTGTAAGTTGTAATTTGTAAAGCTTATTCATCAAAGACACATTGTACAGTATGCAGTTACATGTATTTCCTGTCGAAAACAGAACATCAAAAATTATACAAATGTCAAAAGTTCCCATGCAGTTGAGATATCATATGAATGTACATACAACACAACTTAGCCATATTTTTTCTGACAAAGAAGACTGGATTTATCCTAAAATGTATTTCTTTTTAGATAAAAATGTCCACTGGAAACTACAATGTACATGTACCAATATTTCTGTTCTACTGGACTCCAGCAGTCCAGCTTACATGTACATGTACATGTAGCTTAAATTTCAGTTATTAGTAGAACTGAATGACTATTACTTGTATTTTGATAGAGTACACTTCAGACCCAGTCAGCATTCATTGAGAATGCTCTTATACTATTTATCCCAAAACAATGGGATCACTGGATCATATCTATTGTTCTGGGCTGAATGGTGTAAGAGTGTAGTCAGTGATTACTGACTGTGTACCAACCAGAAGTCTTTTTTGTCATTGAGTATGGTTTGATTTCATTGTAACACACAATTTCCATAGACTCTAGCCCAAGTTACAATGTATCTCAGGTTTAGTTAACCTTGGAGTCCCCTTCCCTGAAACAAAGACCCCCCCCCCCCCAAAAAAAAAAGAGAGAGAGAGAGAGAGAGCTAACAGATATGATACATATGGTGGCACTGAAGTACGCTCGACAACAGGTCATGTGCAACGTGAATTTCGCATCCCAGGTCCTGAACTTTGCATCCCAAGTCGTGAAATTCACGACCCGTGGTGCGAAATTCAGGACCCGTGGCGCAAACTTTGCATCCCAGTCCTGAATTTCGCACCGCTGGTCGTGAATTTCACGACTTGGGATGCAAAGTTCAGAACCTGGGATGCGAAATTCACGTCGCACATGACCTGTTGTCGAGCGTACTTCAGGGTCACCATAGATACATTTACATGTAGCAATGTACAGGTGTACATGTACAACAAACAGCGACATTAACTGAAACAATCAGAACATTACCAGAACGATTAGAAAATGGTTTTAATATATAATTGTAAGCTACATGGATGTATCCAAGGCTTAAATGTTGAAAAATACTGAAACTCTGCTCCTTGTCCATTTTTTTTCCATACACCAGTCCTTATGGAGATTATATTTGCATATTTTGTTTTATTTTTTCAAAAGTCATCATAGCAGGAATTGATCTGTAGATTTGAATTTATGAAGAGATGGTTCAGCAAACTCAGACTGCAGTCACCTGTATATGATAGGCTATTAAATTATTAAAAACTCAGTGGCCTTCACAACATTTGCAATTAATATTTTATGTATTATGCATCAAATTCACATCAAATGTTTCTAACTACATGTATATACTGCCTATGCCACATACATGTACAGGTACATGTATTAACAAAACATATCATATGTGTCGTAATATAAAGATTTCCAATAATCATGACAATTTTTATTGACCCATAAACATAAGTTCATATTACTAAAGATCATGTACAGTATTTACTCATTACGTACTAGCCTGGCTGTCTGCCAATACATGTTCTTGTATTTTGATATTGAAATACATGAATTCATTAGATTTACATATATACTCTCAAAATGGAGAAAGTATTAAATTATGATTTGTACAACTACTATAGAACAAGACCATGCATTTTCATCTGTTGCTATTTTCTTTCTCTCTCTCTCTCTCTCTCCCTTTCCTGTCTTTATTTAATAGGGCTTAACGATATTCGCATCGGAGATCGGTGACTGCCGATTCTTGGCCGCATCGGCTAAACATCGGAATCGGTAAATATTTTGATGGTGAGCCGATGCGGAACCAATGCAAGCAACAGATGTTTGGCGGTTACAATCAAACTTAGGCCCCATGTTGTTTTGCATTGCGGGCGTAGCAGTCGGGATTAAATTTTTGTTATTGTATTACGCATCTCTACTTTAGCCGCGCTCTGCGGCGTGCGCTGCATCGGTATCGGAATCGGAATTGGGCCGATGCGGATGTAAAAACATTGGGGATCGGATCGGCAGCAAAATTCCATACCGGTTAAGCCCTAGTCTTTATACAGCCTTCCTATTATGACACAAATTACATGTACATGTACATGGTGTATGTAACTTCCATTTTTATCCCTTTTACATGTATTACGTACATGTACATGTACATGTATTACGTACATGTACATGTACATGTATAAATCTAATGCATTTTTCTGAATTGAAAATCATTATTGAAAGTGTTTTAAACTCAGTTTCTTTACAAAAAGAAAACCTTCTTTAGCATGATCAAGTGCATGTAGATTGATTTACATTTGGACATTAGCAGGTATTTAAAAAAATCATCTTCATTTTCTCTTGCAATATTGTACTACAGTTGGTAACTACAATGTAGTCAAACCCCAGATGAATATGCCTGCTTGTCCTGTAGCTGCTGATACTCATTAGATGTAGAAATCCTGTGCTCTTTTGAGACAGCAATCAGTGATGTTTACTTTTAGGATTATCTACATGTAATAGGCAGCATGTATAGCTTGCCAATGTTACACTGGATTTTTCGCTCTTACAGTGTATGTAGAAACTATTAAATGGATGTCTACTAGTGTACAAATTAGAGACCTGGCTGTGACGTGTAATTAAAAAAAAGTCAGGCTGACGTCTGGTACTGGTATAATGTAACATGGCAACACATTCATTGTATAACACATACACGTACATTGTACATTAATGTACATGTAGTTATTCATACTGTACATGTACAGATTACATGTACATGTACATGTAGGATAGCATTCAAATACTGTAATATTTATGTATAACATGTACGTACATTTACCAAGCACTTTTGTTTTTGTTATGATTTATTCCATATTACATGTACTACATACATGTGCACAAATTATGATAAAAGATACAGTATACATGTACCATGGGGGCAGCATACAAGTTGAGTTCATACAATGCACATGTGCAAGCTGTCCCAAATTTGAATGAAAACATACATGTATAAAGAAGATCAAATGTGTACATTATGTAGGATCATCCTATATACATGTATGAACAGTGGATTTTGCAGCTCTTATACATGTACTGTACATGAACATTAGGTGCCAGCAGATTCGGCTAAGCCCTGCACTTTGTAGTGACTTGAGACCTTTCAACAGAGCGTGTGAATCTAAATTCAAAGATGTTTTTCCTCACCTGCTTTTGTAAACCAATCCTTTTGTGGTGGAGAGCAAGTGACAAAAGTTCAATGGTCCCTCCCACAAAAGGGCTGATGGATAGCGAAAGGTTTAATTCATTGCATTCTTTCACAGCTGACTCAGCCTACTGGCCAAAGCTTTTTTGTATTGCAGTCAAAGGAGTCTCCTTTAATCTTTATCCACTACTTATGGACAGTTACTTTAGTGGCATTAAGAACAGGTATCAACTAATCTGTTAAATTCGAGCATTATTTACTGAGTTGCTGAAATTAATATTCCATAAGTTTCTGTTTACTCAGATACAGTAGATTACAGTAGGAATATGTACATGTATACCTTTACATGTGGTATTCACTTCTACAGTTCTGAATGGCCTGCTGTGAATTGTGGGAGATTATTCTCGGCTATTAATTGGGCCTATTGTTGGGTAACTACATTGTACATATGTACATGTACATAAAAATTGCAGACAGTGCAGCATACATGTACATACACACGTAAATTAATTTTTTATTATCAACCCAAAGAGACATTGACATTGCCTCAGTACTGAGACCAGGGCTCAGTCTACGTTAATCGTTTTTTAACATACATTGTACATTGTAGGTCTGATTGACCGAGATTCTAGAACAACTTATTTTTCTGTTTCCATTATTGTACATACATCTGCATATGTGCAATCTGAGTTATTTTGGGCTCAGTGGGTTAAAGATCTTTATGGTACAAACCTGTGTGTACATGTACATGATTTGTATGAATTTTGAAACGTAATTTTGTGTCAAATTTAATGCATGTACATGTGTATGACCATGTACCTGAGTGAATAATCCTTAGCATTATAGATTTTTCTTAATCTTGAGCTGAATTACATGATCAGCTTTCCCTCCTAAAATTGGCAACATTTTTTTTTTATTTTCCACTCCTACAATGTACATATGGTTTGAAAAAATGAAAATGCATATAATTATAAACCAACATGAATGAAAATGGCAAAATATAAGAAAAACTGCAAATTTGTACACAAAAATGTTGATTGTATAGTTTACAATACATTGCCAATTTAGAGAGTGTAATAATTATGATTAAATCGCTTTTATTCTGGAATGGCACTACAAACTGCTTTGAAAGTGGACTCAATGAATTTTTCTTTTACTGCTCATGTACAATTCCTACATGTAGCATTCTGGATCAAAATATAATTGCAAAAGTGTCATGAAAAGGAGACACTGTAATGCGGTAGAGGATAGTTCTGCCTCTCGCAGTTACCTTCCAATTTGACGTCATAGAAATGAACATGTACATTTATCAGTAATAGCCGTGATACTTAAACTCTTTCTGACAAAATAAATGTCATTGTTATCAATTATAACAGCAAAAATGCAAATGGCAAGAGCAGGATTTGAACTCGGGATCTTGAGACAGTAGACTGGTCACTAGACCAGCATGCAGCCCATTGAGCTGCGCGAGCGATTGACACCGGTGCGGGTTCTCGAAGAAATTTATACCTGGAATTCATATGTACATGCTTTAATACATGTATACATTTATTTCTATGACGTTTCTATGACGTGTCTACATTGTATGATGTCAAATTGAAATGTAACTGCGAGAGGTAGGAACTATCCTCTACCCTATAATGCTGTGGAATAAGAGAACAAGCACTGAACCTACCCAAATCTGAGAGATAAAGGCTCTTTTGAATTATACAAGGGTAAATTGAGATAAGTTTGCCAAATAGTCTACACCAAAGAATTCTCACACTTCACCAACAAAGGAGTCGCATTTCTTTTGTCTGGCTTTCTTTCAATGTGAACCAGCATAAATTGATAAAAAGCTCCTTCCTAACAAGGTATTTTTGATGTTCACTTCCTTTTTTTTATGAAGATACTTGATCATTGTTCCTACATTGTAGACTCAGCTTAAGATTCACAATGTTTAGAACTTCCTGCTTTGAGCTTTCTTGACTGGAAAACTGGGTAAACAAAACTGTTTGATAGATTAAATTGAAGTTACACTGTATGAAAACATAGATAAAGAGAAAGAGAGAGAAAGAGAGAGAGAGAGAGCAAGAGGATAGTCCTTAGCCTGTGTAGCCTGTGTGGCCATTGTGACTTTACATGTACATTGCGATTTGGGATCAAACATATTTTTCAGTTTGTTTAGTATTGTACTTGAGAAGGAAAGAACTTCATGGCATCTTAGTTTTGCTTATATCTTGCTTGCTAAATGCAAAGAAATCTCATAAAAAGTTTTGGAGGGCGTACTAAAACTGTATATGTACATGTAACTCTAATGTTCAATATTTTGATATGATTTTAAATCCCAACATGCATACATGTATATATATATATATGTGTGTGGATACATAGGCTACATGTACAGTGCACCTTGCATGTGTGTACGGGGGGGGGGGGGGGGGGGGGGGGGGGGGGGCGCACTCACATATATTGTGGTACAGGGATGTGCTGCTTTGATGACCCCCTTTTTCAGACGTCGATTCCCTTTCCAAAGCATAGCATTTTCTTCTTATTGAGAAAAAAGAAGAAAGAAATCTGTTCCAAAGCAGCATGTTTTTCGTTTTGCCATTCCGCCGCATTGCTCCGTTTAATGAGCTTCATTTTTGGTGAAAAGCGGCCCGCACCGTTTCGCACCTAGGCAGGCCAGCCAGCGCGCGCTGTCCGACCATCGCCTCTGCACTGCGCGAGAGTGCACCCGGTGCCCATGCCGCTGGGCTAGCTGCATGCACGCATGCCCGTTCCATAGGGATACATAAGCACTCACATGCAGACGAACCATTCCAAAGACCCCCGTTTTCACAAACATTTGTCATTCCGAAGCCCGTTCAGAAGACCCTCCTTTTCACAATAAGCCTGTTCCAAAGCCCCCAATTTTTTGTCTCGCTCGCAGCACATCCCCGTCACTTTTGGGGTTGAGTGCCCCCCCCCCCCCCCCCCTGTACTGCCACTGCCAATCAATCATACCACGATCATTATCATAACCTGAAACCGTCATCATTGTACAATTGGTTTTAACTTTCACAAATGAAACTGAAAGCTCTGCAGGTGTGTTGACAGGTTTATGATCCTTATTGTCCCAATGATTTCTCAGCTATTAGTTTGTACTTGACTACTGTACATTGTACATGTACTTGTACAATTGACAGCATTTGATCAATGGTATGACCCTTGGTCCCACATCTTTGTTTAAATGTACATGTACATACATTGTATAAGTGTACTTTACAGAGTACATATTAGTTTAAAATTGTGTGCTTATAGAGACACAAATTTTAAATTTGTACATAAATACATATGTGTTTACATGTATGTCTATTTTTGCCAGTGAGATTCTGATTTTGCTGAAGGGATAACATGTGTAGTTGTGTACCCTGGTTGTACATGTATGTATATGTATTCCTTTCTGAAACCCTCTTTGCTCTCCCCTAGTCAGAATTTACTGTCAACTTAAACTTAAAGGGAAGTCCACCCTAGAAGTTTCACTGTTTCAATAAAAGGAGATGACTTTGAACAGCATTTTAAAAAAGAAATGAGCAAAATTGGTCAAAGAATAAGAAAATTACACTCATTTACATTTTCTAGTAAATTACTCTCGGCTCTGCAAATTGACAACACTGATGACATCATATGCGAGCAGTTACACATTTTCTTACCCCATAGTCAATGTATGTTCAGAAGAATTGCTTTTTACATATTACATACTTTGACTATGGGGTAAGAAAATGTGTAACTTCCAAGAAAATCGAGAAAATGTGAAATTTCATGTACAAAGTAAATGGAGAGCTGCTCGCCTATGATGTCATCAGTGTTGCCAATTTGCAGAGCCAAGAGTAATTTACTAGAAAATGTAAATGAGTGTAATTTTCTTATTCTTTGACCGATTTCGCTCATTTCTTTTTTAAAATGTTGCTCAAATTTATCTCCCTTTTATTGAAACAGTGAAACTTCTAGGGTGGACTTTCC